>OU898284.1:116064870-116704502 GCA_918026665.1 Diabrotica balteata | reverse complement strand
TGATATCTGTGCACCCTGCCTAAAAATTTTCCTTTAGCATAAACACTGTCTTCCCCAATCTTGTTCTTGCTACTACCATGATTTTGGTTTTATTTGTATTCAGTGCCATTCCATACCTTTTGCAGTATTGATCAACCAAGATATGTAATCCTTCTCCACTGTTAGCAAGGAATATTGTGTCATCTACGTATCTAAGATTATTCAGAAGTGCTCGTTAATAAATATGCTTTCATTTATGTCTTCTAATGCCTCTTTAACAATTCTTCTGAATACATATTAAAAAGTAAAGGGGAAAGCACACATCCTTGTCTTACTCCACGATTTATAGGTATTTCTTTCGAGTTTTATTGGTCTATTTGTATTATGGCTTTGTGTTATCGGTATAGATTGGCAATGATTCTCACGTCTTCGTCATCTAATTCTGTGTTATGCAGTATTTTTACCATTCCTCGGTGTTGTACTTTGTCGAAAGCTTTTTCGAAGTCGACTAAAAATATGCATACGTCGCAATTGACATCTTGACATTGTTCGATTAGTGTTTGCACAGTAAATAATGGTTCTCTGGTGCCAAAGCCTTTTTTGAATTCCAATTTTTTTCAGCTACTCTATCATCTAGCTTTTTATAGATAAGTTCGTGTACCTATTCAGGTTTTATTCGGGTTCGGATTTTGTCAGATCTCTGCTATGAATAAAAGAAATTTCTTATGTGAGTCCATTTCAAATAGGTAAAGAAATAATAAATAAGACTTACTCACAAATAATACAATGGTATATAACATCACTTTCATTTAACAAACAATGACACACCTATCTCTACTTCATTGGATCAAATTTATCTCCTCAAGAACTTCCCGTTTACTGTCAAACAACTACAATAGCAGACAAGTTTTCCATTTAACAATACATGATAGTTTCAACCATGTTCTACCATCCATCAATTAATAGAGTACCGGCATGTAAGTAATGTTTATTTATTTGCTCATTTATTAATTTATTACAATCTAATAGACTATTTTATAACAATTTGTGGGTCTTACCTTGTCTGTTTAAACTTTTTATACCTTTTTATTCAACTTACTCATTTTGAAATAAAACCACAGACATGTAATATTGGCATAATTATTGTAATTTACAACATCTAATTTGTTTATCTTTATTAGACAACACCCTAATATAGGTTTTTATCATTTTCAGCATTTATTTAATCTTTGTATCGAGACCTGAAGATGCTTTGCATATTATATAAAGCGAAACCGGTCGTCTGAATAGTTAAATTCAATTGATTGTGAGTAAGTCTTATTTATTATTTCTTTACCTATTTGATATTCCTTGTCTTTATCCTAAATCTTTGACGGTTCTTTTGGATCTCCGCCGAACTTTTCAATTTGTGCTGTAATTCCTCTTTGGACAGACTACGTACCTTTCATGTCACCTGCTACTGAGTCTGTGTCTACCGTTTCTGGATGGAGCGGCATATCTATTTTGCTCAGGCACCGATTTGTGGCACTTATCCGTTATTTAACGCAAGGATATGGTGACGACATAATGATTGATCGACTATGATTAACCCATGGACGTATGGATTAACCCTTCATCTCAATTTCGAGCTTTGTGAGCTTGTGATATTAAATTAAGTGATATTAAATTATTTGTCTACTTCCATCGGCTTCCATTGCACCTCTCATCACCTTTAGAATATGTGTTATATTATTGTGAGGTTATTATTTTATTAAATATTATTCCTAGCTTAACATTTTCGTTAAATTGGGTCTTTATATTTTAGCAAACTTGATGGCAATATCCGATGGAATGACAGTAGGATGGACGTCCCCAATGATACCTTATTTCCTCAGTGAGAAAAGCCACATTAGAATGACAATACACGAAGCTGAGTGGCTAGAAACATGGTTACTAATGGGTTCTGTAATAGGTTTACCTTTCACAGCTTATTTGGTTAACAAGATTGGGAGAAAAAGATCTTTATTGCTAGCTTCAGCCTTACTTGCTATATCTTGGATGATAGTGATTTTTGCCAAAGATGTCACCGTTATTTACGCATCGAGAGTTATAGCGGGAATAGGAGGAGATATGGCCTTTGTAGCGGCACCTTGTTATATAGCTGAAATTGCTGACCAGAAAATTCGAGGATTTTTATCAAGTATAATATATTTGATGATGTTAACTGGTATATTGATTATTTATACTACTGGACCTTTCTTACCTTACTACGTTCCTCCAATTATTGGAACTTGCCTATTGGTAGTAGAATTGGTTGTATTTTCCATGCTTCCAGAAACGCCGTACTATTTATTGTTTAGTGGCCAAGAAGAGGCAGCAATTAAGTCGATAAAGTTTTATAGATCAAGTGATTCAGTAGAAAAGGAATTGGTTGATATTAAAACAGCTATCGAAAGACAAAAAACTGAAAAGGGTGGAGTTAAGGATATATTAACAGTGAAAAGCTACCGAAAATCGTTGTTAATTATGACAGTTTTAAATGCAGCCCAGCAATTTAGCAGCATCAATATTATCTTAATGAACATGCATCAAATTTTAGAATCAGCAGGTTCAATTTATTTAGAACCATCATTAACTGCCATTATTTTTGCTGCAATTATGTTTTTAGCTTCCGGTTTAGCTTCTGGAACAGTTGATAAGTTTGGACGTAAGAAGCTACTTTACTTTTCAAGTGTTTTAACAGGAATCTGTCTTCTTACATTGGCTATATATTTCCACATAAAAAACGCTGGATATGAGTACAAACATGTTAGTTGGCTGCCCTTAGTGGCTGTCATGGTGTATGCTCTGGTATTTAAGTACGGTTTGGGAATGGTTCCGATAGTGATTACTGCAGAAATATTTGCCACGAAGATAAAAACATTAGGGATGGCTTTGGTTGATGGTGTTTATGATTTTTCTGCTATAATTGCTATTATGTTGTACAATTATTTGAAGGATAGCTACGGTATACATATACCTTTCTATTTGTTTTCTGCTTGTTCATTCCTAACGTCGTTTTATGTTATATTCTTTATCCCAGAGACGAAGGGAAAAACTTTAGATCAGATTCAATTAATGCTTGAAGGAAAACATAAATAATATATTGTTTTAGATCTTAGAAGACTATCATATGTTCATATCTATCTTCAATCTTTGCTAAATTTTTGTACGCAAAAGAGTATCTATCACCCTCGTAGTGTTTTAATTTCGTTAACAAATTCAATTGGTTGATGGTTCAATACACGTCGATATTGAGTTTTTAAAGCTTTGTACAGAGCACTGGTTATTGCGGAAGCTCACATCAGAATCGTTCATATGTTTCCTGATATTTATAAACAACACAGGTCCTGTGAATACAAATAAGACAAAATATTTCTTATTAGTTCACTTGGGCATGACATTTAGGTCAAAGCGTGACTCATTTTCTATTTAAACCATCTCTTATGAAATAGTCATGTATTAATTTAGGAGGAGAGCTCCTTATACAAATTTTCAGACACAGAATAAGGAAAATGTTTTGAATCTGTGATTATTAGATGGAATAAATAAAATCCTATAAAATCAAAAAAGTTTTATTATTTATTGATCGTTACATTTTGTTCTTCTTGTTCTTCAAGAATCAAAATGCCTGTTCTTCTCCTCTTGAATCTTCTTTCAAGTGAAGAAATTTCAAAGATAGAAACACCGTTTGCATAAAGCACACACGAAACGAAAAAAGCTCTAAGATAGATCAACTGCCTATCGACATCGTTGAGGTACCAGGTCATGAGTACATGGGTATGCTGGTAAAACCGTTTAATGAAAATGAAATAAAAATAAAAAAATTACCTCTTACTCTGGCACACTTATTTTACATACACTGATTTTTAACACTTAAAACATACATACATGTAAGCAGATACATACGTATGGGCGTAGGAAATTTCGACACTAAGCAGGTAGCGACTAAAATTTAATGGCAATTTTCGACACCAGCCCCAATTCCCGTTTTAATCTTACAGGTATATTCGACACCAAATAAATATAGCTGCGACATAAATAAAATACCATAATTAATTAATTAATTTATTTTAATAAAAGTAATGTGCATTTTATTTCTTTATAACTGTAATAATATCTAAATATAATATAACTAATAGTACCTAATTTTTGTACATTTTACCGTTAATATACTTGTTTACAATGATTTATTTGCTATTATAGGAATGATAAGATACAGCTTTTATAAAATCTAACCTACGTATTTGTTGGGATCGTAGTTTATCCATCATTTTCTCCAAAAATGCAAATTTAGCCTTAACAGTAGTATCTTTGATTTTTGCTGGTATATGTAAACTATTTATTTTGACATAAGTGTCTACTTGAAATTCTTTTAACTTTTCAATAAAAATAGAAGTAGAAGGATGTGTGAAGGAATAAAAAGAAGAATTAAATCTCGAATGAAAGGATTCACGGGCATTTGTGGTCCTCGCAATAGACGGATTCTGATTAGACCATATGTGTGGTGGAAATAGAGCGCTATCGAAAATGTAATTTTCCAGTAAATAATCTGCATATATATCAAGTGTTGCGTTTATAGATTTATATGACATTAAATCACAAAGAAAGCATTCTTCAACTTCTGCTGGATTTAAATAAGTTAAACCAAACGTATGCCTTAACCATTTTTCAATTTCTGAATTTGTATCCTTATATTCTTGTACCAAACCAAAGATTGAATTTCTTAAACCAGTTTTGGTGTAAGTGAAAACGGCATCCACTAATTTTTGCATTGGGCTACATATACAATAAAGCACAGTGAATTGCTTTTTTAAAGTCCACAAATATTTCAGTTGGCTCTAATGATAATTGAAATGTTTTAAAAATCTTAGACCTTAATAAAGAAAATAAATTTTTGTATGTCATTGACAATTTGTCCTTTAACAAACAGTATGCTAAAGGAACATAATGTCCATTTTCCAAGCCATGTATAGTAAATAATTGTAGAAAATATTTGGTACTGTATGAAAATGTACCATCCATATACAAAGTTTTTAATTTACACAACAAACGAATATTTGTCTTGCATGAAAATACAATTACATTTAATTCAGGATGATTTAAAAACAAAAAACTTTCATTGCGACAGGTTTCAGGAGAATAATTACTAACCGCGTTATGGACTTCTGATATGCTTCTTGGTAACGGACCTGGTAAAAGTTTACGACGACAGTTGTAAATGTTCTTTCTTATGCTAGCTATGTCAGGAACCGTCAGCAAATTGGCATCACACTCAGCAACAGCAGTTCTTGTAATTTTGGCAGGCTTTTCCGATATGTCCTCTTGGGCTTTTCTTTTACATGCATTGGTTACCATCTTTACTTCAAGCTTTTTGGGATCGGCTTCATGATTATGTACCAAATCACTTCTTGTGATGGTGAGGTCCTCACAGCCTATTGTATGCGGAACACTTAGTGTTTCTTTGGATGCAGCGCCAAAATATCTCGCCGCTTTTTAACACTTTCTGTTTCGAGAACGAATGATGCTCCACCACTAATAAATCTCGACCACGGGAACTTTTCATCAAACTCATTTTTTAAATATCCGTATACGTGCACAAGTCAACGTCAAACAAGAAATAAATTACAACTGAAATAATTTAGTCACAAGTCCACAAGTGCCACGCTCCCCGCCGTGACAATAAATATTGGGAAAACCCGCTTGTCCTGCTTGGGTGCAAATGTCCATCGCCGCTAATTACCTACCTACTTGCTTAACGCCGTGGTGTCGAAATTTCCGATAATAAAATTTGACCCTTTGATTACCCCAGGTACAAAGACAATTTGGTGTCGAAAGTTCGCCCGCCGTATATACCTACTGGATTGGATGAGCTTACTTGGCATTGAATATGAGTGTAGTGAGGTCACACAATGTTGCACAATATTTTAATATTCTATAATATTCTAATAATCTTTTGTAATATTCACACATAAAATTATCTTGGTATTGTTTTATAATAATCATAACATTATATATTCTAATAATGATAACGTGATTTAACAAAGAAGAATATGTTATTTTGAAAGATGCTAAATTTTTCTTCCGAAACAGTTCTTATTGCAAATTGCATAGCAAACTGAGGTTAGTTTCTTACTTAACAAATCGAGTTAAAACAAACATTTAAGGTTGCTGTCTAAAAAATATCAACAATTTTACAGAAACATGTTAAAAAGCTTTAAACTAATATATTCATATGAATTCTGGGTCTTTGTTAATCTACAAAATGAAAGTAATTACAATGGAGTTTTTTCTAGTTACATTGTAACATTTTTTTTTATTATTAAAATATTAATTATTTTTAATTTCTTTTACCCCCTTGCGATACGCCGATGATTAGGAATTCCCGTGTTTACGATAAGAAAATAATATTGGATCTACTAAATTATAATGGACTTCCCTAATTACTAAAGGTAGTTAATCCTTTCCGTCTTAATACTCAGTATGAAAAGATCTAATGCTTTTGAGTATGCAGGTTCTTTTACATAAATTGATAATTTTCGCCGAAAGCCCGTATCTTTTGACAATAACTTAATCCCAAGTATTGTCTGCTTCTCATGTCCAATTGTTGGTACCGGTAACTCAAAACTTTCGGAATTTTTACTTCCTCAGAATTACCTACAACTGTCCGATGATTTTAAGTGGGGGAGATACCTTCTTCTTCTTTTTTCTTGGATAGTTGGTGACATTTTTAGTGACACTTCTCGTTGGGCTCCCGTTGAGCACAGGTCGATTATCTCGTGAGACTTCTCGGTGGGCTCTCGTTGAGCACAGGTCGATTATCTCGTGTGACTTCTCGGTGGCCTCTAGTTGTGTGTGGTCGCTTGCCTGAAATTATTATCTCTGTGAATTATTTTCTAAGTGTGTATACACTCTATATTTCAGTTTTCTTGTCTTAGACTATATGAAGTTATAATTATACAGTTCTACACTACCTTTAATGGTACCTAATTAAATTCAGTGTTGAATACCAGTACAGTATATTAAATTCAGTAAATTAAGCTGCCGTCATCAGGAATTATGTAAGTTACCATAATCTTAATCTGCAAATAATCTGGGCGAGTAATATGGTATACCACCTGCCATTATCTGGACGTATCACCCATCATTCATTCATATCTTCATCTGTAGATTGCCGATTTTTATATTTAATTTAAAGAACAATTCAAGAACTTTCCATAAATAATAACTATGAACATATTAGTTTAGCATTAATTAATAGTGCGAGATAGTAACCCACCTAGCCAAGTGCGGTTTGGCTAGTTAATGCTTTCAACTCTGTAACCCGTTTTTTTTTGTAAATTTAGAGTTAAGAAATTTTTGCTATCTTTTGTATTTGCTATAATTTTTGCTCATTTTTTTTCCTATAATATCTCGAGATACGCAATATCTTTCTTTATCTCTTTTCTTTTCTAAGGTTTCTTAATTTTCTCCTTAACCCCAAAAAATTGAGTGGCGCCCTGTTTTCTATCTTCTCTTATCTTTGGTAATTTATACCCATCCTTCTTTTTGTTTATTTCTATATCTTTTCTAATATCTCTTATCCTATCTTTACTTATTTCGTCCGTTGGACCCAATCCCGGTTCCAAAAGCTAGTTTCGAACCCACGACTCGCTCTCCACCAACCATCTGGCTGCCGTCCGCAGTGTCTCCATTGGTTATCTTTCTAGCACCATCCAAAAAAGATTTCCGAGGTTTACAACATAACTATGCACATCACGAACCTATTTTTTTAACACATAACAAACATTCAAAAATAGCGATGGTTCATGAAGAATAAAAATGAATTATTGCAGAGCGCAAATATAGTTAGATTTGTAATGTCACAAAGACTAAACCCGGTTTGCCACTTAAAAGAATACCAGATAATCGAGCTGTAATAGTAATCCAGAGATTAAAACACCAAGCAAATAAAACAAAAGGTAGGTCCAATAAAAGGTGGATAGAGGATACAGAGTTAGATTTTCAAACCATGAACATCAGGCAGTGGTGAAGCAAAGTATATTTAGAGGCCAAGAACTACAAATGGGTTGTAGTGACATTAGAAGAAGAACAAAAAGAAGTTGGCGAATAAAAATAAAATTATGGACAACCATTAGTTTACAATTTTTGATATTTTTATTTTAATTTTTGCCTTACTGTCCTTTAAACGAAGATTCAACTCCTTAATTCTGAAATACATGCTTGGGTTAAAGAAAAGTGTTTTTACATTATCGTCACAATCATCATTATTAGCTGATGTTAATAAGTTTTTTAAACAATTGTATTCTGGTTTAAGTTCACTCCCTAAAATATATTTATTATCTCATAAATTGCAATTTGCATCATCACCATTGATAACCGATATTACTGTCGAACTTTTGTTTATATACAAGCCTTCTGTCTTGTCGGTGTAAAGTCGTCTGAAGTCTATATTTATTGTGTTTTGTATTTAAACTAGTTATATAAAATTATATAAAAACTAATTATATAATATAAAAATATAGTAATGTGTATATTTTTTATTTTACTAAATTTCATTATAACTCATCTAAAATACTATATTGAATTATAATTCAGATTTTTCTTTATTTGCAATCTATTTTGTTTTTACTTCAGTAAAACTGCTTGGAAATGAGTGACAGTGAATCAGAATACACAAATCTACTACTATTTACTCATTTACAGTATTTCCTCTGTACAAAATTTTTAAATTTCAACGGATTTGCATACAAAAAGAGTGCTTATATTATTAGTAGGGACCGTGCAAGTTCGGAACAGCGACACCTGGTGTCGTAAATTAGCAAAATTTACTGCGCTTTCATGTTAGATCCAGGTTACCGGATAACTGTCAAGGACGTAGCCCCAAAAAAGAATAAGAAGAAAAAGTAAGATTGAGGTTATGTCGGTATGTTATTAAAAGGTAAACGTTGTATGTAGTGTAAATACAAATAAATATATTATTAAATTACAGCATTACTGTTAATGTGGATGCAATAATAAATACTGGATTTAAGAAAGTAAATCACCAAATAACTTTATAACCGAGCACTGAGTCAAAGGGAAAAGCTTTAGTAATGGCAAATGTCAAAAAAGAATGGAAGAATTAAGAAAAATAAATTACCATAAATAATGCTAATGCATAAATGCATAAATTAGCAGGTTAATCCCATGATATCATCATATTGGTTTGAACAATTTATTCTTTCCCTGTAAACTTTTGGACAGCGAATATATCTTAATGCATTTTTAGAAAAACTTGAACTTGATGCATTTTTATAAACTTCAGAAAAATAAAATTTAAACATTAAATTTGATTTTTGGTTTAAAATGAACTCTAAGTGAGTGTTATGAAACTAAAATTTACACTTAAAACGTGAACTTATATTTTATTATTTACTTCAAACTGACTTTAATATCGGGCGCAAGAATATTGCATAATTTAGGTTATGTTACTTATGCTTTTTTATGATATAAATCCACTTTTCTCTTTGTAGTAATTTGTGCTTCGAAGTTGGAAACAATAAAACTTAAATTGACAATTTTTTTGTTGTATTTTTACAATTTATAACACAGCATTTCCTAAATCCCATTTTCTTCAGTAACAGAAGGTATAAATAAACAAACGAATATGAAATATGACAATTGAAATTATGAATTTATGAAATCTATGAAATGTGCAGTAAAAAATGCAAGATTTCTCCGCTACTCGCGCACGATCGTTTCTCGTATCACATCCAAGTACTTGCACGTCGCCAATATATGAAAACAAAAATAAATATTTCGCCTGAATCTCCAGGAAAAGTAAAGGATTTACGCTACTGAAAATTGATTTTTTATTCAATTATAACGGAAACAAAACAAACAAAAATTGGATCATTTTTTAAACATACTTTCAAAATTCATGTGTACGTTAAGCTGTAATAATGGGTTCGAGCAATTTCGAGCCGTCTTGATTACGTCACACTCCTGGGTCAGCTGTCAAATGTGATTCGCAATATCATACCTTATATTTATTGTACCATAAATACAACGTGACATAAAGCTCCGCTTGGTACTTGTCCCCCGTACTGTATTATTCCAAAGCGACCTTACTAAATTAAAATATTTTTAGTAGCCGTTCCATCCTATATAAGCCGATACAAATTTTTATTCGCTCTCTTTTCTATCATATCACTACAATCATTCTACAATGAAACTTTAGTCACACAAATTGATTAGTGTCTTAGCCATATACACGGCCACTACCTTGGGAAGCAAACAACAGCCAATCACACTACCTTGGGGAAACAATTAGCAACCACCCATACTACCTTAAATCCACTGATGCATCAGAATATAATTTGAAACCCATTTATCAACTTGGGGACAAAAATGAATGCTACAATCTAGACCAACAACTCCCTTAACACAACCAACAACCACCGACAGCGGCTAACTTTCACAAAGATCGGAACCCTTCCTGAAGAACTGAACGACTCCTTTGGAACGAACTAAAGCTGAGTACTTTTTATACTTTAATTATTTTATACCGGCAGCCGGCAGAATTCTGAGTTTCAATTAAAAATTTATTTTTGTTTCACATTCATAATAATATAAATTCTGCCGAATACCCCAACGTCATTATTGTTAAAATCGACGTTGATGAATGCGAAGATCTCGCTATGGAATACAACATCAAGTCTATGCCCACATTCATTTTCCTGAAGAACTGGCAAGAAATCGCGAATTTCAGCGGAGCTAACTACGAAAGACTAAAACAAATATGAATTCTGTTTATTATTATTTAATATATTTATACCTTTACTATGACTTCGTAAGTTTTTTTTATTTCCTATACCTTCTCGGATTGGTGTGGGGAGAGAATGAACAGGGAACGAACCCAGGGCTGAGCAGTCGGGTAGAGCAGCAATCTGATGAATGGAGCGGTGGGCATTTTTCTCTTGAATATCCTTAGGGATAGTCGAAGAAACTCTCCTCGTTTCTTCCAGCAGTGTGGTGTTGCTTAACACCCTGGTCTTAATAAGATTAAGACGTTACAAAATCACTGGTGCTGGGAGGAACAAAAATTTCATTTGTCAAAGAGACGAAATAACTTGGGTTGTATTTTGATCATAGGCTTACATGGAATACTCACATTCTGAAAACCACACAGAAAGTTACTATGTCCCTGGGCAGATGTAGAAGAATGTGCGGTAAGAATTGGGGACTAAACCCCAAAATGACTCTATGGTTATATACAAGGGTTCATAGACCAATTAACCCATGGCCCAGTGACGTGGTGGACAACGACGCAGCAAGTGGAAGCAATAAGGCTGCTACGTAATACACAAAGGCTAGCACGTCTCTGTATTGCGGGGGCCATAAAAATGGTTGAAGTCCTGCTTCTGCATCGTTGGAATCTACCACCACTTCATATAGACAGCAACGGCAACAGACCAGTATCATGGACACGTGATTCTTCCATAGAACCTAAACTCATCACATTAACTTATACAACACATTTTTATTCTGATTGTTAATTTATTGTTATAATAATAAAAAAATTCTATTAATGTAGGTATTTTCGTTATAATCTCTTTTTTCGTCTACACATTATCTGCTACATTTTTCGTCTTTTCAAGTTTTAAAATTAATAAAGAAACACTTTCGATGATGTATATCAACCTGTTGTTATGCTAAGCACTGATATGCGAACTATTTGCCAAATATTTACAAATTAAATATGTACCTACATTTACACTTAATCTATGTTGATTAATATTTAATTTCATTAAACTCATCACATTAACTTATACAACACATTTTTATTCTGATTGCTAATTTATTGTTATAATAATAAAAAAAAATCTATTAACGTAGGTATTTTCGTTATAATGTTTTTTTCTTCTACATGTTATCTTCTACATTTTTCGTCTTTGTAAGTTTTAAAATGAATAAAGAAACTAGAAAGAAAGAAATTGTTATGCTAAGCACAAATATGCGAACTATTTGCCAAATATTTACAAATTAAATATGTACCTACATTTATACTTAATCTATGTTGATTAATATCTAATTTCTTTTGTCTCTTTTACATACAAATTATAGTTGTTATCAGTTCGAAACTAAGTCATAAAACTATCTAAGCAATTTTTTTCGTAAGTAACAAAAAAGACTTTTAGAGTGGGAACTAGATGGCACCGAATTTATAAAATTTAAAGACAGTATTATTAATTGCCGCAAACTCAAAAATATTGCAAATTCATATTTTTGAAGTTTAAACAGTTAATAAAGGTCAATACTTTTTTGTATGCCTCTTCCCTAGGTTTTTTTGTATGCCTCTTCTCTTAAGCTTGTCGCTCACTTATGCACTCCACCGCGAAACGAAGCGCGGAGAAAAAGGTTGTTATGAATTTTCTTCATGTAAGTTAAAAAATATACTCACGCGTATCTGTGCGAAGCAACGCGCTGCACAGAGAACAGAAGCGACACGGATCGCAACCGTAAAATCCTAGGCGAAGAAATTCTGTTCGGCGCGCTTTGCGTTGCAGTGCATAAGTGAGCGACAAGCTTTAATTATCAAATAAATCGAAGTAAATATTTTGGAATGTTTTATATTATATTGTTATGATCTGGACTACGAATATGGGCATCGTTGGTTGCCTAAGGTGTAGAAATGATTATTATAACCGTCATGTCATGGTATTATTATATTATTTTTTATTATTGAGTTAATGCCTCGACAACTAAGATCATTGGCATGGTACAGTCAGGTGCCTAGTGTAGTGTGTGTGTGTGTGTAGAGTAATTGTCTTGATACTTAGCAAAGTCGACGTCATTGTCTTTGCTAAGAGACGCTAATTGTATCCGAACGTCTGCGGTCCCTCCGGTGAGTACCGATCGCACCAGGATAGAAATTATTTTCATTCATTAATTTTTAATAAACGAAAATTTCTCCAACCAGATGAGATTCGAACTCACGACCTTTAGGTTTAAAGGTAGGCGCTCTTACCACTAAGCAACAGAGGGGGTTATATTAATGTATCAAAATAGAAGATAATAAAAAGTCTGTTGTAGAGTTTAGTAATATTCGAAATGTTAAGAAACTATCAAGATGATTTTATTGATTGTAATGATTGCACTGATAATACCTAGTTTTTCTTATAATTTTCTTATCATTTCTTATAATTTTCTTATAATAATTATCCATTCTAATAATTATATAATCAAAAGAACAAAGCAAATATACGTTATACAAATAAGAAAATATTTATTTAGCTTATGGCATACAATAAGAACATATAACTAAAAGCAATAATTTATGGAGTATTATTATACAAACAAACACCTAATATATCAATATATCCCCTAATACCTGCTCCAGAATTTGCTTCTCCTTTCTGAAAATATAAAGAAATCTATTTTTGGCAAAAATCTATATTTGGTAGCATAAAATAAAGATTCCAAAACGTGGACAATTAGCGACATCTGATAATAGAATCCTTAAGTAGTTTACTAGTAGTTTAATTATTTGTAATAAAAGATCGCTTATTTAATGCTGTTAATACGAAATGGTTTTATACCTCAATTAAAGAAAATGTTATTATAATAGACCTATGTAGGTAAATATTGGAGCCTGTCAAAAATCCCTAGATTTTACACGGAATATAAAAAAAAATTACTTTGTCCCTTTTATACTGAAATATCCCTAGATTCGGGATAAATACCTAGACCTGGCAACCTGGATTTCATTTTATCTCGGTTGCGTTTAACCAACCTTTAAAAAGTGAAGCCACTTTTCGATGTTTTCACCATTTTTTGGTGGCAAAAATAGATCTGACACCAGTTTTTTGTGGTTTAAAAAAAAAGTGAATTAAACACCTATTTTTTTTACCTAACAAAATGGTAAATTGTGCATATATTCTTTGAAAAAATCGCAGCGAGCAGAAAACACCAGGAATATCGTTTCATAGGTAAATATTTATAATAGTGCAATTAGGTATTAATTGATTTACTTTTTATTTCAATTTTAAACCTCAAAACCAATGGAAAGGTGAGATCTAAATAAGTAAATAAGAATGCTAAATATTATAGTTATTTAAGTAAATTGTATTATAATTATTAATTTCACTCACACCATGAAGATTTGCCAGTGACGGTGTGCGTTGAGGGTTAAAATCCCATAAAATATTCCATAAAATTCCATCCGTTAATTTTGATACCAAAATATTTGTATAAAATAAATAAATTAAATAAAACATTTAATGTACAAAAATGTTTCATTTTAAATACGAATTAGTCAATTCTTAAAAATACAAAGATATGGAGCTTGGCACTACGCACTACGACTCTGAGAGTTCAGAGTCCTCATGCTCCACTCCAAGCGAACAAACTCGCAAATTCCGACACGATGCCGGCACAAACATCGGATATTAGTACGTAAACGCTAATATGCTGATATCCAGCTAGCTGCAGCTCTGAAACCGTCGATGTGTGAGATATCTTCGAGCCACCCGACTTCGATGCTGTACCTGATGCGATGGATGTCCCCGGACTAGCCAGTCCTCAGTCCCTGCCTGCCCTACGAGTATGTGGTCCAGAGCACCACGGAGGCTCAGGTAAACTCGCCTACGACACACCGGCGAAATGCAGAAGGTACCGAAAGAGCTAGAATGGGAAGTAGCGGCCGACGACCGACCACATCGCCGAGGAGGAACCTGCAGAAGATGCTGTCCACGAGACCGATCACCGCCAGTGTTTGTGCAAGTGTAGTGTTACGCGACGCGAAGTGTAGCGAGTTTTTATTAAGAACAAAGAACTGTAAGTAAAACTCTTAAAAAGACATTAAGTTTATTCATTTTTATGCATTTATTTACCTATTCTTCAACTTATAAAAAATTTTTTATTGTTCTTAGTTGTTAATAAAATCAAAAAGTTTTTTTTATCAACCTCAGAGCCACTAAAGCAGGGGGGGTGACGTCCAGGCACACCAATCACGCGCCTCGACTTTGCCTAGTCCTTCCCTTTTGAAACTTTTAATTATTTTAATTGGTTGAGAAATGAAAAGGTTTCATATAAATTTAACTTTAAATATGGGACATTTTCGGATCTCAATTCAGTACTGGTTTTACCCTCAGCGGGTAGCCGTCGAGCTCCTCACTTGAAGGACTCGGCAATTTTCCGCGAACACCTTAAGACTCTGACGTTGACCTTTTTTTCGCTTCAGAATAGTGTGTTTTATTTATACAACCCTAAATAAACATACAGGCATTGTCTTTTAAGACAATGCCCCAAAAGAGCGTCCTGGACTAACATCGCATTATTGTGCAATATTGCGCAATGTTAGATCATGGCGATATTAATAACCATAGGAAATGCACATACAGTAGTCTCTCTCTATAACGATTCCCTATATAACGATAATTCCTCTATAACGATGAAAATAGTAAACGTTGGTTGGTTCGTCATAAGAACAATGTATTAATTCTTTCTCTATACCGATATCGTTCTCTCTTTATAGCGATAACTTTATAGCGTTCAATAGTTGATGACAAATCAAATGTGTTATGGTGTTTAAAGTTCAGACTATCTGAGTCACTAGTGGCAAGGTCATTGTCAAGCGGTTGTTTTGTTTTGCGCTTAAGGGATGCGGCCTATACTCTTTCTTATCAGAGGATTAAGTGACTCACGTTTATTGTTCGGGCGGCGTAACTAACTGTTATCACACAGATGTCATCTATTGACGACTTTTCATTTCCAGTTTGAGTTGTGTCTTAGAGACAGAAAAAAGTGGCTTAAAGCGGTGACAGAGGGCGGTAGCAGGAAGAAGTTGCGGAAACCTCAGCACGAAGATTTAGATCGCGCTATGCTTCAGTGGTTCCAGCAGCAGCGTATGAACCATATTCCACTTTCTGGGCCTGTGGTCAGGACAAAAGCTGAATTTTTTGCAACTGAACTTGGAATTGAGAATTTTAAGGCATCTGAGGGTTGGCTGAGTAAGTGGAAGATGCGGCACAAGATCAACTACGGGCAAATCAGCGGAGTGGCTCGCGATGTTAACAAAAACGTAACGGATCATTGGCTAGAAAACGTGTGGCCTGGACTGAAGGCACGATATGCGTCAGACGACATTTTCAATGCGGATGAGACCGGATTGTTTTTAAAAATGACACCCAACAGAACTCTAAAATTTAAATTGGAAAAGTGCGTTGCTGGAATGCTCTCTAAGGAACGCATTACAGTTTTAGTAGCCGCTAACATGATAGGTTCGGTGAAGCGAAAATTGTTAGTGATAGGGAAGTCGAAAATCCCGCGTTGCTTTAAAAACATAAAAAAATCTACCGGTGACATATAAAGCAAACAAGAGTGCGTGGATGACCTCGAAAATTTTTGAAGAAGCGATAATAAAGTGGGATATCGAGCTTAAAGGAAAAAAAATTCTTTTGCTTGTAGACAATTTTCCTGCTCATCCTGTATTGCGCGACCTTCAAAACATCGAACTCTGTTTTATGCCAGCAAACACAACGAGTATCCTTCAGCCCATGGACCAAAGTGTCATCAAGAGTTTGAAAAACCATTACAGGAGAAGACTTTTGATAGAATTGGTTGAGAATAATGGCGATTTTAAACTAAACATTCTTGACGCCATCCTAATGATTAGTAAATCCTGGGACGAGGTGACGAGCAATACAATACAACATTCCTTTAAACACGCAGGATGGCTGGAAGATCAAGGATTGACTTATGATGAAGATGACCTGCCGTTAGATGTTTGGGCCAGACAGTTTGAACTTACTATCACCTACGGACCGGAAGAGCTAACAGATTTTGAAAAAGTTGATAAAAATGTAGCGACAACATCTGGACTTTCTGACGAGGACATCCTGCAAGCAGTTCGTGTAGAAGAAGAAGAACAAAACAGTGACTCTAAATTGGAAGCAGAGCCAGAACCAGCTCCGACCCCTCAGCAGGCATTGGATGCGGCAAAAGTACTGCATCGATTTTTCATCCACCAGGAAGACGATATGAGTGCTGTGGAAGATTCGATGCGTCTTCAGGACAAGGTCAGGTCAGTTCTGTGGAAAGGGAAAAGAAGACAGATCAAGGTGACAGATTTTTTTGATAATGTAGTCTAAATATATTTTACAGTAGCATTCTATTTTTTTTTATTGTACAGTACACAGGTTTTAATTGTACAGTCATTTTTTATACTGTATTGCTTATATTTTTCGTTAATAAATCTATGTGGAATACAATGCTAATTCATTTTGATTCGTTTTAATAATTTTTTAAATTAAAATAGGTTATTTAGTACAGTATTATTAATATTACAGTACCGAATTTTGTCTCTCTCTGTATAACGATCTCTCCTTATAACGATGAAAATTCCCGGTCCCTTGCATATCGTTATAGAGAGAGAGGACTGTAGTTGCTTTTACGTTTTTCCATGGCTTATTAATTTCAGGGACGACAGTACCATGTCTCATTGTGTACTACTCCCCCCTCCGTTCCTTGCAACCTGCATCATATACTAATATTTTCATTTATAGATAGTTAATTTCCATTTACAATAAAATTAAAATAACATTGACGTTCTAAATAAAGTTTACTTAATTGCAATATTTTAATCTTTGTTAACATAAGATTGTTATAAAACTACGTCATTAACATTCAAATTTCATTTAAAAAAAAATATTTGATCATATTTGTCTAATTGTACCTATATAATAATGGTGTAAAACAAAAAGAACACAATATCAAGGAGTTGTTGAAACCATTCAGTAAAATTAATAAAGTCTTAAAAGAATCAATATTTTATTGTACTACTGAAGAAAAATGTTGAACATGGATAAGGGAACTGTTGCGCAATTGTTTGCTGCTGTTGTGGGTAAGTTTGGTATACTTTATTTTTTTGCAACCGGCACCTCTTTAATACAAATCTTCACTAGTCTTTAAAAAGCAGGTAAAGTGGTGAAACTGAAATCACTCAAAATAATCACTGTCTTGTTAAAATGTAGTTTTCTTCGTCTTCTAGTTCCATGACCGTTATCGATCGTTGGATATTATGTTGGCTACCATATTCGCTATAGTCACTTTATTGGCAGCAGCTCTAAATAATGATGTAGTTGATTTTCCATACCTTTGCCTTAGATTTTTCAGCCATGATGTTCTTCTTCTACCAGGACCACGATTACCTTGGATCTTTCCCTGAATGATCAGATGTAAAAGATCATATTTTTCTGGGTATCTCATAACGTGACCGAAGTATTCCAGCTTGCGTTTCTTTATTATATTGACCAGTTGTGTTGTTTGGTTCAGCCGTCTAAGGACCTCCTCATTTCTTACTCTGTCGACCCAGCTCATTTTCAGTAGTCGTCTGCATACCCAAGTTTCAAAGGCTGTCAAGCGTTTAAGGATAGCCTCAGTTAGAGTACAAGCTTCCACTCCATACAGCAGACAGGAAAGATATAGCAAGATGTCATTCGAACTCTAAGGTCAATGCTAAGATCGTGAATGCAAAGTACGTTTCTCATTTTTACAAAGGCAGCTCGGACTTGTTCTATTCGATTTTTTATTTATGCGGTTGGATTCCAGCTTTCATTGATATTACTGCCGAGATACACGAGTTTCTCTACTCTGTTATACCGTCATCATCCGTCATACGTGTTTATACCGTCATCCTGTATGTAATTTTGTTTGCTAACTATCGTATATTTAGTTTTCTTAACGTTGAGTTTTAATCCATACTGATCACAAGTCTGTTTTATTTTGTTCATTAGATTTTGAAGGTCTTCTCCGCAATTAGCAAGCACTAAGGTATCGTCGGCATATCTAATATTGATGACGGTTTCTCCATTCACAATAATACTTTCGGTTGTCTCCATTAAGGCTTCGTTAAATATTTCCTCCGAATATAAGTTAAAAAGTAAAGGCGACAATATACAGCCTTGTCTCACTCCTCTTTTTATATTTATTTCATCCGACAGTTCTTTTTTAACCTTTATTCTTGCCACTTCATACCAGTATAGATTTGTAATTATTCGTAGATCTTCATCGTCCAATCCAGCTGTTTCCAATATTTCTAGCATTTTGTTATGTCGGATTTTTCAAAAGCCGAAAGCAAAAAGGAAATGTGACTCGTTTTGACGGAAACATCATCTTTGACAGAGTAAAATAAGAACGTGGAAAGAATATCTAGGAAAACTATTTGAATAACAAAGAGATAACACCTTTGAGCTAGAAGAAGAGGTAAATGTTCGACCAAGAATATTACAGCAGGAAATTTATTCCGCAATAAGACAGTTAAAGGATGGCAAAGCGGTAGGCCCTGATAATATACAAGCAGAACTACCCAAACTAATGGAAAACGAATCAATAGCAATAATCGCAAAGATATTCAACAACATATACAACTCTGGAGAAATACCAACACAATGACTGAAATCTGAGTTTATTGCATTTCCAAAAAAAAAAACCAGGAGCCAAAAAATGCGAAGATTACCGTACAATAAGCCTTATGAGTCATCTCCTAAAATTATTTCTAAAGATAATTCATAAGAGGATTTACAAGCTCTGTGAAAGTCAAACAAACCAGTTCGGGTTCAAAAATCTGAACAAATACATAATGATCTGCATCTTGATCTTCCGCCTCGCCTTCAACGATCAGTCTTTCCATGCTCTCTTTTCTTCTAGTGATCAAATTATCTTATAACATTTTTGTTTATTGTTTTAACGAGTCTACTGATATCATTTAGATCTTGTCCTTAGTTTTAGATTACACAGGTTAACATGCGTTTCATCGAAGGAAATCTTTTCTTGAAGTAAGAAGTATTCTTGTTGAAAATTCCTATCGTCTTTCGTTAATTATTAAATGTCTTTTCTCCAAGTGTTATGGTACTTTATCTGTAATGCTACAGTTATGCAAAACTACAACACTTGGAATTCCCTTGACTTTGTCAACATTCCATTTATCACCCCTGTCTTATTTCTTACATTCTCTGCCTACATCAAATACAATATCTAATATAACATAAACACTTCTTCTTTTTACGGGATATTAAATTATTAGTTTTCTTCCATACATTTCTTCTTTAATATTTTGTGTTAAATAATTGTGAGATTATTATTTTGTTAAATAATATTACAAGCTTAACATTTTTGTTGAATTAGATCTTTATATTTTAGCAAACTTAATGGCAGTATCCTATGGAATGATAACAGGGTGGACGTCCCCAATGATACCTTATTTTCTCAGTGAGGAAAGCCACATTAGGATGACAATACACGAAGCTGAGTCGCTAGAAACATTGTTGTCAATGGGTGCTGTAATGGGTTTACCTATAACAGCTTATTTGGTTAACAAGATTGGGAGAAAAAGGTCTTTATTGCTAGCCTCGGCTGTATTTGTTATATCTTGGGTGATGGTGATTTTTGCCAAAGTTGTCACCGTTATTTACGTAGCGAGAGTTATAGCAGGAATAGGAGGAGACATGGCCTATGTAGCAGGACCTTGTTATATAGCTGAAATTGCTGACCAGAAAATTCGAGGATTTTTATCAAGTATTATATATTTGATGATGTTAATTGGTGTATTGACTATTTATATTACTGGACCTTTCTTACCGTACTACGTTCCTCCAATTATTGCTATTTGTCTATTATTAGTAGAATTGGTTGTGTTTTCCATGCTTCCAGAAACACCGTACTATTTATTGTTTAGTGGCCAAGAAGAGGCAGCAATAAAGTCAATAAAGTTTTATAGATCAAGTGATTCAGTAGAAAAGGAATTGGTTGATATGAGAACAGCTATTGAAAGACAAAAAACTGAAAAGGGTGGAGTTAAGGATATATTTACAGTGAAAAGCTACCGAAAATCGTTGTTAATTATGACAGTTTTGAATGCAGCCCAGCAATTTAGCGGCATAAATATTTTATTAATGAACCTGCATCCAATTTTAGAATCAGCAGGTTCAATTTATTTAGAACCATCATTAACAGCCATTATTTTTGCCGCCATTATGTTTTTGGCTGCCAGTTTAGCTTCTGGAACAGTAGATAAGTTTGGACGTAAGAAGCTACTTTACCTTTCAAGTATTTTAACAGGAATGTGTCTTCTTACATTGGCTATATATTTCCACATAAAAAACGCTGGGTATGAGTACAAAAATGTTAGTTGGCTGCCCTTAGTAGCTGTTATGGTCTATGCTCTGGTATTTAAGTACGGTTTGGGGATGGTTCCGATAGTGATTACTGCAGAAATATTCGCCACGAACATAAAAACATTAGGGATGGCTTTGGTCGATGGTGTTTATGATTTTTCTGCTATAATGGCTATTATGTTGTACTACCGCTTGAAGGATAGCTACGGTATACATATACCTTTCTATTTGTTTTCTGCTTGTTCATTCCTAGCGTCATTCTTCATTATATTCTTTATCCCAGAGACGAAGGGAAAAACTTTAGATCAAATTCAATTAATGCTTGAAGGAAAATATAAATAATATATTGTTTTATATCTTAGAAGAGTATCATTTGTTTACAGAGTCCGACAAACTTTAGTTTGGGAATGTGACTTAGTGTTTCGCGCAGATGGGCGGACCGTTTCTATCAGTGGCGGATGGAAACCTGTACCTTAAAATAAATTTTTATAAGTATATTCAATTAAAGTGAGAATGAATTTGTCAATTTTTATTTTTATAGTTTTTAATATTTATGAAGTTTATAGTCAGGCATTCGATAAAATAATGAGTAAACTATTAGGAGTACTTTAATAAATAACAAATTCTTCAATACTTACATATAATTTATTAACATTGCCAGAAAGAAAGAAAGGGTTTCAACAACACAAAAAAAATAAGTAATGTATTTTAACTAATTAAATAATGTATTTATTTTTTAAACAGTAATGATTGTAAAGGCTTCTATGTTTTGTTATATGACAAAAGAATATCACACAAAAACACGTCTATTCCGGAATTTGAATCACTATCTTCATTATCAGAAAGGCTTTCTTCGGATGAACCAGTATTAATAAACATTGCAAGTGGTCCAGCGTACAGTCTAATAAATGTTCTTTTGCGATTTGAGTGTTTTCATATGTTAGACCACTCTTCTATTAACACTTCTGAAAACAAGAACAACAAAAAATATCTTTAAACATAAATAAAACATTCTGTGGCCGATGGACTTGTTTGCATGTCATATTTTTCACACACATACACACATAAGAAAATAAAATATTATTGACAATACTTACGTCAATTTCCTTAAAGGTATCAACAGGTTTTCAGTTGCTTCGAAATATGCCGCCTCTTGTTCCATAAATGTAGTAAAATTATAAATTATTGCCTTTGCTGGGGTATTTAATCTCAGCCCTTTTGTTCATATCTTTTTAGAAGCCATATTGTTAAATAACTATTATTAATAACTAAACCTAACACACTATAAATACACTAAATGACTTAATAATTCACTAATTACTACTACCAATATGATACTAAGCATCATCATCATATAACGGGGGTCCTACGGCGATTGCCGCTTCCCGCATTTCAGCCTCCATCTTTCCTATCTCTCCAATCTCCCTCTTCTAAGCCTCTAGATTGCATTGTTTTTGTAAGTTCTCTTCTCCAGGAATTTGGGGTCTTATCCTTTTCCTTCTTCCTGGCGGAACATATATTAAGGCTTTCTTTGGCCACCGCTCCTCCTCCATTCTCATCACGTGACCATACCATTGTAATTGCCTTCCTTGTATTCTATCTGAAAGAGTATCTCTAATTCCTGTACGGTTTCGTATTTCCTCATTCTTGATTCTTTCCATTCTCGATACTCGACATGACCTTCTAAGATAATCCATTTCCACAACGTCTACTTTATCTCGTTCATTCTTTGTCATCGTCCAACATTCGGCACCATATGTGGTAATTGGTTCTACAATTGCTCTGTATACGCGAAGTTTGGTATGCATCTTTATTTTATTAGACCACAGTAATGAATTCAGTATTCCGTTTTGCTTATGTTTACAGCAAGCCCCCATTTGGCATATTCCTCAAATAATTTTCGATTCATATAATTTATATCTTCCTCATCGGTTGCAACCACCACCTGATCATCTGCAAACAACAATGTATACAGAGTTTCTTGTCCCACTTCGATGCCCATAAATCTACATTTATTTCTCCAATTCCTCAATGCTTCTTGGACGTATATTTTAAAGAGTGTCGGTGACAAACAGCATCCCTGCTTTAGGCCTTTAGTGACTTTAAATTCATTTGAGGTTCTGGTTCCAATTTTTACACAACTAACTGCATTTTCGTACAATTTATATATCGCTCGGATATACGTCGAATCCAATCCGGACCTTTTGAGGACCTCAAACATTTTCTTTAACGGGACACTATCATATGCTTTCTCAAGGTCTATAAATACCAAATGGGTCTCTCTACTTCTTTCGACACGCTTTTGAATTATTTGTCGTAGGATAAATATATTATCAAGGCAGGATCTCCCGGTACGAAAGCCGCTTTGTTCTTCAATATCTTGTATCTGTCTTTCAACCCTCTTATTTAATATTCTGCCGTACAACCGGCCCACAGAGCTCGTCACACTAATACCTCTATAATTAGAACAGTCTCTTTTATTCCCTCTCTTATATATGGAGCTTATATAAGATTTATTCCAATCTTTAGGAATTTCCTGGTCTCCACACATACATTTATTGAAAAGGTCTACTATTAATTCTAAAAGTGCAGTCGGCCCATATTTAACCAGCTCTATGGGAATGTCTCCAGGCCCTGCGGCTTTTCCGTTTTTAACCTCTTTTAAGGTTTCCGTCAATTCAGATAATGTTATTATAGGGATTTCCTGTCTTCCTCTTTTTCTCTGTTGTCTATTAATTCCCTTATCTTTTCCCATCTGTACTCTACTCTATCCTCTTTCAGCAGTTTCGTATAATATTCTTCCCATTCATTTAACTTTATGAGAGAAATGTTGTCTTCATTTTTCTCATTTTTCCTAAACTGTTTTAATGTTTTCCAAGCTTGCGCCACTTTTGTTCCACCCATAAATCTGTCCAGTTCATCACACTTAGCCTCCCAGTTTATATTTTTCGCCTTATCCACGTCTTTTTTAACTTCTCTATTCCATTTAGCGTATATTTCATTGTCTTGAGGATCTTTGGTTTGAAGCCATATGTGATATGCTTGTTTTTTCTTGAGAACTTTCTCTTCTAGTTCCGTTGACAACCATTCAGGTTTTCCTTTTTTCCGATTTCCAACTTTTCCCAGTGCTTCATTTGCCGCTTCATGAATATATTTTTTAATTACCTCATACAGACTTTCGGGGTCTAAGTCCTCTGTTTCTATATTTTTTATTTTCTGAGCTATTCTAATTTTATATAAGAACTTTGTCGAATCTTATTTAAAGCTTTCCAGGTTATATTTTATGTTTTCTATGGTTGTTCCTATGTCTGTTACTTCATCATTTTTGTGACTTGATTGTTCTCTCTTAAATGTCACCATTACTTTTGCAATAATCATATGGTGGTCACTTCCACATTCTGGCCCTCTAAACACCTTCACGTCCTTTGTTTTTAGTTTAGAATCTTTACGATTAATAAAATAGTCAATTATTGATTTTAAATTCCTGGTAGGCTGCGTCCATGTAAATTTATGTATATTCTTATGGGGGAAGAAACCATTTAATATTTTCAAAGAATGTGCCTCGCAAAAATCTATTAATCTTTGACCATTGTCGTTCAGAATGTCTTCTCCATATCTCTCTATTATTTCACTGTTGGAGCTCTTTCCGGTTCTTGCATTAAGATCACCTAAGGTCCAAATTTCTTTCTTCTTATTAATTGTGGCTAGAACAGTTGTTAACTTGTTAAAGTACTCTTCCTTGCTGTCAACCCTTGGGTCATCCGTCGGTGCATATGTTCCAATTACCACTATTTCGTGGCCATTTTTCTTAATTTCCATGAGGATAATTCTTTCATCTATTTCTTTCCATGATTTAATACATTTTTTCAGTTTCTGATGTATTGCTATAGACACTCCTCTTTTGGCTCGTTCGCTCTTTTCTACGCCACTATAGAAATGCAGGTATTCGTTTATCTTTTCATTTCCTCTTCCTTTTTTCTTTTCTTCAGTTAATACACAGATGTCTAGTTTCATTTTACACAGTTCACGGAAGACCTCCTCCTGTTTTGTCCTTATTCCTTGTATGTTCCAAGCACCCAAATTCATAATCCATTTTCTTTGCGAATTTCGTTTATAGTTTAATCCGTCCGAATTCCAAGGCTTTTTGCTGAAATTTTTAACTTTGATCATTTTTTTCGAGTATCGAGGAGTTGGCCCGATGCCTCAACCCCCAACTTGGAGGACCAGGGTTTTAAATCAGAGTATCCTTCTCTTAGATAAGTTGCCTTCTCTACGGCTTAGGAGTCCTATCTACCCCACCTGTTGGTCCGCGGGTGGACCACCATGATAATAAGCACTAATATAAAATAAAATAATAAAATATCCAACACGATCAAATCAACAAGTCAAACACTCTTTGCGATCACAACTACGACACTGGCAAACAGCAAACTGGCCGTTTCCATGGTAACACTAGTAAACAAAAACCACTGCGCATCGTCGATTTATGAGTCATTCCCAAACTAAACTTTGTCGGAGTATATCTATTCTTCAATCTCTGCTAAATTTTCTATACTCAAAAGAGTATTTATCACCCTATTAATATTTTGATTTCGTTACCTAATTTAATTGATTTGTGGTGAAGGATTGTTTCCCAAAATGCGTCGATTTTAAGTTTCTAGAGATTTGTGTGCTTAGGAAGCTCACACCAAAATCGTTTGCATGTTTCCTGAAATCGATGAACAACAAAGGTCCTCTAAATACAAAAAAGGTAAAATATTTTTTATTAGTTTATTAGTATGCCTTATTAAAGAGTTATATATTAATTTAAGAGGATAGCCTCTTACTACAATTTCCAGGCACAGAATAAGGAAAATGTTTTGAACCTGTGATTATTAGATGTATTAAATAAAATCCTATAAAATCAAAAAAGTTTTATTATTAATTGATCGTTACATTTTGTTCTTCTTGTTCTTCAAGAATCAAAATGCCTGTTCTTCTTCTCCTGAATCTTCTTTCAAGTGAAGAAGTTTCAAAGATAGAAACACCGTTTGCATAAAGCACACACGAAACGAAAAAAGCTCTAAGATAGATCAACTGTCTATCGACATCATTGATGTACTAGATCAGTGGTTCTCAACCTTTTCATCACTGAGGACCACTTGTACCTTTCAGAACTCTTGGCGGACCACTTAGATATTATTATTAATATTTCCTTATAATAGGTGAAATGAGATGAACACTGAAATTTTACTAATGAATTTATTATTTACAAAATAAAAAAAGAAAATACATAGTGAAAGACAAAAGGTATATAAAAAACAAAATAAAAAATCATAGATAGCGCCAAATTAAGACGTTAATGACTCCCTTGGTCTTGCTTCTCACTTGAAAGTTTTTCAATATTTGGATCGAAAGAAGTTAACGCCAGTCTCATAGGAGCATTTAAATTTAGCAACCTATTTCTGTGTTTATTATTAATGACATATAATGTTGGGAATGATGCCTCACAAAGATAAGTGGAATGAAAAGGAAGAAGAAGTTCCAAAGCTTTTTTACTTAGCAGTGGACTTTCATCAAGTAATCCTATCCAAAAATCTGCAACATTTTCGCAGTGAGATTTTATCACTTTTAAATGATCATCGGATGAAATTTCAATAAGCTGTTCATTTTCCTGAATAGACAGATTATCATTGTGGGTAGCTAAAAAGGGATCAATCACCCACAGATTATTTTTCCTCACATCTGTATCAGCAGGGAAGTACTTTTCAAAGTAATCTTGAAACGACTTAATGTAGGACTTAACCAGTGAATGTAAAACATCCTCATTTAAGCCTTTATTTTCAGAGATAAAATCTGAAAACAAGTTAAACATTTTAAACGATCCTTTTCCAGCTTCGGACTCCCATAGCAACAATTTTTTCTTAAATGAATCAATTTTTTTTCCAAAGGTCAAACGCGGTTTTAGATGGTCCCTGCAGGCCTAGATTCAATATGTTGAGCTGTTCAAAAATATCTGCTAAAAAAGCTAACTGGGCCATAAATTCTCCGTTACGCAGTGTTTTCGCTAAATCAGGTTTTTTTCATCAAGATACATACATACTTCTTCTCGAAGTTCATAAAATCTGGCTAAAACCCAGCCCCTGGATAGCCACCTAACTTCGGTATGTAGAAGGAGATTGGAATGGATAGATCTCATGTTCTCTCATAAAAAAGCAAACAATCTCGAACTAAGAGCATTACTTTTTATAAAGTTCACGGCCTTTACCACAGTAGTAAAAACCTTGTTTAGGTCGGGACTTAATCTTTTGGCAGCAAGCCTTTCGCAGTGAATAATACAGTATGTTAAAACAATATCACGGTTTCCTTCTTTCCTTACAAAACTTGGCAAGCCTGTTTTGTGACCTGTCATTGCCGCGGCACCATCAGAACAAAGTCCTACACAGTCTTTCCAAGAAAGATTTTTAATTGTGAAATATCCATCAATGGCTTTAAAAATGTCTTTTCCGGTTGTGTTACCTTGCAACTCAATCGAGGTCAGGAACTCCTCAGATAATTTTTTGTTGTCTTTATCTATGAATCGTATATAAACAAGAAGAATAGCTTTATTGGTAATATCTGTAGATTCATCAAGTTGTACAGCAAAAATCTTTGAGGAATGAATTTGGGTTTCAACATCTGATGCCATTTCTTCAATTTTCCTTCTAACGGTGTCATTGGAAAGAGGAATATTTTGCATTTGTTTAGCGTATTTATCAAATAAAATTGCTTTAGTTGCATCTACGATACATGGTAAAACTAATTCCTCACCAACAGTAAAGGGTTTTTTGGTTTTTGCGATTTTAAGTGAAAGTTGATATGACGCCTTCAAAGTAGCTTTATCATAAGTTGAATATGACTTAAGGATATTTTTTGACGATTTTAGTTCCGTCTCCTTCCTCTTAAATAAATCTACATGTTTTTCCGGCAAAATTTTTATGCTTTGTTTCAAAGTGTTTAGTTAATTTTGCCGGCTGCATTGCCTTATTACTTAATACCTTCGCACAAATTACATTCTTCAATTACATTTGGTGTCCAGTTACCTTCTTACAAAGGTAACTGGACACCAAATTCTTCAATGAATGTAAATTCACATGCTATGTAGTCAGTATTGTACTTACGGTTAGCAGCCTTTCTTTTAGGACCCGTTTGAGTTAATATTGTGCTATCCCTGGCAATATTACTAGTAGAACATCCTGCTTTAACGTTCTCACTATCCGTCTTCTTAAAAAAACCCGAAAGTTTCATCTGTTTGCTCATTTTAGTAAACTACAATCACCAAGCCAAAAAAGACGCACGCTCGTCACTCGACAGTTGAGTCAGCACTGAGTCACTAAGTAGTGGCGCAATCAAAAAACGCAGTAGTCGCAGTGTCCTGTACGTACACGACAGCGGCCGAAACTAAACGAAGATAATGCAACTAACTATTTGGCGCGTGAGGGAAAATACTTGGAAGATTGAGGTGAATGAACCTGTGTTCAGGCGCGCTTGGTCGTCTGGAAACGTTTTGAGTTAAAAGGATAGGCCGGCGCATTAATTTACGTCTCAAGAACCAAGATTTAAATTGATTATTTTATGACTGTTCACTTCGCGGACCACATGAAAACCGGTGGTCCGCGGACCACAGGTTGAGAATCACTGTACTAGATCATGAGTACATGGTTGTGCTAGTAAAACCATTTAATGAAAATGAAATAAAAATAAAAAAATTATCTTTGATACCTCTGGTACATTTATTTTACATACACTGATTCTTAACACTTCACTGGCTACTGGATACTTTGAAGGGTACATTAAAACATTTTCAGCTTATGTTAATCTTCTTTAGCAGAGAACAAAAACAATAAAAATGATTTTCAGTAATGATGTTGTGGAACGCATAGCAGAACTGAAATGGAATTCTGCAGGCCATGTAGCGAGAATGCACGATTCACGATGACTGAGCAAAATTACAAATTGAAGGCCAAGAGCAAACGTTTAAGGGAGTTTAAGGGAGGCCTGTGTTCAGCAGTGGACGTGATAAATTTAGACTAAATGGAGATGATGACGATAATGATGGTTGATTTTACCATAAATATTGATTGAGGTCTATACAGGTCCATCTAATAACAAATAAATGAATGAACTAGAGGTTCCATCTAAAGTTGCTATAGAAAACCACAGACACTAGATCAGGTCGACAGTTAAAAAAAAACGGTAATATTTTACACAAATATTAACTACTTTCCTTTTAAACTTTGAGGGTATACAAGGCAACTATCGAACACGGTGATTAATTTAATCTTGCCCAAGTACTTTCGATCAATAGATCATCTTCAGGGGCATTTCGTCAGTTGTGGCCTATCCGACATAGTAGAATGTCATAAATGTAAAATTTGGACATAACAATACAAAATACAATACACTAAGACAAACAAACACTTTAAAATTTACAAGGAGAAGCTACATGTTGTATAGAAGCCGGATACAGATATTCATCTATGATCCCGATAGGTGATAGATCTACTTCAGGGATGCGCCCCTGCCCACTCGAGCCTTGGTTTATCTCCTAATACTATACAGGGGAAACCATTGTCCTACCCTCAGTCCATATCCAAACCTACCTTTTCTCTACTAGTACCCTGGAATGGATTTACCGATAACGATTTACCGATTGAGGCGCCGGGCCTGCTACCCGACCCTCGGAAAGTCATTATGCAAAAACCAATCCAACACAACCTTGGATTTTGGACGGAAACAAGGATATACGACCTAGGCGAAGAAAAAGGACTATAAGAAAAATGAAATAATCCCAGAAATTGAAAGACTAGGCACAAATATAGTAGTCTTAAGCGAAACAAAAAAAAAGGTCAAGGAGAGGAAATTATAGGGAAATATACACACATATGGAGTGGAGTTTGCAAACATGAAAGAGCCACAAAAGGAGTATCAATATTAATAAAAAATTAATGGAGAAAATACATACAAGACTACCAACAAATAAATGAACGAATAATGTAAATTAGGATGAACATATTTGGACAACCAACAATAATTGTTGGAGTATATGCAATGAATGACAAAGCGACCATAAGTGAAAAGGAAGATTTTTTCAACGCACTAAAAGATGTATTAGACAGGACAAAGGAAAAAGAAGATATTCTACTAATTGGAGATTTTAACAGTCACATAGGAAAGGATGATGAAGATATAGTGGGATGATTCGGAGGAGACGAAATTAGAAACGACAATGGAAGTCGGCTAATCAAAATATGTCGAGAATACGATTTAGCCATAACCAACACAAGATTCCAGCAACATACATAGATACACATAGGAAGAACCTAGTAGAAACCAAAGACCAATTATTGATTTAATAATAGTAAGAGAAGCCAGCAAAACAATTATACAAGAGGTAAGAGTATACAGACAGCAGAATGTGCAAGTAACCACCGATTAGTGCTAGGAAAAACCAGTCCAGACTCTGGATCCAGTGGGTTCAGAGTCCAGAGTCTGGACCCACTAGATCCAAAGCATGTTAAATTCTCTTTCTGACTCTGCGGGCACCAATACATTTAACGTAGTAACATTCTCTTGTTGGGTCTTCACTGTGAGGTTGACGTTGTAGATTTTGTAGATTTGTGTCTTTACAATTTTTTAATCGTAGTTTACATTCTCGACAGCTATTATTTAAGGGTTTGTAGTATTTTCTCGTTTCATTTTTATCGAATAAAGTTTGTATCTCATTGAGAGTGTTGTGTTCGTATTTCCTCTTCTTAAATCGATGGATACGTTTTACCTCTCGTCTGAGATGTATATAATCTTCCCTGCGTTTATGGTTTTTTAATATGCTGCATTCTTTCTATTTGTGACCATTTCGCACTCATGATCAAACCAATGAGTTTTTTCTGACTTTGCCCAATATTTCAACCAATTTCTGTAACACAATATCTTGTATATTTGCCCATCTTCTATTTGCTGTCTATATACATTTGCAATGTCGGGATCTTTTAGTTTATTAATGTTGATTTTTTCTCTCATTTTCCTGATCTCCTCTTTTAAATTGGATATTCTCTCTTTAAATTGTGCTCTAACTAAATAGCGATCACTATCTATGTTTGCTCCTATAAAAGACCTATCATCTAATAAGTTAGAGCAGTGTCTTACATCGATGATTATATGATCTATTCATTATCCGGAGATTTCCAAGTTCTCTTATGTATATCTTTATGGTGAAATAGTGTGCCAGCTATACCATGTTCTTACCTTTATTTTATATTATCTACTACTTTTTTACCACACGCCAGCTTTCCCTAGAAACAAAAATTTTGGTCCTTAGCTCGTTGTCCTTCCATGTCCTTCCTGAATATGATGGTGTTACATCTTCAGGAATCATAGCCCAAATATGTCCGTATCATGAATCAATTGTGGAACGACTCTCTGTAATTTGTCCATTGAGCGTGGTGTGAATAAGATTTCCTGAGTATGTGTGTGTATGTGTTTGTGTATGTAAGTGCGTGTATATGTGTATGGGATATGTCTCAACAATCAACAAATCTATGTCGGGGTTAAAAACATCCACATACGTACTTTTGAACCTGCTCTATAAACTAATATTTTCATTTACAAATATTTAATTTATATTTATAGTAACATTAAAATAACATTTTTGTTCTAACAAAAGTTGACTTTATTATAATATTTTAATTCTTTGTTAACATAAGATTATCAAAAAGCCACGTTATTACCATGCAAATTCCATATAAAGTGATTTATTTGATAAGAGTCGCCAAATTTTATATAAAAATGGTATAACAAAAATTACACAATAACAAGAAGTTGTTGAAACCATTATTTAGTGAAATAAATGAGTCTTAAAAGAATCAATTTTATATTATATTATTGAAGAAAAATGTTAAACATGGACAAGGGAACTATTTATCAACTGTTTGCTGCTATTGTAGGTGAGTTTGGAAGTTTTTAATGAAAAAGGTTATCTGTTCTTCTTTTTTTTTTCGTTTTAATTACCTATTTTGTCTTCATCATATATGTCATTATCAGCCATCTGCATCCAAAGTTGAACATAGGCCTCACCTAATTTCTTCCAGATCTATCAGTCTTGAGCTTCCTGCAGCCAATTCCCAGCGACTCTTTTGACGTCATCTGTCCATAGTGTAGGTGGTCTACCTCTGCTTTTATTGGCCTATAATAAATTTCCTATTAAGTTTTCTTCCGTTTTTTCTTCTTTATTTTTGTATTGTTGCTTCGTTTTTTGTTTTAAACATTTTCTTTTAAAGGATTGGGTTTTCTTCACAATTTTTCCTTAAATTCTTTCTTTTTAAGACGTTTTCATGATCACTCATATATTTAATACCCACTTCCATATATTTTGTCCTTTTTTTTTCGTGTAGTTGTAATTCATATTTCTTGCTTTCGTCGTCATCATCCAGCCTTCTGCGTCCAAAGTTGAAAATTACGTCTACCTAATTTCTTCTAGTTACGTCTTTATGCAGCCAATTGCCAGCGATTCTATTGACTTTGTCTGTCCAACGTGTAAGTGGTTTACTTTTGCTTCTTGTGTGTACATACTGTAATTTTTTGAGTGCTCCCTTCGTTTCTAATCTTTTCACTGAGTCAATCCAAGTAACTCTGACTTTGGTTGCTGTGGCTTGATTTTGTGCAAAATATGTTTAAATTAGCTTTCTTACAGGCGGTATCTAACTCAGAAACTAAACTTACAATATATTTTAAGATATCTGTTATCAGAACTATGTCGTTCGCAAATCGTAGGTAAGAGAGCGTTTCACTGTCGGCATTGATCCCTTCGGGATTGGCATCCCACTTCGATTGTTTGGACGCATGTTTTAAAAATTCCGTAAAGATTTTGGGAGATAACGTATCTTCATGTCTGCTGCCTCCTTCGATTTTTATATATTTTGTACCTTTATGTAATATTACGGTCATGTTAATTACTGTTTAACTGTGAATAAGCCTCAATTAAAGATAAAAATACGTTAATTGACGTTTCAATTTCCACTTCGGAAATCGTTCTCAAAATACAAACAGTAAATTAAACAAATTTTGTTTTTTGTTACATAGTGAAAAATTCTTCTAATAATTTAATTTTATCTGACTCATTTATATTGACAATTCAGACATACATTATGCATTTTAAAGTAGACGACTTTAAAATGATATTGCCAATATTGTTGAGTTGCGTTCCTGGGACGACTTTACTTATAAGATAGTTCATTCGATTACATGAAATCAACTTTAACTTGACAATATCCGTCAGAAAAAATCATAGCATGTAATTCGTCTTTAAAAAGACAAACACATGACATGATGATAGTAAAATTCTCCTGTTAGTGATTCCATAGTTAATTATGAGGGAAAAACCAGGAAAAAAACCTCATAATACTATCCCGACATCATAAGTAATTGTTCGTGAATTTAGTTTACCTTCAACAAACATCAAAATTCTGATTTTATATGTTACGTTATTTAAAAAACATAAATGATGTATCCTCTATATGTTACTGACTTACTAATACTGGTATTTTCTTATTAATAACTTCCTCTTTCAATATTGGTAACCAGATCCTACTACATTCTGCCGAGGAATTTGCGACACAATTGGCCTCATTTAGCATAATTAGAGCCGCTTCTTTGATTTTTCTTTTTTTACCATCCGTTTCTTTTAGGACTACATTTGAATTATTCCATTGAACCCTATGTTCATTATCCCATGCGTGTTTACATATTTGAGATCTATCAAATTCTCTATTTTTAATATAAGATTGAGGTTCACTTATTCTAACATTTAATGGCCTTGATGATTCACCTAAATAAAACTGATCGCATTCACAAGGTATTTTATAAATGCAATTCTCTGTCCTTTCTTGTTCATTGTTAGGTTTGGTTTTGGACAAAATAGATCTCAACGTGTTTGTTGTTTTGAATCTTGTTGAAATGTTGAATTTATTTTCTATCCTTTTAAGTTTTTCTGATAATCCTTTATATCAACAACATTCAAAACAACAAACACGTTGAGATATATTTTGTCCAAAACCAAACCTAACAATGAACAAGAAAGGACAAAGAATTGCATTTATAAAATACCTTGTGAATGCGCTCAGTTTTATTAAGGTGAATCATCAAGGCCATTAAATGTTAGAATAAGTGAACATCAATCTTATATTAAAAATAGAGAATTTGATAGATCTCAAATATGTAAACACGCATGGGATAATGAACATAGGGTTCAATGGAATAATTCAAATGTAGTCCTAAAAGAAACGGATGGTAAAAAAAGAAAAATCAAAGAATCGGCTCTAATTATGCTAAATGAGGCCAATTGTGTTGCAAATTCCTCGGCAGAATGTAGTAGGATCTGGTTACCAATATTGAAAGAGGAAGTTATTAATAAGAAAATACCAGTATTAGTAAGTCAGTAACATATAGAGGATAGATCATTTATGTTTTTTAAATAACGTAACATATAAAATCAGAATTTTGATGTTTGTTGATGGTAAACTAAATTCACTAACAAATACAATATCGGGATAGTATTATGAGGTTTTTTTCCTGGTTTTTCCCTCATAATTTACTATGGAATCACTAACAGGAGAATTTTACTGTCGTCATGTCATGTGTGTCTTTTTAAAGACGAATTACATGCTATGATTTTTTCTGACGGATATTGTCAAGTTAAAGTTGATTTCATGTAATCGAATGAACTATCTTATAAGTAAAGTCGTCCCAGGAACGCAACTCAACAATATTGGCAATATCATTTTAAAGTCGTCTACTTTAAAATGCAGAATGTATGTCTAAATTGTCAATATAAATGAGTCAGATAAAATTAAATTATTAGAAGAATTTTTCACTATGTAACAAAAAACAAAATTTGTTTAATTTACTGTTTGTATTTTGAGAACGATTTCCGAAGTGGAAATTGAAACGTCAATAAACGTATTTTTATCTTTAATTGAGGCTTATTCCCAGTTAAATAGTAATTAATTTACAATGCCACAAGAAAATAGCTTCAGAACAATCTTACGGTCATGGTTGCATTATTATATATATACATTTTCGATAAGTTTGGAATACCAATAATCTATACGACTTTCCTACATCGCTCTCATTATGCTGTTAATTTCTATCGTATCGAGTGCTTGGCGAAAGTACGAAAGTCAGGACCACTGGTTGGTTTTATTCAATGGATTTTTCTATAATCCTTTTTATGCAGTGAAGGTGATCTTAGATTGGTAAAAATCCAATTTTGGATTTTAAAAATCCATACCCAGGTATTTCGTAGTATTTACAACAGGATCTGGTTGTTTCATTTATTTCAATTGGCACATATTGCTTTTTTTTATTAGTGAAATTCACATGCACTGATTTGTTCTCATTTAATTGTATCCTCCACTTTTTGGTCCAATCATTGATCTTGTTCACTGAAGATTGTAGATTTCTTGCAGTTTCTTCATGATTATTTCCCTCTGCCAGAACAGTTTTGTCGTCTGCAAATGTTGTGATTGTTCGATTTTCGAGTTCGAAGATATCGCCAGTGTATAACAAAATAGAGAACTGGGCCGAGCACACTTCCCTGTGGCACTCCTGTCTTGATTTCCTTTTACTCTGTGTAGGTATGCTCTGGCTTCATTCTGAAGTGTCTCTTAGTTACACATGACTTTAATAATTGTGAATACTGCCTCGGTAGTGCTCTATACCTGATCTATCGTTAAATGACTCTCTCTAAAGCCAAAGTGATGTGGTGGGATTAATTAGTTTTCTTTGATGGTAATGTTTAGTCTTTTTATTAGGATCTTTTCATATAATTTTAAAAGTACAGGCAATAATGAAATAGGACTACAGGATGAAACCTCATTTAGTGGCTTTTCTGGTTTTTCGATGATTATGGTTTATGGAACTTTTCATATTTTGGGAATATAGTTTAGTCTAAATGATGCATCAAATAGGCATGTAAGCTAAGTGATGGCTTTCTTTGGTGATTGTTTTAATATTTTGCGTGCTATTAGATCGGAAATCAAACACTGGAGCTTTTTTGGGATCGATATTCTCTTTTATCTCTTTCGCAATTTTTTTCGTTTTATAATGTTTAATTTCCAAGAGATCTGGTTCAAAACTATTTACGTTAACCAAGTCATTTGCCTTATTTGGTTGGAAAGTATATTCAAGATGCTGTGAAAAGCGACTGGTTTTTGAGCTTTGATTCAAGCTCAGCTTGTGTCAGTGTTTCTGATTGGTGGGTTATGTAGTGTAGGTCTTTTTACTTTACTTTTACTACAGTAGTAGTCTATTTACTACTTTTTCCAGCTATTAACTGGCTAAGGTATGTCCCAATCGATTCGTTCTTGATGCGTTGCATTTCTCGCTTAAGATATGATGCATTGTTTAGACTTTTGTTGTCCTAGGGAGATCAGGTTTGTTGCCATTTGCCAGGTAATTTCTTTTTCAGAAATTAGAGTTTTGATTTTTTTCGGATAATTTTTTCCAAAAAATTGAAATTGAAATTAAAATTAAAACTCATATTAAAATATTGCATGTTAAGATTTAAGGAAGGTCTTAAGCACGTTCATTACAGTTATATTATATACAGTGGAACTTGGTTATAGCGTCATTGAAGGGTCCAATAAAAAAATGACGCTATATCAGAGTGACGTTAAAAAAGAGGTTGAGAAAAATAAAATTTTAATGAGGGAAAATATTATTACAGCATTATTGGGTATAGTAGATATATTATTTGTTAATTACTCTGGGCCTGAACATGATAATTTAACATAGTTTACGATATACCGAAAATATAACATTTACTTAAGTCAAATTAAAAAAAAAACAAGAATCATTTTAGGATAAAAAACAATTAAAAAACAAAACATATTGTGTATGTATATGAAACTTACATTGTGTAAAAAAGTTCTATTGCTGAAAAAAGTCCGTTATTTTCTTTTGCACAACCCTTTCCGAAAAATAAAGTTTTTCTGTTGTTTCTTTAATAAGCTGGGCTGCTTCTTTGTTATTTGTGGATGCCTCCCTGAACTGGTAAAACCTGGATATGGTCTCAGCAGCTCTCATTGCTTCTTGGATTGTAGGACAAGCAACGATGTCTTCTTCTTCTTCAGCTTCATCGACATCCATTTCCACATTTTGCACCAGTTCAACAATTTCTTTATCACTTAGGACTTGAAATGTTTCCACCTCATCGTCTACTGAAATGTAGGAGTCAAGATCAGTTTCGAACGCTCCCTGATTCACATTAAATTTTTGTATCCAGTATGATAAAGGCATTTCGTCATCTTTATCAACGTCCTCAATATTAAGAGAAGCTACAGTCAATTTTGCTTGACGAAAACACTTATGAATTGTCACTGACGTAACCGCACTCCACGCATTGTCTAAAAACTGAACAGCATCCAGGATGGTAATGTTCACAGGTTCTCCATTATCCACACAAAAAATCATTCTTTTTAAAAGCTGTTTTCGATAATGGCACTTTAAACTTCTTATGACTCCCTGGTCCATAGGCTGCAAGACACTCGTGCAGTTGGCTGGTAAGAACACTAGATTTATATTGGTCAAATTAAGTTTGGGATGGGCTGCACAGTTGTCAACTAGGATAAGAATTTTTCTTTTTTTGAAAGAGAGTTCCTTGTCCCACTTTCTCAATTCTTCTTCAAAAATAGCAGAAGTCATCCATGCTTTTTTATTGGCTGTATAGTTTACAGGTAGTGTTTTAATGTTTTTGAAACATCTAGGATGTAAACTTTTCCCAATAACCAAAAGCTTTCTTTTCTCTGTACCTGTCATATTTGCACAAATAAAAGCCGTCACTCTTTGCTTGGAAAGTTTTCCACCGACACATTTTTTGAAATATAAAGTTTTGTCTGGCGTTAATTTATAAAAGACACCTGTCTCGTCACCATTAAAGATATCTTCATCTTTGTGTGGTTGCCTTTGTTGTGGCCATGTGTTTTGTAACCAGTCACTTGTTATGTTCTCGTCCACACATTTTGCCTCTCCAACAATTTTCGAGAAGGAAATTGAGTACCTGGCTTTAAACCGATCTAACCAGCCGTTAGAGCATGTGAAATCTTCACCAAACAATTTTCCGAACTCTGTAGCTTTCTCCTTTAAAAGTGGCCCGGACACAGGGATATCAGAACTGCGACACTGCTTGAACCATTTGAGTAGAGCTGAATCTACATCACTACGAATGCACTTCCTAATCTTTTTAACATTGTTTCCGTCCTCTTTAAAGGCTTTTAAAATTTTGTCCTTGTTTTTTATGATTGAGCCAACAGTCGAATTAACAAGTCCAAATTGCCGGCATATATCAGCAATTTTTCGACCACTTTCAAATGCTCTTATATAACACGCACTTTTTCTTTAATAGGCAAAACCGTCCTTTTTAGTGCTACAACTTGCCATATTAAAAAATAAAAGCTAATTACCAAATTAAAATAAAAAAAAAAACAAACGATCCGAACACAATTTCACGGTAGCGAAAATTTCTTAAACCGACTGTTCCGAAACAGAAAATTTGACTGTAAAGAGTGTTAGGACGGCACTGATAAATGCGAAATTATAGATTGTCATGGTAACATAACTGTACACAGAAGGGATAATGGACCTTTCTTACATTCTTGGAAGGAACAAATGCCGCAAAGCCAGAAACGCATTGCACTTTATTCTTCATAAAATAAAAAAAGGATAACCTACTATAAAATTTTATGACGCTATAACCGAGGGTTAGTTTATTTTATCCGATAAAACCGAGTTTTTTAATAACGTTATGGAATAGTTTTTGACCGGACCTATTAAAAATTGACGTTATAACCGAGATGACGTAACTACCGAGGCCGTAATAAGCGAGTTCCACTGTATAAAACAATCTGTGTATGGCTGAGTCTACATATCATTTGATGTAGGATTTTTAGAACTAACTTTAAAATGTGGCTCTTTAAGCTGCTGGTCCGGAAATAATTTCAGGATTTTGTCTATTTGGTAGAGCAATAAACGTTGACTTCAGCCATGACCTTGGTATTACTCCGTTTAAATATATTGCATTGAATATTTTTGATAGTTGTTGAGTAATGTCGGGGTTAAATAGCTTTATAAGTTTAGCACATGCATGGTCAGGTCCATATGCTTTGACATCTTTTAGTTGTGATATTGCTTTTTCCACTTCATCCGATGTGATTGGTAAGTGGTCATTACATATGTAGGATGGAGGTTCTTCGGACCTATTATCATCAAAGAGTTCTTGTATGTATTTGGTCCATATGCATATTTCTTGCTTTTTATCTGTGATGTTGTTTCACTGTTGATCTTCTAGTTTGCTAGTTGTGTTCAACAACTCTATCTCTTCACATTGTATTTTTAACTAACTTTCTTTGGCCTTTCGTGTTTCGTTTCTTATTTGTCTCTGAATATCTTTTTGCATTCTTTTGTATTGTTATTCCGGATGTATTGTCTCTTTACTCTTCTCTTTATGTTCTGTTAGATGTTCTTCTCTGATTTTGTTAAAGGTTTAAATATATTCTGGAGTAATTCTTCTAGATCATATGTTCGCTCCACGTTACTTAGCTTTTTTGAAAGAATCCAAACTGTCTCCTTTGATTTCTTATCTTGTAGTCTTCTCATATCAAATTATTTGTTACTATGTTTTTTTGTAACCTTTTTAAATCTTAACCTAAATAAAAAAATTAAAGAAATATGATATGCATCTATTACGGAATTTCTTGTTCACCATTATGTAATCAATTTGATTCCTTATTATGTTTCCTAGTTTATCTTGCGGAGAGACCCAAGTAAGTTGTTACAGTATTGCAAGGTTATTATTGGATGAATATTATTGTAAGTAATATTTCGAGCTTTACATTTTCGTTGAATTGGGTCTTTATATTTTAGCAAACTTGATGGCAATATCCGATGGAATGACAGTAGGATGGACATCTCCAATGATACCTTATTTTCTCAGTGAAAAAAGCCATATTCAAATGACACAACATGAAGCAGAATGGTTAGAAACATGGTTGTTAATGGGTGCTATAATAGGCTTACCTTTTACAGCCTATTTTGTCAACAAGATTGGGAGGAAAAGATCTTTATTGCTAGCTTCAGCGTTACTTGTGATAGCTTGGGTAGTAGTGATATTTGCCAAAGATGTCACTGTTATTTACGTATCGAGAGTTATAGCGGGAATAGGAGGTGATATGGCTTTTGTAGCAGCACCTTGTTATATAGCTGAAATTGCTGACCAGAAAATCCGAGGATTTTTATCAAGTGTTATATATTTGATGATGTTAACTGGTATATTGACTATTTATATTACTGGACCTTTCTTACCTTACTACGTTCCTCCAATTATTGGTACTTGTTTATTGGTAGTAGAACTGGTTGTATTTTCCATGCTTCCAGAAACGCCGTACTATTTGTTGTTTAGTGGTCAAGAAGAAGCAGCAATAAAGTCTATAAAGTTTTATAGATCTAGTAGCTCAGTAGAGAAGGAACTGGTTGATATCAAAGCAGCTGTTGAAAGACAAAAATCGGAAAAGGGTGGAGTTAAGGATATATTAACAGTAAAAAGCTACCGAAAATCCTTGTTAATTATGACAGTTTTGAATGCAGCCCAACAATTTAGTAGCATCAATGTCATCTTAATGAACATGCATCAAATCTTAGAATCAGCAGGTTCGATTTATTTAGAACCATCATTAACAGCCATTATTTTTGCCGCCATTATGTTTTTGGCTGCTGGTTTAGCTTCTGGAACAGTAGATAAGTTTGGACGTAAGAAACTGCTTTACCTTTCAAGTATTTTAACAGGAATCTGTCTTCTTACATTGGCTATATATTTCCATATAAAAAACGCTGGGTATGAATACAAACATGTCAGTTGGCTGCCCTTAGTGGCTGTTATGGTGTATGCTCTGGTATTTAAGTACGGTTTGGGGATGGTTCCTATAGTAATAACTGCAGAAATATTCGCTTCTAAGATAAAAGCATTGGGGATGGCCTTGGTGGATGGAGTTTATGTGTCCTCTGCCATTATTGCAATTAGCTTGTACAACTACTTGAAAGATAGCTATGGCATGCATATACCCTTTTATTTGTTTTCTTTATGTTCATTTCTAACATCGTTTTATGTTATATTCTTTATTCCAGAAACAAAGGGAAAAACTTTAGATCAAATTCAACTGATGCTTGAAGGAAAACATAAATAACACGTTGTTTTAGATGTAAGAATATAATCATCGGTTCATGATTTCTCAGTCGATTATGGAATTTGTTTAATCTATACTAAATTTCTATATTCACAAAGTACTACCTAGCAACCTAGTACCAACTAGCACTCTACCACCATTTTATATGATGATGCTGTTAGTTCAATTTGTTGGTGATTCCTCTTGATTTACTTAGCTGTTTCTGAACTGCATTTAAACGATATTTAGTTTCACTAGCACCTGAAATAGAGCATTGGGTGCTGCGAAAGCTTACACGAAAATAAAAGCAGAATTGGTTAAGTCTTCTTCTTTAAGTTCCATCTTCTATCGAAGGTTGGAAATCATCATGGCTATGCGGACTCTGTTGACTGCCGCTCTAAAAAGTTCTGCACTACTGCATTCAAACCGGAAATTGGTTAAGTATTTCCCATAAATTATTGTACGATTTTACAACAGTCTACTATTATGATCAAAACTTATGAACAACAAAGGTTCTCTAGAACAGGCGATAGTTGCCATTTGAACAGAGACAAGGGAAAGAGCATTGGAGAGAGCAACTGAATCAAATTTCGGCAATCATCATAGGATGAAATCATCAAAAGCGTTAACAAAGGAAGAGGATACAGAATGGGAAACAAAGAAGTAAAAATACTCTGTTACGCAAACGACGCAATAGTGATAGCCCAAGATAACGATAGTCTAGAAAGACTGGTCCACACATTTAATATAAAAGTAAAAGAATGTAATATCACCATCTCATCTCAGAAAAGTAAAACAGTAGAAGTGAGCAAATAACCAACCAGATATAAAATAGAGATTGATGACATCAGTAATAAACAAGTAATGGAAATAAAATACCTGGGAATTACACTGTATAGCTATGGAGACTTGGACAAAGAAGTGAGAGATCAAGTACAAAAAGCAAATAAACTGGCAGGATGCCTTAATAACACTATATGGCGAAACAGACACAATAACACTAAGATAAAATTACGAACTTATTAAGCCAGTGTAAGATCAATAACAACATATGCCTCAGAAACAAGACCCGACACAGTCCCAACGCAAAGGCTACTGGAAACGGCAGAGTTGAGAGTAATGAGAAGAATTACAGGAAATACGGTGAGAGATCGATAGAAAAGTGAAGAAATTAGAAGAAAATGTAACGTACAGTGTATAAATAAATGGATACAAAATAGAATGGAATAACCACATATGCAGAATGGAATTGAATTAACTTCCTGGCCTAGTAACATATTTGAGTTACTTATAGCATGAAATTTAGATTGCTTGAGACTCATTTTCTATTCGAAGCATACCTTGAAGGGTACATGTATGTATTAACTTACGAGAACTCAAAACTCATTTTCAACATTTTTAGACAAAGAATAGGGAAATTGTTTTAAAAACTTTGATAATTATATATACTGTATAAGATCATATTTATCAAAAATGTTATTATACTTTTGTTTGATAATCATATAACCATATTGTTATACAATGATTTATTAATATTTGTTATACATTAGTCTTGTATGTTATTTCTACATAGCAACAATAATTTGGGAGGTTTTATTCATGATCTAATATTTGCTTTGTTTAAAGAAGATTTAAGTTTTATGTATTAAGTATTATTTTGTATTAAGCAGCGTCCTCGACATTTAAAATTCGGCGGACAATAAAAAAAATATTTAATTAAAAACATTTTTGTTAGTTTTATTGTCTTTAATTTTTCTACATCATATAAATTTTAGCAATTATGAACAGGTTCACACACAATCTGATTAAAATGGTAATATTTAACTTAGGCATCTTATCAAATGAGCTCCAAAGACTTTTATCCACAAATAGTTCTTTGGGCTTTGGTAGGTATGTTTTGTCGTGAACCGCTGTAAGAGGTTGAATATTTCTTGAATACGGCTACAACTTTATTGCAAATAAGGCATATAAGCTTATAATCAATATGCCTAATGTACTCATCGAGTGAAACCCACTCGTATTTAACTTCACGACATTCTGAATTAACGTTATGTAACGATGATCACTTTTCGAGAAGCTCAGACATATCGTCCCAACTAGATGTGCACAGGTATTGGTTATTCTGTTTGTTAGTAGACAAGTATTTATTTGGTGCAATAATAAATTGATTGGTCCAAGAGTTAGTTTATCAAGGTTTTCCGCAGGGATCTGTGCTTAGGCTTTTTTTGGGATTTTTAGCAGTTTTACAGTTCAAAAAGCTATAGCAGGGATGAAGAATGGGAAAGCAAGTGGACCAGAGGGAGTAACTACGGAATTAATAAAGAATGGCTCAGAGAAATTACACAGAATGATCACGGTGATATTTAACGAATATATTAATGGACATCCAACACCAGATGAATGGAAAACAAATATGACCCCAATATATAAAAAAGGTGACAGGAGAAATTGTAAAAACTATAGAGGGATATCGGTCACAAGTTCAATGAGTCGACTATACGGTCGAATACTACGGGACCTGATAGAGGAAGATTATCAATCGTCTGAAGACGAAGAACAAGGAGGATTTGGAGCAGGTCGTTCATGTACAGATAACATCTTCTGTCTTAAACAAATTATAGAAAAGAAAGTTGTGACAAATAGAGAGTTACATATGACTTTTGTAGATCTTGAGAAGGCATATGACACAGTCCCGCTAAATAAACTATGGGAAGTCCTGGGCACATCAAATATACATCAAACATTGGTTAGTGCTATCAAAGATCTATATTATGGTTCAAACTCCCAAATGAAATTCGGAAATCTCTTAGCTGAAAAATTTGCAGTTACTAAGGGTCTCAGACAAGGATGTTGTATCTCTCCGACTCTGTTTAAGATTTATATCTCTGCAGCTCTGAAACAATGGAAAAGGAAAGTCAAAGGAATGGGTATACAATTGAACGATCAGGATTACATATATATACTTTACAGTTTGCAGATGATCAGGTGGTGATCTCAAATGACAAAGACGACATGGAATACATGCTTAGAAAACTAATTGAAGAATACCAGAAATGGGAATTAAATATCAATTTAGAAAAGACAAAATACCTCTCAATTGAAGCTGAAGCAGAACAACTCAATATTGATGACAATCAAAAAGTAAATCCATGTCACGAATATAAATACCTGGGCGTCATCTTCGACCGTAGTGGAAAAGACGAACGAGAAATAGAACATCGAATTGTACAAGCACGAAGAGCTATAGCATGTTTGAACGGAGTTCTATGGAGTAAAGAAATATCAAAGAAAAGAAAATGGAACATCTATGAGACAATGGTTAAAACTAGCCTACTTTATGGAGCTGAGACATGGAGAATAACCGAGAAATATACAGAAAAAGGTCGAAGCCACGGAAATGGATGCCATCAGAAGATCGATGAGAATATCAAGAGTCGACAGAATACGGAATGAAGTGATAAAACAACAAATGGGTATAGAGGGCACTATAGTTGAGGATATTGAGAGAAAACAGCTCATATGGTATGGACATGTGAGCCGAATGGGGACGAAAGATTGCCTAAAAAAACGATGATGTGGCAACCCCCAGAGAAGAGGAAACGAGGAAGACCACCACAGAGCTGGAACCTGGGAGTTAGGAAAGCGATTAGCGCTCGAAATCTGGACGAAGACCTAACTCAAGACCGAATACAGTGGCGGTTGGGAGTCGGACAACGTCGTAAGACGTTATAAAACCGAATGTATATATATAATATATATATATATATATATATATATATAATATATATATATATATATATATATCTGTGCTTAGTCTTCTCTTCTTGAATCTATATACTATGGATCTATATAGTATATAAGTATTAATTGTAATATTTTACAATACGCCGATGATTTCTGTCTTTACACTTCTATAAATTCTTATCAGGAATGTATTGATGCAATAAAACAAATTATGTACAGTTTAAGAGAATACTTTCTTAACCAAGGGTTGGAACTTACTTCGAATTAATCCGCTATGGTGTTGTTTACTCGTCATCGCTTACCGAATATATCCTGTATTAGAATTGATAATCTAAGTACATTTGTTCAAAAACACTATATTTATTTTGGCGTCACACTTGATACTAAATTAACATGGAAAGAACATATTAATAACTGTTTAATTAAATGCGAAAAAAGCCTAAATGTTTTAAAGGTAGTTAACCGTCACCAATGGGGCGCTGAACCTAAGTGAGAACGCCCACCAAAGTGGCGTGGCAGTGGCAAGCAGCAAGTAGCACGCGTCTAGCATAATGTAACCAATCCAAACGAATGATTAGAATGAATGACGTCACTGTAATTTTGGTGTAAACTGAATCATTCGTTTTCATTGGTTACATTATGCTAGACGCGTGCTACTTGCTGCTTGCCACTGCCACGCCACTTTGGTGGGCGCTCTCACTAAGGTTAATTTATTGTTTTATAAAGCACATACCAGGTCAGCTCTTGACTATGGTTGCGTTTTATATGGGTCTACTACAAATACTAGACTTTAGAAAAATTAGACCGAATCCAGTACAAAGCTCTACGTTTGGTTTTAGGTGCACTTTAATCTACACCTACTGAAAATCTATTAGTTGAATGTATGGAACCTCCATTACATTTAAGACATCTTTTTTAGCTAACACGTTTATCCTTAAATGTCAAGGTAATAACCAAACCTACCTATTGTAAAAAATATCCGTCTAACTTAGTTGACAAATGGTGGCATAACAAAAATTTCTCCAACTTTAGCTATAGCATTTTCAAATCCCAGCTGAAACTAATTTCTTCCAAGCTAATTTCAATATTCTTTATTCTCAAACCAAAGTTTATTTCCGTAAAATAGTTTCGAAACACAATTTTTAGAAAGCACAGGTAAAAGCGGAAATCTGAATTTTGTTTCGAAACTATTTTATGGTTTTATTGTTAGATGTCGCTACTGCGTCCGTATTGAAGCCATTTTAGTGTTGCTTCTTAAAAGACAGAAAATATTGATCTTTCACGTTGAGAACACCTTTGAATAACTGTTCTGATGAGACCTATTAGGTCGAAATACGTATCAACAGATACAAAGGCGCTGTTTGCGTGAAATCAAATATTTGCTGTCTTTTTCACAAGGTTTATTTCCCTACTTTTGATGATAACAACGCTATTCAACTTCATAAACAACTTTCCAAATTTGATAAGCCACATAAGATTTTCACAGATGGGTCAGAATCCATTTTGGGGGTTGGTTGTGCGGTATATATTCAAAACAATCAAGAACACATTATGTTTAAATTAAACCAACAATGTTCCATTTATTTCGCAGAACTGTTTGCAATATATCAAGCTCTGGAATGGATTATTGAAAAAAAAATGTCCGATCAACAAATAGTAATCCTGTCGAATTCAAAATCTTCGTTGTCTGCTTTAGATAATTCGCATAAACATTTACACAAAAAGGATTCAAAAGATTAGAAATTAGTTGGCTCAATAGAAGTGATTTAGTGTCGCTGCGTAAACAGGAATTAAAAGAAAACTGCGAAATTAAATGGAATGCTTTTTGTAACAGAAGTAACAACCTTTATACAAAAATTCACCTTGTTTTACCTACTGCACCTTTTGCCGCAAGAAGTCATCCCAATAGAAGAGTATATTCAATGTTTGTTAGATGTCTTGTTAATCATGCTACTGTGAAAGCCTATTTTCACAGATTTAATTTAAGTGAAACAGAACTTTGCGATTGTAAACTTTTTGCTTACACTGAGAATATCAATCATTGGATGTTTGGGTGCATATATAATAATGCTGCTATTAAGTATTTATGGGAAAATCTGATAAAAGAACAAATACTGCTTCCTCAGAGTCAATCATCTATTTTATATATCTCTCGTCGTAATATTAGGCCAAACCAAATTTTTTGGAAATATTTAAAAAGAACTAAAAGAAAAATTTAGGGTGAAATGTGTAATGTGAATGTATAAATCTAGCTTTGTTCCCTCTGTCTATCATTATGTTATATATTTACCTCCTAGCCGTTGCCTGTCTTGTGTTGTAATGAAGTCGCTATGAAAGGCACCTTAGCGTGAAAAGTATCCCTTTATTATGTAACCCTTTCTTGGTTCTAAACCACAGAGGATACTGGACCACCAATATTACGGGAAGAAGTCATCTATGCCATCAAAAACACAAAAGATAGCAAAGCTACCGGACCAGATGATGTGCCCATCGAATTAATAAAACTCATCAATGAATATGTTATTGATGTAATGGTTGAACTCTTTAATCTAATATATCAAACGGTCACAATTCCCAGGCATTGAATGCAATGGACTTTTATGGCAATATCCAAAAAGTCAAGTAAAATATCCTGGTTAGATCACAGAACAATGACTTTAATGAGTCACACACTTAAAACATTTTTGAAAATAATACACAGCAGAATTGTGAAAACTCTTGAATACGAAAATATTGACAAACAATTAGAAATTTAATATTATATAATAATAATTTAAAATATTGGCTTTAGAAATGGTATGGACACAAGAGATGATTTGTTCGGCTTGAGTGTACTGGCCCAGAGATGCATGGATATGAATCAGGACATGTACTTATATTTTGTAGATTTTGAAAAGGCATCTAATAAGGTTCAACATAAAAAGCTTGTAGATTTATTAAAAAGAAAAAATATTTACAGTGGTGATGTAAAAATTATTTTTAATCTATATTGGAAACTGCCGAAGTAAGCGTTGACAACCAGAACACTCGAGATATCAAAATACAGAGAGGAGTCCGCCGGGGTTGCATACTGTCACCACTACTCTTCAATATCTACAATAAAGCGATATTTAAAAAAGCTCTGTCAGATTCAATAGGAGGTATATCTATAAATGGAGAAGTTTTGAAGACGATACAGTAATGATGACGGATAACACCAATGATTTACAGAACGCAATGCAACGATTTAATGAATACAGCCATGAATACGGACTAAGGATGAATTAAAAAAAAAACTAAATGCATGATCATGACTAAATCAGCAGATGCACCATGCACACATCCAATTGATTGTTGAGTATACTGTGTTTGACAGTGTTAAGTAGACCAAACAAAAGAAATTAAAACACGTATTGAAATAGCACGTGCCTTATGAATTCTTCGGTGTTACCTATTTCTATGACTTAGAAGCGTGGACATTAAAACAAGTGTACGTGAATAAAGAATACTCAATGAATATCAAACGCAGAAGTTACTAAAAGAATAGGAAATGAAGCTGAAATCGTATTTACTATCAAAAGAAGGAAACTTGAGTACTTATTTGAATTGATTTCGCGTGGATAACAGACATGAAAAATCGACGGTGGCTTCATGCGTTGTTTGTGAGCGAACATTTTGTTATATATTTTTCATTTAAAACATTATTTTCTACGGCGTAAAAATTCTTGGTAAATTGATTTTTTTGTTGTTTTACCCCAAATCAATCACACCCTTTGTATAAATATTGTCTAAAATATTACTATTTAATATAAATAAATTGTTTTCATAGTATTCACATTACAACTTAAGTTTTGAAGCAGCAACACCGCGTTCAATATCAGCATGATTACAAGCATGTTCTATTTCTCTCATGAAACTTCCTTTTATATTTATACACATATGACCAGCCACTTGTCGCTTATTGTACTGTATTAATTGTCAAAAAACTAACCTGATGGCACTTACCTGTTCGTTATCTTTATCGATCAATTCTTATCCAACTTATTTTTCGACCGTTTTGTAATTCTTCACTGTTTGGTTTTAATTTGCGATATGTAATATTGCATTTGTTATTATTTAATTACGAGAAACTAAAATTTCTTTTCAATCAAAACAATACTGGAACACAACTGATATCTGCTATTGTATAAGGTCTGTTGACTTAAAACCAAAATATATTTAATTCTAATTGAATTGTTGCACAATCATTTGATATCTACCTCTACACGTATGTCTCCAATACAACATTTTGTTTATTTTAATCATTAACGATACTTTTTATTTGTTTAAACTGCATAACATTTTCTAGTTAGTTATTTATCTTTTTCAGGCGATTTTCTAGATCCTTTCAAGATACGCCCACATCTAAAAAGTTTTCAGTTTTTACATACATTATATGTTAAGGCCCCTCCCGTACATTATCAGTTTTTTATTCAGTCGAATAGTATCAGTTCTGACTGACCGTTTCTTCTTCGTCTTAGCCTTTTATTGTCCATTTTTGGACATAGGTCTTGCCCAACTTCTTACATCGATCTCTATTCTAAGCAACATACTTCCAATTTGTTACGGCATTTTTTTGATGTCATCTACTTATCTTAACTGTGGTCTTCTTCAGTCGTTACTCTTTCTATGTTGTGTATAGTACAGTATTAAAATTGTAGGCACTAAATTCTAAGAAATGATAATTGAGTTTTAACGACAACACTATTACTAGGTTATGATTTTCAGGTATTGGGGGTGATACTGCAAATCGGTGGTAAAAAACACTTTGTCTTTTAATAATTCTTAACCATCTTTCACTGACAAGCATTTTAAAAAAATGTTATTTCAGCTACAGCATATTTAAATATAAAGTCATGTTAAACTGCTATGGATGTTCTTCTGGTAATGTTAACAGTTTCTCCAAATCATTGGAGGTGATTTTGGAGAAGATAGTCAAACCTAGCATATATTTAATTATCCAACATTATATACCTAACATATTTTTTTAAAATGGTCTATACAAAACGAACTCTTACTAAAATGCACGAGTAGAAATACAGGGTGACAATTGGAAAAAAAGACAATTTTGTACTAAATGATACACAAGAAATTTGCAAGAAAATACTATTTTATAAACATAAAAATGAAGCTTATATTATATCATTTAAATCTTATTAAGCATGGAAAATAATTTCATCAAGATGGTAACCATCACGTTGGATGCAGTTTTCGATCTTTTTTATGAAATCCTTCATAACACTCTCTAACATCGCTCGATCAATATTCAGGATTTCCTTACGAATTGCGTTCTTCAACTTGATCAAATTACGAGATTTGATAGCATATACAAGGGTGTATTGATAAAACTAGCCTTTGATAAAAAAAACAAGTTTTCCGGACCTAAATCGATTTATTTCTCAACATAGTCCCCTTTTAGCTCGATACACTTAGTAAAACAATGTTCCAATTTTTTTATCCCATCCTAATAGTACTTTTGCTTGAGCTCTTCAAAATAGGCCAAAGTTTCAGCGACGACTTCATCACTTGTTACGAAACGGAGTCCTCCGAGCCCTTTTTTTAGGTTTGGAAACAGGAAAAATCGCTGGGGGCAAGATCTGGGGAATACGGTGGGTGTTCAACCAAAGCATAGCCCAATTCGTGTTATTTTGACATGACGACAACCGATCGGTGAGACGGTACATTGTCTTGGTGAAAGAGACTTGTTTGCGTTTCAAACCGGGGCGTTTTCAACGCAATTCGGTATCGAATCGATCCATAATGATGCGTAGTACTCACCATTGATTGTTTTTCCTTCTTTCCAAGTAGTCTATGTGGATGATACCCTTCGCATCCCAGAAAATAGTCGCCATCACATTGCCGGCCGAATGTGCACTCTTTGCCTTCTTCGGCGGCCTTTCGCCGTTTCGACTGTTCTTTCGGTTTCCGGTGTGTAAATAATGTACCAAGGTTTCATCAAAGGTGATAAATTGGTAAAAAAATCTTTCAGATCGCGCCGTATCATCGCGAAAAGGGTCTCCGAAGTGGTCACACGTTTTTGCATTTGATCGATTGTCAGCTAACGCGGCACCCATCGCGCAGATAGCTTTTTCACGTCCAAATGATAGTAAATGATGTTATGTACGCATTCGTAGCAAATGTTTAGGACCTCTATTAATTCGCGGAGCTTAATTCGACGATCTGCCATAATCATGTCATGAACTTTGTTGATCATTTCCGGTATGGTGACTTCATTTGACCTCCTGGGACGCTAATCATCAAAAACACTTATACGACCACGAACAAATTCAGCTTTCCAAAATTTTACTGTTGCTAACGAAGGTGCAACCTCATCATAAACTTTATCCAGGTTGGCTTTGATTTGCACATTCGTTTTACCCTTTCTGTGGAGGAACTGAATCACCGAACGATACTCGACTTTTTTCATTTCTCCGAAAACACAAAATTTGCTTTTTTTGACGGCTGTTAAAAACCAAACTAATTGTTTTTTGAAATTTAAAATTTTGACAGACGTATGTCATGAATGGCAAATGTCAACATCGAAACTAATTCAGTATCAAGTAGAGCCATCTATAAAAGCTAGTGTAATATAAATCTATTCTCGTGCACGACTGTTTAAATACCCCCATGGAAAAAAATCACAAATTGACAGGTTAGGAGACCTTGGAGGCCACGGAAAAATCTCCGAAACGTGAAATGGGCATGTATGCCATGGGCAGTATGTGCCGTGGCACCATCCTTTGAAACCACACATTGTTCCATTTTCTGCTGGAACCACACATTCCTTTGGCTTATCTCTTCTCTGCGTAGTTTTGGAACCAAACAATTTTAGATCATGTCAATGTAGCGAATAGAATTAACAACGGTGACGGTACAGCCAGCCTCTTCGAAAAAATATGGCGCAATAATGCTAGTCAGACCAAAGGCAGACCAAACTGTGAATTTTTGAGAATGTAAAGGACGCTAATGGAGATTTCGTGGGTTTTCAGGAGTACCTGTGTTCCAGTACCTGTTTTCTATCTTCTGTTTATTAATGGTTCCGTCCAAATGGAAATAACATTCGTCGCTGATTAGAAGATGCTGACCTAAGTTATCCTCCAAAAGAACTTGCATTCTCGTAGCGTAATCCTCACCTTGTTCAACATCTCGTTCTATTAATTTCTAGACAGTCTGCAATTTGTAAGGGTGAAGTTTTGGGTCCTTATGCAACATTTTTCTAAGCGATTCCCGATGAATATATAGCTCAATTGCATGTTTTCGGGCGGACCGTGTAGGGCTTCTGATGATGGCATTTCTCACTAGCTGTATGTTTACAAAATGACAATGATGAAAGTCGAATGTAAAGTGCGCGTACAAGGGGATGTTTCAAAACTATTTAAAACCAACAGAGGACTACGCCAGGGAGATGCGCTATCGTGCACGCTGTTCAACCTAGCGTTAGAAAAAGTTATGAGAGATTCGTGAATAAACTTAAAAGGTTACGATATATATCCGTAGTATACAAATAATGGCATACGCTGATGATATCGTCATAATTGGTAGAACCCAAAATGAAGCAGTGGAGGCTTTCACACGTATCAAAAATGCCGCAGAAAATATCGGACTTCTGATTAACATCCAGAAAACTAAAATATATGCCGGCCATACCGAAGGATGGAAGAATGTTTTGAAGCAGGCCAAGGCTCACGAAGGGCTGTAGCGCCAACTGATGATGATGTATGTTTACAAAAGTTCTTACTGTTTTATTCGGATTTTGTTGCTTTATTTCCTGACCCTGTCTGTTATTCTAAAATTCTTTATCCATCTTAAGATTGTGTTATGAGATGGAACCGATCCACGCCTACCAATATTAAAGTGAGTTCGAAAAAGCTGCTGCGTAGTGATCACTGATTCTTGATTTCGGATAAACGCATCGTATGTAAACGTGTGATGTTCTAACCGTTCACTGCTCCATGTTTACTGAAATGGCATGCTACTATGGAGGTAGTAACGCTGCGCACGTCCCACTCTCATCTCCTCAAGCTTCGTACTATGCATTCTAAAAACATCCGGTTCCCGATTATCACTTAGTTTTTTCTACTGTAAAGCTCAATACTATAGAATAATAAGAATAACTCAGAATGGTCATCAACATTTCTTGGAATTTAGTGTCTACAATTTCAAAACTACACTATAGCAGTTTCTAGAATGATAAGTTCTATAAGCGTCGAAATTTGTATAATAAAACGAAAGCTTCTACTCAGGTTCTGGTGGTTTTATACTTTTGGTTGAAATACTTACCTTTTCATTTGGACTTTATTACTTATTCTGTTGATTTGATAAAGACAGGATTGGTTGGACCACTTCATTTGACGAGATATCGACTATTAAAAATTGACAATAATTACAGAAAATTCATGCTTATTTTTAAATTTCTAAAATTTATCTTTTTACAATAAATAATATAGGCAATCTGGCCTTAGCTTATCACAATCGCTTAACAAAGTTTCAATATGAACTAGTAACTATTAAATATAATAATTTAATAAAATCAAGGGCGGTGCGTTTGGTGAGCCGAACGGCGATTTTTAATTTTACGAAGATAAACAAAGTTCCTGCTACAAGATGCGCGACGAAAATAGTTCAACAATTGAAGATTTTGAGTGTAGACGGTTTAACAATTCAACCACTGAATTTTTTGGAGAGCTTTAACAAAATATCAAAAATTATGTCAATCATTAACATTAACACTAAATTGCTAAATAAAATAACGTACCAGTCTATGGTTTCCTGTAACTGGATATGTATTTTTGTTTTCTACAGTTTACTCCTTCTATGAGAGCTGATTCGCTCCTAAATGTCGTCGACCATCATTGCTATAAGGTTGCCTAAATCCATTTTGTCTTTTACCTTGAAATGAGTAGTATTTTTTGATGGCCCAAGGTAAAGAGCCACTTTTTTCTCTCAGGGTGATACAATTTTCTTTCTGTTCGTTGCTATTCCTCCTTTTCTTGAATTGCGCTTATTACGGCTAAAGTAATTAAATATGTAATGATGTCATCGCCACCGAATTACATACACACATACACATCTGTACACATCTAACTTTCACTTCCATCAATTCGCGCTGGAGATGGAACACCAACAATAAAAATCTCTACAATATTTGGTTAAAGCAATATTCTTGGCTCTTTCCTGAAGTCTTGCCAGGTATTTTTATTTGTGTTATTAAATTTAAACCTTCATATTTGCTATTGTAAACTAGATGTTCGAGCTTGCATTTTGTCATTCTCCATAGGCACGATTTTCTTTATTCTATATCTTTCCAAATAATGGTCCCATTTTACATTAATCGTTGTACCTAAATATGTAGATGGCTCCGTTACTGCAATTATTGTGTAAATCATATAAAACTGTTCTCATTCTTCTTCTTTTTATGTCCCTCCAGTAAGCTGTCCTTCCATAGTTTTCATCATCCTCCTACTAGGGAACCGTCTTTCGCCATCTTTATATTTCGATTTCTTGTAAGTCTGCTTATGGGATCGTTCCATTTTACTATCCTCTTTCCCACCTTGTTTTGATGTTCTTTATTATACACTCCAAAAAAGTCCAATATATATTTTTCTAGCTATGTCCCATAGTGTCTTAACATCAATTTTTCCAAGCGTTTTCATCTCTGCTGTTTGTAGCATACTTTTTAATTTTTGTGTTTTGCCACGTATGTCACTATTTGTCTAATGACTTTTATGTAAATTGTGCTTTTATGTCTTTCCTGTCATTTTTATTTATGCTGTGGATTTATAACAGCGCTACAGGCCTTGTAGCCCCTGGCTTCTAATATCTTTATTTCGATCTATTTTTTTTGGTCACTTGCTTCCTCTCTCCAATTTCTCATGCTTATTTCTGGCAAGTCTTGCTTAACTGCTTCTAACCGCTCATATTTGGACATCCTCTTCTTTTTCCCCATTTCTCTCTACAGAATTCTGAGAAATTAACAGATAATTCAAATTAACAACCATACCTTTGAGCAAGTCAAAGAATTTACATATATCTTGAATTGCTAGTAAACAGAAAAAACTCGACAAGCGTCGAAATAAAAAGACACATAGCAATAGCAAACAGAACTGTTTACGGTCTTTACGAACATATAAAAAATAAAAATATAAAACGTGCAGTAAAGCTCAATATATACAAGACCGTAATAAGGCCGGTTTTAATATATGGGGCTAAAACGTCATCTGAAAATGCTGAAATACTTCTTGGTATTTTTGAGAGAAAAATTCTTAGAAAGACTTTTGGAGCCATAAGTGAAAATGGGCTATGGCGTCAAAAATACAATTTTGGACTATATCAGTTAAACACTGATTCAAATATTGTCAAGTTCGCTAAAGTGCGGAGAGATGGGCTAGATACATGGCTAGGATGTCAGATCACGAATACACGTATTTTCAAAACAAGAGGGACCAGTAGTAGAAGACGACCACGAAGGAGATGTATTGATGATGTGGAAGCAGACCTACAGATTCTAAAGGTCAGTAGATGGAGATAAGTTGCCAGGAATCGACAAGAGTGTCGAAAATGGATTGTTGAGCCATTTATGACAATGGCGATGACATCTGCCTACAGTTCTCGACGATTCTTAGCTTTGTTAACCACTTGCCACCAAGCTGCTTCATCCAGTAAATCTTTATTTCCAGTATCTTTCACCTTGTGGTATCCACTCGCTGAATCTTTTTTAAGTTGCGTTTTTTGTCTTCTTAATATATGTTTGTAATATCTAATCTTATGTTCTTTTATTATTCTTACAATGTTTTCTGCTATCAATAAATTATCTACTTCAATAACTCATTAACGATCTTATTTCGTTTTGATTAAATCTCTTGGGTTCCATAATCATTATAATACTTTTTCTTTCAAGATTTTTTCTATACGAATGTACTATCCAATTATCCTTGGTCAATATACTTGAATCCTATGGTTTCACGATGCACGTTAATTTTCCTTACTTTACTTTATCGTGTCCGGACATATCATTCATAAAATTTCGGTGCAGTATCGGGCTACGTCGGTTCCATCTTTGTTGACGAGCCACAAATCTTCAAGGGTACATCGATGAGGACAGTTTCTGCATGTAAGAAGATATTCCATATTCTGTGTTTCTCCACAGTCACAGTTCACATTATCTTGATCTATTTTTCCCATTTTGCCATGTTTGATTTTACTGTAGCAACCCCCGTTCTTATCCTATTCAAGGTTTTCCACGTTATAAAGTCTAGGGTCTGGCCGGTCCATTGAAACTAAGGAAGTGGAAAATACTCAGGCGGTTCATCCTGCACTGTTCCAAGGAAGCTATTCCTAGATTTTAGTCGCTTTCGTGGTGTTCGAGCTTTGTATAGAGCATGCCGATTGTCCGCGATCTGCTTAATTTTCTCTATGTGTTGAAACCCGCTGCTCTATATAGATTTGAAAGTGGCGTTGGTTTCCTTCCCCCCCTTACTATCCTGCATGTCTCATTTAGCGCAGTATCAACTTGTTTGGTGTGGGCAGATCTACTCCAAACGGGGCACGCATATTCAGCAGCTGAGAAACACAGTGCCTGTGCCGTTGTTCTTAAAACGCCAGGACGTGCGCCCCATTTACTTCCCGTTAGCTTTCTGAGTATGCTGTTCCTAGTTGTTACTTTCCCTCTTGTTTTTATGCAATGTTGTCTGTAGGTGAGACACCGGTACAGAGTTACTCCAAGATATATAGGTTGGTTTGTGTGTTCTAGTGCATTACCATTCCACAAAATTTCTAGTTTTCGCTTGGCTTCCTTTGTGCGAAGGTGGAAAGCGCAGACTTGGGTTTTAAAGGGATTGGGTCTCAGAGAATTCTGCAGGTAGTACTCTGTCATTGTTTTTAAGGCAGTTTCGAGTTTCTCCTCCACTTCTTCAAAACTATTTCCTTGAAAACATACTGCAAGATCGTCAGCATAGAGGAAGTGCTTGGTTTCGGTCGGAGTAGGTTGGTCGTTTGTGTATATATTAAAGAGCATTGATGCTAAAACACTTCCCTGTGGGAGGCCGTTTTTTTTTGAATTCTCCACCTACTTACTTTACCCTTCAGCATAACGAAAAAACCGTCTATTTTGCAGTAAGGAATATACGACCTTTCCCAGATGGTGGTCATTGAGAGTGTCGTATAATTTACGGAGCAATGTTTTGTACCTTACTGTGTCATAGGCTGTTGTCAGATCTACAAAAGCAGCCCCTGTTATAAGTTTTTCTTCAAATCCCTCTTCAATGTGTTCTGTTAATGCGAGAACTTCACCGGTGCAAGATTTGCCAAGTCTAAATCCTCCTTGTTGTGGGATGAGGTGCTTGTCGACATTTTTTTCTATTCTGGCGAGTATGAGTCTCTCGTATAGTTTAAAAAAGTTACACAATAGCGAAATAGGTCTGTAGCTACTGGGGTCTTCTGGATCCTTTCCTGGTTTTAACAAGGATTACTAAACTTTCTCCTACAAGAATTACTAAAACAACATCTACCATAATCGATTATATTGTCTCAGATTTCTCACCCTTTGATGTATATATCACCATAGTGTTAACACTCTTAACAAACAATCCTCGGAAACCGCAACGTTAAGGTAGGAATTTTTCCGTTTAGAACTTTCGTAAATTTTAAAATTTGTGCTTGAGTTGTGGGTGGCACTTTCCCTCTGTGGACGTGGACTATAATTTCAGTACTTTTTTAGATAGGCTTGTCTGTATTTTCAATAAGACATTTCTTTAATTAAAATTCTGTCAAAGTATCACAAACCTGGACTACCAAAGGTATCCGCATATCAGTCAAGAATATGCGTTCACTACTATACATCAAGAAATTTACTACCAACGTCTTTGTTACTGAATATATCTTCAAGTACAGAGGAGCCTACCTAAAATTTATCAAAACAACAAAAAAAATGTATTATCAGAATCTGGGAAAGCTCTAAAAATGTTGCAAGAAAAGCTTGATCCATAATAAATGATCTTCGAAATAAAACTAACACAGCTCAAACATTTCCTCTTCTAAACCTTGAAAATCTAAATGAATACTTCGTTAATGTGAGTAAAAATATAACATCCACTATTTTGCCACAACAAAATCCTATTTCCTATCTCCCCAATTCAAAAAAGCTTTCGAATTCATTCTTTATAAGACCAGTTGATAAATCTGAACTGATCAAAACAATCAGTAGTATCAAAAGAAAATCTTCCTGTAGTACTGATGGACTATCCATAAAAATTTTCTTAAATCTCCAAAAAAATGTATTGGAATTTCACTAATTAACGAATCCTTTGAAAAAGGCATATTTCAAGAGTGCCTAAAGACAGCCATTATTATTCCTCTTTATAAGGGTGGTTGAAAAATCGAATGTCTGCAGCTATGGACCTATTGCCTTACTACCGGTTCTATCCAAAATTATTGAGACTTATGACTTAAGCCCGACTTTCTCGTTGAAAACAACATTTTATCACAAAGTCAGTTTGGATTTTTATTTAGTAAATGTAGAAGGAAGGCTATGTTTTCTGTATTACATGAGGTTTATCAATTCGAGGTATTTCTTTAAATTGGCTCCAATTTTACTTGAGGAATAGGAAACAACTAGTTAGAGCAAATGATACTAACTCTTGTCACAAAATCATTGTATATGGAGTACCTCAAGGTTTAGTACTGCGTTCTCTAATTTTCTTTATCTTTATAAATGACATAACTAACTTAGAAATAGATGGAAATTTTTTTTTAGCTAATGATGATGTATTACCTGGAGGAACTCTAATATGGCTCTTCATGCAATTATAACTTCTGATCTACTTAAAATAAAAACCTGGTTCGATTCTAATTTACTCTCTTTTAGCATGGATCAGCTCTTCAACCCTTGCTTCTTAATAACAGCCAGATCAGTATCGTTGATTTTGTAAAATTTCTTGGTATTTTTATTGACAGCAACCTTAAATGGTCCATTTATATCGATTTGTTAAGTAAGAAACTAGCCTCAGCCAGCTATGCAATAAGATCTGTTTCGAAGAAAATCAATTTAGCATCTTTTAAAATAATATATTTTTCTTTGATTGAGTCTCATCTTCGATATGGTCTTCCTTTTTGGGTTTCTAGTACAGCTGCCCAATCTGATATTAGTAGAATAACACATTGCAGAAGTTACTTCAAAAATCACGGGATTTTAACTCTTCCCTTTAGTATATTCTAACACCGTTTGTTAATTCGTAAACACCTACATGTTATTCCAGCAAAACCTAATCATGACTACTCCATCAAAATTTAGCCATTGATGATATTTCCTGTCCTATGCACTGAGTTAGTATAAAAATCTATATATTCGGCAAAAAAATTATACAATCATCTCCCTTTGCAACTTAAATCTACAACTTCTTTTCTTAAGTTCCGTAAATTGACAAAAGCCTACCTATCTGAAAGATCATATTATTCGGTGGAATAGTTTCTCAACGAATAACTAAGAAATTATAGTAAGCTTAGGTCTTCTTCTTCTGGTGGTTCTTTCTCCTATCGGAGGTTGGCTATCATCACAGCTATCCGTACCTTATTGGCGGCTGCTCTTAAAAGATCTATTGAGCTGCAACTATACCAATCTCTTAGGTTTCTCAGCCAGGAAATTCTTCGTCTTCCTATGGATTTTTTACCCTTGATTTTACCTTGCATTATGATCCTTAATATCTCATATTTGGCACCTCAGGTAATGTGGTCTAAATATTTCAGCTTTCTTGTTTTCATGTGCTTTATGACCTCGCAATCCTTTTGTAGCCTTCGCAACACTTCTGCATTTGTAACTCGTTGGATCCACTTTTAGTGTCCAGCTTTTCATTCCATACAACAAAGTCGAGAACACGTAGCATCTTAAGGCTCTTATCCTCAGATCCAGACGATGGTCTCGATTGACAAACATTGTTGTCATTTTTTATAAATGCTTGTTTTGCAATTTTAATGCGTGTTCTTATTTCTCTGCCTTGGTTATTGTTTTCATTTACCCAGGCTCCCAGATATTTGTATTCACTCTTTCTACTTGTTTTCCCTCGATATCCGGTTTAACAATATTTGATTGACAATAATCCGTATATCTCGACTATCCACATTCTTTTCTTTTAACAGTTTTACGAGTTTCTAATATCGTACTCTATCGAAAGCCTTTTGATAATCTATAAAGCAGACATAGAGATCCTGGTTCATATCTAGTCGTCTTTGCGCGAGAACGTTAAAAGCGAAAAGAGCCTCTCTCGTTCATAGTCCTCCTCTGAATCCAAACTGGGTGTCATCTATATCTTCCTCTATTTCTTTGTATAGTCTTCTATGTATTATTTTGAGAAATATTATAAGTGTGTGGCTTTTTAAGGAAATTGTTATGTACTGGTAGCAATCTGTCGCATGTACTGACTTTGGTAGTGCTACAAACGTGGACAGCAACCAATCTTGGGGTATTACTCCTGTTGTATATACTTTTCGCTCAGGTACAAGCAACTAAAGTATTTTTATAAATATATTTGGGTATCACTTGCAGCAACTTAAACTTATTGGTAATATAGTTCGTAAGGTTTTATTATACAATTTGTAATTTAGTTAAATTTTGCAATGGATTATATATTTTATTATCTTTTATTTTGTGATTCTGTGATATTGACGATTTATGAAATTTTAGTAAATTTTAATTGGCATTGTTATTTTTCTGACTTTTTGTAAATTTGTCCATAAAATTATACAATTTTCAGTGACAATAAAGCATATTTTTTGTATTATATTCTAAGAAGATCAGTTAAAAATAATGTAAACAAAAACAACACATGTAACCTAAGAGGAAGAGAGATAGTAGTAATATATTGTGTTATAACTGCACAGATATACCTGCACGATACGTAGGTGTAAAACATTTTATGCTGTTTTACAAGCAACAGGAATGCATACAGCCGTATTGCGCCATTCTCAGGAAATCTTTCTTGTTATCAATTACAATTTAAACTTCACAAATAAACGATGCATCAACGAGACATTTTTTTTTTGCATTACGTGTCACTGACGACTATTTTAAATTCATATCTTAAAGTTTGTAATGCTAGTAATCCAAACGCACCGTGGTAGCACATGCACGTCTGTGCTGGTGCGTCGTATCCATCGAGAGTCGGTAACATCAAACATGCCCTTGCGACGCGATGCTAGCGTGTCCTTGCTTTAACAGACAAGTGCAAGTCAGAAGTTGTTCATTCGCTGACACGAGTAGTTATCTGTAGTGTTGTCAAAGTTGGTTTGCACTTTTGTACTAAAAAATGGAATGGAAAAACAAAGTTATTTTTGATTTTTTAAATTTGTATCAAAATGAAACAAGTTTATGGAATTCTACGGCGCCAGATCCGGAACGATATATACGATGCATGGAAAAAAAAATAAATTGAAGAATAGTACTATTTTGATTAAAGACTTAAAAAAGAAGAGAGACAATTTAATGTCGACATACAGAAGGCAAAAAACAAAAGTAGATACCTACACAGACTGTCACGGACCATAGGAAGAGCTTTGTCTGCGGTCCGTCGCCGTCCGTGATCATCGGCTGTGCGCGATGATCTGTTGAATCGCCGATCGTGGGAAGCCGCTATAAGATACGAATAGAACTAACTTTTCCCACAGATCGACTGGACATCTATTTTTTCGCGGTTAAAAATCCAGCTGATAATAATCTTGCCAATAATAATATACTTGGTGAATTAAAAATTGTTTAAAACCGTTTACACTCAAACGAATCTTCTGAAATAAACGCAGTTACCACTTCTCACTTTATTTAAAAGCACGCACCACCCCTGAATAAAATATTTGATTTAAGTACTTAAAAATTTAATCTTCATGCGTGATGTTTGTAAAGCTCTTGTAGTGGTAAAAGAAAAATATAAGAAAAATTGCAAAGGCTGTTGGAAATGTTATTCTGGCTATGACGTCAATGGTCTTTGCGACTCGTATTGGATGCGGAGGTTCTTTTTTCCTCACCTGCAAAAAAGACACCTACTAAAGGTTAGATTATTTTTGAAAAGCAAACAGTTTAAATCTAACAATACAAGATAAATATGCATGCGGTATTTTAAAAAGGATTAAAGAGATTAAGCTGAGTACAATAGACATATTTTTTAGAAAACAGTTATATTTACATTGTGCTTTGATTTTACGAGAATACCAGTACCTATATAACCATAGGCCATTTACAATTGCAAAAATTTTATTAATTTTTTAATTGTAACATTAATTTCAAAAACAATTTGAGTTTTTAAGATTATCACAAAAAATCATCATAGAATCTTAGGAGTACCTTCTTTGTCAGTTTTTTTGAATATAGAGTAAGAAAGATTTGGAAAAATAATAAAACCACTGGTGGATGAAACATGTAAAATTAAAGAAATACTTGTCAATACAGGTATTAGGTCAGGCCGAACATTTTTGAAACCAGCAAAATAGTAACAGAATAAAACCCATTGGAAAAGGAAGGAAATATAACAAAAATAAAAGGAAAAATAATATAAGGACGGTCTAAGGTTGGGAAGTGGTAGGGGGTGAGTTTTCAACCCTAGAACACTAACCATTAGTAAAATTTACGAATGTTGTATTCGAAAAAATTCTGTTGCACACCAATACTCAAATCAGTAAAAAGGGATGAATTAAATCTTGTTAAACTACTTATATTTTCTGGACCCTTCTTGCAAATAGTCAAGCAGAGCTGATGGAACTTATACGACTGATCGAAAACGAAAGTCAAATATTTGGTCTGCAATTAAACATATTAAAGACAAAGATCATGATAGTGGATAGACTACACAACAATCATCCACACATAACCACAATTGACCGGTTCGAGGTTGTGAGCTCATACTTATATCTGGGATCATTAATCAAAAACACAAAGTCATTACAAGAAGAGATTAAACGAAGATGTGATCTAGCAAAAGTTGCCACAGCAAAAATGACCAAAACATGGAAGGACCGTCAAATTTCAAGAGCGATAAAGATGAGGTTGATCAACTGCTTAATATTCCCAATACTGACCTACGGATGTGAATCTTGGACTCTGAGACAATCGGAGAGAAGAAAGATAGACGCCACTAAAATGTTCTGTTGGAGACGAATGTTACGAATTCCTTGGATCGACCGTAGAACAAATAATTCAATTTTAAGAGAGCTAAAAGTTAGCCAACGACTCTCTAGTAAAGTCCATCTCCAACAATTAAAATATTTTGGGCATGTTATGAGAGCAAACACAGAAAACATGGAAAGACTCATAATACAAGGAAAGGTAGAAGGCCGAAGATCACAAGGAAGATCCCCAACAAGATGAATAGATCAAATTACAAGAATATGCCAAAGACCTATGCATGAATTAAAAGAACTGACCAGAGACAGAGATCTCTGGAGACGGACAATACACGACATCACGTCGACCACTCCCCCTGGGGGGTCAGGATTGAAGAGAGAGAGATTTTATGGAGCACGAAAAGATAATCTTCATAGTAGAGAGATGTTTGATTCCAAAATGTCTGGTCCCGTTTATAGAGCAACAATAAGCTGCAAAAGATTGGATTTTCTGATGCATAAGTTTAGGTTCAATAATAAAACCACAAGAACTGAAAGAAAAAATATAGATAGGTTTACCCCTATCCGGGAAATATGGGAGGAATTTATTTTTAATTGTAGAGTCCTATCGACCAGGTAGCCATGTAACTATTGACGAGCAGTTATTAGGTTTTAGGGGCCAGTGCCCTTTTAGGCTAGATAACATAAACTATTATTTGGAACCAAACAGCAAAAGTGAAAGTTGAAAATAAACTAACCGAGGATATCCAGATTCGTCGTGGGGTCCTCCTAGGGTGTATTTTATCACCTTTGTTATTCAATTTATACAGTGAAGCAATTTCATAATTAGCGCTTGCTGAGGCCCATCAGGGCCTTATAATAAACGGTGAGTCACTTAATAACACAATATATGCTGACGACACCGTCCTTCTGGTAGGAACACTAGAAGAACTATAACTCCTTGCTGAACAACTAAATATATATTGCAACGATTATGGACTAAAAATAAATTTGAAGAAAACCAAGGTAATGGTATTTACAAAAGCACAAAACATCAAAGTTAAGCTAGCACTAGATAATACAGAAATTAAACAAATATCTTCGTACAAATATCTCGGAGTATGGATCACAGAAGATACTGATCAGACAAAATAAATTAGATGCCGCATTGAAATTCTCGAACAACTAAGAAAACAATGCAAAGTTTTAAATTTCATAAAAATCAGGAAATTGGAATACTTGGAATAATTGGAATATGTTGTCTGCCAAATCTCTAAATAGACAAGTTTTTAAATTATGAGCAAAATAATCAGTTTGACGTTTTGATTGTTTTTTAAAACATATTTCCATTAACAAATTGATGAATCCCTAATAAAAGTCATTTGGTAATATCTCAGACTATACATTTCAACTGTCAAATCCATCTATAGAGTTGTGTCGAATAAAAATCCAACTTATTGGCCTATATTGACTAATATGTTTAGAAGTTTAGAAAATGCTATCCATAACTCCTGGTTTTTAGTTTTATTTCATTTCGGTATTTGTACAAAAGTTTAACGTTCACTAATTATTTTCAATAAACAGAAAATAGTGTGCTCACGTTGCTGTGTCATCTACTCTTAATTTATCGCAGGAATATGTGTGTATGTATGTATCTGCATTGTGTGTTTGAATGTACAATATGATTGTGTTTGCTGTCTGTATTTGTGCATGTTTAAAAATTCATAGAACCATTTTCATTAGTATACAATATGAGTTTTCATAAATTGAAATATGAAACAAAAGCACTGTATTTCATAAGATAGCGAAAATCCCTATTAGCGTGTATATTCACGAATAATTCCCTTCATTGAACAACATACCGGAAACTATTGTATAGACAGGTATGTATTATCGTGTAGGAAATTATTTTTATGTATAAAATAATCTCATTTAGTTAGAAACATCTGGAAAACTTCTTTATTAATAATTCTAAGAAAAAACTTTTTTTCAGAAAAACTTCTGCAATGAATAACGGGTAATTCCAGCAATAATCGACACAAGTCGGTGAGGTCACCCTCTCCGATTTGGTTGAAATTTTACACACATGTTGTACTAGACAAAAAAACATGATTGTCAAATTTTCAGTGGCGGTTGTGGCACGCTATTAAAGTTACATACGTTTTATCAATTTTTTTTCGTGTTTCGCCGATTTTTTTAGTACAGCGAGCTAAATATGCTTTAATAAATATCCACTATATGTTTTCCGCGTTTTTTGGACTTTTATAGGGCGCAGCGGCTTCAAACATATAAAAAGGATTTCTGAGACAACTTTTATTCGAAAGTACTTGTATTAAGGGGTCTTTTGTGAAAATTAAAAAAAAATTAAAGGGGGTGTTTTTAAGATATGAATTTTCAAAAAAATCTCTTTCGCATTTTGTGGCTTTACATGAGGTCATATGGCAATTCTGACTCCGGGATCGTGTTCAGCGGAAAATTTTACATTGGAAAACATATGGTGGATATTTGTTTAGGTATATTTAGCTCGCTGTACTAAAAAAATCGGCGAAACACGAAAAAAAAAATTGATAAAAAGCGTGAAACTTCGATAGCGCGCTGCGGCCGTCATTTTGAATATTAAGATGTAAAAATTTGACAACTATATTTTTTTGTCTAGTACAACATGTATGTAAAATTTCACCCAAATCGGAGAGGGTGACCTCACCGACTTGTGTCGATTATTGCTGGAATTACCCTAACATTAAAACTGTATTCATCTTCTTCTTCTTGTAGTGTCTATCCGTTTCGTATGTTGGCCACCATCATGGCAGTCTGTATTTTGCAAACTGCTGCTTTGAAAATATTTGTGGTTGTTGCGTTGAATCATGTACGTAGATTTTTCAACCAGGAAATCCTTCTTTTTCCTGGTCCCTGTTTTTCTTCTACTTTTCCTTGCAGAACTAATTGCAGCAACCCATATCTTTAGCTGTTTCTCATGATGTGACTAAGGTATTCAATTTTGGTTGTTTTTATTGCCGTAAACAACTCTTTTCCTTTTTGAATTCTTAATAAAATGTCCTGGTTATTAACGTGGTCGGTATAGGATATTTTCAGGATTCTACGATAAAGCCACATTTTAAAAGCCTCATTTTCTTGCAGGTAGCGTCTGTAAGAGTTTACAACTGAACTCCGTAAAACAGTATACGAAAGATATAACATCCTAGTAACCTGATTTTTATGGGTACTGATAAATAGTGGCATTTGAATAACTCCTCTTCACTTCACTTCGTTTTTTTGGCTTGCACACAAGTGCATCTGTCAGCTCATGTGTTGTGTGTTGCAGTTTGTCTTGCTTAGCAATACTAAAGCACATCTCTATAAAAAAAGAGGATTACATAATTAGTAATTTTTTAAACCATGAAAATACGATACGATGGCAGTTGTTAGTTGACGCAAACTGACATAGCAGTACTCTCCAGTTATCCAATGATGAGGTCATGCAGGCTATTTTTGCATACCATTAATGCTTCTGTTTTTCCCCTTAAGATATAGATAATTCCTTCAAGCTTAAATATATAGCAAATATATAGAGTGGCCCAAAAGTCTCGAAACGGCCAATTATCTTGTAAATTGCTAGTTATAATTGTACAAAATTTGAAGTACACCTATTTTGGGATACGGAGATTCCATATTTGATATTTACAATGTTGCCAGATTTGCCGTTTTCCTGATATTATTAGTGACTTTGGTTTTTAAAATGCATCACCCTGTATATTTAGTCATTATTAGAATCTTCTGTTCAATACGAGTTCAACTATATGTAACACTTATGATTTTTTATAGTCGGGAAGGTCTTAAATACATAAAACTGAAGTCTGTCAACGCCTAATTGTTTAAATAAATGTTTTGATACTAATTATTTTCAACTACATTAAAACGTAACAATTGATAGATTAGACCATTTTTTAACAATAGTTACGTTATTAAGTGTTCAAAATGTGCTCAATTTGTGAGTTGACAGTACCCTAATCAATGGTAGAAAGCGTCTACCACATTTCTCCATGATTGTCTAGAAATTATTTGAGATTAATAGATAATTCGTTGCCTTTGCTCTGCAAGACTTGGCTGGTTAAGTTTGTAAACTGAATTTTTCAAGTATCCCTAATACAAATAATCTTTAGGATTGAAATCGGGTGAACGTGGAGGCCATTTAATTCTACCTTGTCTACCAATAATCCGTACGATAAGTACGGAAAATATCTCATCTAAATAACGTCGAACATTTACACCAACTATCTGACGTTAAGTTTTCTTTGATAAAAAATGACCCAATTGACTAAGTACCTACTATACCTGATCATACATTTAATTTTTGTGGTCTGGTATGGTTTTCACGCATTCAGTGTGAATTTCATACGAGTTCAACTATTCAATACGAGTTCAAAAATATGTAACACTTATGATTGTATGTAGTCTGGAAGATCTGCAAAATATGTAGATTTTGATAAATTTAAATATTTAAATGTAGAATGCTGTGATATTGACATTTGTTCACGATTTACATTATAAACTAAAACTGACAGTAGTTGTGTTTCGAAAAGTTCTGCAATTTAAATTGCTTCTCTAAAATGCCGTTCTCTAAACCGTTCTCCTATTCTCCTCTTTTTGATGTTTTTTAATATTTTTACAGGTGAGTGTAACCTTAGCGATAAGTGGATTGTGATCTGAGGCCACGTCTGATCCAGGATATGCTTTCACGGCTTTAACAGCATTACGGTATCTTTGATTGATCATAATGTAGTTTATCTGGTTCCTGACTACTTTCTCCGATATATCTGCGGGCGATCGCCATGTATACAGTCGTCTGTTTGGTAATTTAAAAAATGTGTTTGTAATAATCAAGTTCTGCTTTTGACAGAATTGTAACAGACGGTCTCCTCTCTCGTTTCGATTTTCCAGACCATAGTTTCCTATACACGTTTCGGTTTGTAGCTTTCCAATCTTGGCATTGAGATCACCTAGAACTATCGTGATTTCCCTTGTTTTAGTTATTCTAAATGCCTCTTCGATATCTCGGTTAAATAACTACACTTCTTCTTCGTCGGCATTCACCGTGGGAGCATAAATTTGTACCAGATTCAGTTTGGCATGAGATGTCACCAACTTCAGTACCATTACCCTTTCTGAGATAGGGAAAGAGCATTTCACCGCTCTATTAGATTTTTTATTAACTATCGATATACAATCTGTTCATTTCTTGAATAACATTGTGCATTTTCACCAGTCTGAAACATGCTCTGAACATTCCAGGTTTCTATTCTAGTATTGGACAGTCTTATTTTATCATCTACGTTCTTTTGCGTACTCTCGTAGTACTTCTCAAGCGTACTTATACGGTACGGCAAATGTATTTTTCTACTAGGAATAAGCAAGAATTCTTTTTGCCCTAAAATTTTTAAAAAATGTTTTCTCTATGGTTAAAGTTTATTGCGATATATATATATATATATATATATATATATATATATATATATATATATATATATATATATATATATATATAACCAAAAGGATGATAACGGGTACGAGTAATATGTAGTGAAAAGGAGATAATACTGGGAGATACCCTTTTATAACTGTGGAAGCAAAATAAAACTAGGGTGCTTCGTTAGATGTGCTTTTTAGTTAAAGGTCTGAGGTTTCGTCAATGATTATTGACATCATCAGAGTAAACTACAAAGAAACGAGAGAACAAACAGTGAACAAGTGGAAACTAAGTATACAAATTTATAAAACACTTACCCTAATTCTAGCAAGTAACTCAGTGACTTGGGTGGAACACAAAGAAAGTATTATCTATGTATATATTAAACATAGTTTCAGATACATAAGAAGTGGTATCCATAGTTCACAATGTGTTTTTAATTATTTAATAACGATATATTTACTTTAAATCTAACCACAAACAATTGAAAAATTTACACGTAGTTTAAAACAATCTAAAAGTAATTAACAATTTACGGCGGTGTCACTAAACTTGTTTGAAATGGCGGGATAATTTAAAATGTAAAAATGACATATACTGAAATCTCTATTAGATACATCTAAGATGAATGTGTCATTATGGAGGGCTCTGTGGTCTTTGCTATTGACGTTAATACTAAGACTTGTAGATTGTGGTTTGAGTCTGCAATCACTTTTATGAAGGGCCAATCTTTTACTTAACCTTTGGCCAGTCTGACCAATATAAACTAAGCCACATTCACATGGGATGCCATATATTACGTTGGAACGTTGTAAGGTAGGAGTAGAATCTTTTAATCGGGTGTAAAACAAGTTAAGTGTTTTTTGGTTGTATTGACGTATATTTGGTGTTATTGACCAGGTGAATTTCACAATTTTATTTATTTATCTCTATGTTGATGACTGAATTATGGCCGTTCCACATGATAAGGTACAATTTACACTTAATACCTTTAATTCATACAATTCACACTTAAAATTCACAGTGGAGGAGGAGTCTAACTCATCGGTCCCTTTCTTAGATACTTTAGTTGTTAGAACTGAAAGTAATTTGATTTGCTTTGATTGGTATCGTAAAAATAGTAATTCCGGGAGATTTATTCCATACAAATCCTATCATCACGAAAAACAGAAAATTAATGTTGTTCTAGCAACGAAAAATAGAAATACTAAGATTTGCCATCCTAAATTTGTTAACAAAAACATTAAAATTTTATATGATTTATTGTTATCTAATCAATATCCAAAAAAACTGCTTAACAAATTGTTATTCTCTAATCCTATTGTAAACAAGGATGCAAATCAGAATGTTACTTTAGTTATTAGACCACTTATTAGTTTATTTGGTGAATTCAATATAAAAATATCTACTTACAACCAAAAAACACTTAACTTGTTTTACACCCGATTTAAAGATCCTACTCCTACCTTACAACGTTCCAACGTAATATATGGCATCCCATGTGAATGTGGCTTAGTTTATATTGGTCAGACTGGCCAAAGGTTAAGTATAAGATTGGCCCTTCATAAAAGTGATTGCAGACTCAAACCACAATCTACAAGTCTTAGTATTCACGTCAATAGCAAAGACCACAGAGCCCTCTATAATGACACATTCATCTTAGATGTATCTAATAGAGATTTTCAGCGTAAAATACTTGAGATGTGTTACATTTATAATGCGAAGAATGCCATCAATCACAAAAAGGATGTGGATAATTTAAGTTCAATCCACACCTTCCTGCTTAAACAAAATATTTCAGGAATAAAAAAATTGTCGCCTAGATATATGAGTGATATGTGTTAGATTTTTTAATATTTTAATTTAAAAATATATAAAAAAATTCTATATCTCCATTATTATTATAAAAATATTCCTCATCTGTATTATTTTATTATATTTTCCATCAAACCGTTTAATGCCAATTTTAGTTAATTTATTTTTTATATTTATTTCAGTATTCGTTGTTAACATTTTAGATTATATATGTCATTTTTACATTTTAAATTATCCCGCTATTTCAAACAAGTTTAGTGACAGCGCCGTAAATTGTTAATTACTTTTAGATTGTTTTAAACTACGTGTAAATTTTTCAATTGTTTGTGGTTAGATTTAAAGTAAATATATCGTTATTAAATAAATAAAACACACATTGTGAACTATGGATACCACTTCTTATGTATCTGCAACTATGTTTAATATATACATAGATAATACTTTCTTTGTGTTCAACCCAAGTCACTGAGTTACTTGCTAGAATTAGGGTAAGTGTTTTATAAATTTGTATACTTAGTTTCCACTTGTTCATTGCTTGTTCTCTCGTTTGTTTGTAGTTTACTCTGATGATGTCAATAATCATTGACGAAAGCTTAGACCTTTAACTAAAAAGCATATCTAACGAAGCATCCTAGTTGTATTTTGCTTCCTCAGTTATAAAAGGGTATCTCCCAGTATTATCTCGTTTTCACTATATAGTACTCGTACCCGTTATCATCCTTTTGGTTATATATATATACTAAATAAAAGTAAAAAATATATCTGAGCTAGATACTGCATTCAAAGTGCAAAATTTCAGCCCATTACCTTATACCAAGCTATCAGAGAAAAGAGAAGAAAGAGAAAGAGAAGTTTAAACGTGTTCTGATATTTATGTAAAAAAACTAAGCCATTCTTTACACACCTATACAATTACATGCATTTGCTAAATTGTCAGTATTTCTTCCACATAAATTCCAATGTTCATCCAATATCTTCTAGAACAGCTAAGCAACCACAACCACAGATTATTTACAACTGCTAATCAAACCTACCATTCTAGTCGGATCTACCCAGGACGTCAAGACGTGTGTATAGAGTATTTAAAGTGAGAGTACTAATCACATCAATAACATTAAAACAGCACAAACAACACACAACACCAAAACAGTTAAATGGTTTGATTTTAGCCGAAAAAACTGCAGTAATTGAAAAAACGTAAACGAAACTATTTTAAAAATTAGCGAAAATTTTAAGTACGAACATGATACTTTGGTTTAATGCTTACACTGGTACAATTTAAGCTAAATAAACTTTTATAATCGATTTTAAGAGTTTAGTATATTAGAATTTGTGTAGAATATATTTTGATATATACAGTGAGCCTAATGAACCAGATCTTATGATGATCTGCTTCAATAGCTCTACTTCTTCTTGTCGTTCGTCTTCTATTATCCGTATATTCTTCTGCTTACGTACTCCTTAAGTACTCTAAATTATTTACCTTATCAAAGAGTACTTCTCTTTCAGATAGGCAAAATAACCTCATTCCGTGAATTCAATTTTTTTCATTTTGTTACATTCTTTTTAGCTGTTTCTTTGGAGTCTAACCTTCTTGATGGCGCATATTGATTCTAACGCCTTTTATTATGTCAAAAATAAAATAACCAGATCAGTTGGGAACTGAGATAGTAACGACGCTGAATGTTTCGTAGTTAAAATACAAAAAAAAAATAAGAATGCATATTGCAGAAAGAAGAATTCTTAGATAGACAGTAATTAAAATACTAGTCCGTAAATAAAATATGATAATAAATAAAAAAATATAAAATTAAAAGAGATATAACCTATACCTAAAGTAAGTCATAATGTGTGCTATAAATAATTTCATTTTTTAGTTTTTTTGTTTAGATGTAAATGTTTACAGAAGTATTCCTATGTAAGGAGCAGACAAGAGGAAAGAAGCACCACCAACAATTCTTCACAAATCACCCGGAATAGAAAATTTCACAGCTAAACTGTATAAAGAAGATGACCGCGATACTATAATAATGGCATTATAACAGCCCATAAAAGAAATATGGACACATAAATCCCTCCCAAGTTAATGGAATGTTGGAATACTTTGCACCATACAGAAAAAGGAGGAGGATATCTTTAAATACTCAACAACATATATGCTTCTAAATTGTAACGATATGAATCATATACACGCACTCCCACCACAAGTTCCTCTTCCTTTGATGTGCGCTAAGGTAGATGGAAGGCCTAGAACCGTATAAAACAACAGCCGAAAAAGGCGAGTTCCGTCGAATTTGTCCTCATAGGCCATATATTTGTCCATTTAAATCAATAAAGCGATAGCAGCTTTTGCTAAAAGATTTAACCTTTTACACATTTCGCATAGTTCAGAGGACAGAAAACGATATTATTATATCGTTTTCGTTCATAACCGCCAAAGCAGGTGGCGCCTCTGTACGCTAACCACTGCTGCTATGAAGTTTTGGGAGACATTCGTTGGACTTTCCGAGTTTGAATTTGTATCAGTCCAAGTATCTGAGGAGGCTGGGATAGGCCGTAATGAGTCATAACACTTTATTGATACCGATTCGAACAAGGAAAGTTTAAAAAATTTGCATTGTATTCCCGCCAACGTTCGTCATGCATTCTCAATAACTGGTCAAACCATTTTAAAACCTCTTCTTTTTATCCTGTCAATGACCGTTTCTATAGCATTTATGTTATTTCTTCTAAATTCATTGGTCTTTGTTTCCAGCCTTTTCAGCCTTTAAATTTTTCCACTTTTTTGATTTGCACGTCCTCGTCTATTAACACTTCAAGTCTTGCATCTGAATGATAACTAACTGTTTTCTTTACGCTGACTTGTAACCCCAATTTTACAAATTCTTTGTATAGACACTTTATCATAAATTCTACATCATAAGAATCTTGAGCTAGGACGACTTAGTCATCCAAAAAGTTTAGGGAGAAAAGTACGTTATTTCTTATGGGGATTCCCATTCCCTGGCAGTGGTTTTTCCAATTTTGAAGGGCTGCTTCAATATATAAATTAAACAGTAAGGGTGAGATACTGCATCCTTGTCTTAGTTCTTTAGTTACTTTTATTGCCTCTGATAGGCTATTTCTTATTTTTAGGTTAGTATTGTTATCCCTGTATACTTCTGTGATTATTCCTAAAAGGTATGGACTAATGCCGAGTTCTTTTAAAGCTTGCCATAATTTAAGTCTTGGAATTGTATCATACGCCTTTTCTAGGTCGATGAAGGCTAGATGTACTTCGGTACCAACCGCTATTCTTTTTTCTATTAATTGCTAAAGTACAAACAAGTTGTCAGTGCAAGATCTACCAGGCGTAAACCCACTTTGATCTTCGCTAATTAGATGTCCTTCATCATCTTATATTTTTCCATTTATTATCTTTCTAAACAATCTCCCGAAAGCAGGTAGGACACTTAATCCTCTGTAGCAGTTAGGATGTTTTCGATCACCCTTTTTAAAGATGGACACTTGGTGAGCGGTTTTCCATTCAGATGGTACTTTGTTGGCTAATTGTTGGCCACTAATTTTTTGGTAGCATTATTTCATTAGAAAAGTGATTCGTTCTATTAGAAGTGGATCTCCTGCTTTAAGTAACTCTACATCTATATTGTCAGGTCCTGCAAAAAGCCCGTTTTCACTTTAATTAACGTAGTGCATTAATGTTACTATTTGTTTGTCTCTCCATACTGTATTCCTCTCCCATATATTCCAATCTAGACTCTTAAACGAGTAAGTTTTTATCTATCTATCTATTGTGAGCAACATCCAGCTATCTTGATTGTTGCTCGTAAAGATGTCTTTTAGTGGACCATACACCGCCCAAGCAAGTGTTATTCGTCGATGAAATTCGCAGGTCTGGTTGTCCTCGCCTATTCTGATTTCATGACCAAGATATATGTACTTTTCTGTCAATTCTACCATGGTCAATTTGGTCTTACTGATGTTCATTTTTAGACCTATTGTTGAAGATACGTTTTCTAATTCTTATAGCATTTGTTGTACTTCACCCAGATCTTCGGTAATAAGTACTATGTCGTTGGCAAAACGCAGATGTTCGAGTATTTCTCCATCTATTTTTATTCCTCTATTTTCCCACTTTAGCATTTTAAAGGCGAACTCGAGGACCGTTATAAACAATTTAGGTGAGAGAGTGTCGCCCTGTCTCACACCTCGCTTGATATGAATTTCTCTGGTGGTATCATGTAGTTTTACACGCATTGTGGCGTTTTGGTATAATATCTGTACTAACTTTGTAAGCCGGTAATCTATTCTTCTATAGTTCAGAGCAGTTATAATGCTGTCTATTTTCAATGTCGAAGGCTTTGTGAAAGTCTAAGAAGATAAGTATCAGTGGTCTGTTATATTTTAGCGACCTTTCTATTAAGGTTTTTACTGTTTGTAGGTGATCGTTTGTTCCGAATTTTGAGCGGAAGTCAGCTTGTTCTCAAGGCTGGTAGAAATCTAACTTTTTCTTTAGTCTTACAGTAATTATTCGGGTAAACATTGTATAGATGTGATAAGCTGATTGGTCTACAGTCTACTAGGTGCGCCTTGTGTCCTTTCTTGTGTAGTAAAATTGTTACTGCATTGTTCCATGTTTTTGGTATACAACAATCTGTTAGACAAAGGTTAAACAACATTTTGATTTGGTTAAGAAGGACACGTCGCCCATCTTTATAGCTTCTATTACGACTCCATCTTCTCCTGGCGCTTTGTTGTTTGTCATCTTTTTCATTGCGTCCTCTGGCATGAGCTCCGAACCGTGGTTGATAATTTTGCGTGATTCGGCGGCTTTAAAGTTCTTTTGGTCTTCTCTTTGGCTTGTGTATAGTTCTTGATAGAAGTCTTCAACTATGTGTAGTAGTTTTTCTCTATTTCTCAGACTCTTATTCTCTTCTATAGTTTGCTGGACTTTTTCATTCTTAAATTTTCTTAAATCTTTTTTTATAGCGTTTGATACTTCTTTGTTTATTTTTCGCAGTTCTTCTTCGCCAATGCTTTCTTTTCCTTTGATTTTTCTTGTAGTTTCCATTAGTTGCTTTATTTCAATGATTATTTTTTTGTCTTGGCGTTTTTTAGGGCAGCATTTTACTTGAGCCTCTGGAATAGCTAGAAAAATCTATAGTAATAGTTAAAATAGAAGCAACCATGACTAAAGTGACTGGAAAACTGCAATATATAAAAAGTTAGCTAGATCATTATTCTCATACACGGATGAAGACAAATAATCTCCCTAGTGCTTTTTTTTCTAATAGAGTATTGAGAGCATTTTTGCGTCTGTCGTTGGTGTCTTGCACTTGATTTCTTTCCAACTTAATCAAATTTTTACATGCTCTCTCGTTGTAATTTTTCGCCAGTAGTTCTTTCATTTAGCTTTAAAAGTAATATCTTCCCTAATTATTATTTTTTATAGTTTCGAATTCGATATTTTCTCAGACCAGGGAGTTTTCTTTACACACAACAGGCCGTTAAGGCCTACGGCATTTTTTTACAACATAATCCTAATATTAACTAATTACAATTATTTTGAACACAACTTTAACTTATGTATATACAACATTCTTAACTAGTCTGAAGGAGCTGATGTACAATATTTCTCCATTCCCGTCTATTTTGTGCTTTTTTTTTCAGTCCCTCACCTTCACGTGTTTAAGGTCTCCTCCACTTTACTAATCTACCTCGTTCTGGGTCTACATCTTTGGAGGCCGATTAATTTTCTGGTTATTACTAGTTTAGGCATTCTGTTTGCTGCCATTGTTTCCACATATTCCAACCATCTGATTCTTTGTGCCTTGAACGAACTTGGTAATGGTAGATCCTTTGTATAAAGCCATTCATTGTTGGTTCTTCTCTCCCAACCATCTTCTGTCTTCCGTCCTCCGAATATGCGTCTCAATATTTTCCTTTCCCATCTTTCCAGAGTATCTTTCCTTCTTATTTAATGTCCATGTCTCACCAACATATTTTACTGTGGATCAAATTACTGTTTTATATATTCTGAGTTTACCTTGTCTAGAAACGTATTTTGAGTTCAGTACGGCTCTTAAACTACCTAATTTTTTATTCCCTTTTGCTATTCTGGCTTCGAGCTCCCATTTCTCTTTTCCATTTTCATCGAAAACTACACCCAGGTATTCAAATTTGTCCACCCTTTTAAAACTATAGCTTTTACCACTTACAGACCTCACACTAAAGTCTTCTTTTTTCCCTTCTGTCCCTCCTATGATCTAACATTTGATTTTGTCTTCATTTAGTTCCAATACGAATTTCTGTGCTTCTTCGATGATTTTCTTTACAACTCTTCTTAATTCTTTCTCGGTTTTTGCTAGGATCGTTAGATCGTCAGCAAATGTCAAGCATTGTGCTCATTTTCATGATCGTTTCTTCCACCTTCATGCTGCATTTTCTGATTACAGTTTCTAACACTAAGTTGAATAATGTAGTGGATAAAGGATCTTCCTATCTTAAGCCTTTTGCAACCGTAAATTGATCTGATATGTGACCCTGCCAAGTAATTTCACACGTAGAGTTATTAAGTGTCATTTTAACTAGTCGGATCAGTTTCTTTGGTATACCCAAATGTTCCATTGCTCGATACATTTTGACTCTATCGACTCTATCATATGCTTGTTTAAAATCCACAAACAAAACATGCAGGGAACTTTACGTTTATAACAAGTCGTTTGTATCTCCTTTAATGAGAAGATTTGGTCTACAGTAGATCTGTCCTTTCTAAAGCCGACCTGATGTTCATGCAGGATTCTTTCCGTGTAGCAATTTAGTTTATTTCTCAATATTCTTGCCAAGATTTTGTATACCGTGTTTAGTAAGGCTATACCTCTATAGTTGCCATACTTCAGTTTGTCTCTTTTTTTATGCAGAGGGCATATGCGGACCTCATACCACTCCGATGGCATTATTTCCTTTTCCCATACTTGCACTAGTAGCTGATATTTTTCTTTGTAGTTGTTCTCCATCAAACTTGATCATTTTCATGCATATGTCATTTTTACCAGGACTTCTGTTATTTTTCATTTCTTGTATTGCTGTCACCACCTCCTCCTCTGTAGGCTGCCTTTCAACTTTCGCACCTTCTCCAACCGTCCAGTTGTCTACTCCTTCGTGGTATACCTCACCATTTAATAATTCTTCAAAATGTTTTTTTCCATTCCGTCATTATTTCTGCCGGATCGGTAATTAAAATTTCGTCTTTACCTTTCATATAACTGTAGTGGCTTTGGTAACCTTTTCCCATCTTTTTAACTTACCTTACCTTACCGATAGAACGACCTTACTTTTTTGTTTTTAAACTTCTTTTCTATCTTTTTTAATTTTAACTCAATGTGGTATCTCTTTTTCCTTCTACACAGAGCTTTCAATCTTCTTCGAATTATTCGATATTCTTGTTTTCTACACTCTCTATGATCTGTTAATTTTGTTGTCTGATCTTCTTCTTTTCCTTTGCTATCGCCTGTACACTCTTCGTCAAACCAATCTTTGTTTCTACTTTTCGTGGAGTCGCACTTAACTTAAAAAAGGGGATTTTTCTTAGTCATTCATTAACAAATTTTTGTTGTATTTTCGACTGCATAGTATCCGAAAATCCTCTTAATTCAATTCTTAAACATTCTAATCTTTGTTTGTAATGCAAAAATTACTGTAATAGAAACAGTGAGATATAAAGCACCCACTGGAAGGAGCTCAAAGGAAGGACAAGCAAATCGTAAGAGTATGACGACAAGAAACAAACTTAACGCCACAACACTGTACAATAAAAAGTAGAAGAAAAAGCATAAAGTGACAAGGAAAGATAGTTTCTTTAATCACTTTTAAAACTTAATTATCGTAGAGCTTAAGGAATTAGAGTATCAATCGTAATAAGTGTTTTTCTTCATAATATGATGCTGTGATGTATAAATCTGTATAATTAAATAACAAAATTAGTGTTTCAATTTCTTTTATTTTATTAATGTTTCTGGTGAGAAAAAAAAGAAAAAATTTACAAATATTAATTATTTCAAGTATGATATGAAATAAAAAATTTAAGAAAATAAAATAATTTGCAAAACAAGTTGTTGTACCAGTATAAAGATTACCCAGTATCATGTAAATTTTTTCATAAAACATTTAAAAGTGAACCTCTACTGCAAAATCGAGCCTAAAAATGGTAACGAAATGTATTTACCTCTGGACATCCATTATTTGCAGTATGTGTACAAGGATTTGGTCCACAATTGGTGCAAGTTATGATTTCGTTAGGAACCATAGGCATTGATTCTCTTTTTTTGTTGCCTTGCTGCAAATCAAATCAAAACATACAGTGAAAAACTACAACAGAAAACAGTAAAAAAACAAAAACAATACGTTATCGATGAATCTTTTATCTTCCATTTCATTTTCTATTAATTTACGTCTCGTTTAAACTTTAAATTTGAAGCTAATTTAATAAAGTATATACAGGGTGAGTCATGAGGAACTTTACATACTTCTACCATATGTAGAGTCCCTCAGGGAGCATATCATGTGGCCACTAAAAAATGTCAACTCCTCTTCTTTATTAATTAACAGGGTGATTTGTGTAATTGACCATTTATTTCATTTTACTGTAGTGTTTATACGGCTCATTTGATTTTTTTAATTTTTGCATGATACAGTACACTACTATCAAGCATTCGACTGGTATTAGCTAAACTAAAAAATTCCAGGACTGGCTTTGGAAAAATTAATTTAGGGATTTGTATTAAATCTTACACCCTGTATATATATTTTTTAAAATGCAATAAGTGATTTTCAAACTACATAAATAGCCAATGAAAACGACATATGCGACAATGTTGTCGCACTTTTATTAAATTTTTAGTGAACGATCAAATCTTACCAAAAATAGAACAACCATAATAATGTATCAAATTATAAGGTAATTAATTTAAACAAATGTTATACATTTCAAACATTTTAATTAAAATGAGTTCCTACAACATAATCTAATACGTAGAAAATTGACATCTTTACTGTCACTTTGTATTATCTCTACGATAGAATCAATTGTTTTTCAATTTTAAATTTTTACTCATAGATCGTATTGGAGCATTATTTTCGATAAATAATAAATTAAATTGATTAAAAAGTTAAACCTCTTGGATGTGTTAGTTTTTGTTGATTGTAAATGACTAAAATTTTATGTCAAATAATAATACATTGCATCAACTGTACTAAATAAAAATAAATCTAAAAAAGTTTAAAATGAAGGTTGGCGTTGACCGTTTGACGTTTCTTGATATTTATATACCATTGTCATTATTGTCATTATCAATTGTTATTTATGTGTACAAGAATACATATTTCTTCTGTCATATCTACGTTAAGTACATTGTGTTAGTTTTGGTAGAGTTTTGTTACTTTCGTTCAAAATGCCACATCAGTTTTCGACCACAGAATATGCAGACCTAATATTTGTTTATGGATTCTGTAATGGGAATGGTAGGGCTGCTAGTAGAGAATATCGCAGGAGATTTCCTAATCGTCGAACTCCCAGTCATCCAACATTTGGGACAGTTTTTAATTATTTGCGAGAAAATGGCACTTTTCCTAGTGGAACAACAGAGCGACATGTAGATGAAGCGCAGGAAGATGACATTATGGACGCCGTTACTATGAACCGTACAATAAGCACTAGACAAGTAAGTCGAGAACTCAATGTTACTCAATCAAAAGTAAGTAGAGTCTTACAAAAAAATAATATATACCCATATCACATTCAATGGTCTCAGCGACTACATTCTGGAGATGAGATCGATAGGTTGGAATTTTGTAGATGGATTAACAATAATCGACCAACGCTATATAGGACACTATGTACATATGAAGCCCAATTTACCAGAGACGGGATAAATAATTCACGAAATTCACATGTGTGCGCAGAAGAAAATCCCCATGCTATTCGAGAACGTCGCTCTCAGTTAAGGTTTTCGGTTAACGTGTGGATTGGTGTCATAAATAACCAATTAGAAGGTCCTCACTTTTTTGATGGTCCTTTAACAGGGCAGGTATATTTGAACTTTCTACAAAATTCTACAATTCTACAAATTTCTACAATGAGACAACATCTCAATAATGTTTATGGCAACAGGTGAATAGGACGTGCAGGTCCTATTTCGTGGCCTTCAAGATTCCCTGATTTCAATCCCGTTGATTACCATATTTGGGGACGATTGAAGCAACTATTTACGCAGTGAATATTAATAACCGACAACAATTAATTGATAGAATTATACATTGTTGTAATACTATTAGAAACGATCCCCAGAGTATCCGTAATTCAATACGTCAATTAACAATTCGGCAACAAAAATGTGTAGAGGCTGCAGGGTTCCATTTCGAAAATCTATTTTGAATTATTTTTATTCTGTTACCATTATTGTATCTTTTCCAGTTCTAATTTATGGGTTTATCATAACTATGTACATATTTTTAGTTTTTTTTTAAATGGTGCTTCATTTTAAACTTTTTTAGATTTATTTTTATTTAGTACAGTTGATGCAATGTATTATTATTTGACATAAAATTTTAATCATTTACAATCAACAAAAACTAACACATCCAAGAGGTTTGATTTTTAATCAATTTAATTTATTATTTATCGAAATAATGCCCCAATACGATCTATGAGTAAAAATTTAAAATTGAAAAACAATTGATTCTATCGTAGAGATAATACAAAGTGACAGTAAAGATGTTAATTTTCTACGTATTAGATTATGTTGTAGGAACTCATTTAATTAAAATGTTTGAAATCTATAACATTTGTTTAAATTAATTACCTTATAATTTATGTAGTTTGAAAATCACTTATTGCATTTTAAAAAATATATATACAGGGTGTAATATTTAATACGAATCCCTAAATTAATTTTTCCAAAGCCAGTCCTGGAATTTTTTAGTTTAGCTAATACCAGTCGAATGCTTGATAGTAGTGTACTGTATCATGCAAAAATTAAAAAAATTAAATGAGCCGTATAAACACTACAGTAAAATGAAATAAATGGCCAATTACACAAATCACCCTGTTAATTAATAATGAAGAGGAGTTGACATTTTTTAGTGGCCACATGATATGCTCCCTGAGGGACTCTACATATGGTAGAAGTATGTAAAGTTCCTCATGACTCACCCTGTATAGGATGTCCACAAAAGTTCTTTAAAAACAAACATTTAAAATTATATTAATTGAATGGAACTGAAACTTATCATATGTTCAGCTAAGGCAGTGAACTCTTTAAATATGGTATATACAGGGTGGCCCATGCTATACGCCTCGGTCTCCCTGGCCACCCTGTAACACTAACATTGCTTTAATGAATCGATGTTACATATTTGATACATATTTGAATTGCTACAGCCAATTTGATAAATTTCATCAATCTATCGCTACACCTGTATGTAGCTTCTTCAGGTGAAACTAATCGAAGCATTAGCCTGGGCAGCGTTTGGTAAATTAAACTGTGTATTTAAATCGGATTTAACAAGTGAATGAAATTTGTGAACATTTCAATGAAAATCTTTGACTAATGTGTGTTACCTGTACTCACATATGGAGCGGAAACACTAAAACTCACAAAAAAGGTAGTTAATAAGATTCGCGTGACTCAGATGGCTATGGAGCGCCATATATTGGGTGTCTCTCTAAAAAACCAAATTTTAAACGAAGAAATACGTCGTAGAACAAAAACAACAAACGCTATCGAAAAAATCGCGTCGTTAAAATAGGATTGGGTAAAACACGTCACTAGATTATCAGACAACCGATGGACAAAACTTATTTTAGACTGATGACCAAGGCAAAAGCAATACGGAGCACAGAACGCCCAGCAACTAGATCGACTGACGACCTGAAGAACTGGATGCAAGTCACACAAGACAGAGACATATGGAAAGAGCTGAGGCAGACCTATGTCCAGCAGTGAACGCATACAGGTTGATGGTGATGATGATAATAATGGCTGGATAAATAATTAGATGAGCTGCATGTTCAATGATGGACAAAACGAAACACTGAATAAAGAAAAATGTACAAAAATAATTCAGAACATAAATTCTTGAAAGGCTATAACGGGATAAGATCGTCAATATTGCCCCCACACCGATCAGCACTGTGACTTGTGCATTCAATTAAGCATATAAAAACATGACTTCATAGAAATTTTTAGCTTTCCAGAGCCCATAGAACCTCTTAAATCTAAAAATGAAGCTTTTTTCGACTTTATTTTTTTTTTGGGCGCAATTTTGCTTTAAAAAATATGAAAAATAAATTATTTAAGATGCATCTTTTGCATACAGAATAACCTGATTTTTTTCTAATTTTTATATTGAAAATTCAGCTCAGTAAAAATCATTGAAATTTTTAATAATTTCTTAGGTTATGTTAATTATTTTTGGCTAACTTTTAAATAGTAATTGTATATGTTTTTTTTTCGTTCTTTTAAATTGGCCAAGGCAGAATTTTTAATTTCTGAGCAGAAAGCATCGAAAAATAAACAAATTGTTTTTTTACTCATGTATTTGCACATAAGGATTCATAAGGATAAAATTCGAAAATACCACGTTTTTTTATCCTTTTTGCACTTTTTTTTACATTACCTCAAAATCAGATAGTTTAGATGTATGCTTTACCATCTATTTTCTTACGAGCTATGAATCATCATTGTTTTAAAAATTATTATGTTTAACTTACAAATTCTCAAATTGCGACAAAATCGTCTGTTTCTAATAGTTTCCCACTTTATTGGCTCATAACCTTAAAATCTAGTAGATAAATGATGGAATTTCCGCGTATTTTTGATCGACCCTTCAATTTTAATTACTATTTATAACTGGGGAATAAGCCACAATTAAAGATAAAAATACGTTTATTGACGTTTCAATTTCCAATTCGGAAATCGTTCTCAAAATACAAATAGTAAATTTACTAATAAACGTATTTTTATCTTTAATTGTGGCTTGATTCCCAGTTATAAATAGTAATTAATTTACAATGCCACAAGAAAATACCTTCAATTTTGTTATACCAATAGTCTTTTTCTTTTTAAATAGTCCAAACTTGAAAAAAAAACTGTGTCTAAACAGTATTTAATCTAACATAGCGATAATAAGCAATACATACTGGAACTATACAGGATGTGTTCGAACAGACAATGGAAATACCAATTATGTAAACATAGAACGAGGAGTGAGTCAAGGGTGCATTCTGTCCCCTCTTCTATTTAATGTCTTTGCCGAAAATATCATCAGAGCTTCTCTTGAAGATCGCCCTGAAGGTGCGAGAGTCAATGGAATCATCATTAACAATGTAAGATATGCCGATGACACCGTAGTATTAGCAGAAACAGAAGACCAACTAAAAATATTGATGAACATACTATCAGAAGAAAGTCACAGACTAGGTTTGGATATTAATCTTTCCAAAACCAAAATCATGGTATTCCACAAGAACCCCCATGAACAAATTACACCCAACATACAAATCAATGGTATCACCCTTCAGAGCTCCCAAAGCTTCATATACCTGGGCAGAGAGCTAAACAGTCAGCTAGACCACTCAAAAGAAATTAGAAGACGTATTGAAATAGCAAGATCTGGCTTCATGAACATGCTTAAAATGCTCTGTAACCCCAAGCTATCAATCACAATAAGGTTAAGAACACTAAAGTGTTATGTGTGGTCTCTACTACTATATGGCTGTGAGACCTGGACATTAAAACAGTATGACGTCAACAAACTGAATTCATTCGAAATGTGGATGTACCGCCTAATCCTAAGAATAAGCTGGACCAGCAAAACTACAAATGAAGAGGTACTGGAAATAATAAACACACGACCTCATCTGGTTAATACAATCAAAATTAGAAAGACGTCATATCTAGGACACATAATGCGCCATAAGGAATTTGAGCAGCTCCAGGTAATATTCAGAAGGCAAAATCGAGGGTAAAAGAGGTATAGGAAGAAAGAAGAAATCCTGGCTCCGAAACATCAGAGATTGGCCTCACACAACAGGAAATGACTTAATCCATCAAGTCCAGAACAGAGAGAAATTTGCCATATTGATCGCCAACCTCAATAGAGAAGGCACTTAGGAGGAGGAAGCAGTATTTCTATTTTTGACTCGTCAATTGCATAAAGTGATATATCTCTAGGACCACTTCGATAGGACAAGAATATTATTATTTTTTAAATATTTTTTTTAACATTATAAACATTGTTTTATAAATACATTTGGATACAACCAAAGACATATATAAAATATTTGGTTAAAAAATATTTATTATTATGAAATTGTTTTACAATAGGTTATCTAAATTAACAGTTTAAACATTCAATTACATTTTAGTCCTCATCACTATTCTCATCTATGACTGATTCAACATCAGATGTAAAAATTTCTGTTAGAATTTTTGGTGGTTAATGCTGGTTATTTCAAATACTGCGGCTGTACGAGAACACGAACCCATAGTGCGTAACACATTTGCATAGTCACATGCGTGGCGCAAAATACCACCATATCCAATTAAATCAGGTTTATATTCAATGTAGCATTTAAAGGTCTTACTGCTTATATGCCTGGATGTTATCAGTACTTTAATAATATTTCTTATGCTAGTAATATTATTACTAGCATCCATCAACTCCATCCTTCCATCCATCCATCAACAATAGGTTCCAGAAAAAAATTTTTAAGGTCCCTTTCAGTCATCTCTGGAAAGTTAAGAATTTCACCTCAATAACAAACAGGCAAACCAAAAATTAAAGGTTAAAATGAGAAATGTAGCACTACCCTACCAACCCTACCCAAAATATCCGGGGGTTACCTTGGACAGGATTCTCTCGTTTAAAAAAACATCTACAAATAACTGCACAAAAAATAAAGTAGTAGAAATAACCTTATCCAGAATCTTTGTGGTACCAACTGGGGCGCATCTGCAAAAACACTACGAATATTTGTGCTAAGTTTGGTTTATTCTGTGGCAGAGTACTGTGCACCGGTCTGGCTAAATAGTCGTCATGTGAAAATAGTTGATACGCAGCTTAATATAACAATGAGAATAATTGAGGAGCAGACTTTCAAATCGCACTTTGTCCATATTTTCACTTTTTGACTTAGAGGTGGCGTTGAGTCAAAACATCATTTATTAATTTACATACTCCTAGATATTCTAAACGTAATATTTCACGTATATTTTTGGCTTCAAAAATCGCAAACAAAACGCATTTTGTCCAGTAGCGAGAGACAAACAAATAGCGCTATTATGCTTGCATTGCTTTTTTACTATTTAACGACTTTATTTTGCTCTGAGACGTTGATTTAGGAATCAACAGTATTCTGATATTATTGGTGCTTAATAGGTTGTTTTTATAATAATAATAGGTGATGATGGTATTAAAATGAGTGAAGGTGAGCATATTGTAGGTGATACAAATAGAGGAACGAGAAAAAGAAAAATAAATACTACGGCAAAAGAACGTAAGAGAGAAATAAGGTAAACTACAGGTTATGTTGTGTTTTTGTGGTTTAATTTGTTTTCTTTTGGATATTCAGATTTAGATCCAGAGTTATTGAATTTTAAAAATAATTGTGTCTACAAATCAAAAAAATTTGCATGTACAGATCTTTTGTTGGCAGACATAAAAATTATTAGACAAAATTTCAAAGGAAGAGAAAGAATGGTAAATCACATGATTTTCACACAGAATTTTATGTAAGTTTTTATTTAAATAAACCAAGCTTTAGCATCAGTACATATTTATTTTTCGATTACACTTTGTAAGGCCTCTGATTGAGTATTTTTTAGGTTTGGCATAATAGCAAGAAAATCTTTGTTTGCCAAAAATTATTTTCCTCTATTTTTAATTGTGGTCCAAGAAGAATTCATACGATAGTGAGAAAAAAGATGCTTGGCACTAGTATAAAAGACAATCGTGGTGGAGACAGAAAGTCCAAGAAAAATGCGCTTAAATTAGAAAGTGTCATGAAATTTATTTCGTCTTTGAAGGGCCATGAAAGCCACTATGGTAGCGGCAAGTCAAGAAGAATCTATTTGTCATCTGAGTTAAACACAAAAAAGCTGTGGGAGATGTATAATGATCAGATTCCAGATAATTCACTCCAAACAAACTACAAGTACTTTAGTCGAATTTTCAGCAATAAGTTTAATATAGGTAGATATTATTAAAAAAATGTTTTTTTATTTTTTACTAAGTTGCCCGTTTGTTTTAGCCTTTGGAAGTCCAGCTACTGATGTTTGTGGCTTTTGCATAAGAACAAACACTGAGATAAATACCACCAAGAATGAAGAGCAAAGATTAAAATTAAAAATGGATTTAACTATTTATAAGACGCGAGTAAAGCAGTTTTTTAAATCAATGAAAGAGGAATCTGCTGATAGCGTGACATATTGCTTTGATCTTCAACAGGTCCAAAATCTTCCAAAGGCGCCTATTACGGAAGCATTCTATTCTCAGCAACTGGCTTTTTATGCATTTTGTGTGACAGATATTTTAACAAAAACTTCTGTTTTTTATACATGGCTTGAGCATGAAGCAGGAAGAGGTGTGATAGAAATAAGTTCTGCGTTGACAGACTTTCTAAAAAAAGACTGATTTTGACCCAGATATTAAACATTTAAGATTGTTTTCGGACGAATGTGGGGGTCAAAATAAAAATTCCCACATGGTGCATGCACTCACCTTGTGTCTTTTGAATAATGCCCCAAAACTATTCAAACACTTACGATGACATTTCCCGTTCGTGGCCATTCGTTTATGCCAGCTGATCGAGTTTTTGATCAAGTTGAGCTAGACTTACGTGCCCATGCTTTTATAAAGTCACCAGAAAAATATTATGACATTTATTCTAAGAAAGGACAAGTGCGCAAGCTGGGATCTGATTGGACTTTGTATGACATAAAACATGCAGCACTTTCACTTAAAAAAGTTACAGGTATCAGTGAAGTCAAAAGAATAATCAAAACTCGAGGCAAACAAACTGCTGGGGAAAGTAAAATCTTGTATAAAACAGAGGTTTTATACAGAAATGATGACAATTCTAAAAAGTTTTCAAGTTTAATTCAACCAAAGAAACAACTAAGTGACATAGTACTGCCGGAATTGCCAACGAAGCATGCTGTTAAGAAGAAAAAACTGGATAGCTTATCAAAATTTTTAGTTAGTCTATCAGGCAAAGAATGGGCATTAGATCCAGAATTAACTTGGTTAGATCCAATTTTGAAGGATCAGTATGGTGAAAATGTAATTGAAAAGGACCAGACCTGCGATCAATGTGAAGATGGAGAAGAATGCTGCTGTCTTCTGGAGGACGACATACATGTCATATGATTTTTTTTACTACAGATATTGCTTTACAAACACGAATTTTCAGTTCATATTTTGATTTTAATCACTTAGGGAAAACAAAACCACATTTTGTCCTTCAAAGACAATCAAATGGCGTTTTGTCCATCATTAAAAATTTTTTTTTTGAAAAAAACTAATAAAGCTTGTTGTTTCTTATAAATAGGGTAAGTTAATAATCAAAAATTACATTTTTTCATATTTTGTGTTTTATTTTTAACTTTATTAATAATCGAGTAGCAGTTTTTCTCATTTCCTGAAAAATTTTAAAAATGGACAAAGTGCGATATGACAGTCTGCTCCTCAATTAGCGGCTGCATCAAGACTACTCCACTATATTGGCTTCCAATCCTTACCCATATTCCTCCGCCTATTCTACGAAGACAAAAGGCCTTGATAACGGAGTATTTGAAAGTAAATAGCAACTTGCAACTATCAATTCCTGTAAACCATCCAACTAAATGAGTGAAAAAAATTTTTTTTTTGATTTTTCGATATTTCCGCTCAGAAATTGAAAATTCTGCCTTGACCTTTTAAAAGAACGAAAAAAAAAATATATAAAAATTACTATTTAGAAGTTAGCCTAAAATTATTAACATAACCTTAGAAATTATTGAAAATTTAAATGATTTTTCCTGAGTTCAATTTTCAATATAAAAATTTGAAAAAAATCAGGTTATTTTGTATGCAAAAGATGCATCTTCATGATTTTTTTCAGATTTTTTAAAGCAAAATTGCATCCAGAAAAAAATTAAGTAGAAAAGAGCTTCTTTTTTTAGATTTAAGAGGTTCTGTGGGCTCTGGAAAGCTAAAAATTTGTATGAAGTCATGTTTTTATATGTTTTATTGAATGCACAAGTCGCAATATTGATCAGAGCGGGATAAGATGGTGATTTTGACCATCGTATCCCGCTATAGCCTCTAATTATTATCGAGAAATCAAAAGTTTCAAACTAATCTTAGGTTAAAAAAACACCAATTTTCAACAAACTGTAATATACCTATGTAATTAATAATTTTTATTAGCCTTACAAACAATTCTTATTTTTCCTAATGACGTCAGTTTCAATTAATTTAAGGTTTTCCGACTCGGCCTTAGAAATTGCCATTTTTTATTCCAAGCTTTGACCTAAATATAAACTGATACAGATGTTTTATCGAATTTTATGACGTTTTGTTTTTATTATGTTCGGCATAAAACGCCGCCACCAAAGGACGCAGCGTGCCTCCTGTAATTTTAAAACCGCCAAGACCTCGCCAAAATGCCCTTGCTAACGTTATTATTGATGATATTCGTTCTTAATTCAGGAATGGGACCGACTTCAACTCAGACTATAATTAATTAAATGAATTTTCGATATTAGACAGGATCTTTTTAGTATTCACGCTAGCAGAGGTTTATCGATTTTTTAATAATCGATTTTTCGTTGCGGGTTTCGTTGATAAAATAAATGCGTTCTGTGTTTCTACAATTAAAGAACAAGAATTTATTATCGAATGCAATATATCTGGTATACATATATACATAATGCACATAAGGGTATATTATTTAACATTGACCTGTCCATTTGCCACTTGTATTTTATTGATAACTTTTACACTTTGTAAGAGCTCTCAACACGGAGCTATGCTGAACTCAGTCAAATGCTTCTTAAAGTCTACAAACACAACAACCTGCTAGTTGGTTGACGACATACGTCAAATTTTGTGCTCGTATTGATTTTCACGATTACTCTGTAGAAAATAATTATTTCGCAAAGATATTTTGCATGATTGTTCTATATATCAATAGTCAGTAGTGTTTGTAAAAGTTTTGTGTAAAAATTGCAGTTACAGCGAATAACTACTATGAGTACTGTTTCGCAATTTAATAATATAAAACCAAATACTAATAACATACAAGAAACACAGGACCATGCCGTCCACCTCTTTTTGTTCGAACTACTCGAAAACCATAGCGAAAGCTTACCGCAAACTCCAGTGCGATGGATGTAAGGACAAATGTGTATCACATTCGCAGACCTTTATTCGAGGGTCGCGTCACCCGACAGAAAATTCGTGGGTTGAGTATACTTTGTAATTCTTGTAGCTCCAATATTCTAATATTTCAGAAATAAAAGATTTTCTGCTAGATTTTAAAATGCAAATTCCTACGAAAATTGATGATTTTGATAATAAAATAACAGAATTAAACAATAAGCTCAGCCAGATTGATTTATTTAGGTCTACCGAATTCACGGATACTATTGCTAACGAAGATGTAGATCGCATACCACGTGCTAAAAATATTCTAATTAGAGACGTAACAGAATCTTCCTCTGGGGATGCACAACTTAGAAAAGAACGATGCGAATAAGGTTAAGCTTGCTTTGGAAACTGTTGCTGCCAGGAAAAGCAAATTACCTTCTACAGAGTCGGCAAAGCGAACCAACGATTCCCCTGGTTTAGATGGTTTAACACCAAAACGAAACGCAGACATGCTTGCAATATCATTAACGTCAATTATGCAAATTTCTTTCATACAGAACTCCTTACCCCCTAGTTGGAAATTAGCTTCCGTTACCACTATTTTTAAAAAAGGCAACAAACTCTATCTCAACAATTATCGTCCAATTAGCTTGCTACCAGTAGTTGCCAAAGTTATGGAAGCCATTATTTCCGAGGAGATGACCAAATTCCCTCTCCAGGAAAATGTTATTTAAACATAACAACATGGATTTGTCTCTGGTAGCTCTACTCGAACCAATCTTCTACATTGTGTTAACGACTGGACGTCATCCCTTAACATTTCGCAGCCGGTAGACGTTGTTTATCTAGATTTCCCTAAAGCATTTGACTGTGTCCTCAGCGCAGACTTATACATAAGCTAAAACATTTCGGATTTTGCGGTACTTTACTTAGTTGGATGGATGATTTCCCGACAGATTCATATTACAAAGTTAGAGTTGGCGAATCTTTCTCACAGGGCAGGTTAGTGGAAAGTGAAGTGTCTCAGAGTTCTATCCTTGAACCTCTGCTTTTTACGGTTTATACCAGCGATGTTCCTTATTATATCTCAAGTAAAATATCGTTCTACGCTGATGACACAAAAATATATGCCCATCCAATCACAAACCAGCTAACCCTCTAAATGGACTTGGACTCTTTAACTTATTGTTTCCAGTGGTTACTACCCTTAAATGCGGAAAAATGTGTACTGCTTTGAATTGGTAAAAATAACCCACTTGTGCCGTACTTTGTTAACGGGCAGCCATTAGATTCTGTGTTTTCATTTAACGACGACCTTGGTGCTGCGTAAACAGCAGCCTAACTTAGTCCGACCATATTACTTCTATTTGTAAACGTGCGAACTCCAGGCTGTATCTTATCATTCGAATTCCTTTGGGACCGAGAAGACCTTCTTATGCAGAAAGACTTAGTACTTATGGCTAACCTAACTTCCTTTGAACTTCCCCGACATCGTGGAGACTTAATTACAACATTTAAAATACTAAAATTCAATTTTGGAAATCTCGATGAAATGTTCAGATGACCATAAGTCAAGATGAACGCCTCAGAGGTCATCAGTTTAAACTAAATAAAGAAAATTTTTACAAGATCAAAACAGAACTTTCTACCAAATAGATTTTTTGAGTGCTGGAATAACTTTAACAATAACATTGTCTCTGCTCCCTCTACCAACTCGCTCAAAAACAGACTTGACCGTTTTATATTATAGTTAAAATATTGTTATTCTTTTAAACCAAAAATTGTAATTTTATTTTTTTTTTGTAATTTTGATATTTACTATCTTTGTTTTTTTGGCATAATAGGGACTTGTTCCTCCGCCCTCCCTTATGTATAATAATAATAACAATAATAAATATTAATATCAATAGCTTGTTGTATTCTATAACTTTCTCTATCAAGGATTTTATTATTTGGATGTGGTTATTCGTTCCCAAGCCATTCCTAAATCCGGCTTGTTCTAGTGGTTGGTGAAAATCTAGCTTAGGTCGCAGTCTGTTAGTAATTATTCTCATAAAAAGCTTATATAAATGAGATAATAAGCTGATGGGTCTGTAGTTTCCAATTTTTGTTACATCTTCTTTTTTATGCAATATCATTATTCCACTGGTCCATTTTCTGGTGTTATTCCTTGAAAGTGGTAGGAATTATAAAAAGTATGATGCATTCGCCTTTTACAATGCCATCTTCTCCAGGTGTTTTTTGCCCTTCATACCTTTTAACGCTGATTTAATTTCGTCTTCGGTTATATCTGGAAGTTCCTCTGATCCTTGAATTTGTATTGCTGGGATTTCTACTTACGGAACATTTTATTTTCTTATTAGTTGCTTCTTTAGTGTTAAAGTTCCTTATGTCTTTCCTGAAGCCTTTTGAAACAGGTTTGTTTACATTCTGTTAATTTCGTTGTGTGTGTGTTTTTTTATTTGATACATTATAAAAGATAAAGTTACCACAAAAAAATTATAAGTTTGAATGTAAAAAGTAATAGTTTTAAGTACCTAGGTATGCGTAGGTTAAGTGCTGAAGAAATTATAAAGAATCGAGACATAGGAGACTTGTCTCTGGATGGCAATGATGTCACAAATGGTAACTACGCCTGTGGTGACAAATGGGCGGATCGAGTAGCTCAGGAGTCACCACTGCCGGTCCTAATCCCGGGTTAAGGAGGAAGGTTGGACAGTGGGCTTACAACTCACTCCCGGAAAAACACACTGTTACGAAACCTGAACATTTGACTTGAAATATAGGAGGGAACTTCGGAAACGACTGAAGCTACGAAATATAGACTATATATTTGGAAGCTGGAATGTGAGGACACTAAATAAACCAGGAGCTCAAACCATACTTCTGAGAATAAGAAGAAGAACTAAAAAGATATAAGCTCATTATTACTGCTCTTCAGGAGACAAGATAACTGGAGAAAGGTGTCAGGGACACTAAAATGCATACAATTCTATATAGTGGGAAGCAACAAGGAAGCAAAGAATGTGGATTTGCATTTGTGGTGGATAATGATTTTAAGTCAAAAATCATAGACTTCCAGGCAGTCAGTGAAAGGATATGCAAGTTAAGAATTTGCACGCACTTCTTCAACCTAACAATAATAAACATTCACTGCACAACAGAAGAACAAAAACAATATACAAAGGAAAGCTTCTACCAACAGCTGGAGATAGTATATCTTAAGTATGACATCAAGAATATAATAGATGATATGAATGCTAAAATAGGCAAGCAGTCGCAGTTCTATAGCACAAGAGGAAAATACCCACTGCACAATAAAACTAGCGAGAATAAAGAGTTATTGATAAATTTTGCTACAAAATGACATGGATTTTACCCGATGGAACTACAACCAATCAAATCAACCATGTGCTGATAGAGGAAAGGGCTACCAATAGTATCTCAGATGTGAGAACACGACGAGAAGTATGCTGTGAATCAGACGATCAGAACAAAGAAAGAAATGAAAGACAACAAAGAACAAACAAACTGGGCCTGGAAAACTGAAGATTCAGGAATGTAAAGAGAAGTTCAAAGAAGAAGTCGTAAATGAGTTAAGGACTCTAGACTGCACTTCATGCCAATCGAATAATATCAAAACAATACTACTCACAGCGGCAGCGTTAATCCTGAGAAACAGGCGAGAATAGGAGCATGGTTCGATGAAGAGTGCAGACAAGCAATAGAGAAAAGAAATAAAGCACACATAATGTATATAACAAGAAGAACACGCAGACAGAAAGCAGATACAATATGTACAAATAAAAAAAGGGCCTATGAAAATGAATAAATAGAAAAATAAAGGATAATTTTAAAAACAACGAAATTAGAGGGACTTTCGAATATCTAGAAAAGATAAAAAGTGGGTATAAACCTCAAACAAGTCTATGTTAAGATAAAAGTGGGCAAACAATCAGTGACCAACAGAAATCATAGAAACCTGAAAGCATTAATTTCAAACCCTACCTGGTACACAAGTAGACATTGGAGTTGACGAAATACCAGCAGAATTGTATAAGGTAGGTGGCGACCACATAGCAAGTCACATCTACGCGCAAAAAAACCGGACAGACTTTTTTAATATATCGCAGGGACTAAAGCAGGGAGATGGGCTGGCCCCAACTTTGTTTAACCTAGCACTTAAGTATGCGGTTAGGCAAATGCAAACTGGACGAGGAAACCTACTGACCAACCAAACGGTTCAACTGCCCGCTTATGCCGATAATATTAATAATCTGAGTAGAACATCAACAGGAGCACAGGAAACATATGCAGAGTTAAAAACGCAAACAAAAAGGCTAGGTCTGGAAATTAACAGTAATGAATGCAGACGAGAATAAATATAGTCTCATTAAACATTATATATGAAGATAACATTAAAACGGTTATAAAGTTTACATACCTGGGAGTACAAATGTATGCCGACGAATCAGAAGATGAAGAAATACGGAAGAGAATAACGCAGACAAGTAGAGCTTATTTTGTTCCTCTCCCATATAATTCGGTCTAAAAATATCTACCGAAATACAAAGATGAAAATCTATAAATCCTTAATTCGACCAATAGCATGCTATGGCAGTTCACGGGTCCTAAAAGAAACATCCAAAAGCAAACTCGACACATTCGAAAGGAAAGTACTGAGGAGAATACTAGGACCTGTGAGGGGTCGATACAACAACGAGCTTTATACAATTTATAAGAAAGCACCACAATACAAAGATTGCAATGCTCCGAACATGTGATAAGAATAGAAGAATATAGGCTAACAAAAAGAGCACTTAATGCTAGAATGCAGAGAAAGAGACCGGTAGGAAAGTCAAGAAAGCGCTGGAAAGACACGATAAACAGTGACGCATAAGCCCTTTTAGGAGCCCTTGTATGGAGAATATTAGCCAGAGAAAAGCAAGAGCGGAGGCAAAAAATTAAGGATTCCAAAGATCAGCACTGTAGTGCCGTAGAAGAAGACGAAGTCACGGATGGTAAAAGAAATGCAAAGGCCACAGATGGAGGAAGCAAAGCAAGTAATAGTAATGCTTCAAGTAAACACTGACATTAAAAATGAAACCTATCGACCGACAGATGAAACAATGTAGTTCATGATGTCAGTGATAAAATATATTGCAAGATTTACTCATCGGCATTTATAGATACTATAGATAATCATACGACTTACCTTATTAGTGCTTTGCTGGGGAATAAGGTTTTACCGATACTCCTAATCGAGTATTATAATATTTTAAGGTTAAGTCACAACTTTAAGGGTTAAAATAAAAAGTTAGCATTAAAACCACAAAAAAAAACCAAACTAGAACTTGCTTTCTACATCTAAGGTTACCTCACTAGTTACCCCAGTCAAATGGCGCAGGGCTAACATGATGGCGGCCAAGTTAAATGTCTACAAGGAGAAAAAGAAAATAACGTTATCATTTTTTCGATATGGCCCACAACAAAGATGTTTTATTACATTTATAGATAGTATTTACTAGGAAAGAGGAGACAGATTTTATGAATTTTTTATCGTTTCATATTTTTAATTCGTTTTTAAAAACTATTTTTTTAATATCTGTTAAGATATTTTTTTTAATTATCAAATGACTGCTTGCATAGAACATTAACTGGATGATAAGTTGCATAAACAGTTCTTGGTGAACTAGTTACATACACCTGGCCACAAATTGATTCATTTTGCGTTTCTCATGAATATTGCTAAATTTTTCCGCAACCTAAAACACTTTTTAACTGGTTTTATCACTGGAAATAATATCTGGATCGACTATTAAACTCTCGATGCTAACTTTTTCAAAGAAGAGTTCAAACAAAAGATATATAAACGATCTCCGTCAGTTAAAAAAGCAAAAAAAAAAATTTTAAAGTATCGAAGATATATATATGTTTTAATGTTTTCATTCCTTATGTGGAGTTTTTTAGTTTTGTTTTTGTTTGACAAACAACAATATAAGCAGAAGAGAAGGAAATATAGTAAATGAGAGCTATAAACGTAACTAGCTCAATAAGCTACATAAATGACAAAATAGATTGTTACGAACATGCATTTAGCGTGGATTACCTAACGGTCGCATCTCGAAGCACCGAGAGTTTCGGCGATATTTCGAGCGCTGTAAAATTCCACCCGTCGAATAACGAATTAGAGGTGGGACTATTCTCGAATATTCTCGAACATAATACTTTGGTATATATATGTAACGAAATTAGGATTTAAGTTTAGTTGATAAGAGAATACCGAACTGTAAAGTTATAAATAAATATATTTATATAAATTCGAACCGCTCGTTTTATTTAAAAACGGTACAGTTGGTGTCACCGTGTGAGGACAATTGATTTATTTAAAAATAAATCCAACAGTGGAAAAAAGAGACTTTTGAAAAGTAGTGTTCGTCGGGAACATCCGCGTTGTTCGGTAGTGATCGTTGTACGAAAGAACATTTAAAAAGTACGTGTGTGCCTGACCAAAGATGCTGCTAGTAGAACTTTCAGTGAAACAGTTGCGTGAGCAACTAGAAGAACGCGATGAAGACTGCAGCGGGTCCAAGAAGATACTCCAAGAACGACTGAAGACTGTTCTCAACAAGAATGGAGACGACCCAGAGATATTCCAGTTCCAGTCAGCAGAGGAAGCAGTTTTAACAAAAATAAAAAATGTGTCACAAATGATTGAAGAATCTTCTAAAAAAAATGATGATAAATTCGAGACTGTTTCCAAAAGATTCGATGAAACGTCTCAAATGATTGAAGAAACTTCTCAAATTATTAAAGAAACAGCTAGACAAAACGACGAGAAATTCGAAAATATGTCTAGAAGATTCGACGAAGTATGTATTCAGAACAGTGAGAAATTTGAAGAAGTCTCAAGAACATTTGATCAGATGCAGAAAAATGTAAACAACGTAGAAGAGAAGATCAAACAATTAGAGACCATGATAACTAATACGAAAGTGCTACCACCCGTTAATACGGTAGCCTTAGATCCGGTAGTGAAAGAAGAATCACCGAGAGACGAAACGACACATCATATGAGATTCAAATTGCCACCGTTTGATGGAAAGTCCTCTTGGTCCATATACCTTAGACAATTTGAAGCTATTGCGACAGCCAATCATTGGACAGAACAAGAAAAAGCTGTTTCCTTGACTGCTGCTTTACGAGGTGATGCTGCAGATATCCTAAGATCGATTCCTAAGGGTCAAGAAAAATGTTACCAGACCTTGTTTACTCGACTAGACAAACGTTACGGAGATGCCCATCTACAACAAGTCTACAAAGTACAAATAAGAAGTAGAATTCAACGAGCAAGTGAGAGTTTGCAAGAATTTGAAGCAGATATTGCTCGTATAGCGCTGTTGGCCTATCCAGAGGTACCAGACAACATTTTGGAAGAAATTGCTGTAGATGCCTTCGTCAATGGTTGAGAGACAGTGAACTACAGAAAGCTTTACGACTAGCAAGACCGAAAGTTTTAGATGAAGCGCTCGCCATTGCCTTGGAACATGAGATAGCTAGTCGAGTTTCACGGAGCTATCAAGTACGAACCTCTGAAGAAAGTGACGAACGAAACGATAAACGTCTAGAGGAAATCGTACGGAAAGTAGTTCGTAACATGATGCCGAAGAAACGTGAACCCAGATGTTGGAATGGTAACAACGAAGGTCACATTCGCCACAAAGTGCAAGAAAATAATACAACAGTCAGAAAGCTAGAACAGATCGAGCACTGGGCTGGAAAAAGTCATTCAAATGCTGATGTTCAATCAAGACGGCCATACAGTGCAAATCGTAATCATTGTCTTGAATTAGAAGAACGATTTTGCCCCGTTAGGCGAACCACCGTTATTAATGACCAATGGCAGCCTCAACAGCTACAAGACGCCCAAGCAGATGATCCATGTATAAAAAGAGTATTGGATTGGGTGCGTCGAAGTGAAAGACCTTCTTGGCAAGACATTAGTGCATGTAGTCCCGAAGTCAAGTGTTACTGGAGCCAATGGAATTGCCTAGTGCTGAAAGATGATCTTCTGTATAGAACCTTTGAGAACGATGATGGTACAGAAACTAAGCTTCAGTTGATTGTACCTAAAAGTAAAGTGTCAGAAGTATTGCGTCAGTTGCATGACGGTGCATCAGGTGGACACTTTGGTATTACGAAGACTCTGCAAAAGGTTCGAGAACGGTTCTATTGGGTGAACTGTAAAGATGATGTAAGAAGATGGTGCCGGAAATGTGAACTGTGTGCAACTAGTAATGGTCCAGTTGGTAAAAAGAGGGCATCCATGAAACAGTACAATGTTGGTAGTCCTATGGAGAGAGTAGCAATCGACATTGCAGGTCCACTTCCAGAGACGAATGATGGAAATAAATATATCCTGGTAGCCATGGATTATTTTACGAAATGGACTGAGGCCTATGCGATACCAAATCAAGAAGCTGCTACCGTTGCAGAGGTACTTGTTAAAGAATTCTTTAGCCGATTTGGTGTTCCCTTGGAGATCCACTCCGACCAAGGGCGAAACTTCGAGTCAAACCTTTTCCAAAACGTTTGTAAATTGATTGGTGTCAATAAGACCAGAACGACACCCCTGCATCCTCAATCAGATGGAATGGTCGAGAGGATGAACCGAACGATGGGTAAACACCTGTCCAAAGTTGTATCAAACATCAAAGAGATTGGGATCAGCACATTCATTTATTCTTAATGGCATACCGCTCGGCCGTGAATGAAACTACAGGCCAGACTCCAACCTGCCTGATGTTAGGTCGTGAAGTTCGTTTGCCCTGCGACCTAGAGTTTGGCTGCAGACCTTCCGAAGAACATGTTGCAAGCGAAGATTATGTCGACCGCCTGAAGTTAAGAATGAACAACATTCATGAACTTGCCCGACAACACATCCAGTTAGCCAGTGACAGAATGAAAGATCAATATGATTCTCGATGCAAAAATGAAAGCTATAAAGTAGGTGATCTTGTTTGGCTTTATAATCCACAACGTCGTCGTGGCTTGTCTCCTAAACTGCAAAGACAATGGGAGGGTCCGTATGAAATTAAAAAGAGAATAAATGACGTAATATACCGAATTAAAAAGTTACCGAAAGGTAAACCAAAAGTAGTTCACATAAATCGGCTTGCACCTTATGCTGGCTCAAATGAAACAGAAGAAGCACGAATCCTTCAACATGAGATCAAAGATAAACGGCGACCAAGCTTTAAGGAGTTTATGTCAAATTACGCAGAGAGAAAGAGTGCTAGATTCGGCGTGACGACAGAAGTTCAGCAGGATCTTTTTAGTGTTCCGCATAACGTCTCTCTAGCCCACTGTGTTGCCCAAGATCTTGAGATGACTAAAGGAATCTCATCCGTATTTTATAAGAAATTTGGTCGCTTGGACGAGTTAAAAAACCAGCAGCCTAAAGTTGGAAGAGTGCTGAGATTAGAAGATGGTTCTCGATCTTTGTTGTATATGGTGACCAGAAAGTCGTATACAGACAGGGCAAGCTACGAGGATATATGGCGTGCTCTGACTAATTTGAAGAAAATCGTCTGCAATTACGACATTAAGAACTTGGCTTTACCCAAGATAGGCCATGCACTAGATAATCTGGATTGGAAGATTGTCAGAAGCATGCTTGAAGTGATCTTCCGAGAAACCGGTGTAAGAATTACTGTGTGTTGCATTAATCCGAAGAGATCGTGTCCTTCAAAGACAGTAGACTGTTATTTCTTTCTGAGGGGTTCATGCAGAGCTGGAGAGTCCTGTAGATTCCGCCATCCTGGCCTATAGATAGAGTTCCTGATCGGAACGCTCAGATCTAAGAGGGGAGCAGTGTTACGAACATGCATTTAGCGTGGATTACCTAACGGTCGCATCTCGAAGCACCGAGAGTTTCGGCGATATTTCGAGCGCTGTAAAATTCCACCCGTCGAATAACGAATTAGAGGTGGGACTATTCTCGAATATTCTCGAACATAATACTTTGGTATATATATGTAACGAAATTAGGATTTAAGTTTAGTTGATAAGAGAATACCGAACTGTAAAGTTATAAATAAATATATTTATATAAATTCGAACCGCTCGTTTTATTTAAAAACGGTACAAGATGATGATAAAGACAAATGGAGGTAACATATTATAGGATGAAAAACGAGAAACTACTCCAAAACGTATTCTATTACAATCCGAAAAGCCTTTACATGAGGAGGTAAAACATTTTAAAAATATTAGGAAGTGCGTTCTGATATTTCTGTGTTCGGGCCACTTTTAAAGGAGAAAGCTACAGAGTTCAAAAAACTGTTTGGTGAAGATTTCACATGCTCTAACGGCTGGCTAGATCGGTTTAAAGCCTGGCACTCAAAGTGGAAAGCTTTCAAAACAAAGAGTCACGGATTTTGTTTGTGTAAACACGACAGGTACAGAGAAAAGAAAGCTTTTAGTTATTGGGAAAAGTTTACATCCTAGATGTTTCAAAAATATAATAATACTGCCTATAAACTACACAGCTAACAAAAAAGCGTGGGTGACTTCTGCTATTTTTGAATAAGGATTGAGAAAGTGGAACAAGAAATTCTCGTCAAAAAAAAAGAAAAATTCTTCTCCTCGTTTCGTTGACAAATGTACAGCATATCCCAAGCTTAATTTGACCAACATCAACCTAGTAATCTTACCACCCAGTTGCACGAGTGTCTTAGCAGCCTATAGACCAAGGAGTCATAAGAAGTTTAGTCTGCCATGATCGAAAACAGCTTTTGTAAAGAATTATTTTTTGTGTGGACAATGGAGAACCCGTGAACATTACCATCCTTGATGCAGTTCAGTTTTTAGGCAATGCGTGGTTTGCGGTTACGTCAGTGACAATTTGTAAGTCAAGCTAAATTGACTGTAGTTTCTCCCTATGATCCTCGTCATCTTCATTGAAAAAGAGTTAATTTAATATAATTTTACTTTATTTTGGCAAAAAATAAAAATCATGTAAATCATTTAAAATAAATTCAAGCAATTAAGGGTTACTTATTTGATTTTATATAAATATTTTAAAATAAAAATTATCCAAATGGCTCCAGTTGTTCCCGAGTTGTTATAAAAAATAAAATGACGTTTGTTAAACGTCATTTTATTTTTATAATAAGCGTGTCATGTATAATACTGTATACCGCAAGGTTACTACACGCGTCTCGATTTTTCGAGTCACGTTAAATATGATTTCGTGCAAAACATCATAACGAGCGATAAGAAGTATTCACTTCAAAAGGTGTTTAGGTTACAATTGTTACAATTATTTTATCAAAATCAGATAACGGATAAGTAGTAAAGGGATAATTATCATTAAGCTCTGAGAGGCGTTTCGAAGCCGTCATATAATTTGTTTTGTAGGTATTTTTAAGAACACTTTTTGTAGGGACAAAGTAAAAAATCGAACTCACCTTTCGTTGTAAAATTAATTTATTACAAAATTTATTGATTTGTGGAGGCAGCATCTCAACATTAACAAGAGAACTAAACACATCTAGTAAAACCGTTGTATGTGTAATGGGAAGGTATGTGTAATTTTAAGTTTAATTAAAATTTGCTACGGAAATTCAGTGGGCATATTAAATGTGATACTTACAAGATTGTTGTGTGCTTGCAATGGTTAGTGTTTGTGTAGGTGTTTATAGATAAATTTGTAGTTTTTTAAGCTTGATTTATACTTCTTCTTCTTCTTAACATGCCATACACCAAAGTGCGTAGGCGACTATCTCATTACTAGAATTCTGTTCTTGGCGGCGTGACACAGCTCACCTGTATTGTGTATTCCTGTCCATTCTTTAATATTCCTCAACCAGGACAATTGTTTGCGGCCGGCTCCTCTCCTACCTTCGATCTTCCCTTGTAGGATTAACTGTGGTATTTCATATTTTGCTCCTCTCAATATGTGCCCAAGGTAACCAATCTTGCGTTTTTTAATTAATTCAAAGAGTTCTCTTTCCACGCCGGCTCTATTAAGGACGTCATCGTTTCGAACTCTATCCACCCAAGGTATGCGCATCATTCTTCTCAATGACCACATTTCAAATGCTTCAAGTTTGTTGATAGATGTTTTTTTTAAAGTCCACGTTTCCATGCCATAAAGCAAGATGGACCATATGTAGCACTTGACCATTCTGTAGCGTATTTCGAAGTTTAGGTGTTGATTACATAGGAGCGGTCTGAATTTCACAAAAGCTTGTCTTGCCATTTGTATTCGGGTTTTTATCTCGTGTTGTGGATCCGATTGGTCATTGATTGTGGTGCCAAGGTATTTAAAAGTTTTCACGCGATTTATAGGATTGTCACCTATGCATAATATCGGGTTTTCTGGAGGGATTTATACTAGATTATATTATTATTTATATTAGATTATATAGTATCTAGTATGCAATATGGATCTTCAATTCATTATTGACCGAGACACTGGAGAATGGTAAGGGAAGGGACTTGGCATGACTACATCAAAGAAAAAACTATTTGACTTGTGGCTAGTAACTAAGCCATTAGCAATGTGTAACTAATTTTTTACAATAATACTAGCCCTCCACTAGCAAATAATATACCCATTATTTCGAATACACGTCAATCCATTTGCGACAAAATGATCACAGCGATTAAGAAATCGTAACTTGTCTTATTTTTACAGCGAAACGAGAGACGCCTACCATAATGAATCGAACGGACTAGCATAGACATGCATCCACTTACGATTGTTTAGTCGCAATTCTAAAGCCAGCTAAGCCTAGTGTGTTTTCAAGGATATATCATCATCAGTGGCATTACAGCTCGTTATGAGCCAAAGCCTTCTTCAGAAAAATCTTCTATTCGCCTCTGTCTCTGGTAACTCTTCTCCATGCTTTACCTCCGATGGATTTTAGATCATCATCTATGTTATCTTGATACCTAAGTTTTGGTCTTCCTCTGGCTCGTGTTCCCACTGGTCCTCTTCGGTCGAAAATTATTCTGATCGTCGCATTTTCATCTTGCCTAATTATATGTACTATCCATCAAAGGCGTGCTGATTTAATACATTTTACAACGTCAGGTTCCCCAAAACTTCTGTATAACCCAAAGCTGTAGCGCCTACGCCACAAACCCTGTTCTTGGATGGCTCCATATATTTTTCTCAGAATTTTTTTCTCGAAACGTTTAAGTAATTCTTGGTCGTTCTGTATAAGTGACCACATTTATGACCCGTTTGTTAACACTGGCCTTATTAGTGTTTTATAAATGATAACTTTTATTTTTCTGGGTAGTTTTGGGGTCATCTGTTTCCTCAAGCCATAATAACACTTATTGACAAGCACTATTCTTTTTTTAATTTCTTGGCTGACATTGTTGTCTTTGGTTAGCAGCGAGCCCATGTAAACGAAGGTGTCCTCACCTTTCAATTCCAGGTCATCAATTAATAGTTTAGGTATCTGGTTGTCTTATTTATTTATCTTATTTATCTTTATTTATATTTATTTATTTTATTATGTGTATGAATGGAAAATGAATGAATAAAGGTAGTGCTTCGGAAGTGATGCCGGCCTTACAGCGGCCATTCTGCTTCCGGATCGCTGGATGACAGAGAAGGGTCTGGTTTAGCAGGTAGGCGTTCGGCGTAGACTCGGCGACGAGAGGGCATTTTAAAGTACCTCGGGAACTATCGCCGGGAGTACGAAGAACGAATCCTGCACTAAGGTCAGTCAGGCGGCGTCCTGGACTGAGATGTCTTTTGAAGATTCCAGACCCCCCTCTATAAAGACGAAAGAAAAAAGAGGTATCTGGTTGTCTGATCTAGTACAATACATATACTTTGTTTCCTTTGCGTTTATTTTTAATCCCATTCTCAGTGCAGACGTCCTTAATGATCGAAATGCTTCGATCAGAGATTCTGTGGACCTAGCAATAATGTCTATGTCATCTGCATATCCAACCACTTGTACAGATTTATTAAAGATGGGCCATTCTTATTAATTATTACGGCATTCTCGAATTACTTTTCTAGTACAAGGTTAAATAAGAGACACGACAGTACATCTCCTTATCTTAATCCATTTTTACAATGGAAGGGTCTTGACAAGTCGTTTTGGATTCTGACTACACTCTCTACGCTTGTGAGTGTAAGTTCCGTAAGTTGAACAAGATGAAGCGGCATTTGAAATTCCACCATAGCCTGTAGAAGTTTTTGTCTGTTGACTGAGTTGTATGCGGCTTTGAAAACCACGAGTATGTGGTAGGTGCCGACTCCGAACTCAAGTGTTTTCTCAAGAATCTGCCTGACTATGAAGATTTGATCCGTTGTTGATTTATTGGGTCGGAAACCGCAATGGTAGTTCCCAACTATTTGTTTAGCATAGGGGATCAATCTTCTGTATAATACGTTGGACAATACTTTATATGCCATGTTAAGCAGGGGGATGCCTCTATAATTATCACACACCATTATATCTCCCTTTTTGTGAAGAGGTTGGATTACACCTAATTTCCAGTCTGCGGGTGTTTCCTTCCGTTGCGATTTCGGTTACTCATTTATGCATGTGTTTAAAAAGGGTGTCACCATCATTAAGATGATTGAGAAGATTGTTTAAACCAGGGGCTTTGTTATTTTTTAGTTTTGAAATGGCTTCTTTAATTTCTTCTTCGGTGGGGGGTGGCTGATTCGGTGGGATGATTCGCCCACATGTTTAGTATCTATTGTTTATAACTAAATATGGAACCATCTCTGTCTTTACACGCTGTTATTTTGGGTTTGAATTCTTTTCTACAGCTATTTATCTGCTGGTAGAATTTTCGTCTTTTCTATTGCAGTGGTTAACAATCTCGTTTAGAACGCTTTCGTATGACTCTTTCTTTTTCCTTCTAAACGTCCTTTTTTCTTCTCGTCTAAGATTATCATAGTCTTCCAGGTTTGATTCCGTTCTGCGATACTGAAGTCACTTATATGCTTCATTCCACAGTTGGTTAATAGACGAGTCAAGTTAGTAGAAAATAAGCGTTTTTTTCGTCACAAGTGTATAGACGGGTTTGACAGTTAAATGGATAGTATGAGATATTACAAAAAGACTCTCATCTAGGATTCATGAATAATATATATAATGAATCTACATTCTTTTTTATTACAATAACATCACATAACAAAATGTCGATAACGAGGAATATGCTGGAAACATTGGGGGTATTTTGAGTACTATTGATTCAGAGCAGTTAGATTATAGCAGTTGAAAAAAGACCAGCACCCTATAATAAACAACTCAAACAGTACAGCGATAATATTATTCAGGATACTAAAATAAATCTTTAAATAATATGCAAAACTGCCCTTTAATACTTTTTTAACGGATGAATCTCGATTTAGTTCTCGCCCGAAGCAAAAGAGCAATCACACAAGTAGTTTTGATGTCATCCATTGTAAAACTGATATAATTAAGCGATTTATAAATCGCAGTGGAGGCACCCTCTGGATTTTCTACCACAGCGATTTTTTTGTAGTCGCGAGTTTAGGGCTAGCCAAGTCCATTACAAGTTTACCTGTCTATTCTCTAAAATTCTCAGTTAAACCTACAGGTAATATTTAAGTTAATAAAATCTAATGTGAATCCTGTATTTTTACACAGACGTGAATTCTCAATAATGAAAGTTAATATGAACGCATCAGAAGCCTTCGAGATGTAATCTTATCCGATAATGGTCAAACTTAGACATTCTTCTAAGACCAAGATGGTCAATAGAAAGGTAAAGAAAAACAGAGAAAATGGTAAATAGAAATATTCGTGGATCCAAAATCTTCGTCAATGGACTAGCTTATCAGCAGATTAATTGTTGGTCAAAGGAGAAGAAAAAGTGTGCAGTAATCGATGTAGAAGTTTCTTTGTTGTTTTATCGATTCCCTATTAGTCAATTAATTGCTTGTATAATTTGTTAGATATACTTTGTTATACTACATTTTTATTTGTCTGGCTTTAATTAATTTTAAATAGATAATTATTTCAATCGTGTTATCCTAACAATAAGGATAACAAGATTAAAACAATTTAATAAAAGTCCCAATATGATTGACTAAGTTTTTGAAGTTATACTTCTATACGCACCTTCGAAGTTTACATGGGAGTGAATCTGTAAAAACATTACATATGTAAAACAATGAGTAAGAGAGAGACAGAAGATATATTTTCTCTCTTTTCCTCTCTCGAGAATAAAAATATTCCTTTTGTATATATATATATATTTAATATTATTTATATTATATATATATATATATATATATATATATATATATATATATATACATATATATATATATATATATATATATATATATATATATATATATATATATATATACCTATATATAATATGTATTAATATTATTATGTGATATGTTTTGTATTATTTATTAAACGTTTATAAGTATTTTAGGCTTTTGTATTTCAAAATAATCACTGTTTTACCGAGAACTGTCAATTTTGAAATCTGTTAGTGTCATGTCTAATTATCAAATCCTTTACGTGTTTGGTTCATACGCTGGTGTTTGTGAGTTCGAATCCCAATATGAATTTCCTATTTTTATTTTTGAAATATTTAAAACCTCACGCTAATCTTATTAAATATATGTAATATACGCAAAAATGCTAAATTTTAAAATAAAACGAAAATTTACAACATAATCCGAGTTGTTGGTTTTTTATTTTTATTTTCGTAAAGTAAGTTATGTATATTTATAGTTCTAATTCCTTATGAATATTGCATTTTAATTTATATTGTATTATTATATTAATTGTGTTGCAGTGTATTTATTGTATTGTAATTTTTATATTATTAACAAAATAAACAATAAATTTTACTGTAGAGTATGTGTAAAAACATGTTTTTGCATTCAACTCCTTTTATACAATATGAAAATAAAAATATATATTTTTATTAAAATATTGATACAATCCTTCATTTACTATACTCCTATTACAGGTCAAATGTTTATATACAGCAAACGATGCACCATATACCTATATAACTAATTATTTTTCTCTTTCTGCTCTCTCTTACATATGTAATGATTGTGCAGATTGACTCCCATATAAATTTGTAACGGCGAACGCGTGTATAGAAGTATAACTTCTACTGGCAGTCCCACTGGACTGACACACCCGTTTTTATTTAATTAGCCCTTTTTCTCTTTATTTGGTATCATGTTATTAACCATAAGGCTGTTGTTACACCTAACCTAACCAACTTAAAAATTGCAAATATTTTCTCGAAGAAAAAGACCGAAGTTCCTAATGTTGTTTTTGGACTGTAATTGAAATAGTTATTGATTAATTATTTACTTACCATGTTTTAAAAAAAATAATTAAATTTGCTTTGTGTATTTACATTATTGTATAGTGCATTGAATTTATAAGCATAAAAGTTAACATAATATATTATATGCTTTATATTTTCCCTATTAATTTGATTTAACACATAATTTCTTCTTCGTAAGTGATTGGAATTATACGTAGGAGAAGGCTACGTGTTTTTCAGTTTTTTCATCGATGTAAATTTCGCGAAATATTCGACCACTCCGATTTTTTAACACACCCGGTATAATGTATTCTTATACCAATCAATCTGCTACCGTATTAAACAAAGAGTAAAAAACACCTTGTAAATTTCACTCTAGTGTAAAACCTCACTAAGATTTGTTTCGTAAGTGCTACTTGGTAAGGGTTACCTTCTTATCGGCGAGTAAAAAGGAAAAGGTAATAAGATGTTTTTATGGTTGCGAGTCACGTGACGATCTTCGTGAAAGGCTCAACATTGATAGATCGATACGAAGATTTAACAGTTTTAAAATGTAAAAAAACTTATTTTATGATCTTATAATTATACCGATACCGATATAGATATAATTAAAAGAGTACATAATTACATACAAATTATTATACAGTTCCAAGACGTAAACTGTGGGAAGCTTTACAACAACTCAGCATTAGCCAATACCTTTTAGAAATAATCACAGAAGTATACAGGGATAACAGTACTTACCTAAAAATCTTAAATAAAATATCAGAGCCAATAAAAGTAACTAAATGACTAAGACAAAGACCTATATCACTCTTACTGTTTAATTTATATATTGAGGCAGCCTTCCAAAATTGGAAAAACCACTACCAGGGAATGGGAATCCCCATAGGAAATGACTGTTCTCCCTGAACTTTGCGGGTGACCAAGTTGTCCTAGCTCAAGATTCTTATGACCTAGGATTTATGATAAAGTGTCTATACAGAGAATATTTAAAATGGGGGTTACAAGTCAGCATGAAGAAAACCGCATATTTAGTTATCAATTCAGATGCAAGGTTTGAAGTGTTGATAGACGAGGATGTGGAAATCAAACAAGTGTAAAAAATTAAATATTTAGATGCACTCATTGATAAGAACGATTTGGGAGAAACCGAATTTAACACCTAATTAATCAGAGACGTAAAATTGTAGGATGTCTGAACTCATTATGGTGGGATCGCAACATTTCCAAAAGGAACAAAAATAGAATAGGGCAAACCACGGTTGAATCAGTTATTTGTTATGGCTCTGAAGTATGGACAATTAATGCAGACCTGAAGAGAAGATTGTTGGCACTTGATATGGATTATTTGAGAAGAAGTGCTAGAATATCAAGGCTGGAAAGAAAGAGCAACGAATCTATAAGAAACAACATAATTGCTACAGAGACCTCGACGCTCATGAAATGAAGGAATTAGAAGAGCGATGGAATCGAGAGGTTTGGAAGGAGCAGGCCTTGGACCGGGAGATTCGTAGAGGTGAACGGAATACGGTGATAGTCGTCTCCAAAATGTATTGTATTTACAAGTTTGATCCTCTAATATATATATATATATATATATAATATATATATATATATATATATATAATATATATATATATATATATATAGTACATAAATATATATATATATATATATATATATATATATATATAGTACATAAATACGCAAAATATGTTTATTATGATTGACTTCCAGGAAATTTTTAAATCAGGTTATTTATTTTAATTTATTTATTTGCATTTGTTTTAATAGGACTTGAGAATCATCTATAATTTATATTACAACCAAATAACCAATACTAAAGTGGATGACCAATTGACAGAGGCAGTCTCCATGGATAGAGGAGTGAGGCAAGGATGCATTCTGTCCCCGGTGTTATTTATTATATACTCTAAATATATCTTCGAGCAAGCGCTGGAATAACTACAAGAAGGCGTATTAGTCAACGGAATGCGTCTAAACAACATTAGATATGCCGACGACGCAGTAGTTTTTGCAGATAGTCTGGACGGTTTGCAAAGAATAATGTCGCGTATATCAGATATTAGTAGAGAACCCGGACTTGATATTAATACGAAGAAAACAAAGTACATGGTAGTTAGTAAGCGCGAAATATTAAATACACAGCTTTTGGTTAACCAACATCCAATTGACAGAGTGGACAGTTATACCTTGATACCAACACTAACAGCCAATGGGATCACTCCAGTGAAATAAAACAACGCATAGGAAAAGCGAGATCAGCGTTCATAATGATGAAGTCTCTTTTCAGAAGTCACGATTTACCACTTCCTACCAAAATCTCTCTCATTAGATGCTATGTATTTTCTATGTTATATACAGAGTAGAGGCCTGGACACTTTTCGAAGCTTCTTTAAGAAAACTCGAGGCATTCGAGATGTGGTGTTACAGACGTATTTTAAAAATTTCATGGTGGATCGTGTGACTAATGTTGAGGTCCTACGTAGAATAGGCAAGGAATGCGAAATTATTAACACTATCAAAGAGCGCAAACTGGAATATCTTCGCCAAGTTATGAGGAATGAACAGAGGTATGGCTTGTTGCAACTCATTCTTCAGGGCAAGGTATTTGGAAAGAGAGGACCAGGGAGAAGAAGAATATCTTATCTTCAAAACCTGAGAAAGTGGTTTAACATATCGAAAACCGGACTATTCAGAATAGCAGCAAGCAAAGTTAGGATAGCCATGTTGATCGCCAACATCCGGAACGGATAGGCACCGTAAGAAGAAGAAGAATTTATTTTAAAGCTAAAAGCGATTGAGGAAGTTAAGGCATATAGAAATACTAATACCAGTGTACGTTTTTACTCCTGTCAGTGAGTCGCTACAAAATAATATACCATAATTACTAAAATCAACTCAGTGATAAATTCTAAGCTGTTAAATTCTTCTTCTTTACGTGCCATCTCCTCGACGAATATTGGCAATCATCACTGCTATTCTAACTTTTGACACTAAAGGCCGAAAGAGTTCAGTTGAGCTGAACCCAAGCCATTCTCTGAGGTTTCTCAGCCAGGACATTCCTCTTCTACCTATGCACCTATGCAGTACTTTTCTTAAATCTTAAGTAAGATTCATAGGTAGTAGAATCTTATTAATACCGATTTTTTTTGTACCAAGACTATCACTGATTTTAATAGAATTTCTTCTTCTGCTTTTATTGCTTAATAACGAGACCATCATCACCAGGCGATCGATGGTTCTTCATTTCCTTTAAAGCTGCTCTTACTTCTGGGTAAAGTAATGGGTAAAAGTATTTATAAAAGTCTTTACTCGTATCGGAATGAAACAGTATGGAGAAATAAAAATATCGGAAAAGAAACGAAACGCAGAATTTACAAAACAGTCATCAGACCAATAATGAATGTTTACCCATGATGAATGCCAACCTTCCTTGAGGAGATGACACTAAAGTTAAATTATATCAAGTCGTAATAGCGTTCATTGTCGTGCTTTTCATTGATACATTGCTTTGCCGGTAGATAAACTATCATCTGGTTGAAATTTTGTTTAAAACTGTGACAAACATTATCAAGGACAACGGTTGTTGTTAAGTATTGGTTGGTACAATAGTGTAAGTTGGCTATAGTATACTTATTTTGTCATTTATAAACTAAATATTGAAAAGTTGTAAATGTTTTTCAATAACGCAAAACTCTAACTCTAATTATCGGTTAGCTGAAGAGAGAATCACTGCCGCAGAGTATTTGATAATATCAGTCACATTTACAGATGAAATCCCATGCAACTTTAAAATGCCATGAAACTTTAAGATGCAGCAATGTATAAAATAAAAATAAGTACTAATAATACTTAACATTTTTTTGTCGTTACGAATTTCGTTCAACAAATACATTTTAACATTTCAAGAATAATCCATACTTCATACTCCATTGTTACTCATGTTAATGTGTAGAATCAAATTAGGGAAAATATAATTGCAATTAAGGAGGAAGCACATTTCCATGTGGCATTTCAAAATTATTTGCTATTTTTTTAGAGTATTACCCACAACTTCAGTTTAAAGTACATACCTTTATTTGACATAGATTGTTTACTTAAGAAAAATTTCGCAAAATATAAATTTAACCTATTTTTTTAAACAAATGTACAATAAGTTTGAATTTTGACGATAATTCAACATTTTAGACATCAAAATAACTGTTTTTTCAAGTGGCATTGTAGATAAATCCCATTATAATTTAAGTAATTCGGCAGTCTATTTTTAGAAAAAAATTGAATTATTTTCCATAATTATCGCAATTCTTCCACTGTACGGCAAAGATTATGTAATATATCTATTTTTTGGTATCTCTTCCTATACGCATTTTTGTTTAATATTTCTTTTTCTGTAAAATATCTTTTTCTCTGTGTAGCTTATTCATGAAATTCGTTAACCACATAATGGGCCATATGTAACAATTTAACACCCAGACTCTAAGGGTTCAAGAAACTTCACGATATAGGAGGTATTTATTAAATTTTACGAAGTTTGTTCTAGCCATTGCTATTTTTATTGTATGTAATTTCCAGGTCACAGTTTCACTTGCTGTTTAATAAAGCTCCATGGTATTTGAATCTTTTAACCCGTCCAAAAACTCTTTGTTATGTTGATGTTACCCCGTACTTCTCTCCAACTCTATTTATGATATTTATTTAATCTTACAGTTTTTCTATATTGTCTGTTATTATGGTCGTATCAGCTGCATATTTTGGGGTATTTTGGAAGACCAACAATTTTGATGCTTTTTTTTATTTTATTATGTAATCTTAAATATATTTTCTATACAAACGTTAAAATGTAATGGGGAAAGAATACAACCCTGTCTTACTACGCCTCTCCTTGAGTATCATTTATATAATTACACCTCAGTTCTTGATTCTATTAATGTTCATTAATATTCGAATGCTTTTTACGGACGTATATACATGAAATTGTTCAAAAAATTGTATAAATTCTTCATATTACATTCTATTAAAAGCTATTTGTGCAATCTTAAGCCGAGTAGGCGTGTGTAGAATAAACTAGATAAACAAAAAAGTTTAGAGAACAGAATTCATGCACATCCCTCCAACTTCATATACACGTAGAGCAATAGGTTCCCGTACTTCTACGGAAAATGGAAATATGCTTCCCTCTGAATAAATACGAGACAAAAAACTTCCAGTGAATACTAACCTGTGTCAGAATATTTTCTGCCGGCTTATAAACTATATTATGTAACGGCCTCTTCCTCCCCACGTAGTTCACGCAGACGAATTCTAGAAGGGAAGCGTAAATGAAACACATGCAAACACCGTCCCAAACGTTCATTGCCGTTAAATTAGACACTACCGGTAACGTAGAACGAAATCCGTTTGACGTTGTGAAAAAATTGAGCATTGTAGTTACACCTGAAAGAGAAAAACAAAAAAATTAGCAAAATTTTTAATCAAACTTATTTCATAATGTAAACGGTGACAATTTTACTTCGGTGACATCCAGCAAATGGTCCAAAATAATGGTCCCATAATAGCAACCATTATTTTGGACCATTTGCTGGATGTCATTATTCCACAATTACCTTTCCCTTTACCCTTCATTAAAAAATTTGTAGATGATCTTATATGTTCAGTTCCTACTTCACAAATTCAGAATACTTTGAACATTTTCAATAACTTTAACAAACATATTCAATTTACGTTAGAGATTGAAAATGATTGTTCGATATCATTTTTGACACCAAATTAATAAGAACTGTATCAAAAGCCAACACACTCTGGAAGATATTTAAACTTTTTCTCAAATCATTCCACTCATCAAAAGTTTAATACAGTGATTGCAATGAAGAATAGGGTTAGGCATATTAGTGATGAAAAATTCATAAACAGAAACTTAAATTTGCTTTCAAACATTTTTGAAAATAATGGATACCCAAAACATATCCTTAAAAAATTAATATTTAACTCAGACATTTTTGACGGTCCCACTGATATTGGAGCAGTACAAACAATCCAATATAAAAAATTACCATTAAGTTAACACCTTCTGTGACTAGTTGATTTAAACAATTTACTAACATCAAAATTGTCCAATATAATGTATTAGAAAACCGACAACTGTTTTCTAAAGTAAAAGACAAGGCACCAACTGTAAATAAAACTAATGTCATCTACAAACTACCTTGTTTGGATTGTCAGAGCTGTTATGTTGGCCAAACTTCTCAATGGCTAAAACAACGAGTCACACAACACAAAAGTGACTGCACAAAAAAGAAGAATACATGTGCGCCAGTTGACCATTACCTAAAAACTGGGCATCAATTTGACTACTCAAATGTCAGGGTTCTACAACAAGAGAACAATTACAAAAGAAGATTGTTTTTAGAAATGTGTCACATTAATAAAGAAAAATATGCAGTTAAATGTAAGGCAGATACGGGACAGTTGAGCAATATCTACTGTAATATTCTTAGTATGTTCAAATAATTTTTCGTTTTACAATTATATTTTAAATCACCCTGTATATTTTTAATGTGTAATTTTATTGTGTTTTTATTGTTTCTTGGTTGTTTTTGTTTTCTATTTATTATATTTTTTTGTTATATTTAATTACTAGTGACTAGGTGCTTTTAACTAATACTGTCAGTAGTGTTTTGAATATATTATGTTCAACATTCTTAAATATTTTAACTCTTAATCTGTAAGTAAATCGATTGTTTATTATCAACTGATATGTATATAAAATTTTAACCATATTTTAGTTGTCTCCTGAAGAAGCTGACAAAAATCAGCGAAATATAGAGTAATAAAAGAAAAAAAGAGTTTTTTTTTTTAATAACAGACCGCATACCTGATACTCCAATACAATAAATTGTTATGTATATATATATATATATATTATATATATATATATATATATATATATAATATATATATTTCGTAAAAACTACGACCGTCAATTTATATTAATAAAGTATTCAACTAGTGAATTCAGAGGTTTATTCGGTCAGTCAGGTTGGCAAAATAAAAAACAGAAGTCAACTACTTCATAAGTTTATCGAAGACGTTTCGCTTTATATTTCTAAAGCTTCATCAGTTCTCTAAAATACAAAGATGACATAGAGTTTATAAGAAATACAGATCTAATAATTTATTACTTACAACTCAATATGTAGTATTAAAGATGTTATCGTATATGTACTTAAGTTTACTCATAAATTTAGAACTAACTTAAAAAAAAATTAAACAGAAACATGCAAAAAATAACATTCGCAGAAACGAAGATTTACAAAAACTTTAAACGTACATTTGGCTTCATTTAGAGATGGTTCTCCAATGAAAACAAACAAAACACTGATTTATTGCAATCTACGCAAAACGACGTGGCGCGATACCGAAAATGTTTTTCAAGGGCCATATGTTCAACAAATTCCAAGGTTTGAGACAATTATGAACTTCTACAGGGTCATTAAAAGAATAGTTGGACGGGTGGATTTGTAACGGAAAAATTTGATATGATTTTTTTTTGTAATTTATGTTTTAATGAAACTTAGAGCTTTGGGATGATTATGTTATTGTTTTGAATGGAAAATCCGGCTATTTTAAATTATGAAAATTGGTATTATTTATTTCGTAAGATGAGAGAGTGGTAAACCTGGCTCAAATTGTCAATGTCGGTTCTTTTGTTTATTGCAGATGGGTTTTTTAGGATCTCACACATTTCAATAAAGGAGCGTTTTTGATGGTTATTTTGTTTGGCCAGTATTTTAGTATTTGAGAAGTCAATGTGATGTTTGGTGGAAATGGCGTGTTGTGCAAGGGCACGAGAGGGTTTGGAAAGTCTAATGTCGCTTTTATGTGAAGTTACACGCCCTAGAAGTAAACGACTGGTTTGGCCAATGTAGCAGGAATTGCATTCAGAACAGGGGATTTGATAGACAACATTAGTGTGCTCTAACGAGCTTAGTAGAGTTTTGGACTTGGAGAATAACTTTCCAATAGTTTTAGTGTTTTTTAAGGATATTTTGACGGGTAAGTTTTTAAATAGTTTAGTAAGCTTGTTCGTAACTTGTGGGAAATATGGAAGAGAAGCATATTTTGTGGCTGGTTTCGTGGTTAGCGGGGAATTGTCAGTCTGTAAGCTATTGGATATGAAGGCTAGTATTGCACCGTTAGGTGCTTCAGAAATAAAATGACCGTAGCTTTTAGAGAAAAGATATCTGTTGATGATGGATATGGGGTAAGAGTTATCAATGAGGATGGATTTGAGTAAATACAAAGATTCCCTCTTGTACCGCGTATGGGTCAACGTGTGTACTCTAAAGCTAAGAGCTTGTACAAGGTTAAGTTTGTATCTCATCGGGTGTGTAGAGTGGTAGTTTAAGAACCGGTTACTCGCCATTTCTTTCCTGTACCACGTAGTGCCCAATATGTTGCTATGTGTGCGTATGATTCGCATGTCCAAAAACGGTATGCTGTTATCAACCTCCAATTCACATGTAAATTGAAGGTGAGGATCAAAGCTGTTGAAGACTGATAAGGTGCTTATGTAAAGCGTTATGTCGACGACCTGATCCTTAAAACACCACCTGATAAGATTTTAAGCACCTTATCAGTCTTCAACAGCTTTGATCCTCACCTTCAATTTACATGTGAATTGGAGGTTGATAACAGCATACCGTTTTTGGACATGCGAATCATACGCACACATAGCAACATATTGGGCACTACGTGGTACAGGAAAGAAATGGCGAGTAACCGGTTCTTAAACTACCACTCTACACACCCGATGAGATACAAACTTAACCTTGTACAAGCTCTTAGCTTTAGAGTACACACGTTGACCCATACGCGGTACAAGAGGGAATCTTTGTATTTACTCAAATCCATCCTCATTGATAACTCTTACCTCATATCCATCATCAACAGATATCTTTTCTCTAAAAGCTACGGTCATTTTATTTCTGAAGCACCTAACGGTGCAATACTAGCCTTCATATCCAATAGCTTACAGACTGACAATTCCCCGCTAACCCCGAAACCAGCCACAAAATATGCTTCTCTTCCATATTTCCCACAAGTTACGAACAAGCTTACTAAACTATTCAAAAACTTACCCGTCAAAATATCCCTAAAAAACACTAAAACTATTGGAAAGTTATTCTCCAAGTCCAAAACTCCACTAAGCTCGTTAGAGCACACTAATGTTGTCTATCAAGTTCCCTGTTCTGAATGCAATTCCTGCTACATTGCCTACATTGGCCAAACCAGTCGTTCACTTCTAGGGCGTATAACTTCACATAAAAGCGACATTAGACTTTCCAAACCCTCTTGTGCCCTTGCACAACACACCATGTCCACCAAACATCACATTGACTTCTCAAATACTAAAATACTGGCCAAACAAAATAACCATCAAAAACGCTCCTTTATTGAAATGTGTGAGATCCTAAAAAACCCATCTGCAATAAACAAAAGAACCGACATTGACAATTTGAGCCAGGTTTACCACTCTCTCATCTTACGAAATAAATAATACCAATTTTCATAATTTAAAATAGCCGGATTTTCCATTCAAAACAATAACATAATCATCCCAAAGCTCTAAGTTTCATTAAAACATAAATTACAAAAAAAAATCATATCAAATTTTTCCGTTACAAATCCACCCGTCCAACTATTCTTTCAATGACCCCCGTAGAAGTTCATAATTGTCTCAAACCTTGGAATTTGTTGAACATATGGCCCTTGAAAAACATTTTCGGTATCGCGCCACGTCGTTTTGCGTAGATTGCAATAAATCAGTGTTTTGTTTGTCTTCATTGGAGAACCATCTCTAAATGAAGCCAAATGTACGTTTAAAGTTTTTGTAAATCTTCGTTTCTGCGAATGTTATTTTTTGCATATTTCTGTTTAATTTTTTTTTAAGTTAGTTCTAAATTTATGAGTAAACTTAAGTACATATACGATAACATCTTTAATACTACATATTGAGTTGTAAGTAATAAATTATTAGATCTGTATTTCTTATAAACTCTATGTCATCTTTGTATTTTAGAGAACTGATGAAGCTTTAGAAATATAAAGCGAAACGTCTTCGATAAACTTATGAAGTAGTTGACTTCTGTTTTTTATTTTGCCAACCTGACTGACCGAATAAACCTCTGAATTCACTAGTTGAATACTTTATTAATATATATATTTCTATATTTGTAATGAATACATAATTATAATACCCACAATATGTGTCTACAAGTTCTGTTCATTTACTGGATATGCGTTGTTTATTCATTAGATTCTGCTGTTCATTTACTGGTGTTTTAAAAGTTTTTTTTAATTTTTTAATTTTTTATACAATAACTTAAGTATAATAAAGTAGTAGTATAGTAGTAAGTATAATAGAGTATAATAAAAACATATTTGGCAATAAGTATATAATAATTTCATAATTTCTGTGTTAGAAACTTCCACAAAGACCATTGAAATCTGTGTATGTTATTATAAAAATACAAAAGTTGTCTACATTGTCCCTACATGTTCATTTATTGGTGCTTTTACCCTATATTTATGTTCCTTGAAATACTCGAAAAGATTTTCTTTTAAAAGAAGACTGAATGTTTTCAGAACTAACGCTTAAGACGTCGATCAGATCCAAAAATAAAAGAAGTTTTAAAAAATTCATATGCTGTATATTGCTGTACTTTAGTCGATGAAAAAATAAAAGGAAAAAGTTTAAATATATTTTAAAAAAACTTTATCTTTTCGCTATAAATAATTCCCGTTTTGGAATATTAGATATTTCCCTTTCAAATCATTATTGGAAGTTCTACTTTCCTCATTCGTATTTCTGCTAATAATAGCACAAAGGGTTCACGTAAAGATCTTCTTGTTCAATTCTGGATAACGTAATTTTGTTTGCATACAAGTTCGGGGCTTATTTTGGAAGCGCTTTCTCCCTCTTGAATATTTCTTTGTATTCAGTGATTCTCTTTGTCGAAAATACTTGTTCGACACACTTCATTGCGATGTTTACATTAACTGGCATATTTTAAATAAGAGCTTTTGATGGAGTGTTTGAAAAGTATTAAGAAGTCAAAAGCAGACAAAATGGGATAATAGACTGAACCTAAGAGGCCATTTATCCTAAGGCCCATACATCAAAGGGTTAGTTTTTGTATTGATTTAGTTTTAAAAAATGTAGAACTTGTTTATGTTTTGCATAAATTATTTTATCATCACTATCAATAGAAGAACTTAAATCAGAACCTAAACAAAATTTAGAAACTCTTTTCAATCGCCTAATAAAAAAATAAATAGCTTTACTATTCAGAAATGGAATTTAAAAATGGTAACTGGAAGAAATATAGTGAAATGATAAAGCGAATATCATCGACCTGAAACAAATACCATTTTCGGACATAGATAATGCTTGAAACACATTCTTATCGTTAATTACAAACGCTGCAACACAACATATAGCAACGAAGAATGTAAAAAAGCTATTAAGTTTAAAAAAATTCTTTTAACAAATTTAAACGAAACAGAACAGAGCAAAATTTAATATAGTATAAAAAACGGAGAGTACAAGCAAGATATGTTATGAAGAACAGCAGAACACAGTCTTCGAACGAATTTATATTAAGTAAAAACAGTTCAACGTCACCTTCTCTTGTCTGGAAAAACATCAGTAAAATTTCAGGTAAAAAGCATTACTCAATCTATCCCATTTTAGCACATGACAATAAAGTTCAATCCGGTTCCGAGGCTGTACATTGTTTCTTTGAGCAGTATTTGTTTTTACGATTGGTAGGTTGCTAACTTTGCCAATCACCCTCCACATTTTATCCGGGCTTGAGACCAGCTATGGTAACCGCAGAGTTACTCAATCCACCCCGCAATCACCTTAGGCAATGTTCAGACCAGTGTTCAAACAGTCATCAGACCAATAATGACATACGCGGCAGAAACAAGACCTGACACAGAGATGACAAAAAGAATGTTAGAAACAGCAGGTATGAAAACAATTTAAAAAATTGATGGTAAGACACTATGGGACAGAGCTAGAAGTACAGATATATGACATAGATGCAAGGTGGAGAACATCAAAAACTGAGTAAGAAATAGAAGAATGTAGAAAGGAACGATCATATAATCCGAATAATAACTTACTGGAGGCACATTGAAAAACAGAGTTTTGTCAATATAAAAAGAAAAAGAAGAAGACAATAAAGTTGTCACGAATAGAAAAGAAATAGCAGATATTAGCAACATAATTTATGACACTGGGATATTGCCAACTGATTGGTTCAAGTCCATATTTGTCACAATACCTAAGAAACATCTTCCAAAGACATGCGGTGATTATCGGACAATAAGTCTGATGATTCACGTTTTGAAGATCCTCCTGCGAGTAATACACAGCAAAATTTACACGCTGTTAGAGGACAGAATTAGCAATACTCAATTTCGGTTTAGGAGTGGCTTGGTACAAGAGAAGCCTTGTTTAGTATACAGGTGCTAGTACAGAGATGCAGAGATATAAATCATAATGTATCATTTGTGCAATTGATTTTGAAAAGGCTTTTGACAAAGTTCGACATAACAAAATGCTAGAAATATTGGAAACAGCTAGATTGGAAGATAAAGGTTAAACAAGAACTATCGGATAAAATAAATATAAAAAGAGGAGTGAGACAAGGCTGTATATTGTCGTCTTTACTTTTTAACTTATATTCGAAGGAAATATTTAAGGAAAGCTTAATGGAGACAACCGAAGGTATTATTGTGAATAGAGTAACCGTCAACAATAATAGATATGCCGACGATACCTTAGTGCTTGCTAATTGCGGAGAAAACCTTCAAGATCTAATGAAAAAAATAAAACAGACTTGTGATCAGTATGGATTAAAACTCAACGTTAAGAAAACTAAATATATGATAATTAGCTAACAAAATTATATACAGGATGACGGTATAAAAGTCGGAGATACCACACTGGATAGAGTAGAGAAACTAGTGTATCTCGGCAGTAATATCAATGAGAGCTGGAATCCAACTACAGAAATTAAAAGCCGAATAGAACAAGCCCGAACTGCCTTTGTAAAAATGAGAAACGTACTTTGCAGTCACGATCTTAGCATTGACCCTAGAGTTCGAATGACATCTTGCTACATCTTTTCTGTTCTGCTGTATGGATTGGAAGCGTGGACTCTAACTAAGGCTATCCTTAAGCTCTTGACAGCCTTTGAGATGTGGGTATACAGACGACTACTGAAAATAAGCTGGGTCGACAAAGTTAGAAATGAGAAGGTCCTTAGACAGCTAAACCAAACAACACAACTGGTCAATATAATAAAGCAACGCAAGCTGGAATACTTCGGTTACATTATGAGACACCCTGAAAAATAGGATCTTTTACATCTGATCATTCATCGTGTGGTAATGGTGGTCCTGGTAAAGAAGAACATCTTGGCTGAAAAATCTAAGGCAGTGGTATAGAAAATCAACTACATGCTGTTAATAAAGTCACTATAGCGAATATGGTAGCCAACATGATATCCAACGATCGATAACTGTCATGGAACTAGAAGAAGAAGATATTAGCAACAGAGTTCGGAAACAATTCCAATGACCAAAATTATACAAAAGCAATCTTAGAAACAAAACTTATTAGTGAAAAAGTACTTTTAGATTTTAGCGAAGAAAAAAATCCACCCAATTAACTATAACTTCAACATAATTAAATTAAATAATGTCCTAACGTCAACAAAAAATACATACAGAAAATTAAAAAAAAAACAAAGCTAAATTTGTACAATTATATATGGACCAATAATGTATTTCCTAGTAGTTGGCATAAAGCTATAATAATACCTTTACTAAAACCACACAAACCTAGAACAAAATCAGACTCATATAGACCAATACCCTTAATAAATATCCTCTTCTTCTTTTAATTTTTATATAGGCATGACTCTGTTTTCGTTTGCGTGGTCTTCCTACTGATCATCTTCCTATTGGGGAACCGTCTTTTGCCGTCTTTACAACTGTATTTATTGTTATTCGGCTTATATGATCGTTCCATTCTATTCTTCTATTTCTTACCCAGTTCTTGATGTTGTCTACCTTGCATCTACGTCGTAAATCTGCATATACTTCCAAGTTATCCTCTTTTACTAGTTGTAACAGTTCTATTTCATCTAATTCAGCTGCCTTATAGTCTTTAGAGTTTTTGATAGCATATTTAATTTTGTCTATCGTGATATTCTGTCTCTCTAAAGGATTTAACTCTTGTATTTTTACCTGCTCCTCCCATCTTCTTATTTTTTTTGGTAAATCTATTAGTACTACTATATTATGTGTCCTTGCTGTCTATTTCGACCCATTCCAGTCACTTCTCTTATTTTTTTGAGCATATTTCACATATCATATTATATTTCTAGTTCTTCTATCTCTTTACATTGTTTCATCAAATAGATTTCCTAAGCTATTTTGATTTTTTTTTAAATTATTCGTTGTATTTCTTTATACTTCTGTAGACATTTTCCTTCATATTTCCTTCTTTCTTCAATCTGTAATAGTATTTCTTCTGTCATCAACTGTTTTTTAGCCTCTGACCTATGTTGTATCAAAGTTTTTTGAGCTTGATGTAATAATTTGTTTTTTATATTATATCACATTTTATTTAAGGTAAGATGGGGCAAGTGCATTATCGGGGCAAGTGCAGAACATTATCATAAAAACCTATCACTTTTGAAATATGGGCTGCCATCTATTATTTGGTATCTTTAATACCCGTGACAACAGTCTTTAACAACAGCGAGCTGCTTTATTACGTTTCACTGATGTTATAGGTACGGTAGTGTCACTTGTGTTTTGCAACTTCTCGAGCAAGGTCACTGATAAAAATTAATCCATTTATATCTACCGAATCTGTGAACATCTTTATATTATTTTTGGTAGGTAAGTATCTTAGGCACAATAGTTTATAATAAAGATAACATAATATATTTTTTAAATATTTACTTTTTGACAGTTTTTATAGTTGTACCGCTCTTGCCCCACGTATTTTTAAAGTCGGGCTAGTGCGGATAAAATTGTGGGGTAAGAGCGGCACATATTACGCACTTGCCCCAAATCTCACACAGTTTTTCTTTATGCTTTAAGTTCCACCATGGTGAGAAATTACATTCGCAGAAGTAGCAGGGACAAAGGATATACGAAAGAGAGTTTAAAAATTGGACTGTCGGCAATTAAATCTGGGCAAATGACTTTATACCGAGCTACTAAAGTGTACACAATTCCAAGAAGTACTCTCCATGATCACCTTAAAGGTAGGAGAGGACAAAAAAGTTCCAGCTATGGAAGAACTCAGGACATTCCTCAACAGGAAGAAGAAAAACTAGCAAATGGCCTTCGTACTATGGAAAAATGGGGTTTTGGCCTTTCTAGAAAAGAACTGTTGCAGGTTGTAGCTGACTTCGTCAAAGAGAATAACATTAAGACACAGTTTAAAGATGGTAAACAGGAGAAGATTGAAGAAGTTTCTTAATTTCAAGCGTAGACATAACCTCTCTATTAAAAAACCCCAGAGTGTTGAATTTGCTAGAAAAAAAACCCCGACCCATTCCTGATCTACAACTATTTTGATTTACTTGAAAACGTTATAAAAGAACTTGGTTTACAAGAACGCCCGTCGCAAATTTGGAACTTGGATGAAAGCAGTTTTTGCACAGATCCGTCAAAAACAAAAATTGCCGAACAAAGGGGAATTCCATCCACAAGAACTATTAGTGGGCCTGGTAAACAAAATACAACTGTTCTTATGTGCTGCAGCGCAAGTGGCAAAAAAGCACCTCCGCTTATTGTCTTCAAAGGTAAACATGTTTGGGACCAGTGGACTCCTCTGCGTGGCACGGAGTTGTTAAATACTACCTACGCTGCCACTCGTAAAGGGTGGATGGAGACAACTGTATTTAGAAACTATTTTGAAAACAGTTTTTTAAAGTTTATTGGTTCAGAACGACCGGTATTAGTAATTTACGACGGACACGCGAGTCATCTTGGAGCAGATGTCATAAATATAGCTGTTGAAAACCATATTACGATACTTAAGCTCCCTCCTCACACCAGTCATGTACTCCAGCCCTTAGATTTGTGTGTATTTAAATCACTGAAGACCCGTTGGATGCCAAACTTGTTGAATGACAGAGAAGAAATGTGGGGGCCGCTGTAACAAAAACTATGTTTTCCAAGATGATAGGAGAAATATGGCAGGAAACCAGGCCCGAAATATTAGTGAGTGGTTTCATTAAAGCAGGAATAGTTCCGCTGAATAGGAATATTACTCAGCAAGATCTTTTTGACCCAGTGGCATTCCAACGTTGGCAAAAAACCCGTAACGTGGCTAGGTTTGATGGTCCTGACTTAACTTTTCCTAGTACATCAGCAAAAAATAATGAAAATCCAATCACAGTCGAAGCACAGTCAACTTCCAGCTTGACAGATATACAAACATTTCAAGAAACTGAGAAGATTCTGGATGTTTCATTCGAAGAGTTGTTATTGAGGTCAACCAAACGTGAAAACAATTCTAATTCGAAGAAAAGAAAACGCGTGTGCTTGGGTGCAGAGGTGCTAACAAGAGCCGATGTTGAAAAAATTTTAAGTTCAAATACAACAAAAAAATATAAACCAGAAAAAAAAATTAAAAAGATTTACAAAAAAAAAATTGCTGAAAGCAGTTTCGAAAATGATAATAGTTCTTGGTACAGTGATTCAAGCGAAAACAGAATTGTTGAATTTGACGAGCTAAGCAAAAGGGATTTGGAAGAGTTTGATGAAAAAACCCTACTGACAAACTTACATTTACCAAAGTACAAATTGGGGATTTTGTATTAGTAAATTTTCCTGGAAAAAAGAAAATGTTCAAATATGTTTGTTTGGTGAAACAACTGATCAATGGTGATGAAGCCGAAGTAACAGGCTTGAAAAGGCTCACAAATAAGTGCCATTTTATTTTAAAACCCAACGATGTCTACACTATTCTACTGTCGGACATAGAAACAAAACTATCTGTTCCAAAAATATCAATAACTGCTGATTACGAAAAGTATATTTTTGAGACTGCACCTGAAGTGTTTGAAGCATAGCATAAGTATTTTTTTCCAATTATTATTATTTTTTGTTACTGTTAACAGGATTTATTCATTTTGGTACGTTTAGTTTATGTTTTTATTTTTCAGTCCAAATATCTGAAATTGTTTTGACTTTCTCCTAAAAAATATTTCGTAGCATTTTTTTTCTGACTATTTTATTAAAGTTAAGCATAAAGAATAAAAATTACATATATGTAGGATTTCTGCACTAGCCCCGTATGGAACACTTATTATTATTAGCAAAAATAATGGCACATTCTGCTTTTACCCCGGATCAGTGGAGCAAGTGCGTAACATGTACTTGCGAAAAAAAAATGTATAGGCAAATTTGGTAGGTAATGTATTTTTGTTATCTAAATAGTTTTAATTGGTCGGTTAATAATCACAATTATACGACAGAAGTTTAAAAAAATTCTAATTTGAAAGAGGCAATTTTTGTAGTTAAATGAATATTAACTATGAATTTTTTCGTTCGTACTTGCCCCATCTTACCTTACATCCATAATTTGTTTGTTGTCAGTTGTTGTCAGTGGCATATTAACATTTACATTATTTTTAATTTGTTTTTTATTTCTTTATTTTTTAGCATTCTTACATTAATTTTAGGTTGCTGTTTGTTGAGTTCAATTCTTTTTAATTTTATTTTCACGTCTGCAGATTGTGTACTGAGTTAATATCTGCTCCAGGATAAGTTTTAACTGAGATTATAGAGTTTGTATATCTGCTATTTACGAGTATAAAGTCTGTCTGGTTTCTGAGAATGTAGCTTTCTGTATGTGAAGGAGACGTCCATGTATTATATAATAAAGTCTTATTAAACTATCAAATTTCGAAATTTGTCATACCTTCAATATTAAATAGTGGAAAATTTAAAAATTACACTTTAAAAATGGAACAATCCTAATTACATAGAACTCCTACAACCAAAATTGATTACTTTCTGCGTGACCAATAAAAAATGATCCCTCATTACACCATTAACGTTTTATATTGTACAAACCCTCTATTTATAGCTCGGTGTTTTTAAAGTTGTGTTTATTTTGCTTACGTTGCTTGATTCAAGTTTTATCATTCATAATGACCTAAAATTTGAATTCGATTCAAATATATGTACATACAAATGAGACAAAAGTGTGTACTTTCATTCGTTTTTATGGTACAAGTTTCAGTTTGGAATAATAAAGTATTTTCTTTATGTAAATTATGTTTTGATGTTATACTAGTTTTTTATTTGGATTTAAAATATATTTATGATTATTTTATTTATTTACTTTGCCTAAATTGCGTACTGGCTAAATTCACATCATTATTAATAGTTATGTATTATTGCATATTATAGTCAACTGTTATTAAACATTATTTACATACTAATGATAATTAAACTGTAATAGGATAGATATATGGATAACAAATCAGTTACAACAAAATTATTTATAGAACACTGAGAAACCTTTAACACTGTAATTTTCAAACAAATCTTTATATATTTGCAGAGCATCTTGCTTGATTCTCTGCGAAATGTATTCGCAGCTCCAGATACTAGTATCGATGAAAATGGTGATATAAGAACGTATCTCGAAACTCCATGTCAACTATATCTTCCTATGATTACATTTACTCCGACAGAGGTTCGACAATAAATAAAAATGCTAAGAAAGCTCCTGGTTATGATTTGATAACAGGAGAATTGCTTTAGAAGCTACCGAGAAAATCAATGGTGTTATCAGCATACTGTAGCATTTTTATATTCTTTGGTATATATTAAAATTCCCTCGTATCTGTTAAAACACCGAAGAATATTTTCAATGTATTTCTGTTTCTTATCGTACGTATTAAAACACCGAAATATTCTTGCAATCCTTTTTGCGTCGACGAGTTGATAATAAATACATATTAAAGTTTGTATATATATTACAAATGCATATTTACTAGGCATTCTTTGATCATTAAGCCGCCTAATATTGCGCGTTAAATAAATATTCCCGTTTTTATATTTTGTTTATAATGAGTTGGGTGAACGATTTTTAAAGATAATTGCATCAGAGAGTGGCTCTCGCTAGAGCCACTGTCACTAGAGCCACTGTCAAAGGGAGTTGGTTTCAGGTTAGTCCAAATTTTTCATCAAATTTGTAATGTTTTTTCGTTTTGTCTTATGTTATGGAAAATATGTAGTGAGCAATTAATAGTTACAGTTAAAGTGAGGTTTAGAAGATAAGTCATTGAGAACAGGCACGGTGTTTTTAATCGGAAAAAACCGGCAAATTTGCTGTGAAAAAGTTATTTATACTCAATGGAATGTGTCAGTTCTGATAGTAGTAATCACTGTTTTTATTTTATGTCATCTTTCACCTAAGAGATTTGCGGCGTTTTTAACAAATTTAAAAGATACCCACATGTGTTTCAGTTTTTAAGAAGCTAAGTCTAAAATTTGTGTCCCAGTTAACAACTTCCTTCCTCATTTTGTCTGTCTAAACAGTCTAAAGTCATTCTAGGGTAATTTGCAGTGTGAGATGCAGTTTTTTTTTGTCCCAAATATAGATTGCTACAAAATATCATGCAAGGAAAAATAGCAGGCAAACGCAGTCCAGGACGAAGAAGAACCGCATGGTTGAAGAACTTGCGAGACTGGTGTGGTGTAGATACAAGCATGCTATTTAGGGTGGCAGTGGATAAAATTAAAATAGCTATGATGGTAACCAACGTTCTGAAAAGACATGGTACATGAAGAAGAAAAATTCAGTTTTTTTGCGTGGCAGTATATCTACAGTGAAGTCTAGTTCCAACCTCAGAAATTTAAAGTAAAAGTAACATATAGTGAAATCCAGGTAACTTTTTTGTTTAAACTTTTAAGGTAAAAATAGACATTTATTCATTAATAATTGCTTTCATACAGGTTAAGAAATTGTAATAATTAAAATTGTAGATGATAGTGTGTGATTTAGCTGTCATATTAATTATTCTCAGTTTTAAAACTTAATGTTGATATCTGAAACCTAGTTTTATTTTTTTTTTGACATTTGGTAAATACCTTATCATAATTAAGATTTTGTTTTTGTTTTTTAAAGAAGGTTAACTTCCATGCATAGTTTTAATTAAAAAGCTATTTTTCATATTTAAATTTTTTCCGTTACAAATTGTCGCCCATTGTAAGCACAAACCATTGTAGTTAGTGTTAGTAAGTGTTTTCTTTGTTAGTTTGTATTTTATTATTATTGTTAATATTTGTAACTGTTTGTGGTGAGACAACAATAAATGTGTAATATTTTTTTCCTAAACCTTTTTGTTTATTTTTTTTAGAAATGTTTCTAACCTGTTTTTTCTGTTTTTTAGGTAGAAAGAGCCGTGTCTTTTATTCAGTAGGAAGATTCTTCAAAGCAGCGTCCTTATTTTAAATAGCGTAAGAACCTTCTTGTGTTTTGTTGGTTCAGGAGACTTATGTAAGTACCCCTTTTGTTTCATTTTTGTAGTTACCCTATTTTAATCCCCTTGTCATTCACTTATCCACGACCCTGTTCTCCCCTGAGTAGCCGTTCGCAGAAGTTTCGGTTTGTTTTGCTTGCCCTATCTCCGCCCCTGTAGTTTCTGACCCCAATTTTCAGCCCCCCATAATGATCCCAATGTGGCAGGTAAAATAGTCGTTACAATACTACGTCTTCGATAGTTGCAAATACAGTGAAAATTTCTTTAATATGATTTCGTCACCAAGCAAATTCATATCGCTCTATAAGCCCACTCCCAATAATGTCCAAAGTATTAGAAAGGCTACTATTACATAAAATCGAGCAAGTTATTCCCGTAAACGAAATTATACCACCAATTCGGATTTAGACGTGAACACTCAACCATCCAACAATGTCACAGCTCGAAGAGAAAAAGTTTTGCATTGTAGTCTTTGTATAGATATACAACAGGCATTTCATAAAGTATTACATAAAGGTCTCCTCTACAAACTGAAATTACACCTAACAGACTAAATATACTTTATACTAAAATCGTATCTTACTGACCGTTAATTTCAAGTCAAAGCTAAAGACAGCTACTAAAATTACCACATCCTACAGTCTGGCGTACCTCAGGGTAGCGTTTTGGGCCCACTTCTGTATCCGATATTTACAGCAGATGTTCCAACCAGTAATGACACCTTCTTAGCTACTTTTCCCGATAGCACGGGAATCTTGACAGTATATATCGAATAATGTAACATTACAAAAAGTACAAAATCATTTAGTCCAATTACAAAACTGGCTTAAGTGATACAAATTACTTTTACAAGAAAATCTACATGTCCACAAGTTTATGTTAATAATACTTCTTCTTTTGGTGCATATCCTCTGTGGATGTTGGCAATCACGTTGGTCCATACAACTTTGTTGACAGCTGCTCTAAATAGATGTATGGTAGTCATTCCTGCCCACTGTCTGACATTCTTCAACCACGATGTTCTTCTGTGCCCTTTGATCTTTTGCCTTCTTTATTGCCTCGTAGAATTAGTTGAACTAGTTGATACTTCTCATTGCGCATCACATGCCCTAAGTATGCCATTCTGATTTTCACGATACGCATAATTTCCAGATCTTTATTCATACGTTGGATCACTCCATATAAAAGGGTAGAAAATACATAGCATCTTAAGACTGGTGTTCTTATATCAATGTTCAAGTGCATATTACATAAAATCTTCCTGAGGCGATTGAAGACAGCCCTTGCTTTTTTTATACGACATCTTATTTCATTTGAGTGGTCTCATTTCTTATTTAGGCTGCATCCGAAATTAATCATACTCCTATTCCTATAAAACCAGTTGTCAAATAATTGGGATTGCATCTGGATCAAAAACTTACATGGACAACGCACATTAAAACTAAACGGAAACAACTAGATCTTAAACTAAAAAATATGAACTGACTATTACAAAAGGTCTCAGTTATCTCTTGAAAATAAACTGCTTTTGTACAAAGCTATACTCAAAGCAGGCATCAGATGAAACGTAAGTTAGTTTATAACTTAGCTAATTATCTTGTACGTTTCTGATTCATAAAAATGTTTGGTGGGTTTCAAAGTCAAACTTGTTATTGTATTGCCTTGTAACAGCTTAATGTAAATAAATATTACTAAATTCTGGTTATAGAAATTATTTTTTTTCTTAGGCATTCAAAGCTTAGTTTCAGTAAAATGTGAGTTTTTTGTCCGAATTTTGAAAATGGTGGGCGCATCATTTTAAAATCGCATCCACCATAATTAAAATTTATTGTATGTATGGTGTAAATCTGTAATATGAAATTTTTAGTTATATTGGGACATAAAAGTAGAATAGAAAAAGACAACACTCTGTGAGATTATAGATTGGGATGGGCAGTATTTGGTAAGATGACACATATACTAAAATGAACGCTAAAATGAAAAGTTTGTCACTAAATTTAAGGGAAACCCAAAGAACCATGGAAAGAGTAGTGCCGGAGGAGAGCTGAAGAAGAGATATGATAGCAAACAGGATAGTAAGAGAGAGAAATAAAACAACAGATGTTATAGAATATATTCCATGAGCCAAATAGAGATAGTCTGACCATACAGCACATTTAAATGATAAAAGGTGGACCAAAAGTCCTATGGAATGGAGACCTAGCAGAAACAAAAGCCATTAAGGTGATAAATGAACGACTAACGAAAAACAGCAGAAAAATAAATGCAGAACAGAAAACACAGGAGAGAGAATAGTGGAGGAAGATGGATGAGATCTATATCTAATAGTGGATCAAGAGGTTGACAAATGATAATGATGATTTAATGACATAATAATTTTATACTTCCAATATTGCCTTGCTTTTATGAGTGTTGATCCATCAGATCAGAAATCAGAAAGTTAATACATTCAATCGGAATATGCACATCTGACGGTTTACAAAGAACGCACATATTGTGTCAATCTGGTGGTCCATGACATGATTAAGAAGATATTGTTAATGTGTTTATTTTTAAAAACACAAAAAATTCTTCTTCTTCTTGTTCTTTCTATGTTAGGCGTTAAGTCCTGTTATTTCCAGTCTGATTTAGCAGTATTTGCGATGTTGACTGCCAGCTATCTCTTTATCTTTTAGGAGGTCTGCTTTGTGGTTTTTTATCTTCTTCTTACTATTCAAGCAAGTCTCTCTCTTCCCATTCTGTTAGCGTGTGGGTTCTATTTCGGGGTTCCCGTCGGGCGATATCATGTACTTTACACATGTCTCTATTCTGTGTATTAATGATTCTATCTCTTAAAGTTTTACAGTGTTTTCATCTCTGTTGTTCTTATTTTTATAGCATAGGTTAATATCGGTTTTACACAAGTGTTATACAGAATGGCCAAAAAGTCTGGAAACGGCTAATTATCTCGTAAAATGCTAATCATAATTGTACAAAATTTGAGGTACACCTATTTTGGGATAAGGAGATTCCATATTTAATATTTACAATGTTGCCAGATTTTCCGTTTTTCTTATATGATTAGTAACTTTGGTTTTTCAAATACATCACCTTGTACATTCAGTCATTATTGGAATCTCCTAATCAATATGAGTTCAACCATATGTAACACTTATGATTTTATGTAATCTGGAGGTCATAAATACATAAAACCGAAGTCTGGCAACGCCTAAATTGTTTCAATAAATTTTTTAATACTAACTATCTTCAAATACATTAAGACGTAACAATTAATAGTTTAGAACATTTTTTAACATAGTATTGGGCCATTTTTTAACGAAAGAAATTTAACGTCAGATAGTTGGTGTAAATGTTCGGCGATATTTAGATGAGATATTTCCCGGACGATAAATTGTTAGACAAGGTAGAATTGAATGGCCTCCACGTTCACCCGATCTCAATCCTAAAAATTATTTTTATTAGAGATACTTGAAAAATTCAGTTTACAAAACTTAACCAGCAAGTCTTGCATAGCTAAGGCAATGAATTATCGATGAATCTCGAATAATTTCTAGACAATCATGGAGAAATGTGGTAGACGCCTTCTACCATCGATTAGGGTGCTGTCAACTCACAAATGGATCACATTTTGAACACTTAGTAACGTAACTACTATGTTAAAAAATACTAAACTATCAATTGTTACGTTTTAATGTATTTGAAAGTAGTTAGTATTAAAAATGTATTGAAACAATTTAGGCGTTGCCAGACTTCTGTTTGATGTATTTAAGACCTTTCAGACTACATAAAATCATAAATGTTACATATGGTTGAACTCATATTTAATAGGAGATTCCAATAATGACTGAATATACAGGGTAATGCATTTGAAAAACCAAAGTTACTAGTAATAGAAGAGAAACTGAAAATCTGGCAACATTGCAAATACGCAATATGGAATCTCCGTATCCCAAAATAGGCGTATCTCAAATTTTATATAATTATGTCTGGTAATTTAATGAGATAATTAGCCGTTTCCAGACTTTTGGGCCACTCTGTATATTATGCGTGTGTTTCCTTCTATCCTCATGTTCTTATTTCTCCATATCACGCCTGCTTTATTAGCTTGTATGCAAGTTATGTCGGCGATGTTTCCATAATACGATATTTGCGTTCCCAGATAGCCGAATTTCAATACTTTTGATACTAGTAATCACAAGGGACTTGTCTTTAGTGCTGATACTTTTAGGTTAAACTTTAAAGGTGTAAAAGTAAAATGAGTTAATACTTTTTAATTACTTTTCTCAGCAAGTATCTTAGTCAATAATTTTAAACTGATATCAATCAATATAATAGTTTGATAGTTAGATGGGACATATTTGTTCCCTTTTTTGTGTATAGGGATAGTTATACTTGATTTTCAGTCCTTTGGTATGCATTTTATTTCATTTTAAATAAAAGAATTTTTGATAAACAATGATAAAAAAATATTTATAAAAGATGCTTAAAAGAGATGCCTTACTAAGCAACGTAGTAACCCATACGGTCATACATTTTTTCTCGGACATTGGCAAGCATCTTAGGGCTAATAAATAAATGATTTGAGGCATTTCTATAAAAAAAATCATTGGTTGATAGATCCGGTCATCTTGCTGGCCACAAGGTAGTTAATAATATTATCGGCGTATTAAAAGATTTGAGAAGTTAATATCTAAATATCTGCTCCAAACGCTGTTATATCACGGTGTCTTTTTATATCTATAGAAATTATTTTATCTTTCGTCAGAAACTATACCATTTTTAAAACAATGTCCTGTTGTATATTGCCACCGCTCTGGTTTAATATATACAGCGAACAAATATGCCAAGAAGCTGTCTCACATGCAAACAAAGGGATAATAGTCAATGGCGAAGTTTTCAATAACATTCGATATGCTGACGATCCTGTGATAATGGCAAGAATAGCGGAAGATCTGCAACATCTAGTTGAAAGTATGAATGAGATATGCATTAACTACGGCATAAGGATGAACGTCAAAAAAACCAAGTATATGATCTTCTGTAAGAATACAATACATGACACTAGTATAGCAATAAATGGTACCCAACTCGTAAAAGTAAGCGAATACAAATACTTGGGAACACTCATAAATGAAACAGGTGACGAAAATCACAAGATAAAAAGACGTATTGAAATTGCCAGGTCTAGCTTTATAAAAATGAAAAAAATATTTTATAATCGTGATATTAGTATGCATCTATGAACTAGAATGTTAAAATGCTATGTATTCAGTACTTTGCTTTAGGGTGTTGAGGCATGGACTCTTAAACAGAGGAGTGTTAAAAATCTTGAAAGCTTTGAGATGTGGTGTTACCGCCGTAGGCTAAAAGTTGGGTGGATAAAATTACAAATGAAGAGGTAACACACAGAATAAATAACGATCCAGAAGTTATACTAAATATTAAAAAAAGAAAACTTGAATACTTAGACCACCTGATGAGAGGACAAAAGTACACATTCCTACAAAATATAATGCAAGGATAAATCCAAGGACGCAGAAATCCAGACCGTAAAAGAATGTCCTAAATGAGAAATTTAAAAGAGTGGTTTAGCTGTACCACTAACGAATTATTTAAAACAGCAGTAAATAAAATTAGAATCGCCCTAATGATATTTAATCTCCATTAGGAGAGCACTCAAAGAAGAAGAAAAAGCTGTTATAGTAGGTCTAAAAGTTTTACTGCAGTTAGGTATCTGTCTATGAAAAATGGTCCAATAATATTGATACTGAATTTGCACTTTTAAAATATTGCATGCGGGATAAATTTAGATAAAGTATTATTGGAAATTTTGACTTATCCGTAGACAAAATGTTGTGACAAAAATTGTCGGTACCGTTAGCCTTTTCCATTACCACGTGGACAAAACTGAATGCGTAGAAAATTCTCATTGGGAACTCCCATAATGTTTTATTAATTTTATGTGATCGATAACCATTTTTCTTCAAAACTTTTTTAGGTTTAGCCGTACTTCTACATATTACCTCTTGATGGTAGTATATTTATTAATCAAAAGACCGATATGTTTTTTTTACACACTTATGACAAGTCAAAAGAAAAGGCAAAAAAGTATTTTTGAAGTGTGTATATTTTTAATAATTCCTAGCTGAGCGCTTTCGGCTTTTCTAAAGCCATCATCGGAGCTATGCTACAATAAAATGTTCTTATAAGTACTAATTGGTGAAGATTTTTAATTTTTTACTTACGTCAATTTATAAATACCACTACAATGGAGAGATCTCATTTCCTTATATGTTGAAATATTGATTTTTTATTTAATTACTTAGTTGTTAAAATTCTTAAAAAAACATACAAAAAACCGACACTGGACTTCACAGACACATTAAAAAATTAAAGAATTTTTTGTCATGGTACGGGTGTAAGAACCCGACCATTGTTTGCTGTGAGGAGGTAGACAGAATAGAACTAATGAAATCAAATGTCGGTCCTTTTAAACGATTTTTCAAAAGTGACAGTTGACAAATGTCATATATAGGAAATAAAGAATGTTTTAAATTCTTACAAAATTATATTTAATAGTTTGGAATTACTAATAGTCATCAAAGACTTTCTAAAAATTAAGTTTTTAAATTAAATCTTATGTGTTCATCACATCATACAGAATGACATTAGTTTCTAAATTCACTCAAGTCATTGCTCAAGGTCAATGTATGTTCAATCTGACAGTCATCCTTAAGAAACAAGGGCTCAAATCATTCAACAATAATATAAAGAAGAAACATGGTATTAATGTTACATTATCTGATACTTAAGTGTATTGAGAATTGTATCTCTTGATGGAAATTTGTAAGAAATTTGCATAAAAATTTTTTAAAGAATATATTTTCATGTTTCAATTAAGAATAACTGTCAAATGAATTACAAAATGTTGTAAATTTATAATAAAGTTTAGAATTTTTGTTTAAAAATATAAAATTATGAAAAAATGTAATAAGATTGCATAAGGTCACCCTTCTTCCTCTAAAGTCTCCCATAATAATTTAAAAAGAGGTTTATAATTGCAATTGAGGTTGATTTGTGTGTTTAAGCAACAATCAGGGTTTAGTTTCATTTCTTTGGATATCTCAAGATCTTCCAAGAGATTCATGAGTCTAAAGTTTTTATTGGGAATGTTGTGTAAAATTTTACTGTTTTCAGAAGGAGAAAAGAAATGATTATTAAATTTAATGTGATATCCAAAGTTTGATTTTTCTGGATTATTGAGGTGTTCTTTGATTCTTTGATTCAAAGTTCTCATTGTTCTACCTCCATAAGTCATATTACAGTCACCACAGGACAGCTTGTAAATACCACTTCTGTTTAGTTTGTCAACTTTGTCTTTGGTCTTGCTGAAGATGGACTTGATGTTATATTTGGTTTTAAAGGAGATGTTTAAGTCACTGATTTTATTAACAAGTACTCTTTTGTTTTTTGTTCAAATTTTTTCTAAAATTGGTCCTAAGTAAGATAAGGATCTATATATGGAAGTAGTGTTGGATTTTTTATCAACATTAAAAGCTTGATTCACCAATTAGTACTTATAAGAACATTTTATTGTAGCATAGCTCCGATAATGGCTTTATAAAAGCCGAAAGCGCTCAGCTAGGATTATTTAAAATATACACACTTCAAAAATACTTTTTTGCCTTTTGTTTTGACTAGTATATTTATTGTACTTCTTTCTGTTTCTAAGTTTTATCAAAAACAGGCTCATATTTGTGACTGCAATGGTTGACGAATTCTTGACTTTAAACATTGTTTATGACACGCGATACCGTTTTTAATTAATGAAATTTCATTTAATGAATTTGTGAGAGCGTATTATTTTGGTAATACCATTTGGCAATTTGAATTTTTTTCACAACTGAATTTTCCATATTTTACCTCTATATCTTTTTAAAATACATGTCAAAATTTCTTATTTTTAATTGAATATTATATTATGTTGATGAAATTATTTTATTAATTTTCTTTAATTATTATTTGTTATGTTATCATGGCTACGTATCGCAATACTTACCAATCATAACTCTAGCAGGTACTGCATTCCATTCTAACCAAAAGGTTATGAACGATGATGTAACCAATATTATACCAGGTATGAATACTGTCGTAAAATAAAAGGCTCGATCTCTGGTAAATATTAGTTCTACCATTAGACAGCTGTAATTTCCTGTAAACAAAAACAATAATTAAACAAGTTAATTATTTATTTTTATCAATGTTTTTATTATTTTTTTAAATAACGAAACAAATATTTGCTACTCAGCAAGTAATTACTTAATGATAAAAACAAAAAGAGAAATCATACGATTTCTACCTGGCGAAATCGAATTCAAATATAAGCCGCCGTGCTCCGTAAAACTTGCGAAGTAAACAGCTTGATGAATGAATCGGCAAGGGAGTCTAAAAATTGCACTCCAAATGCCGTTCATCATGACCTATATTCGTAGTGAATTCGATTTCTGGTACTCCAAATGAAGTAAATAAACAAAACAAAATGACGGTATTAGATTTTGATTTAATACAGAGCAGCAACAAGCCGCATATACGTATTTTGATCTCTTTAGATCTCCTCAGTACGGTATAGTTACTACTTCATGTCAAAATCTAATACCGTCATTTTGTTTTACTTAATGATACTTCTACGCAAAAAAACTTTAATAATATCAACGCATCTCTCATGCCATGCTCCATTATTTCTTATTGCTTCAGTCTTGTTTATAAAGCTCTTACTTTCTATTTTTCCAATAATTTTACCCAATTTTTACCTATTATTTTAATTTAGGGAAAGGGGAGGCACATGTAGATAAAGGCACAAGTGGACAGTGCATTTTTTTCGGTGTAGATTTTTTTTTGAATGGTTCTAATTTACTCTCCTAGGTGGACTAGTGATATAGTTATATGCCAAGAAATAAATTCAATGTCAAACTAAACTAATCAATTGATGTCAAATCAAACTAATCAAACAGTTTTTTTAGATCGTAATATTTATTTAGCGCCATTCTGTGTTTCCTTGTAAAGTACATCGTATTTTAAATACTATCATATTTGATATCAGGTGAAGTTTTTACAGTTTTGTTCTAGTCATAATCTAAAAACAGATATCCGGTGCTTATGAAAAACTGTGCATACGAAGCAGATGTGGACACCATACAGGGAAATAAGTGGACACTGTCCACTTGTAACCCATAGCACAGAATAATAAACAATCAGAATGTCCACTCTGCTTGAAAAAATAAATCAGTACTTCGTATAACACACCAAATGTTATTTTTTTTAAGTATGTTTTAAGTTCCGAATCTATCAGGTGTGATCTAACAAAAGCAAAAAGGGGACGCCTATTTCGTATTGATCAATGTCCAGCAATATGTATGAAAACATTAAAAGGCAAATAAAAGCAAAAATAAGAATAGCAAAACATAAATGGCTTAAGCAACAATGTATCGATCTAGAACATTTACAACGACAGCACGACGACCGTAATTTACATAAAAAGCTTAAAGAGACTACTGAATATACAGAAAACGAAGACCAACTACCATAGTTAATCAGGATAACCAGATAGTGCTGGGTAAAAAGGAGAAAATTAATATATGGGAAAATTATATCCAGGAGCTCTTCCATGACGAAAGACCCATGAGTGAAGTTTATACAGACGACCAGCTGACTGGCCCTTCAATCACCAAAGAGGAGATAGAAAAGGCAATATTAAATTCAAAAAACAATAAGGCACCTGGACCAGATGAAATCCCGTCAGAAATACTCAAATTACTAGATGAAAGGGGAATTTCAGCACTACACAAAATATTTAATTTAATTTATGAAACTGGCTGCTATCCTCAACAGTGGTTACGCTCTACTTTTATAGCCCTGCCCAAGAAAGTCAATGCAAAAATATGTGAGGATCACAGACTCATTAGCCTGATGAGTCACACTTTAAAGATATTCTTAAAAATACTACATCAAAGATTATACAAAAAATGTGAATGGGACATCAGTGACTCCCAGTTCGGTTTAGGCAAGGTTTAGGAACACGAGAAGCAATAGTAGACACAAAGATGCTGGTCCAAAATTGTTACGATCAGAGGAAGGATGTGTTCCTATGCTTTTTAGATTACCAAAAAGCGTTTGATCGTGTCCAACACCACAAGTTAATGCAGATTCTCAAGAAAGTTGATATAGACCAAAAAGACATAAGATGCATTGAAAACTTGTACTGGCATCAAACGGCACAGTTAAAATGGACAATTCTATATCCAAACCCATACATATAAGAAGAGGCGTTCGACAGGATGTGTGCTTTCCCCTCTTTTATTTAACATTTATTCGGAAGCCATATTTCAAGAGTCTTTGGAGGATGCAGAGATGGGAATCAAGGTGAATGGAGTATTGATCAACAACATACGATATGCTGATGATGATGTCTTAATTTGTGACAACATAGTCGATCTTCAACAACTTGTCACTATAATCGGAGAATACAGTAAGCGAATGGGATTAGAGATTAATACCAAAAAGACCAAATTTATGATCATCTCCAGAAACTTAGATGCACTTGAAAACTCCACCATAACACTGAATACTAAGTCCTATTGAAAAAGTGAGTAAATTTAAATACCTGGGATCGTGGCTTTTTGACGACTGGGCATGGACAGTAAAGTAAAATGTCGCATTGAGCAAGCTCAACAAGCTTTCCTAAAATTCAAGAAAGTACTGATTTGTTCAGAGTTTGATCTTCAACTAAGACTAAGGTTTACTAAGTGCTACGTATGGTCAGTGCTGCTATATGGCGTAGAGGGCTGGACACTCAAAACGAGGGATATAAACAGATTAGAAGCTTTCGACATGTGGCTTTATCGCCGTATCCTAAAAATTCCATGGACAGCGAAAATTACAAATATAGATGTCCTTAAAAGAATAAACCAAGAACGCCAACTTTTCGAAACCATCAGGAAAAGGAAAACGGCGTATCTAGGTCACATCATGCGAAATGAAAAATACCAGTTCCTTCAACTTATAATCGAGTGAAAAATTGAAGGCAAGAGTGGAATGGGACGCAAGAAAATGACTTGGCTCCGAAACACAAGGCCATGGACAGGGATTAACGACATACAATCTCTGATACATATTGCAAGAAATAGAGAATTAATGGAAAATGTGATCGCTAACATCCATTAGTGGGTTTGCATCTGAAGAAGAAGAAGAATGTCCATCTAGAGTATACACAAATCTTTTGCCAATAGATAAGAAGAAGTTAACTGGCTTATTATGGCTTTGTGATACTGGAAAAATTCCTACTATGTATCATGGCTATAGAAGTCTACATTCTGATACATCAGAAAAGTATGAAATCACTGCTAGCAGTGACGACGAAGAACTGCAATAACGTGTGTTTATAATATTTTGTAATTAAACTTCGATGTAGACGTTAATCATAAATACAATTTCACAGAACGATGGTATGTATTATTTATATTCCCGATTTTTTTCCAGCGAATACTGTACTAACTCATTTAAAATCCAGATAAAGAAACTAAGATGACATGTTTAAAAGCACAAATGGAACAATACGGTAAACACAATGGATAGATATAAAAAGAATTTAATAAATAAGAACTCCTGATTTTTTGCGCTAATCAAGACTTAATCTCGCTTTATTCAAAAACTTAAAAAAAGGAAAAATTTATAAAAATTTAAATTATTTTTAATATAAGACTGATGTTCACTTATTATAACATTTAATGCCTTGATGTTTCACCTAAATAAAACTGATCGCATTCCACAAGGTATTTTATAAATGCAATTCTTTGTCCTTTCTTGTTCATTGTTAGGTTTGGTTTTGGACAAAATAGATCTCAACGTGTTTGTTCTTTTGAATGTTGTTGAAATGTTGAATTTATTGGAAGTTTTTCTGATAATCCTTTTATGTACGGTATTGTTCTTTTTCCTCGTATTATTCCTTGTTATTATTTTAGAACGAGATCCTACAGCATACACAAGGAATAATACGAGGAAAATAACAATACCGTACATAAAAGGATTATCAGAAAAATTTAAAAGGATAGGCAATAAATTCAACATTTCAACAACATTCAAAACAACAAACACGTTGAGATTATTTTGTCCAAAACCAAACCTAACAATGAACAAGAAAGGACAAAGAATTGCATTTACAAAATACCTTGTGAATGCGATCAGTTTTATTTAGGTGAAACATCAAGACCATTAAATGTTAGAATAAGTGAACATAAGTCTTATATTAAAAATAGAGAATTTGATAGATCTCAAATATGTAAACAGCATGGGATAATGAACATAGGGTTCAATGGAATAATTCAAATGTAGTCCTAAAAGAGACGGATGGTAAAAAAAGAAAAATCAAAGAAGCGGCTTTAATTATGCTAAATGAGGCCAGTTGTGTCGCAAATTCCTCGGCAGAATGTAGTAGGATCTGGTTACCAATATTGAAAGAGGAAGTTATTAATAAGAAAATTCCAGTATTAGTAACTCAGTAACATATAGAGGATACATCATTTATGTTTTTTAAATAACGAAACATATAAAATCAGAATTTTGGTGTTTCTTTAAGGTAAACTAAATGCACGAACAAATACTTATCATGTCGGGATAGTATTATGAGTAACATAATTTACTATGGAATCACTAACAGGAGAATTTAACTGTCATCATGTCATGTGTTTGTCTTTTTAAAGACGAATTACATGCTATGATTTTTTTCTGACGGATATTCTCAAGTTAAAGTTGATTTCATGTAATCGAATAAACTATCTTATAAGTAAAGTCGTCCCAGGAGCGCAACTCAACAATATTGGCAATATCATTTTAAAGTCGTCTACTTTAAAATGCATAATGTATGCCTGAATTGTCAATATAAATGAGTCAGATAAAATTAAATTATTAGAAGAATTTTTCACTATGTAACAAAAAACAAAATTTGTTTAATTTACTGTTTGTATTTTGAGAACTATTTCCGAAGTGGAAATTGAAACGTCCATAAACGTATTTTTATCTTTAATTGTGGCTTATTCCCAGTTAAATAGTAATTAATTTAAAATGCCACAAGGAAATAGCTTCAGAACAATATTAAAAAAGGAGTTAGTACAGTCTTTGCTGGATGAGTCGATATGTGGAATTCTTCTTTGTGGACATTTCCTATATTAGTTTAAGATACTAATCACACAAGAAATTTTATACTTGTAAATTCTTTTACACTACAGTACACAGCCAACCGTTGGGAATTTTCTCTTTATATATTTGTTAGCAACTCTTTAACGACAGAGACTCCAATCTCCACCTTTTAAATATGACCGTCATGTACCGAAAAGTAAATAAAACTCAAGATTAAAGTGCAACTCCCCATTTTACGATCGACATCACAGTATTGGCTCGTGAGTATTGATCCTCGAAGCACCGTATCTTCTCTCAAACTTAATTTGTATTAGCCACAATTAATGCACTGGAGGAACTCGAACACCAGTTTGTTTTCCAATAACAAAGTTTGATTTTAATCACGTTAAGTATTGCAATCCGGGTAACACAGTCTCATAACTGAAATGCGGAATAATGAGTTTGTATTCCTACGTGAAATAGTCCTCGTTAGTTTTCGAGCAACGGGATCAATACGAAATTATTACCGTACATGACTAACTATGCGGGATACGTTTTATGATACACTAGAGATTTTTGTTTAATTTAAATTAATAGTTGCGATTTGTATCGTTATACAAGGATTTGTCAAAAACTTTTTTTCTTCACACAAACGCCCAATTATTTCTTAAATGGATGGTCCAAACTAGGGATGGCGGTTTTTGACAAAACACCGGTTTTAGGTTATACTGTTTTTTTGCTTACGGTTTAACCTGGCAGACATAACCGACCAAAAAAACCGGTTTTTCCAAAAACAGGTTTTCAGTTTTTTTAATCCAATAGATTAGAAACTTCATTTACAAAGCTCTTTAGTTTGCGTTACTCGATATCAATATGATCAAAAATTGTACTATCGAAATAACATCAATATATATATAACAAGCGAGTCTTCTACAGCTGGCGCCGCTTCTCGCATCCTAATTTCCAGCGTTTTCTGTCGAAGCAATCTTCAGTTGTTAGATCTCTGGCGGTCATTGCATCGTCGACATCGTCTCTCCAGGATCGTCTTGGTCTACCTCGTTTTCTTCTAGTTGGCGGAGTCCATTGTTCTATTTTTTTTGGCCATCTATTTTCCGGCATTCTCTGAAGGTGTCCATACCAGTTAAGTCTTTTGGCTTCGATTGTGTCTATTATATCTACATCGATTTCCATTTCTCTCCGAATATCTTCGTTTCTCACCCTATCAAGTCTAGTGAGCTGGCAACATCGTCTCCAGTAGTTCATTTCCATGGCCTTAATTTTTGATTTGTTTCTTTGGTTTATTTCCCAGAGTTCGGCGCCATACAGTCCAATACTTTCTATTATTGTTTTATAAATTCTTCTTTTATTTTCTTTTGTTATTTTTTTATTCCATAATAGTCCGTGTAGCTGTCTGGTGGCTGATCTTGCTTGGCCAATCCTGGAATGTATTTCTTCGCTACTTCCTGCTTTTGATGTTATTTGGACTCCCAAGTACTTAAAATTGTCTGTTGGTTTTATAGTTCCCATTTCTATTTGTAGGCTTTCTGGTTGTTCTCCTACAACTAAGTACTCAGTTTTTTGTATATTAATTGTGAGGCCCCATTTGGTGTACTCATTTTCCAGTTTTCTAAGCATGTAGCTTATATCACTCTCGTCTTCAGCTAGAATGGCTTGGTCATCAGCGAAATGTATCGTGTACAATCTATCATCTCCGATTGGGATGCCCATATTGCAGCACTTTCTTCTCCACAGTGAGAGTGCCTCATTTAGATATATTTTGAAGAGTGTAGGTGCTATGCAGCAGCCTTGCTTTAGGCCCTTAATAATAGGAATTTCTCTAGTTAATCTATTTCCAGTTTTAATGTTTGCCGTCATATTTTTGTAGAGCTGTTGTACTGCTTGTATATTTTTTTGCTTATTCTCTTGTTTTTCCATTGCTACCCAAAGCATTGAAAGTGGTACACTATCGTATGCCTTTGTCAGATCTATAAAGACTATATGAGTTGAAAGGTTGTGGGCTAATCTTTTTTCGATAACTTGCTTTAGAGAGAATATACTGTCCATGCAGGATCTGCCTGCCCGAAAGCCATTCTGTTCTTCTACATCTGTCATCTCTTTTTCAATTTTATTTTTTATTATTTTTCCATACAGTCTTGAGAGTGAATTTATGACACTTAGCCCCCTATAGTTTGAACAATTCTTTCTATCTCCTTTTTTGTATATGTTGTTAATATGTGCTTTTGTCCACTCCGGTGGTAAGTCGTGTCCATTATAGAATAAGGTGAAGACATACACCAGTAATTCCCGTAATATTTGTGGGCTATGTTTTAATAATTCATTTGGTATACTTTGTGGTCCGCATGACTTCCCATTTTTTAGAGTTCGTATTGCATTCTCGACTTCCTGTACTGTTATTTCATCGTCTTCACTGAATTCCAGTTCATATGTTGTTGTACTGATGTTCGTGAATTGAGGTCTTGTTTCAGTTAAAAGTTGTGAGTAGTGTTCGATCCAAGATTTTTCTTCTATTAAATCTATTCTACTCGTTTCTTTTCTGTTTGTTCTCAGATTTTTTACCGTTTTCCATGCTTCTCTTGATCTTGTTGACCCTATATATTTGTTGAGTTCTTCGCATTTACTTTCCCAGGAAATATTTTTTGCTTTAGTTACTAAGTTTTTTACTTCTCTGTTTAATCTTGCATATGTTCATCTATCATCTGGATCATTTGTTTGCAGCCACTTTTGATATGCTTGTTTCTTGTTGTGTACTGCATTGGCGATGTCATTTGTCCACCACAATGGAGTACTCTTTTTGTTCTTTTGGATCATCAAGACCAATGAGAACATCAATATCAATGTAAATAAAACACAATTTTTTGTGTTTTGTGAGAAAAAATTCTCCAACAAAAATTTCCCAGACTCTTTCAAATGGGATTTAAAGAAAATAATATCAACATAAATATTTTACTTAAAAATAAATTGGATAATGCAATTCATCTTTTATTTTTACTACCATCAAAAAAAAATTATTATGTATTACTTTTAACACGTTTGTATATTTGTATAATAGGTACATTTTAACTCATTTACGACTTCCGCTATGGGTATAAATCGTTTTGAAAACATAGGGAAATCCGTGGAGATTCGTATTCGTAATCGGTAATTCGATATTCATAGTCATTATTTTTGGTAATCAGAAAAAGCCATTCACCCACTTTCAATGTCAAAAGTCAAGTGTGAAAAATAGGTGATGTATAAATACCAGATCACTTCTTATGTAAAAATATTATGATTACAAATACTTTTTCAACAAAAAACTATAATAAAATTTAATTGTTTCTGGCTGATGTGAGCTTGCACTTTCAGTTTGCTTCCGTATTTATAAAATAAAATAAAAATTGAATTTTAGTTTTGTTTGGAATAATTACTTGAAAATAATAATTATGATTGGGTGGGATCCAAAATAATACCTAACATAATCTTAATCACCATAAAAACCTAATAACCGGTTTTTACTTTAAAAATAAAAAACCGGTTATAACCGGGACAAAAAAACAACCGATAAAACCGGTTATTTCGAAGTAAAAAACCGTTTTTTGCTTAAAACCGGTAGGTTTTCCCATGCATAGTCCAAACTGTACAAAAAACCGGGTTACGTATATATTGCAATATGAAGATATTAAATTAACGATGCCAGATATATTATTTTTTGTCACTTTATAAATACTAGGGGAGAGTGTTGTACATTTGGACGCTTGTACCTGTGGACACTGTTCTTAAAATGGTTGTTTTCTCCGTGTTGGAAAGAATTTTTGCTTTAACGTTCTGCTATTGACCACTTGAGGTCGGTACAATAGTTTAGCTTCATACATATAAAGACTTTGGAATTTAGTCAGGCTTGTGAATTTTTTCGTGTTAAAAGTAACTAATTAGCAAGACCATAACGAGTCGTTGTGTTACAAAGTTGTGGCTGGTTTCATCTATCACAGGTAAGAAATATACTACGTTTGCTATTTAAAACTTGTGTTTGCCTATCCATAAATTTAACATGACCTTAAAAAATTAATGTCTTTCGGTAGTCGTAAACATTGTTGTACCTTGGGACATTACGTTTGTTGTACTTTTGGCCTGGCCATAGGTACAACTGGCAATGGCCAAAGGTACAACAAGAAAAAACATTTTACTTTTTCTAATTTATCTGTAATTTCAATGGAAGTAAACACTAAAGCGCAATCGGTACTGAAGTGTGTTTTTATTGCATAGGCAATAAATAATTTTCAAATCTGAGGAAGCTCAGTGGTCTCTTTATTTAATATCCACCGCGGCATTAAGGACATTTTCATCAACCTTACTGCACTTGGCTAATAAACTTTACAAAATTGAACTTTAATGCTTTTTTAATTAAATACGAAGCAAAAGTGGAATAAAAAGAGACATACTGGATGTAGGTGCTTTGCAGAAAGCTATTGAAGACGTCCTCGAAAATAAGATTTAGGTTCGACAAGCTGCCAAAAAATATGATATTTGTCGATCAACCTTATCTAATCATAATTGAATTCATATAAACTTCGAACGTCCTACATTCGAATACAATACAAACAACGATGTTAAAAAAAGTGTTTTCACTTGAACAAGAGTCACAGTTGGAACAGTACTTGACACAGTCAGCGTCACTTCATTATAAACTCACAAAAAAAGATTCAAGAATCGTAGCATTTCACCAGACATCTTAACATTTCAAAATACCAGACAATTGGACTTCAAATACAACTGCAGGCAAAGAATGGCTAAAACACTTCATGAATCGGCATCCATCATTGTAGTTAAGGAAACCCGAGGCTACAAGCCTGGCAAGGTCAACCAGTTTTAACAAAGAAAATATCCAAGCTTTTTTCAACAATCTTAAAAGAGTAATGTCACGCTATAAGTTTTTCCCTGCCAATATTTATAATTTATATGAAATTGGGAATTCTTCAGTCCATACCCCATAATAGCATTAAAGGGTGTAAAGTAACTGGGTAGTATGATATCTGGAGAAAGAGGGATCAATATAACTTTGATTGCTGCGGTTAATGCCATCAGTAACCATGTGCCGCCCATTTTGATATTCCCTCGTGTGTTTTTCAAGGATTATATGTTACATGGTGCACCACGGAGTTGAATTGGACGCGCAAATCCATCAGGATGGTCAAACAAAAGCTTTTTTTACAGTACTTGCAGCATTATATAGCACGCTGTAAGCCAAGAGAGCAAAAAAAAGTGCTACTAATACTCGATAATCACGAGTCCCATACTGCAGTTTCCGTGATTGATTTGGCAAAGGAAAATTATATTGTTCTATTAACGCCATATTGTTGTCACCACACACCTCGCACAGAACTCAACGTCTTGACAGAACTGTTTTTGGACTATACAAAACCTATTACAACACCATAGCTAATGAGTGGATGATAACCCATCCTAAACGTCGTCCTATAAGCTTGTATGACGTAGCTGAACTCGTAGGCAAGCCATTTGCAAAATCATTTATCCCTGAAAACATTGTCAAAGGATTTGAAAAAAACAGGGATACGGCCTGTTAATGAAAAGATATTTGGCGAATATTTGTCGTCCTATGTAACAGATCGCCTAAATCCAGAATCAGAAGAGAATCCTAATACGGTATCTAGCTCATCAAGCCTTCAACAATCCGCAAATCCATCAACATCAAACTTGACACCGTCACTTCCACTGCAGTTTCAGTGCAGAAAAATAAAAAAATATTCACTGGTAAGGCTTTTTGAAAATATTTTGGCAGGTAACGTTAAACTTGCGATCAGACATTTTACTTAAAAGCTAGAAATCTATAAAGGTCGTAAATTAGTAACCACCCGAGTTATTAGTAGGCCCAGTCAACCCTATTAAAATATTTTAATTTGCTTATCTATATTTCGAACAATAGGTAATAAAATCAGTAATGACTAAACCACAATAATCCTCTCATTACGGATTTTTGGAACGTTTGTATTTGCCTAATTATAAAGTTTGGGGGGAGAATTACTAAAATCTAAATATAAAAATAATAAGAGAAAATAAAAGAATAGGAGCAGGATACTGAGTGACAGTAGTGACAGTGTAGTGAAAAGTGAACAGTGTAGTAGTGTCTGGGGGCTCGGGAGACTGAGACCTCGGAAGCCCCGAGGAAGGCATCAGAGAGGATGCCGAAAGCTCGGCAAAATGGATATCGACGCGGTTCAACCCGGGAGACTGGTGATTTTGATATTAATTTTAGTAATAATATTAATCTTAGCTCTAGTTTATATATATATATATATATATAATATATATATATATTTATTATATATATATATATAATATATATATATATATATATAATATATATATATATATATTTCCAAACTGAAAATAAATCTTAAAAACTTTATTACTTGAGCTTACATAGACATCATTGTATAAAGTTGTCTGCTATATTTTTATATTTATCAGATTGTCCCTTAAATGTGTTTTCTCGACCCGACTTGTTTTCCCAGATCTCCCTAGGTCCGATCTTCTTATTTTCTGTCCTAATCTTTTGTGCATTGTTCTCGACAGAACTATCTGATTTATTCTAGTCAGTGATGTATTCAGCAATTTGTTCGCTATATTTTTATATAAAATTTTCTCTCAGGTCCCATAAATTCTTGCTGACTTAAATTCGTTTGAATATTTCACCGCAGACAGTTCGTGTAGTGTTGTTTACGTTTCTTTACTAACTCAAATGATATTTTTAAATTGGTTTCGTTTTTCAACGCAAACTGTTTATTTAAAAACTAATTTGTATAAACAAAGTAAAACTGTAAAGTAGAGTGTCTTTGTTGGAAATATTTTTTTGATCTATACTGCCGTCCTAAGCCAAAAAGACGCATCTCAATATTTTAAGTTTTTGAGTTATTGCGATTTATCGGTTTTTTATTACAGCACTCGTATTTATTTAATTTTTGAATTTTTTTTAGTTATTTGTAGTAATAATGTGTTTAAGTTATAAATAACTTTGAAGATTTATTTGTTTAGAAAGTGCTTTTCAGTTAAAAATGAGATGCGTCTATTCCGCTTAGGATTTTAGTACAAATTTTAGATACGTTAAGAAGGATATTGCATTTTGCTTATTATTATTATATATTTGCTAATATTGGAAAAGAAATGGACAGCTTTAGTATATACATTTTATAAACAAAGGTTTATTGAAAATGAATAAGTTTAACGTATCAGCTTACAACAAAATACTAACATTTTAGTTTGAATCATCGTCTTGGGAAACTGGAAGGTCTTTCCACAACTGAAGCCTGGTTGTTCTTTATTATTGCACCGAGGTTTTTTATTTTTAACTCTTTCTTTTTAGATAAAATTCCAAGAAGTTTTTGTTGTTTTTTTTTTGCGGAGGCAGTATTTTATTTTTTGTAATTTTGGCAGTAAGAAAATCAAGTGCAATTTTTGGACCATCGAAGTCATTTTGGTATGTCATAATATGGGAACCCTTTTGGACATATACTTGGCCTATTTTATTTAGATATAGCCGGAGTTAATTTTACTAACTTTATGTTGCGAGGTGTAATCCTCCCAAAGAAAAAAATGCTGTAACTCCATTCGCAGAACTTCAGTTTGCCGTGCGGATTGTTTTACGGCTTGAACAAAATCTGCAAAACTGTATAGTTTGTTGCCCATCTTTTTCATTGACAGTTCAACTTTGTGATGAAATGAATCCACGGCCATGTATGGCCGTTCTCGAATTATTTTATAATAATTTCATTGGCATTAATTTCATGAGAATTAACAATGTATAGCAAAAATGAAAAGAATGACCAATTCTTATTTTGCGCAGAGCAATTATCAAGCCATAATGTTATTTTGACAGCGTCTCTCTTCACAAGAAAAAACTGGTAAAATGTGCTTACTAATTCATCTTTACTGCGTTTAAGCAAGGCGTCATGCCAAACAGCACCAAACGTTTTGTCATTCTTTTTTTGTCATTCTGTGCTTTTTCGCATGTAATTCATGCTTAGCTTTTTTTCTGGAACTTACCGATAATTCGGACTTCTTTCTTTTTCGAACTATTCCCCTTTTAATCTATTGAACACTATTGAACAGGTGCTGTATTATTTACTTCAGTTCCGTCGGGTTCTACAAAATCGTCAGAATATGTAACAGACTCGTCTTGAATAGAATCATGCATCAGTTGTGACTTGCTTCTTCGAAAGCCTCAAAGTGAACTGTCACAGAAGACCTAGAAATATCGAGAAGAACTGGCCTTTCCGATTGTACATGTACGGCAGGGGCGATTTCTGTTACACAATTCCCAGAGTTTGTCGTTATTTAAATTAATGTCGTTATTAATATTAAGTCCTTCACTGAACTTACTTGCCGTGTCACTACTTCTATCTATTCTCCTCTATCTCTATCTAATCTAATCTATCTAATCTAAATCTCCTGAAACCATACGGTTTTTTATTTGTCTCTTTGGGTTGGAATGCTTGTTTAGTTTCCTTGTTTAGAGCCAACTTGACCAGTTTTTTTCCCACGAAAGCCTTGTGTTATGTCTTAAGCTCATCATTATATATTTATAACTTTAAAATATATGTCTCGCCTCTTTTGAGGTATGATTAAAGTATGATTCTGCGTAATTTTATAGAAATACCTTAGAACGTTATTAGTTATCAGACGCTTTTTACTTTATCGATGTCTCTCTATCATGATGCTCGCCAAAAATACGATCTAATTGACTAAACAAAATTAAAAATAATTACTTATCTGTCAAAAAGGTCTTGCAGCCAGCCGATATGTCTTCTGTTACAACTTTATAATAGGCACTGTATTTAGTGAGCCTCACAGTTTATCAAGTCGATAAAACAAATTTATTGAAACAATGATTACTACAATTATTCACATAAAAGTTAAGTTATATACAGCCGATAACCGGTTGCTCGTGTGTTCTTACCACCACGAACTGATTACACAGAAACTACACGATATAACAACATAATTAATTTGAATGGCATCTAATCACTGTGCTTATACTTACCAAAAATCCTAAGCGAAAAAGGCGCGTCTTTGAGAACCGTCTTATTCGCTTGGGAATTTGAGATACGTCGAATCGGCATAGAATTTTGTATTCTTTTTTAAGATGCGTCTAATTTTATTACCAATTTTTAGGCACTATGCAGTTTAAATGCGTCTTTTTCGCTTAGAAAAGAGGTTAAACATCATATTTGGAGTCCTTAAGAACCATAATATAAAAATCGAAAAATTTTGAGATGCGCACTTTTGGCTTAGGACGGCAGTATACCTTTTCTAACCATTGTCTCTTTGAGTCTTAAAATCATAGTAAATTCATAAGTGCATTAATAAACTTTTACTTACATAACATATAAAGTTTCGTATAAATTGCAACTTGTATTTTGTTTAAAAATACTTCTTGTGTAACGTTTCGTCCTTTTCGCTTTTTTCCACGTTTCTCTCGTCTATTTTTGCAAACTATCGGCTTTCTTCATTTTACTTCTGGTTTTTCTTTCGCTCTTTTTGCTGGTAATATCTATTCTGTTCTTTCTTCTATTTTTGAGTTTGCTTTGGCAATCCTCATTATATGGTAAATATCTTGATCTTCTTTGGTTTTTTACCCACAAATTTACTTTATGATAAGTCCAAGCTATCCCTTTATTTTTGTCCATACTGTATAATAAATTTGACTTGAAGTGATTAGTTTATGAGATAGACATTATTTTAACAAGACAGTAATAAAATAAGTTGTAGCATAATTTAAAGTTTTTAAATATTTAATCGTTCTATCTGCAATACTTGGAAAAACCAAAAAACAGAAAAGTTCACTTTTAACAGAGTATTTAGACACGTGTGCAATTTGGATCGCTGAAATGATGATGAAAACGAGTGGCATGATATAGGTGAGAGTGACAATGAAACTGGTGAGTTGAATCAATATCAAGATATGCCTATATTAAATTTTAATGTTAACGAAATAAAAAATCCTATAGACGCTTATAAGTTATTTGTAACCGATGATCTTTTAGAGAATATTGTCACTGAAACAAATATATTTGCTCGGATAATGTTAAATATACATCGATCAAAATCACGTATACATTACTGGCTTGACTGCGATATAGCCGAACTGAAACGTTTTTTTTTTCAATATGTTTAGTTATGGGATTAGTTGATGGTTCCGCAATAAATTTATATAGGTCGAAAGATCCCATGTTCAGGCATGAGTTTATTACGACTACCATGAGACGAGACAGGTTCCTTTTACTGATGCGTTGCATTCATTTTTGTAATAATCAGCAGTGTAATAAAGATGATTGGCTCTATAAGTTAGGGGAAGTTTTAAAAGTACTGAATAAAAATTTTCAAGCTGCATTAACTCCAGGATGGATTTTGGTAGTCGATGAAAGTATAGTACCTTATCAAGAAAGACTTCAAATAAAGCAATAACTGCCAAATAAAATACACCCGTATGGAATTGAAATTATGTTGGATATGGATATGGATGTTAATCACTGATCCAACCCATACAACTACTTTAGAACCAACAGGAAAGCGAAACTGGCAATTTGAGTTTGTATTGAAACCAAAGGCAATTACTGATTACAATCAAGCAAAAAAAAAGTAGACTTTAGTGATCAGATGAGTTCTTATCATTCCGTTTTAAGAAAAAGTTTAAAATGGTACCGTAAACTAGCCTTTGAATTTTTGCTTTGAACATCTATTGTAAATGCCTGGATTGTTTATAGCAAGATTAGTTTTTCCACAAAAATATCTATACTGGAATTTAGAAGAAGATTGGCGCAGGAGTTACTTGTTACTACAGCTGCACACGAAAACACCACTACTCCCAAAAGAGTTCCACATACTTTTGTTAAACCGTCAGGACCTGGAAACAAAAGAAGACAATGCAAAGGATGCTATAATAAATTAAGAGAAACACATTCAAGCAAACAGGCAAGTAATATGGTGACAAAAGTAACAAGTTACTGCAATGAATGTCCTGGACAACCAGGAATGTGTTTATCTTGCTTCAATAGCAATAAAAATACTCTATTTTTCTGAAACTTGATGGGTTTTTTAATAACCACAAAATTTTTTTTATTTTCCTAACCTTTATGTTTTTTTTTTGTTTAATAACTAAGGACGTAAATAATATTTAGTTTACATGTTTTTTTATTTTTAAATATCATTTACACTAATAAAATTTCAAAAGTTTTGATCTTTTAATCTAAATCTGTAAAAAATAGTAAGCTGTCTTGATACTTTAAAATATTCTTAACAGGAATCGAATGACAATGATGATTTTTAAAATGTTTTTCCTGTTAATAACTGATCTTAAAACTTGTATAATTTATATTACAAAACTGTAAAAATGTAAAAACTAATTACGTCATTACCGGTCCCCGACGGTTGGTAACGCACTGTGTTCGCGTCAAGCCACCGGTCCCAGGGGACCGGTAACCTGTTAACGGAGACCTGTTAAAGAATGCTGAGAATCTCCTGGACAGACAGATAACCAATGAAGAAGTACTAAGAAGAATACCACCATAACACGTGGTTATATGACCCAAATATATGACCCAGTAAATGACCCACCACTATCATCTAAACAGAATCTCTCGAGGAAAATACAAAATGTTGGCTCAGAGGTATTACCAGAAGTAACTGAAGATGAAATTGAAAAATCCATAAACGACATGAAAAGAAATAAAGCGGCCGGTGAGGACAAAATACTGGCGGAACTGCTAAAATAAGGAGGAGACACGATAAAAAAAATGCTAAAAACACTGTTCAACAAATGTCTGTTTGAAGGTAAAATAACTAAACAATGGAGAAGTGCCAACACAATCTTAATACATAAGAAAGGAGACCGAACAGACCTAAACAACTATCATCCTATTTCCCTTTTGTCACAACTATATAAAACCTTCAAAGAATAATAAACAACCGACTAACCTATAAACTTGATAACTACCAACCAGTGGAACAGGCCGGATTCAGGTAAAAATACAGCACAATCGACCGACCATCTACAAGCGCTTAAAATCTTAATTGAAAAAACCAATGAATACAACCTTCCGCTGTACTTAGCATTCGTAGATTATGAAAAGTCTTTCGACAGCATTGAACACTGGGCGGTTGAAGAAGCTCTGGTCAATAGTAGAATAGATTCAAGATACCAACAATTGATACATGATATTTACCAAAACGCAACCATGACCGTAATTCTGGACGACAATTTAATAACGGATAATATAAAAGTTAAACGAGGAGTCCGACAAGGCGATATAATTTCACCTAAACTGTTTACCTTGACCCTCGAAGACATAATAAAATCAATTGATTGGGAAAACAGAGGAATATGTATTAACGGAAAATACCTAAATCACCTTAGATATGCGGATGATATACTCCTGATCTCCTCGGAACGACAAGAACTGGAATTAGTTCTGAATGAACTTCATGAAAAATCACTGCAAAAAGGCCTAAAAATTAACTGCAACAAAAGAAAAGTAATGACAAACATGGAAGACCAAGAGACAATAAAAATAAAAACAGAAAAAATAGAACAGGTAAATGAGTATAATCTATCTAGGACAAGCAATCAGAGCTAACAGAGAAAATCAAACAGCCGAAATATCGAGACGAGTAAGAATGGGATGGGCAGCGTTCGGCCAACTTTCTTACGTTTTAAAAAATCAAACAATCCCTCTATACTTACGAAGCAAGGTATATAACTCCTGCATAATACCGGTGCTCACCTACGGAGCACAGACATGGACATTTACGCAGGCCAATTTGGATAGGATAAGGAAGGCACAAAGAGCGATGGAGAGACAAATGTTGGGTATATCACTGAGAGATAGAAAACGTAATCAGTAGATCAGAACCAGAACATAGACAGTAGACGCGATAGAATAAGTAGCAAAACTAAAATGGAAATGGGCTGGACACAATGAACATCTCCAAGACGGACGATGGAACAATGCCATCGGAAAATGGCGTCCATAAAATGCAAAGAGATCAAGAGGCAGACCACAGATGAGGTGGAAAGATGACATCAGGAAACAAGGAGGTACCACATGGCAGAGAACAGCTCAAGATAGGGAAAGATGGAGAGAACTGGGGGAGACCTATATCCAACAATGGAAGGATAGAGAATAGGTTCAAAAAAAATAACACGTGGTAACAGATATTAATTCCTAAAGCTAATAATGCAGGGAAAGATTCAAGGAAAGCGCAGTATAGGTAGAAGGAGAATGTTCTGGCTGAGAAACCTCAGAGAAGGGTTTGGATGCAGCTCAACTGAATTCTTTCGGGCTATACTGTCAAAAGTTACAATAGCAGTGATGATTGCCAACCTTGGCACGTAAAGAGAAAGAAACAATATAGATAAAACGATTTACATATTCAAAAACTACACTTACTATTCTTTCTTTTTCGCATACAGATATTATTATACCAAATTATAGTAAAAACATATATTTAAATAAAAACATTAACCCCCTCTGTGGCTCAGTGGTAAGAGCGCCTACCTTTAAATCTAAAGGTCGTGAGTTCGAATCCCATCTGGGTGGAAAATTTCGTTTATTAAAAATTAATAAATGAAGTTAATCTTTATCTTTGTGCGATCGGTACTCACCACAGGGACCACAGACGTTCGGATACAATTAGCGTCTCTTAGCAAAGACAATGACGTCGACTTTGCTAAGTATCAAGACAATTACTCTACACACACACACACACACTCACTACACTAGGTACCTGACTGTACCATGCCAATTATCATAGTTGTCGAGGCATTAACCATTGTTCTATGTATAAAGAGCAATTACAAAGAGTCAATAGCTCTATGTACAGATGCGTCTAAATCTTCACATAAAACAGAATGCGCTTTTTTATACTATGGGGACATTTACAAAAAAAAATTCAAATTGAAACCGGAGACTTTGATTTATACAGCAGAGGCTATTTCAATATGAAGCTTTATTATATGTAAATGAAGTTGATTCCGCCCATATTATAATTCTGTCTGACTTCTTAGCAGTGTTAAAATCTATTGGTAAATATGGACCCAAACTTATAAGACTGCCCATAAATTTATAAAATTAAACAATTTTTTTAACCAAAGGATTAAAATATTAAATGTGTACTACTGGCTGCCTGCCATTCCTTAATTATTACGAATAATGTATTGATTTGTATAAAACGGAACAATTCTCAAGAATTCACTTTATTTAATGAACTTACCTCTCCAACTAGATTTGATGGGACAAACCAGCGTTGAATTATTTATGAGATAAGCGTTTAGAGTCATCAGACTAGGGGATTTTCGTAAAACGTCTTCGCCGTTTTTCCATACATATTTTATCGCAGTCATCTCATAAGATACTGAAAATAAAAATGTCGTTTTAGGTAATTCGATGCAATAAACAAATATTTGAATACAGGTGCTTTTTATTTATGCCTGTCTAACATATGGTACAACGTTATGTATGTGTTTGTCGAGTTTACACGATACATATAAAAAGATATAAAAATATATAAATCATTTATTTAACACTCTGAAAAAGCGAACGAATTTTCAATGCATTTTGTAAGTGTTTGTACAACAAATTTTAGAAATAATATTATTAATATTGCTATTCGATTGCATAGCTGGCAAAGATATTGTTAATGATTATATCTTTATATATTATTATTATATCTTTCAAATAACAATGATTTTTCTTCAGTTTCGAAATATGACTATTTGCTGGGTGAAAACTACTTCGAATTTTCTTTGATTTTTAATAAGAAATTTAATCTATACATTATTTGCATTTATAGATCACCTAGCTCTGATACTGAACTATTTTTTCAGAGCCTGCTAAATTTGTTAGATATTCTGCCCATTAAAAGCAGAACAATTTTATGTGGTGATTTTAATATTGACTACGCTGCTGTTTGTGCGACCCAACTGTCTTTGGTAACTATTTTTGAATCATATGGTCTCACAATGCACGTTTAATTCTCCAACAAGAATCTCAAAAACATCATCCTCGACAATTGATTATGTGGTTTCCGATTTTCCACCTGCTGACGTCCATTCTACAGTTATTAGTGGGGGGCTTTCTGATCATGAAACGGTATATACCAAGTTTAGCAGTTTACAAACACCTCACTCAAAAACCCGACGATTAGGTAAGATTTTTTCCACTCAAAACTTTCGTAAATTCTATAATTCATGCTTGACTTCTGACTGGAGTTTTTTCTTCTGGAGACATTGACTGTAATTTTTATAAATAGACTTGTATCTATTTTTAATAAAGCATTTCCTCTATTAAACATCAGGCCAAAACATAATAAGTCTTGGATTATCAAAGGCATTCGCATATCTGCGAAAAATATGCGTTCTCTGCTATATATTAAAAAATTTAATGACAGTATCCCCATCTCTGATAATATCAACAAGTACAGAAAGTGCTATATAAAACTACTCAAAGTAGCCAAAAAATCCTACTTTCATAATCGCTTAACAAGCTCCAAAAATATTTCAAAAGAAACTTGGTCAATAATAAACGATTTTCGAAATAAAACCAGTACAGCGGATCAAACCTTTTCTTTTCCTAACCCCGAAAATCTAAATGATTACTTTGTTAATGTGAGTAAAAATATAACCTCAACTATTTCGCCACATCAAGATCCAGTTTCCTATCTCTCTAATTTAAAAAACATTGCTGATACCTTCTTTTTAAGACCAGTTGATAAGACGAAACTCATTTCAACAATTCGTAGTATAAAAAGCACATCGTCCTGTAGTACAGATGGATTATCTATTAAAATTTTCTCAAATCTACCGCATAATGTTTTGGACGTCATGGTCTCGCTAGTAAATGATTCCCTTGAAAAAAGTACATTCCCTAACTGCCTAAAGACTGCCATCGTCATTCCTCTTCATAAAGGTGGAGAAAAATCTGATGCCTGCAACTATAGACCTATTGCCTTGTTACCAGCACTATCAAAAATTATTGATAGACTTATAAAAGTTCGACTTATGTCCTTTCTCCTTAAATATAATATTTTATCGCAAAATCAGTTCGGCTTTTTGTCTAATAAATGCACTAGTGATGCCATATTTTCTGTGTTACATGATGTATATCTATCACTAAACAGTAACCTCTCCTCCGCCACCGTTTTCTGCGACTATTCCAAAGCCTTTGACTGCGTAAATCACGACATTCTATTAAAAAAATTAACTTTCTATGGAATTCGGGGTGTGTCTTTGAACTGGTTCAAAACTTACTTGCTAGGTAGGAAACAATTGGTTAGAATAAATGACACCGACTCTAGTTGTAAAGATATTGAGTGTGGAGTACCGCAAGGTTCAGTATTAGGTCCCATTCTTTTTTTACTTTTCATTAATGACATCACTTACTTGAAAATTAAAGGGAAAATTTTTCTATTTGCTGATGATACCAGTATCACTTGGAGCAGCTCTGATATTTCAACGCTTCATTCAATTATAACCGATGATTTACTTATAATCAAGGCTTGGTCAGACTCCAACTTACTTAGCTTTAACGTGGATAAGACTGTAGCATTATCTTATAAAGGAGACATGCAACCCTTGCTTTTGAATGAGAGCCAAATCAATATCGTAAATTCCGTGAAATTTCTAGGTATTCTCATTGACAGTGATCTCAAATGGTCCTTGCATACTGACTCCTTAAGGAAGAAACTAGCCTCAGCTTGCTTTGCAATAAGATCTGTTTCGAAGGAACTAAATTTATCTTCTGCCAAAATGGCATATTTCTCATTGTTCGAGTCCCATCTTCGATATGGGCTTCCATTTTGGGGTTCTAGTACAGCGGCCCAATTTAATACTATTTTTAAATTGCAAAAAAGAGCAATCCGTTATCTATTTGGTCTCAAACAAACAACTCATTGCAAGACCTACTTCAAAAATCACGGAATTTTGACGCTTCCCTCTTTATTTATTTTGAAAACGGTTTGTTTGATTCGAAAGCATCTAAACATTTTTCCCGATAGACCTGACCATGGCTACTCCATTAGAAATTCGGATTGTAACGTTTATTTGCCGATCCCGTCCACTCAGCTAGTAAAGAATTCTATTCTATATCGTGCAAAGAAACTTTATAATCACCTTCCAAGAGAAATTAAATCCGCAACATCCTTCATTAAGTTTTGTAAGGTGACAAAAATCTATCTCTCAGAAAGACCATATTATTCAGTTGACGAGTTTCTTAATGTATAACAAAGAAACAAAATTAGTATTGTTTATAATTACATTTGGGTGTCTCAAGCAGTGGCTACAATTTGTCTCATTTGTTGTTGTCTGTACAAATTATGTAGGTTATACAATAATTTTACTAATTTAAAATTGTGTTATTCTGTTTTTTACTATATTGTTTTTGTTTTATACTTTTTGTATTATTTGACTGATTTATTTTTTAGCTTTGTCCATAAAATTGTTCAATAATTTTCAGTGACAATAAAGCATATTTCTATTCTATTCTATTCTATAAATTATTGATCTCAGTATTCATAAACATCTTAAATTAGTATACATAGAACAAATTATGGTGAAATCACATCTTTGAATAGAATTAAGAAAAATACAAATGCATCACCATAATTTTGTGACAACTAACTAAATAGATAGTCTCAGAGGATTAGTAGAAGAACAACATGGTTTTAGATCCTACAGATCGTGTACGAACATAGTATTTATTATGTGATAAATATAAGAAAAATAGAGTATAATAAACCAGCATTCCAGTGCTTCGTATCTAGAGGATGTTATAGATTTGTTGCATAAGTGGAGAATTCCGTAAAATGTAAGCAGAACAACTGAAGATATTTACAGAGAAAATACAATTAAATACCGAGTAAAAGGATAACTTACAGAATCTGTTAAAGAATGCAGTGGGAGCAGCCAAAGTGATTTACTAAGCTCATTACCATTTACTATCATTATAGATGATTTAATATTAAAAATTTGTAAAGTGAAAGATATAAAATGAGGAATGCCGAGGTAAAAATGCTATGTTATGCAGATGATGTTGTTTATCATCATCATTCTGGCTTAACAACCCCGTGTGGGTTCTAGCCTCCTCAAGAATTTTTCTCCAGTCGTCCCTATCTATCGCCTTTTTCCGACAAACACGTATTCCCATATTTTCTCATGTCTTCATCGATGTTATCATTTAGCTGGGTCATTTTGTTCCATCTGTATTACATGCCCTATCCACCTCAGACGTTCTATATTAATATTATTTTTAAAATATCTAGTTTCAGGTATATTCTATAAAGTTCGAAGTTGTATTGGCTTCTCGACTCTTCATTGTTGTTCACTACTCCATAGATTTGTCTTGGTACTTTTCTTTTGAAACATCCTAACATGTGTTCATTACTTTTTGTTAGATTCCAGGTCTCTGAACCATATTTTAGGACTAGGCGTATTATTGTTTTATATAGTTTTATTTGTCAACCTCACCTACCCACGTGATGATCTTGATTATAGTCATCCAGAGCATCATGCTAGATAACAAATGATGCTCTGGCATCCGAGTGATTTCCGGTATAAGCAATTCCCCACTAACTGACCAACGGCTTTGACTTTAGGGCGGATGAGTTGATGAGTGGTAGGGCATTCTTTTGTCCTGGGGTTGAGAAAATGGCCCCAGAATGCGCTAGAAAGGCAGAAGATAGCAAAACGTTGAGGAAATAAATGACGGTTGCTTGAAACGCAACCGTTATTTATTTTGAAATTTCCCAATGTTCCTCCACGTTTTTCTAACTTCTGCCATTCTAGCGCATTCTGACAATGGAGCGCCAATGGTAGCAACAATATGGTGTATCGTGTGGGAGATCTACCTCTATTTCTTTTGCCTTCTACTTTTCCCTGGATGGTAAGTTTTTCAAGACCATTTCTTTGAAGCACATGTCCAAAATAGCTTATTATTTGTTTTGATATTTGTGTTCTTAGTATTTTCTTTATTTTTAGCTGGTTCAGTATGGATTCATTTGTTCTTTCGGACCACCCATGGTATTCTCAGCATTCGTCTCCAGCAGTACATCTTAAATACATCTATGTTCTTTTTGTCTTTCACAGTAAGGGTCCAGCATTCCGATGCATAAGTAAAAACAGGAAAAACTAGACTTCTTAATAGTCTCATTTTTGTATCGGTAGTTATGAAGCACAAATATGTTGTGATGTTGAATTCTCTGGATTTTTCTACAATCTGCCGTACGTTTAAAATTTGTTCTCTAGTATCACGTCCGGGGACGAAACCTGCTTGTTCCTCCGCAATGTTAGGTAGTAAAAAGGGCTTTTATCTTCTCGAGAATTATGTGTAAGAGTATCTTACTGCAATGCGCAATTAGAGCAATTGTGCGATAGTTGCTACATAAATCTTTCGCTCCCTTTTTTATTTATGGGAATATATAGTGATTGTGTCCAGTCCTCAGGCCATTTACCTGTCTCCCACACTCTTTGATAAATTTGATGTATTATATCCACTCCAACGTCATCTCGGGGCCAAATCATTTCAATAGGTATGTTATCTGGACCGGCAGCTATGCGATAGTTGCTACATAAATCTTTCGCTCCCTTTTTATTTATGGGAATATATACTGATTGTGTCCAGTCCTCAGGCCATTTACCTGTTCTCCCACACTCTTTGACAAATTTGATGTATTATTATCCACTCCAACGTCATCTCGGGGCCAAATCATTTCAATAGGTATGTTATCTGGACCACCAGCTTTCTGACTTTTTTACCTCATAATTGCTGCTTCAACTTCACTTTTGAGTACGTCAGGTTCCTCCATCCTCCAAAGCGTCTGTGCTTTCCTCCATCATCAGTCCAAGTAATATATATATATATATATATATATATATATATATATATATATATATATATATATTTATATATATATATATATATATATATTATATATATATATATATATATATACATATATATATATATATATATATATATATATATGCATAACTGAACAAAATCCTAGATAGTCATTATAAAAAGCATAGTTATTACAATTTGACATATTCTTCGTAACTCACCCTGTAAATTGTTTGTCTTCTACAGTCATCTTTTTGGTTATCTTATTGATTCATTGCGCAATGTAATCCATATTTATATAGCCATTAGTCGTTCGCCGTTAACAAAATCATTTGTAAACGTCTGTAGCTTAACAAGACTGTATAATTCCTATTCACTGATCCCCGTTTTGCCTCGTTTACGACATTAAACACCGTGAAGTAATAAATAACGCCAGTTTCATTTGTTCCGTAATTTTTGAGTGAATTGAGATGAATGAAATTTGCTAAGTTATGTGGTAGCATTAGCAGATATTAAAAATTCTGTAGACGTTTGAGAATGCAGCCGTGGCAGTCGAGCTGAATCGGAACACGCCATGCCAAAACAAATTGCAGGGTATTTTAAAATCAAAACTAAGTGGAATAAGTTGGCAAAGTTTGACAAGTTTATTTTGGTGTATAATCGTTAGGCTGAAACTGAAAGTATATAAAGGAAAGTTTGAAATGTTTTGAATTTATATCCATCATATCGAAACTGGGAAGACAGCAATAACCACGAGAAATAAACAAGGTTATATGTGTGTGAGTGTGTGTTTGGTAGGTTGGCTTGGAAACTAGTTCTTTAGTTACAGAATTGTAATATAAGATATTAGTTCTTAAATAATGTAACCAATTTTAAATAGAAAGTTACATATTAGTTCGTATACTTCTCTACTATCTAAGGAGAGTAAATGGGTGATGTTTATGGGAGTCTGAATTTTAAGTTCTGATAGTTTTGAATACAGCTGATCTGTTTCATACTTATGTTTATCGCACTTAAAAAGAATATGGTTGATGTTATATTGTGATATATTATCTCATGAGCATACCCCAGAAGGAATAATTATTTAACTTAGCTAAGTGAGGAATGCACCCTGATAAGTTTTCAGTTGTGTAATTGTGGCTGTCAACTTCTTTGGCATTGCGTATTTGAAAATATAGGCAACATCTTGTGGTAAGGTAGAGTGGATAGTATAATATTGATTATTTGAATTTGTTGCTATGTTTTTCAATTTTTCTTTCCAATTTATAAAAACTTTGTTATAATAATGTTGTTATAAGTCCTCCAATGTGAATATGGAAATATACAGTTCAATATGGGTCGCGTATAATAGAGTTCATTATGATCTAGAAGGTGAAGTGCGTATGTCGAATCTGTTTTTTTACTCTTGACAGCCCTTTTATGTTCTGCTATTCGTTTATCAAAGTTTCTACCAGTTGTACAGTTTGAAGTTTGTACACACCACTATTATAAGTGTTTTTTTATTTTGGCTCCTGTTATTTTTAATATATTTGCCTAGGTTGTTATTTGTTGGGAAAGCTGGTGTTATTCCTTTCTTTTTTATGTGTTTGGCAATTTTTGTTGTTATTTTGCCTGTATATGTAATCGAGCAGAATGTACTGGGTTTTTTCTCTGGTGGTGGAAATACTAATTTTCAGGGCTTTTTTGTGTAGTTTTTTGATTTAATCAATTTAATCAATTAATAAAATGTTAAATCAAAAACTACACAAGAAAGCCCTGAAATTAGTATTTCCACCACCAGAGAAAAAACCCAGTACCTTCTGCTCGATTACATATACAGGCAAAATAACAACAAAAATTGCCAAACACATAAAAAAGAAAGGAATAACACCAGCTTTCCGAACAAATAAAAACCTAGGCAAATATATTAAAAATAACAAGAGCCAAAATAAAAAACACTTAAATAGTGGTCTGTACAAACTTCAAACTGTACAACTGGTAGAAACTTTGATAAACGAATAGCAGAACATAAAAGGGCTGTCAAGAGTAGAAAAACAGATTCAACATACGCACTTCACCTTCTAGATCATAATGATTCTTTTAATGATAAATTTAAAATTCTACACATTCAAAATAAAGGCCTTAAGCTATCTTTGTTAGAATCTATGGAAATCAACAAATTAAAAAACACAGATATAATTCTGAATGACCAACTTGAGATAAACAGTTCTCCCTCCTCAACCTATTTCATTAGAGACTCTAAATTTGTAAAACCAAGCCAAAAATAGATCACTTGAGAAAGGCAGTCAGCCGAAACAGCTGTAGTGATAAGATTTAAAATAAATTTTGTGGAAGTTTGAAAACACAGTTTCCTTTGGTATTAGGTTGTTGTCTCTACATCTTCGTAAAAATTAAATTAAATTTTGATAATGTGCCAGTTTCGTGTTATAGAATTTCCAATCTCTGAAAATTTTTTGAAATTAAAACGTCAATAAAAGTATTTTTACCTTTAATTGTGGCTTATTCCCATTTAAATAGTAATTGCTATGAAAGAAATAGTTATCTATTTAATTCTTATACCTAATTAAGATAAAACACTCTCCTCTTGTTACAGACCGATATCATTAATGTCTTGCATATGCAATACATTTTGAAAGAGTTATTAAAACTCGATTAGAATGGCTTTTTTACCCATACTTAAATAACGTTTTCCAAAAACACTTATCTTGTTAGTTTGTTTTTAGACCTAAAAGGGCCTATAAAAAATGTTCTTAATTTTTACATATCTAACAAACTGCATATTTATTTTCAATTATAAAAAAGTATATAACTATAAAAATGTTCTATTTTAGAAGTTTGTTTATACAAAACAATTAACAAATATATACTTACTACTTTCCATCGAAAAGGTACACGTTGGGTCATCGAAGGGAAAAATATTCAAGCTTCCCTGGCAGGATAGGATTAAATGCCTCCTGGAAACAACATTAAAATGAGAATTAAGCAATTTCTCCTTTGTTAAAATACTTAAAAAAAACAAGATATTTTGGTGTATTTCGGGTCTTCAACTGTTCAATATTGTTTTTCTTTTGATACAAATGATTCGTAAATATTTTAAGAGCATTTGTCTTCAAATAGCTTTTGAAAGCTTTAAAAAGCTTTTAAAAAAGGTTAAGATGAAGCAGACTCAAAGATTATGGAACTCTTCGAAGAATATTTTAAGTAAAAGTTAACTATTTTAGTCGATTGAGACATAAAATCAAAGGAAAATACCAAAAAATCATTGAGACTAGTTTTGAGATTAATATTATAAATAAATTTTACAGACCACGAAAAAATATATGGAGGTTAACAGCATTAGAAATCCTAAGATTTTCTACTTTGCGAAACTAAACTCAAATGTTTACCTCTGCGCTTTTTAAAAATTACAAATCAGACATATTAATGAATTAGTCGACAAGGGAATCTACAATTTGCATTCCACGTGTCGTTGATCATGTTAACGCAGATTAATAAACACTACTATTATTATATTTAATTAGAAAAGAAAATACGTTTTATTGTTTTACAAGTACAAGTGTAAGGAGTACAGAGACCGGTGACAAGTGACAAGTAAGTCGTCAGACATCAATAAAAATAAAACAGTTACAGTTATTAGGAAATGTGCTTTTAGGATTTGTTAAGTACACAACAGCCAATACAGCTTCCTCTTCAAAATGGCTTGTCAAGATCGCAGTCCAAAATTAAACATTCAGATTAATCTAAAATATTACGATTGTATTTTTCCGCTAATTCGTTTTGGCACTAGATTCCTGGTACACAATATTGTACAGTTATTTAGTACAAAACTTAACTAGTACAAAAATATATCCCCAGCATTATTATATCTCAAATACTCTGTTTTTAGGTTGAATTTTTGATTCACTTAAGGCTACAAATTTGCTAAACTTCACTTCACACTTTATTCTTTTCTTTAATAATTTATAACACTCCAAAATGATTTGTAATTATTAATGAATGAAACATGATAATCTTTATCATCATGAGTAAAAGGGCTAATTTATTCACAGACATTTGGGATTTTCATATCACATGGGATGCTTTTTTAAAAATAAAGAACGTGTCTGCTTACCTTTCAAGCATATCTCACATACTGAACTCACAGGAAATTTACAAGAATGTCTATCTGCTTGTACCACAACTCAGATATATCAGGAACAATGTTAACCACATCTGAATACAATTCTTACAATTCCATAAAATACAAATTACCAACTAATTTTCCAGTAATAATTCCAGTATCACCCTTTATAATTTTTAACTTCCTTATGTTCAAAAATCAGACAAAAAACCTTTCTCTTTAATTTGTTTTATAGATAAGTAAAAAAAAGTCACAAACAAAAAACATAATTCAAAGAAACTGTAAGTCCCTTCTTTACATATAGCTGAGAAACTGCCTTGAAAATTTTGCTGCTACTATTTTACCAATCTTTGCTTCATTTATTTGTCTATCCACTGCTTTGAAATTAGTCAAAAATTAAATGTATTTTAACATAAAAACAGGTGATTTGTACAACAAATTCTATCCACGACCAGATGTACACTATTTATTACACAGCTGACTGCAACTTCCTCTTTTGTGTGACTACCAAAAAATGCAATTTGTTTATTTTCAACATTACTCATGTTAGCAGTCTTACGATTTTTGGACAATCTTTTTGGACAGTTAGAGCGAATATGCCCTATTTTCACGACAATAATAACAACGAACTTTAAAAGTATGTTGGCTCTTACCTTTATATTTATCCTGACCAACAAATGCATGCGAAGGAACATTATCACATCTCAAATACTCTATTTACAGGTACACATGTAACTTCCTTTGTTTTTAAAGAATTATTTTCTACCATTAAACTATTTTTCACAAAACCTGCAGTTACTTTAGCCGGATCAGAATGAAATAAAATATCAATGGATGTTACAACTTTACTAAATTTGTCAGCATTGTATATTAAATGTGTGCAGATCTTTTCACTATTACCTATTTTACCTCCTACCTCATTTATATTTCTTTATGGTTTTATCAAAATTCACCAAAAACTCACGAAGTTGCCGTCTTCTTTAAGTACTAAGTTGCGCAACTTTTTTAAAAATTTGAATTTATTTTCGCCAAGTAGAAAATGTTAGAATTTCTAATGTTATTTAATTATTTTCTATGACAAGAACGACTTAATTTAGATTCAGAGCTTCTGTATATATGTCGCTCTGATAGATCTAATAAGGTTAAAATACGTACAAGCGGGTGATAGATTCCCTCCATTAAAATTAAATCTAAAACCGTCTTTTTGATATATAGATATGCTTAAAAAAGAAAATTTTAAACGATTGTCATAAAAAATGTTGGAGTATATAAAAAAGAAGGAGTATGTTCGAAAGTTGCTACTACCAGAAAGTGTTGTTCTGAAGCTATTTTCTTGTGGCATTGTAAATTAATTACTATTTATAACTGGGAATAAGCCACAATTAAAGATAAAAATACGTTTATTGACGTTTCAATTTCCAATTCGGAAATCGTTCTCAAAATACAAACACTAAATTATTAATTTAGTGTTTGTATTTTGAGAACGATTTCCGAATTGGAAATTGAAACGTCAATAAACGTATTTTCATCTTTAATTGTGGCTTACTCCCAGTTATAAATAGTAATTAATTTACAAGAAAGTGGTAGCGGATGTAGATCTACGAACAAGTGAGGTTATTGGTTAACTAAAATAAATTAATTGTAAAGGTTCATTAAAAAAAAATTGAGTCACCAATTGATATCTTACCTCATAAGATAATTAACACTTCCGTTTCTATAAATTCTTAGCGAAAAATGCATAGGTATTATCGGGTCCTTAAAATCTCCGTGCATAATAAAGTATGTGTCAGGTATCCAAATATCACTGTGGTGATGAATGGCATTTAAGTAATTGTATTGGCTTTGGTTCGAGTATTTTAGCCTTGGATCATACCATTGCTGTTGCAGTAAAAATTCTACTTCGTATTTCTGAAAAATAAAGAAAAATATTGGTAATTTCATAAATAACTATAAGAACTGTATGCTGCATTACAACTATACACATACTTGTATAAATAAATTACTAAATAAAGGTATTTTCAAATGAATATAGATAGATGGTTGCATTTCGATTTTAATTTTATTTTTACAGCATTTTCTCTTAAACGTATTTCAAGATTTACCTATCATCAGGCAGACTTGTGTGAAAAATGAACTGGATTAAAACGTACCGGCTAGTTATAGGGCCGGTCTAGGTTACAGGGCACTCTTTTGTCCTGAGATAGAGAAATCTGTCTCGAAGGCGGATGAATCAAGGAATGGTCAACGGCGTAAGGATACAGAAGGCAACGGAAAACCACTGTATTAATGATCCTTAAGATTCCCTAGTATAATCATGATGGCAAATGTCACATCAATCACTCATGTTACTGATCATGGACCTCGGAACCCAAGATCCGGCAGGAGAGGAAAACCACAGACAGACCATAAGGCCTGTCAGGTCGCGAACCAGCGAAATCCCTGTGTAAGTAAATATCAATCACCTTAAGATATTAAGAAATAGCGACGTGGAATGTAAGAAGCCTCTTTGCAGCAGGTAAATTAAATAATGTAGCCCTTGAAATGGAAAACCTTAAAATTGATGTCCTAGGTATAAGTGATGTACAGTGGCCAGGATCAGGAAAATGCACGAATAACAGTGGAACACTTTATTATTCAGATTGAAAATGATATTTGAAAAAAATTCTTAAATTCGTTTAAATTTTATAGAGATATTTCCAATTCAAATGGGTCCCACTGTATATTAAAAAAATGTAAAACAAAACAAAAACACTAAAATCGGACATCTTCCTTAATATGAACGAGTTTTAAGGATTTGTATATTTCATTGACTAGACTATTAAATGGAAAATATTTTTCGTTATCCACAATTTCTACAATTTTGATGGCACTATTTACGACTAAATATTTCCGCATTCCGACTAAATACACATTATGAATTAAAGACATCCCTCTCGGAGTATAATTCCTCCCTTTTGCACAACAATGTATGTCATCTATGCTCTTTGTCGAATTCCAAATAAAACGATTTTTCGAGGAGCCAACGTGACTGTTGTGGCAGAGCAGAAAAATGTTCCAATCGAATCTCAAGGGGCAGGTGGCAATGGATTCATTCTATTTCAGTCGTCAGGTTGACAGAACTTCAATTTAGTTTTTAGATTTATTTTAAAAAACTAAACGCTCAGATTGGCTAAATGCAGTCAGAGTCATCCCAGAGGTTTTTCCAATTTAAACGGGTGTATTGATTGCTACGGTTTCCCTTATTACTATGCAGCTCAGCTACTTAAACTAAACGGATTTAATTACTTACTACAATTGTTTTAAATACAATGAAAAAGAGTTGTATTTAAAATATTGTGGTTACTTTTCTTAATTTACAAGAATACAAGAACTATATATAATCTAAAAATATGGAAAAAAGCAACTGAGAAGGCAAATGAAATTATTTTTTATGCCATATGACACTTAAATATCGTAGAGTAAGGACGTATTCCGATAAGTACGATAGCAAGAAGTGACAACCCGTAAGAACATATTAAAATCTAGTTATTAAAATTCTAGTTATTATAAATAAACAGTAAAGTAGCAGTGGCATACCAAATTCTGTTTTTCTACTCTAAAAAAATTCACATCCACGGAACACAAATAAAACGGTATCTATTGTAGTACCAACACAAAAATTGCAGGTAAGCAGCAGGTACACATTATTAAACATTTAGGTACATGTACCCAACTCTCCAACAATATTCGTCACTAGAATACATATCCGAACATGCACCAAACCACATATACTGGCAACCGACACATACTCCTATATCAAACATTTCACAAAATCAATTCGCTCTTCCACCACAACTACAAAAAATTTCCATTCCAACCCCAATCAATTTACTACAACCCAAGCAACATATCTACTGTAGCAACATATCTACTGTAGCGCAGGACCTCAAACACAAAAGTAAAACTTGCAATCACACATTCAGAAAACTCGGATATAGAGTCTAGCGAAGATGACGATCAAGAAACCCAAAATAGAAGCTCATGGAAAGTATTTAAAAAACCTAAATTTTCAAAACAAAGTACCGATCCCAATTCTCCATACTGATCCCAATTCTCCAAGCTCACCACCAACAAAAATACAAAATCGATACAGTGTATTATCAAACGCAGAGAGCCCTGAACAAACTGAAACAGAAAAACAACAGAAAATACCAAAACCACCTACAATATTCGTACATAGGGTCAAAAACTTTAAATATACGATCGATAACTTTGCACAAATTGTGAAGGAAGAAACCTACTATACCATAACTCTGACAAAGATTACAAAATTATACAATAATTAGATATAGTAAACAGATACTACATTTACAAGAAGAAATCGTTTTCCACACTTACCAAATAAAGGAAGAATGTACCTACAGAGTGGTAATAAGACATATCCATTATTCTACACCCACAACAAATATTACAAAGGACCTAGGAAAATCGGGCCATAAAGTTAGCAATATAACTAATATTAGCACGTTATGAGAGGGGATAAATATGTGTTGCTACAAACCATAATGCAGGGGAAAATACAGGAAATATGAAGTATTGGAAGAAGACGTTTCTCCTGGCTCAACAATCTGAGAAAGTGGTATAATTGCTGCTCCATCGACTTGTTTAGAGCTGCAATCTCAAAAGTAAAAATAGCTGTGATGATTACCAACCCTCTTAGAGAAGACGGTACCTAAGGAAGATAACTAACATTCGACACAGATAAACAAAGAAACCCTTATTTTATTTTTCATATTTAACCTAGAATTTCTAAGTCTCACTAAAATAGAAGTCAAGGTACCAAATAAGAGAAACTTAATCATCCAATACATGAGATGTCAAGCATACGGCCATAGTTAAAACATATTGCACTAAACCGCACTACTGTGTAAAATGTGGAGAACAAAATAATACAAAAAAACTGTAAAAACCTAGAAACATTCCAGCTTAGTGTTCACTATGCAAACAAAATTACCCTTCTAACTATAAGGGCTGTGTAGTCTACAGGAACTAGTAAAAACAGACATATGCAGAAAAAGAGGAAACCAACAGCCTCAAGAAACAATATTCAATAGCCTACATGTATATTACTGAAACAAATCAGCTAAATACCACTCTACAAAAACATCAAAGAACATTTGCAAACGTGACAACACATCAAACCACTCCCAATTCAAAACCTAAAACTAATATGGAACAATAACTATTAACATTGTAGCGTTTTAAATTTTCATATTTAATATTTATATAGTAATATAAATTTTGTTTTAAAATTTTGTAGTAATCCCCTGATTTTGTTTTATGCGTTTTGTCTATTATAAGGGAATTTTAAAACGATCAAAATATTATAGCGTCTAAGTTAAGATGCTTAAATGCGTAATAACGCTGGAAATATTTTTTTGTCTTTGTATACATTCAAAATTTTCCAATCCGTACGTGTTATTTTTTAAACGCCATAAAGCTTGAAAAATTTCAAGGTTGTTACGAACACTTGTCGAGGGTATTTGTTTGTTTTAAGTTTAAACTAGCTGCGAGACGCAAGGGGAAATTTATTTTGGCATCGAATTTGTAGAATGTAACGCAGAGGTCAGTCAAGTTAGTGCAGTTAAACTGAGAAGACGTGTTGGGGCGACTTTAAACCGAAAGTCGATTCAATTTTTTTGTATTATGTCTTAAGACCGGTAAGATGATAATACTCTTTGCATAATAGCAGTTAAGATAGAGTAATCATCGGAAGATTTATACAGTGTACCAGAGACTAATGGAATTTTTGAGGATTAGTATATACAATGTCCCACCAGCTTTGTTGTCGTTTGCCTGCTTGATCCAACCTCATCTACGTCAGATCTTCGTTCCTGAGTATGAAAATGGTTTCCTGTGTTCCAGTTTGAGAATTTGTCCTTGCAGCTTCAATCCCAGAGATGAAGCCAGTTTTTTTTTAAAGTTATGTGGCGAAATATGTGAACATAAAGTAAGAATTAATATATTAATTTTTCCAAGTTTTTATAGATATTTTTTTAATAATTGCTTTCATTAAAACAAAAGAATTTGTAATAATTAAAGTTTTATATTATGTTAGAGTCGTAGCTAAAAAATGTTATATTTATTCTGTCTTAAAATGTTATGTTGACATATGACATTTTGCTCTAATCCATTTTTGTTAAAACAATTTTCATTTGATTATTATATAGAAAAGATATTTTATATATAAGGTTAAATTCTACAGTATTTGCTTAAAAAGGATATCCTTAAGTTTTAATATTCTAATTTGGCCATATTAATTAATAACCTAGGAACCATTTCAAAATTTTTGTAGCAATTTCTTTTGTAACAAATAACACCTAAGTTTTTGTTAATTTGTATTATGTTATATAGTATGCTGCTTGTGTAATTTATATTTTTGATAACTGTTTGTTTGAGACAAAAATAAACGTTTGATTTGTTTCTCTGATCCATTATGTGTTTTAATTTAGAAAAGTCTCCTAACCCTTGTATGTATTTTTGATTTTAGGAAACAAGAATTTTTCTCTCGCCCAGAAGGAAGTTTTTTTTCAAAGCGGCGTCCCAATAAAGAAAATAGCTAGAGGTAAATCTTATCTGCCATATCTTGTTTGTTTTTGACCCAGAAGATTTATCTAAGTATTCCTTTGTTTCATTTTGTAGATCCGACACATTTATTTCAACTTATCCACGACCCAGCTCTCCAACAACCCCCTGAGTTGTTTGTTTTTGACCCAGAAGATTTATCTAAGTATTCCTTTGTTTCATTTTGTAGATCCGACACATTTATTTCAACTTATCCACGACCCAGCTCTCCAACAACCCCCTGAGTGTCGTACGCATCAGTCTCGATTATTTTGTTTGCCTATCCCTACCCCCAGTAGTTTCTTTGTCCCCACTCTTCTACTCCTGAGGAAAGCAAAATATATCGTTACAATATTCCTACACGAGTTCAAAAAACATGTTCTCGCAACTGATGAGTTAGAATAGGATAATATTAAACTTACTAACACAAGTCATTAATCAAAGAAATTCTTAAAGTTTCCACGTGGAAAGCCAATGGCCTGCTAAATCATAAGAAGGAAGTAATTATTTTCTTATATCTGAATAAAATTATTGTTCTATACTTCTACTTGTTCTTATACCGATCTAACTACGTTCAATATTCTGCTCTATACCAGATACAGCAGACATCATCCTGGTAGTACAGTTCATGGTGGTTGGGCAGTAATCATCCGCAGCTGCATATCACATCATGTATTGCCGAAACATGCAACATAAATACAAGCAGCAATCATCATGTAAATGTTTAGCCCATCTCATCACGCAATGTTCACAGATAAATACAAAGCCTATTTACAAATTACTTGGCAGTAAATTAACATAGCACACTGGGGCTCAAGACTCACAACCACAAAAAGTCGTAACCTTCTTAATGACCGATAACAACTTTGATTGCGACACCAACGAAATCCCTACGTACTGACCGAGTGACCCGACTACTATGTAAGTAAAGAAATATCCAAAACAACTGTCTAATAAAATACAGCTATGATCTCTTATGAGATCATATACCAGTTATTATGAGTCTGAGTCTCTCTCTTCAATCCTGACCCCCCAGGGGGAGTGTAGTGGTCGACGTGATGTCGTGTATTGTCCGTCTCCAGAGATCTCTGTCTCTGGTCATTTCTTTTAATTCATGCATAGGTTTTTGGCATATTCCTGTAATTTGATCTATCCATCTTGTTGGGGATCTTCCTCGTGATCTTCGGCCTAAGTGCCACAGTTATAAACAACCCACCACCTCCTCAACTCAAAAAACAACACACTGGGCAAATTTTTAATCTTACTTAGAAGAAAACATCAATCCTAATCTGTCTATCCAATATACACATGACATAGATACAGCAGCTTAATATTTCACCACACTTGCGCAAAAAGGGACATGGCAATCTGCACCACGAACTAAACGTAAACCAATACTACTACTACTAAGGATTTCCACAATTTTCACTGTCTTCCTTCACTCAACCGTTTTCTCCAATTTTCCTTGTCATTCCAGTCCCCATCTCGCAGGGTTCTTTTCTCCATAGCCTCGTCGATTTCGTCTCTGAATGACCTTCGGGGTTGTCCTCTCTTTCTTCTCCGATCGAACTCCATTCTGTGATTTTGTTTATCCAGCGTCCTCTGTCTGCTCTTCTGACGTGGCCGTACCAGGATAGTCTTTTTCTCCTCTATATAGTCGATTATGTCTGATTGCACTCCCATTCTCCGCTTAATCTCTGCGTTTTCAATTCTGTCTCTTTTTGTAAGTCTAGGTATTCGGTTTTCTCTAAGTTTATTTCCATTCCGTTGTTTTTATATTCTTCTTCTAGTTTTCTGAGCATAAATCTGAGATCTTCTTCATCTTGTGCGATGACTACTTGATCGTCGGCAAAACTTAAGGTGTATAGGTATTCGTCTCTTACTGGTATGCCCATTCCTTCGAACTTTCTCCTCCATGGTTTGAGTGTCTTTTCCAAGAATATTTAAACAGAGTAGGGGACATAGCATAGCCTTGTAGAAGTCCTTTTGTCGTCTTAAATGGATTGTAGGCTTTATTTCCACATTTAATAGTTACTTTGTTTTTCTTGTGTACAGTGCTTTTAACTGCTTTTATTAGTGTTTGTCGGATTCCGAGATCATTCATTGCTTCCCATAATTTGACTCTAGGTATTGAGTCGTATGCTTTCTTTAGAGCAAAAAACGCCAGATGGACCGGTCTACCTTTTTACCATTTTCTTCTCTATCAGTTGTTCTAATGTGTACGTATGATCTAGGCATGATTTTCCTACTGTGAACCCTGCTTGGTCTTCTCCAATTTTTTCTGTTATTCCAGTTTCTAGTTTTTTCCTTGATAATTTTCCCGTAAAGTCTATCTACCGACGATATTATACTAATTCCTCTGTAGTTTTCACATTTTTTCCTGTTTCTTTTCTTATGTATGGATGTGATGTATGCTTGTGTCCATTCCGCAGGTATTTCGTTTTTTTTTTTTCGCAGGTTTTTAAAACGTAAAACGTAAACCAATACATACAACAAATGTTTCACAAATTGCTCTGTCTTTTTTTCAATTTAATTTATTTATATAGAAATAGTTTTTGTTTTATTTTAGAATCAATCCCTTTGAAATAAAAGTGCTGTAAACATTGTGTAAGAAAACCACAAACTAGCATTAGGGTTCACGGAAAGATAAAATTACATTAACACACATGGAACGTCTGTTGGACTGTGAAAATGAAGTTGAAATAAAAATAGAGATATGTAAAGTTTTTCACTCCTATTGCAAAGAAAAGTCAGAACTGGTTAAGTACCGATAGCTGAAATCTACAGATAACTTTAGCGATGTGTTGTGAACATTTAAATGTGATGTAAAATGGGCATTTTGCGCATAAATACCGTAGGGTCTTTAAAATAAAAGAGGCGGTTCTAATTTATTTAATAATATTTATTTATAAGTAGACTATAAACAGGTGAAAAATATGCTCATAAATAAGAATAATAAAGCAAAACCTAGAATATAAGGTTTTAATCAACATAAATTGTACACATAATATTAACAAAAACAATAAAATTAATATGGCAGTTACAGTGTTAAACACTGACAGCATAAAGTTGTCTACAATATTCGAAGCCTACAGCCAAAGCAATTACCAAGGAGGTTAATATCACATCATTCTCCCACACTATAATCTTCCAAATACAGTGGTAAATAACGAATTTTTTTCAGATCTTTTAGGTAGTACTGAAAGAGGCAATAGGCTCTGTTCAGAACTCATTGAGGGTTCTTCAAGAAGTAATGAATCCAGTGGAGGGGGAGATGTATATGTATCTGCCAGGGGCTGCATGTCTTGCCTGGTTGTATTGGATGAGGAATCATTAAGACTCGAATGTAACTCATGTGGGTCTTCTACGAACACTGATTCTTGACCTGGTATATCTAGTATTTCCCCTTCACCTCGTCTACTCGGAGCCAGATAACGATTATACACTGTGGTCCCGCGTCCGTCTTTTAGTTTAACAAAAGAGTATGCAGAATTTGCTTCTATTACCTTTACTTCCTCTACGATAGGCTGTTACTTATTTTTCCGATCGAACCTTTTTCATCAAGACATGCCCAGATTTTGCTAGCCATAACGGTATTGTATTCCGATTTGGATATCGACGTGTGTGTACACGAACATCCTTTCATGCGGCGTAAAGTTAGTTGCGGTATACAATTAGTGAACGAATGAAATGCAGCACGATAGGTAGGTATTGTTCCCAAGTCTCAATAGGTGCTTCATGTGATTCACAGGCCAGTTGAATAGCTTTTCAGACAGTAGAATTCAACTTCTCTACTTGACCATTTCCATGAGGATTATAAGCGGTAGTTCTACTTGTTGCGATTCTTCTGAAGTTGATAAACTCTTTGACTTCAGCTGATAGAAATTGAGTCCCTCTGTCCGAATAAATGTAATACATTCGTCTTTGGTTGTCAACAGGCGTAAGCCACAATGTCGTGAAACTGAGAAAATGCCTTTCAAACATTTTTAAGCCAATAAATTTCAATTGTTTTGTTTATAACTTGGTCATTTTTTAAGATTAAGAGCTGCAACTTTTAACTAGCATGCTTTATAGGATTATTTAGATGTATGTTAATTATTAAAATTTTCTGTTAAATATTTTTTAAGATACGTGGCATACGTCCATTGAGCACTGAAAATTAGTTGCATTTGTGTAAGTGTTAAAAGAATCATGCCTCTAAAATACTTTGAAACTGAAACTTTTAAACATAATAAATATTCATAATAAAAAATACTTGTTTAGAATAGTATTTACATGAATGTTATTCTTTACTATGCAAGCTTGTAATAACTGTAGATAATATTAACAGCAGAAATATTTGTTTAAAATAAAACAAAAATTGAACTTTTAAATTTATTACATACTATTCTGAAAAACAAAGAAATAAAACTAAATTGAGGATACGTAATAATAAAGACTTTACTAGTCTACATCACTTTCTGTGTCACTGTTTTTACGAGTAGCATCCTCATCAAACTCTAAACCTTTGTAGAAGTCGTGGTAGGCAGATGGAATACTACCTTTCTCACACATTTTTAACAAATCTCTTGATTTGCTTTTCTCAATTTTGAGTTTGGCTGCGTATAAATTTGATACATCTATCGTGGATTGGTTTCGAAGTTGTCGTCGATGTATGTTCAGAGATTGGAAGTGGTCCTTACTCAGTTGATATTTATAGTAAATAGTTGCACGTTCACTTTTGCGATATTGAAACCACTTAACATTTAGCCATTTAACTCTTTCTCCGCTTTCAGAAATTGTTTTGTTTGTTATAAACTGATTACCGAATTTCTTAAAGTCAAGAAAATCGGTATGCACCATTTCAACAACCTTGTAGTAAGGTTTTTGGTTTTAGCGGTACGAGCCACCATGTACCAACCTTCTGGTGTGAATACATCTACTTTTCTACCCCGAGCTTCTATAGCAGAGTGTACAGAATCACACTCCATCTCGGAGTGCCCTGATTCCATAAATTTCTGATTAATCATATTAATGGGCATATGTTCCACAGCACGCAAAAACATTGCAGATATAATAGAATTGCGATTCTGACCTGACGCAGTGTCAGAATAGAAGGTTATTTCATTTTTTTCTCCCAACGACATCAAGAAGTTCCATAGGCAGCTGGCGATTTCTGATGCACCCTTTGAACCAAAACCTTCATGCCACATATAATTAGTAGCTTCCCCAACAGCCAGATTATACAATGTAAAATTGTGAGGTCTTTAGTTTTTTTAAATAATATAGTTGTCCTACTTGTAAACTTGGTGCTAACAGTATTTTTTCTAGATCCATACTATAGCATTCAAATGTTGAATCTAACTTAGCTTTGGCTTTGTCATTTTGCTTGTGCTCTCTGGCCTCTTCTTTGCATATTAGGTGCAACTTGTATTTTTCTTCATCTGTTTTTTTTCTCTTCTGTCGACTTATTTTTGTATTGAGTGCAAAAGTCGCACTGATCTTTTTTGGGAACATGGAAGCCATAATTGAATTCATTTGTGAAAATAGATTTATAGAAACTAGCTTTTTCGGGAACAACATTACGCTCCCTACAGTATTCTACATAATCTAAGTAGAGCCGAGTTTTACTCAGCCCAGAAGGCAAGTACATTCTCTTACTACTGCTCCGACAATAGCGGGAAGCAACAACGGGTAGAGATTTGATCCCTAATTAAGTTTTTTACTTCATCGCTTTTTTTGTTGGGGGGTTCTTTTTTACCTCTATGGTCTATTTTTGTAACACCTGTAGGAGCAGTTTCATAAGAGCCGTGAGTCACAAGGTCCGCCTCTGAATACCCGGGTTGTGCAATTGTTTTGTCAGCAACTATAAATAGAAATAATAAATAAAATAATATAATTAGAAAATACTCCATAAAATACAGAGTATGGCTTTAATGATCATAAATATAAAATTTGTTGAAAATAAAGTAAATGAAAATACCTTTAAGTTTGGGCTTAGAATAACATTATAAAGCTCAGAAAATTCAATTTAATCGTCCCAAGTAACTAATTGAAACATAATTATAATAATAAACTATGCACAAGTAAAAACAATTTATGGAATAATACTTGAGCTTCCTTGGCTTCTACTCAAGTGTATTTTGCACATAAATGTAGTATTAATTGTGTATAATTGCTTACCTTCGGGGTTTTCTTGATTTAAAACTGCTGCAACCATTCGTTTTCCACGTACGCAACTCATTATTTTCTTTACTTTTATCACTTCCTACACATTAACAGAAATATTTAAAAAAAAATAATTTATAGTAGGTAACTGTTTAACAACGAAAGCCAATACAAGACTACCAGCTAAACTGTAAAACTACGTGGCAATGATCAAATTCTAAAGATTTTTGCTGGTTAATAATGGTCGCATTTCTAACACGACCCTATCATCAGGTAAAGTAACTGTAGTCAAAGGTCGTATGTCACATACACCTCTTGTCAACAGAGGGAAAAATATAAAAAATTATTTTATTTTGGAAAGTCAATAGACGTATGTTGCTTGCTACTACGGACTGCTTTATGATATGTGTATTAAGCCTATTGGCAATTTACAAAATACCTTACTAGGAGATATTTATGGGTAAAATCACAGCCACCTTTACTTCCAAGCCATGAAGTAGAAATTTGGCAACAACGCGTGGTAGTCCGACTGTGGTTTGTTTTGGTTTAACATTTCATATAAAAAGGCTTGTAAAGTTTGTTGAATTTATTGTTTTTTTAACTTTATTCGAATGTTTTATTTGTAAATTGCGTTTAAATCAATTAGAAAATATTAATACAAGTGAAATTTCATTAAATTTAGAACTTTTAGAAGATTCTTAACTACAATTTAAAAGGCAAGTATAAATATAACCTACAAAACAAACTGAAAATAATAATACTTTTGCTTCTTGTTACAAAATATGTAAACTAAAAACAACAATAATAATACTTTTGTTTTTTGTTACAGATTCTCTGGCATTGTTGTGTACCTGGTTGCAAAACCAATTATGCCTGTACTTTAAAAACGAAACAGGCAGAAAGTACGTTTTTGTGTCCCAAAGATCCCCAAAGAAGGTATACTGGGTTATGCTCTATTCATAGAGAAGGCTGTACAATTACCAAATCTTCCGTAGTATGTGCCAAACATTTTCATGAAGATGATATTCAGCGGACTGAACAATGAGAAGATAAAGATGGAAATGTACACATTGAAAAGTTAATATTTCCCAAATTAAAAGGCAATGCAGTTCCTAATATATTTCCTGATGTACCATCATATGTAACTGTTCATCGTACTAAAGAAAGAAGGAATCCCGAAGACAGAAGAAACTTTTTGCATAAGAAGAGGGAACAAGAGATAACATAATTATGTCAATTAGACTTAGACAATAATATCCCGTTGAAAAACTGGACAAGTAAAGTTACAAGTGACTGTGTATATTTCTATGTATTAAACATTAATAGGTTGGGACACAAGTGTGATAATATATGTGTAATATGTAGTGTAATAGTTAGCAGTAATTTTAGTGTAATCGTCAATGTAGGTAAGAATAGATTAAGTGGTAATGATTTGAAATGGATTTTACAATATAGTAAATTAACAAGATGGTCACAATTAGAGAACTTACTTTCTCATTTAGATCTGCTTTTTAGATAAGTGATAACAAATTTGAGTATTACGTTCAAAAATCTTTTGAGAATATAGGCTATTTAAATCGATATAAAAGTTATAAATGGTATGTTACATTCAACACATTTTTCATGTATACCTCTTTTAACTTGGTCTATATGACAACAAACCTATTCATATTTAAAATTGCTACTTTTGTATATCTAAGTATGAAAATTCAACAAAAGTTATAAGTAAATAGTAAAATATTTATTTTTCAATTAGATTAATTTAGAACCATATTTATATTGTGTCTGATTTCTTAGGATGAATTTTTTAATCATAATACATAGTTACACTAAGTTTTTACTTAACAAATTTAATATCTTTTGTATTTTTAATAATCTTTTTAAATGTCGTGTTAATGTACCTATTGTGTTATTTATATGCTTAAATACTTAATATTTAAAATTTCTAGAGATTCTTGACTGCATTTGATTGTAAGATTAACTGTTTGACACTGTATTTTAAGTGCAATAAATTTTACTCTAGTGATTATTTTATTGATAACATAACCTAAATAATAATAAAACTTTATATATATTTACTAGGTATATATAAGGTTTTATTAATTTAATTTCCCTAAAAATATTTCTGTAATGAATTGAAGTTTTCAAAATATCAGTTTCCTAAAATTCAAATTAGTTTAATATTCTGGTAGACCTTACAGCTGATTATCGGACTACCGACGTCATAGAATGCGGTGTTGCCTTTTTTACTTCATGGCTTGGAAGTAAAGGTGGCTGTGGTAAAATTCATTGACCACAACATTTTTTGACGAATTTAAAGTAGTCTTGCGTACTTACCTCCGATTCATAAAAATTGTGGATTACGCCTTTTGACCACCAAGGCGACGGTATGCAGTCATTCCAAACATCATGAATAAGTTATTTAAATTCTTGATTACTATATTGGTACTAATGTGCATGGGAAAGCAAATGGGAATCTGAAATACTCATCTATTACCGTAAGAATATAACGATTATTGGTATTCGAAGGCACTGGTTCTTTAAAGTCAATACTAAGGCGTTCGAAGGGAGATGTAGCTTTTATAAGCTTTGGAAAAACCCCTCATTCTTAAAGTACCTCGGCTCGATTTTAGCACATACCCCACAGTCACGAGTTATAGTCTTGACTTCATTGAGAGGGAAAGGCAAATTCTTCGATTTTATCCAATGAAACATGCGTGTTACCCCTGGATGATAAAGTGCAGTGTGAAGTAACTTGAGTTTTGATGCACCTGCCGCCGTGGTAGTAGCACAAGAGGAGATGCGCGGTAAAACAATGTTTATTTATTTGCTCATTTATTAATTTATTACAATCTAATAGACTATTTTATAACAATTTGTGGGTCTTACCTTGTCTGTTTAAACTTTTAAATTTTTTATACTTTTTATTCAATTTACTCATTTTGAAATAAAACCACAGACATGTAATATTGGCATAATTATTGTAATTTATAACATCTAATTTATTTATCTTTATTAGACAACACCCTAATATGGGTTTTTATCATTTCAGCATTTATTTAACTTTGTATCGAGACCTGAAGATGCTTTGCATATTGTAAAAAGCGAAACCTGTCGTCTGATAGTTAAATTAAATTGATTGTGAGTAAGTCTTATTTATTATTTCTTTACCTATCATTAAAAATAGTTTGCATTAGAAGATGTAAAAGAAAGGCAGTTGAAGGGACGAATGAAAGGACGTCCTGAAACAGGCCAAGACACACGGCAAGAGCAAAAGCGCCATAATATATACATAATACATAATAATATTAAACAGTATTAATATTAGTATCAGTAACTCTAACGTATGCTAAAAACAAAGAGTGGCAAGGAAAATAAATACCAATCAAAAGTTGCATGGCTTATTTTTTATCAATCTGTGTTTTCATTGATTGTAATTGTTAATTTTCATGTATGCAGGTTTTTGTCGTTATAGCTAGAACAGTTTTCCGATTGGAATAATTCAGAGTTTTTAATCTGTTCGACTTAACCAGTCAGATCAGACCCGATCGGTTCGTTACTAACCACATAAATCCTTCGACCTCAAATCGAAAATCAAATCTTCGGCCGTCTCTGCGTTTCCACCGACAGCGGCAGCGAAAATCCGATTATTCTCTGTGGTATTGTATTTGTCACAAAAGGACCGGATTGTTGGAAAGCCAGACACGGAAACGAATTCACCCTGATTTCATAAATAAAGATGCAATTGTATAATCTTACCAATTTTAATTAAATTCCACTTGACAAATGGTCGTTAACAATAAGGAAATTAAGTTTATCCGAGTTTTTGGGAGTTTATTATTATTTTGTTTCGTTTCATTTCGAAGGCGGTATGCCGGCTGCTTTTGTTCTCTATCGGGGCACTTTTTCTTTTGTTGGTTTCGCATTGTTTTTTGTAAATAGTATTTTTTTAAATAAATGAAATATTTTTACTGTCTTTTGTATTTTAAGTACTCTTCATTTCATTTAATTTAATACATAACTAGCTGTTTTGTGTTTTGCATTTAAAAAATTATGGGCTAACTTATTGCACGCTTCCGGATTTCTAGATTCCACAATTCTTGAGGAATTTGGCCGAGTGAAAAGAAATGTGAAAGAAGATAGATATAGTTCATTCATAATACATATTTCTAACTGTCAAAAATTGCACGTGAAAGCCAAGCAAGATCGTACTGTGGTGTGTGTGATTTTTAAAAATATTTACTTTTTGAAATTAAGAATGTAAGAATTTCTTGAAGTTTAATCATGATCCATTAAAGAAAAATGTGCCAAAATTAAATATTCATTAACTTAGATGTACATAACAAAGTATTTTGACTAAAACATCATTATCATAAGTTTTTCAAAACGTAAAAACATACCATTTAAATTATTCAGAGTCTGAGGAGCTACTGTTTCGATAATCGGTGGGTTTAGTACACTTTTGTGTGAAATTAAGCTCAATAGTCAAGGTTTAGTACTGTGACAAATTGTGTATCAATTCGTTTACAGTTGTTATAATCAGATTCTTCTTCTTCAAGTGCCATCTTCGTTCCGAAGGTTGGCGATCATCAGGGCTATACGTATTTTCGAAACTGCTGACCGAAACAATTCGTTGTTGCTACAGCTATACTATTCCCGTAGATTCTTTAGCCAGGAGTTTCGTCTTCTTCCTATGGACCTTTTTCCTGCTATTTTCCCTTGCATAAGTATTCGAAGCAGTTCATATCTTTCGCTTCTTGTAATGTGTCCCAAGTATTGCAGTTTTCGTTTTTTGATCGTAAATATGACTTCCTTTTCTTTATTCATTCTTCTCAAGACCTCGACATTTGTGACTCTCTCGGTCCATGATATTCTCAGGATTCTGCGATACATCCATAGTTCAAATGCTTCTAATTTTTTGGTATCAATCTTTTTCAACGTCCATGACTCCATTCCGTAGAACAGCACAGAAAGTACGTAACATCTTATCAGGCGAAGTTTCATTTCAAGGCTCAAATCTCTTCCGCAGAACACTCTCTTCATTTTAGTGAATATGGATCTGGCTTTTTCTATTCTTATTTTGAATTCTGCTGAACTATCGTTGTCTTTATTTATAAAAGTAACTCGATCGATAATTTCATTGTGTAAATATAAATTTTGGACATTTTGTGTTGATTTCAATATTACCATAAATGTAGTTTTCTTTATGTTCAAAGATAGTCCATATTCTTCGCTGCAGTCTGCTATCTTATTCATCAATGTCTGTAGCTCTTCAAGTGTTTGTGCGATCAGAACGGTGTCATCATTTATTTTAATACCTACGGATTGCTCAGAGAGTGTTCTATTCATTACGTCTTCGGAATAGAGATTAAACAGGGTTGGTGACAGTATACACCCTTGTCCCACACCTCGCTTTATTTCAATTTCTTCAGTGGTATTATTTTCTACTCTCACTACTGCTTTCTCATTGTAGTACATATTTGCTATTAGTCGGATATCTCGGTTATCTAAATCGTATAATCAGATTACAACTATGGTGTTGCTCCGGAGTAAAGTATCTTGTCCAATAGTTGGTTCTGGCAGTGAGCTCTGAAAACCAGTGAAAAAGTGACGGAAAAAGTAGAGGATATGTGGTGCAGAGCTTCAATACCAATCGTAAAACACACAACAATATTAGATAGAATTATTAGCTTACTACGATAAGTGTAGAACATTATTAAAACCTTATAAAAAGAAGGACGAAGACGAATACAAAGAGAAGCTGTTTAAGTTTGGTGAGAATAGCAAAAAATTGTTTACAATTTTTACTTGAAAACGTTTAGAGTTCAGAGATTGCAAATTTCCCAAAAGCCAAAAGCGATCAAAAAAATTTAGAATAATTAACTCATATTACACCAACAAAAACAACGTGAAAAACAAAAAGCCTTTAAAATAGACGTTAAATCCATTCTTAGTACATCTAAATTACCCACAACTTTATAGATAAGATCGAATATTCAACAGACAGATATATTAAAGAAAAATAGTGAAATTGAGGTCTTCTAATCGCAATCGATTATTTCCACTTCTTCACTCATAATGACTGATGTGTCAAAACATTAGATCGTTATGGAGTTTCAGATCGTGATGTAGCTGCAATCACTTCTGCAGCTTTTCAAGACATTCTTTTCGTTACTGAAAACGATTTATCAGGAGTTATATACAGAAGTAGAGTTCGACAAGCTTGTTCCAAATTAAGGCTTCATTGACAGATTAACTTACAATTTTTGGTGCAGACAGCATCGGATTATTTTACGATGATAGACAAGATAAAACGTTAATACACGAAGATGGTCGTAGAAGAGTGATTCGGCAGAAGCATATTGTATGTATTTATAGCGTTAACAGGCCTTTTAGGGGTTAACGATGCAAATTCTCCATTCATTGCTGGATGGATAATTTCCATCGTTTTCTGTTCTTAGCTATTAGCTTCCAATCTCTGATTCTCATCTCTCTGACCTCTTCCATCACTATATCTCTTTATTTTTTCTTGGTATTTCCCTCTTTTTTGCTTTCAGGTACTCTTCAAACAATATTCTTAACTAGTCTATCACCTTGCATTCTTTCTAGATGTCCAAAATATTCTAGTCTACGTGTATACCTTTTTTAACCACTTTTGTTATTGTGCAGTTAGAATAAAATTGGTACATTTCTGCATTAGTTCGTCTTCTCCATTCTTATTCTACTACCTTTGTACCAAATATTCTGCGACATATTTTTCTTTCCCATGCTTCCAATCTCTTCTGTATGGTTTTGTTCATAGTCCATATCTCGGCAGCGTATAGCATTGTTATAGTTTTGTATACTCTTATTTTTGTATTACGAGATATATCTTTGGCCTTAATTATTTTGCTCATGACTCGTACAAGAAGAACTGGACTCTAAACACCTAGGCCATATTCTTTTGAAAACTGCTGACGCCAAACCGATTTGTAACTGTATTCTGACATTTTTTCCTTAAAGTCTATACAAATCAAATAATGACTGTTGGGTCTGATGGAACTGCCGTTAAAACAGGAGTCAAAGGTGGCGTTATTCAATTATTGGAAATTAACTTTCAACGTCACTTCAACGGCTCATACGCAAACTACACGCTAATGAACTGATATTGCGTCATCTTTTTCAATACCTTGATGGCACTACAAGTGGAACAAAAGTATGTATTATGTAAAAACTGTGGTATGAGAATGATTTCCAAAGTGGAAATTGAAACGTCAATAAACTTATTTTTAACTTCAATTGTAGCCAGTACGGTAGTGTTGTAGCGTTTTATATTTTAGATTTTTATAGTACGTCCCTGGTTGTTTTTACCAAGATAAACGATCGATGATATAGTATGTTTTTTTTTAATATTTCAACGAAGAAGGTAAATGTATATTGTAAATATTTCAAGTTTTTTTGAAGAGCTAAGGCAAAAATATATATGTTTTTATCTTTGTGTTGAAATGTTAGATAAAAACTCCAGTTTAAAAGTAGGGTCGCTTCAAATAATCAATAAACTACGTGCTATTTTTAATTTGTATAATGTTATATCTATTTCGACAAGTTTTTTGTCGCATAAAAGGATTATATTACATGAAGTCCCCCTAATATTCCGGTTGAAAAAAAGTTTTTTAGAATGAGGGTCTGAGGTATTTTGTTTGTTTTAAGTTTGTGGATGACGGACTAACTGCGGAGAAACGGGGAGAGTTATTTTGTGGCGTCAAATTCGTAAAATTTAACGCGGAGAAGTAGTTAAGCTACACGAGTGAAATTGAGAAGACGTGTTACAATGTAAGTCGAACAAAAGGTTTCAAAATAGGTAGACGCTTTTGCGGATGTTAAATGTTGGGGCAAATTTTGAATCAAAGTTGATTCAATTATTTTTTTTGATGTCTTAAGATCAGTGAAAATGATTATACTCTTTGCATAAGCAGTTCTGTCAGAGTAGTCATAAGAAAATTTGAATAGATACCGGAAACTTTTGAGAAGTATTGTATAGGATGTCCCCGTTGTCAGCTTGATTCCTCAACCAAAATATGTTTGACGTTCGTCCCTGAGTATGGAAATGGTTTCTTTGTTCCTGTTAGAGAATATGTCCAGAGATATTGGCAAGTTTCAAAGTTTGATTATGTAAAAATTAAGGTAACTTTTAATTTATTAATCTTTTCAAGTTATAATTCCAAGACATTTTTAATAATTGCTTTCATTAAAATAAAAGAATTTGTAATAATTAAAGTTTTATATTAAGTTGTCGTAGCTAAAAAATGTCATATTTTACTCCGATTTAAAATGTTATTTTGACATATGACATTTGCTGTTATCCATTGTTGTTGTAAAAGAATTTCAATTTGATTATTATATATAAAAGATATTTCATATATAAGGTTAAATTCTACAGTATTTTCATAAAAAAAGGATATCCATAAGTTTTTTTTTGATAATCTAAATTGGCCATATTATAACCTAGGAACCATTTCAAAATTTTTGTTGCAATCTGTTTTGTAAACAAATAACACGTAAGTTTTTGTTAATTTGGATTATGTTGTATAATATGTTCTTGTAAAATCTGTATTTTTGATAACTGTTTGTTTGAGAGAAAAATAAACATTTAATTTGTTTCTCTGATCAATTTTAAGTTTTATTTGAAAAAGATTTTTTGATGTTTTATAATTATTTCCCTAGTTACAACTAGTGGTTGTAATCGGTATAACTAGGCACCTCAAGTGGCGCCCTATATTAAATTCCTTGAGATGTTTCCTGTTTATTTTTATTTTGTTTATCCCAAGAGATTAAGTACCCCTTTATTTCCTTTTTTTGTAGTTGCCCCAATCCAACCCCCATATCTTCAACTTATCCACGACCCAGCTCTCCAACAACCAACTTGTGTGCCGTACGCACTTGTTTCGATTTATTTTGTTTGTCCAATCTTCTACCCCATGTTTTCACCCTGAGGTAAGCAAAATATTATCGTTACAGTGTGAATGGTACAAGCATATCCAGTCGCTACTGGTTACAGGCTCATAACAAATTTATAATATCAATATAGATTTCTTGTCAGACACATGCACGGTTCTATAGAATTTGTACGCGAGCATGAAATTTTTCATGATCGTGTGGAAATTTAGATTTGTATCCTTTGTTTAAGCTAAATGTTCTTCTTCTTCTAGTTCCATGACCGTTATCGATCGTTGGACATCATGTTGGCTACCATATTCGCTATCGTGACTTTATTGCCAGCAGCTCTAAATAATGATGTAGTTGATTTTCCACACCATTGCCTTAGATTTTTCAGCCATGATGTTCTTCTTCTACCAGGACCACGATTACCTTGGATCTTTCCCTGAATGATCAGATGTAAAAGATCATATTTTTCAGGGTGTCTCATAATATGACCGAAGTATTCCAGCTTGCGTTTCTTTATTATATTGACCAGTTGTGTTGTTTGGTTCAGCCGTCTAAGGACCTTCTCATTTCTAACTCTGTCGACCCAGCTTATTTTCAGTAGTCGTCTGTATACCCACATCTCAAAGGCTGTCAAGCGTTTAAGCATAGCCTCAGTTAGGGTCCACGCTTCTACTCCATATAGCAGGACAGGAAAGATGTAGCAAGATATCATACGAACTCTAAGGTCAATGCTAAGATCATGACTGCAAAGTACGTTTCTCATTTTTACAAAGGCAGCTCGGGCTTGTTCTATTCGGCTAAAAAAGCTAAATGTTATAATACCTTATTTGTTGTCCAGTTTTGTTTGTCTACTAAGAATGTCTTGATGGGACCCTAGATGAGAAGCAAGTGCCCTGTAAGTTTCCTTGTCGTATATTCTTCTATCAATTATCCGTTAGTTTTTTATTAGGGATATGGTTGTGCATTTGTCTGATTGAATAATCTACTGCAACTGGCTGAATGACTAATGTCTATGCCATTAAAAAAAACTAAAAACATTGCCATATACTAAAATACACTTTTTACTCATTACTCTATCAGTTTTCTAAAGTTTATTTAACTGTACGTAGTAAATTATGTTCCAGCTCCACCTATCATCAATTTACCAGTTAATCTCTTTCATCGTTGACAAAATACTTCTAACGAATAAAATACCATTTATCTATTTCTTACCACTTCATAAAAATCGCTAGCTACTCCAAGAAAGCTTGGCTCATTTGCTTTTATATTTCCTACTTCATTTGATCGATGCATCTTTACAACTCAGTTAAAACTATTTTGTAGAGTTTTTTATCGATAACGTAACTTTGATGAATGGCTTTGTTTATCTGGGTCACGTCTTACAATGGTAAGGGTTATTGAGTTCTTTCGATTCTAAAAATATATCGGAAGAGGGTATTTATAGACAAATAATTCGTTTTAATAAGAAAGGTTTGATTATATTCTTAGAATACACGTACTTAGTTATATGTATATACAGTATGTCATTTTTAAAACTATATAAAAATTAAATTTTAAAAATTAGAAATCATAACAATATTAATAATAAACCTAGCGCTAGTATTAATACTATTACAATAATGAATATTAAACTTAACAGTCTTCCAAGTCCTCCGAACAATACATAAAATATTTGACGAAAAACACAGAATAGGAACGATAATTCGTAAAAGTAAACTTGAGAGTTTACTTTCAAATTATGCTATATCTGTTGAATCATCTGTTGATGTAGAGTAATGTTGTGAGAAGCTTATTTACGCATTTCCTGGACGCTTGCCAAGCATATGAAGCCATTTAGTGATCCGGTTATAGTTAAAGAGTGTTTTCTGAAAGCAGAAAACTCATTATTTAAAAATAAGAAAGATATTATCAATACTATTCAGCGTATTGCAATATCTACTTCAAGCACAAGGAATACACAGGTATTAGCAGATGAAACATACAAAATGTTAAAACCATTCTTGGCTCTCACTAAATATTTTGCTTTGGCATTGAATCAGTCACGCGACATTACAGCTTGTCATTTTCGTGCGCTATCTGGACAGAACCAGTGAAGAGTTTGTTGAAGAACTTTTGACTATGCCAATATCAGGAACTAGTACGGGAGAGGATTTACACAAGACTGTGGTGGACTATTTTGGCAAGGATAGTCTGGATTTAAAAAAAGTTATTTTGATAACGCTGCAGCGATGGTTGGGTGTAGAAAAGTCTTGGTTCAACGACTACTATCCTATGTACAATGGAAATTTAATACTGTGTCATTGTATTATTCATGTGTTGTCTTGCAGTTTAATTCCAAATCTTCACAATAAAATGCAAAATGTCATTGAGGTAGTGAACTTTATACGTGGAAAATCATCTTTGAGGCAACACCAATTCAAATCATTCCTAGAAGACACAACTGCTTAGTTTGACGATTTGTTTATTCATAACAACGTGAGACTCACACATATAAGAAGAGGCGTTCGACAGGGATGTGTGCTTTCCCCTCTTTTATTTAACATTTATTCGGAAGCCATATTTCAAGAGTCTTTGGAGGATGCAGAGATGGGAATCAAGGTGAATGGAGTATTGATCAACAACATACAATATGCTGATGATGGTGTCTTAATTTGTGACAACATAGTCGATCTTCAACAACTTGTCACTATAATCGAAGAATACAGTAAGCGAATGGGATCAGAGATTAATACCAAAAAGACCAAATTTATGATCATCTCCATAAACTTAGATGCACTTGAAAACTCCACCATAACACTGAATAAGTACTAAGTCCATTGAAAAAGTGAGTAAATTTAAATAGGTACCTGGGATCGTGGCTTTTTGAAGACTGGGCATCGGACAGGGAAGTAAAATGTCGCATTGTGCAAGCTCGACAAACTTTCGTAAAATTCAAGAAAGTACTGACTTGTTCAGAGTTTGATCTTCAACTGAGACTAAGGTTTACTAAGTGCTACTTATGGCCAGTGCTGCTATATGGCGTAGAGGGCTGGACACTCAAAACATATATATGTTTTATATATGTTTTGAGTGTCCCATATGGGATATAAACAGATTAGAAACTTTTGAAATGTGGCTTTATCGCCGTATCCTAAAAATTACCATGGACAGCGAAAATCACAAATATAGATGTCCTTAAAAGAATAAACCAAGAACGCCAACTTTTCGAAACCATCAAGAAAAGGAAAACGGCGTATCTAGGTCACATCATGCGACATAAAAAATACCAGTTTCTCCAACTTATAATCGAGGGTAAAATTGAAGACAAGAGAGGAATGGGACGCAAGAAAATGTCCTGGCTCCGAAACATAAGGCAATGGACAGGGATTAACGACATACAATCTCTGATACATATTGCAAGAAATAGAGAATTAATGGAAAATGTGATCGCTAACATCCATTAGTGGATTTGCATCTCCAGAAGAAGAAGAACAACGTGAGATGGGTGATCAAAAATTAAGTGCTTAAAAGACTATCGCATTTTTGGCGGATATCTTCAGACATCTGAACTTCTTGAATTTAAAACAATGCAAGGAAAAACTTGTTTGTGAACTTCTGTCGGATATTTGACTTTTTCCTGATGATATTAAGGCAGAACTTTTGAATTTTTTATATCCTTAAATCCGATTGTGATAGTAATAAAGATATTAATGTTACCCAGATACAAATGTTTAAAATAACGCCGCAAAAATTTATTAAACAAAGACGGAAGAAAAAATAATATATTACCTTTTATACCTAATCATCTTTTTCCTTGAGTTTATTTCGTACCCCCCTTCCTAAATAAGGTGGCCTGATTGCCTGGTTTCAACTACTTAACAAGGATGATCTCCTGAGGGGAGTTACAACTACTGGAGGGTTTTTAGGTAACCCTCCTCCTGTTTACACCACTGCCTGGTTTAGTACTGAGGGTCCGTACCGCGGAAGTGTAGTAGGTTTTCAAAACGGACGCTTAGGGAATATTATTGGTGACCCCTGCCATATGTGGAGTAAGGCCAAAATAAAGATGGATACGGTCGAACAAAAGAATAAGATACAATACTAAAGCTCTTACGCAGGGAGAAAAAGACTGTTTAATTTTAATTTTTCTATCAGACTTCTAAATAAGTCTTTTACACATTTTTTTTATTAATGAAGATACGCATATTCACATAATCCTAAAGCAAATTATATTAATTAGGTTGATTATGATACATTTTACACATCAAAATAATTTGTTTGTAGGTATAAAATGATCAATAGTTTTAATTTTCAGATTTAGGCACATTATTTCGAAAATACAAAACATTTTATTAAAATTACTCATTTTGAAGCAGAAAATTTTCATTTTTTATCCTGAGTCTAATTTTTAATGGAAAATCTTGTATAATAGGAATTACGCCAAACAAATTACAGAACGAATCTATTAGAAATCTTATAATAAAAAACTTTCCAGCAAAGTCGAATTAGAAAAATTCCTAGCAGTATAATAAAAAAGTGAAAATTCCGAGAAACTCCAGACTTTTCTTGGCGACGATAAAGCAGATATCTGTAATTTAATTATTTACGTTCGTGTCACGAAATGCAATGTTCTGTATGAAAGGTCGTCTAATCAGGCAACTTGCGGAGTATTGACCAAACATTTGATGGCCTTAACGAAAATTGCAAGCCGAGTGAAGACTCATAAAAGGCACAGTTGTTAATTTTTAATTATCAGTGTGGCCTATAAAGTTTGCTTGTTTGGCGATAATTAAACCAGTTTTTTATTGCTTTTGGTTGGCACTTGACATTAAAGAAAAATTTTAAATTTCGGCTATTATAAAATTTACATAAAAGTTTGAAGAACAAAGGCAAGAGTCAAATTAATAAACAATCTTTTTTTAACTTTTTAAACCATTATGTAACCCCTCTGTGGCTCAGTGGTAAGAGCGCCTACCTTTAAACCTAAAGGTCGTGAGTTCGAATCCCATCTGGGTAGAGAAATTTTCGTTTATTAAAAATTAGTGAATGAAAATAATTTCTATCCATGTGCGGTCGGTACTCACCGGAGGGACCACAGACCTTCGGATTCAATTAGCGTCTCTTAGCAAAGACAATGACGTCGACTTTATCAAGTATCAAGACAATTACTCTACACATACACACACACTACACTAGGTACCTGACTGTACCATGCCAATTATCATAGTTGTCGAGGCATTAACTCAATAAAAAAACCATTATTTCTTTTTTTTGTGGATATTGGTGATCAACATGATTATCCACACTTTAACGGTGACTATTTGGAGTCATCTGTAATTTAGAACCATTTTCTTAGGTTTTGAAGCCAAACAATTCATTTTGTCCTTCGTAATGTTTTTATATGTTGCAACAAGCCAGATTTCTGCTAATTTCTCATAATAGAGCCATTTCTCATCCGTTTGACTCATCTCGAAGACTTTTTTCTCTCGAAGACTCGAAGGTTTTTTTTTAAAGAAGCTATGACATTTTATTTCGAAGGAGTATTGTCATTGGAAGTTTATGTTGGTACCAAGCTATGTGTAGCTATTGACTTTCTCAATTAGCATTTGATTAAGTGTCTACCATGTATTTCATTCTATACTCTTTACTAATATCTGATATCTTCTTTTGTTGTACTTCTGGTTAACTATAGATCAATTGATGATGAACAAGCTTCTTTATTAATCATGAACAAGCAGTGCGAGGTGAATCTGCAATACATTTTTTAATAATAGGTTTAAATTTAGTACAATTTAAATTAATTTGAGTATTAGGTCAATGAGAGTTTTTATTTGTTTCCTTTACAATTTCCAAATCTTCTAATAAGTCCAACTCCAAGTAGTTTTTTTCTTCATAATGTCATGTAAAATATATAATCCAGTATTAAAATTAAAATTATGTGTACTGGACCAAAACTTAAATAGTTTGTTTTGTTCAAATGTTTTGTAATTCTAGTAGACAACTTTCGAATAGTTCTAGCTACATAAGGGACACCACAATCATCACATCTCAATTTATAAATACTGCTCTTATCCAGAGTGTTCATCCTACATTTGGTATTAATTAAAAAGGAACCTAAAGTGTTGTGTGTCTTATCTAACGCTTCAATACGGTTTAGCGATATTACTTAAGTGACTAGGTATCGCTACCGTACATTCTTGTTTGCCATATCTAGCATTTTAGAACGCTAATACTAAGAATTAAGAAAGCTGGAGTATTTCGGACATGTAAAGAGAGGTCCCAAATATAGGTTGCTACAAAATATCATGCAAGGAAAAATAGCAGACAAACGCAGTCCAGGACGAAGAAGTACCTCATAGTTGAAGAACTTGCGAGATTGGTATGATGTTGATACAAGCATGCTATTTAGGGTGGCAGTGAATTACATGACATGGTACATAAAGAAGAAGAATACTAAGACCTTAAGGAGTTTCGTACTGACAAAGGTAGTTATTAAATCTACTAAAGGTTTTTTTAGGTATTGCTACTCGTATCTTCATTTTACATCTCAGTATCATCTATTGCAATAAAATAATAGAAAAAATGTAAACATAGAAATTAGAACTAGAGTATTAGGATCCTTTGTAATCTCTGCCCTTTTATATGAAGTTGAAGCCTGGACAATTACGGATGCAACTGAAAAAAAATTGCAGCTTTAAGATGTGGTATTTTGATAAATGTGGAGAATTTAAAGAAACACTATAAAGGAAAGAAAAATGAGCTGCTTTGGTCACATACTAAGAAATAAAAAATATGAGTTATTGCTTGATTATACAAGGGAAAGTCGAAGGAAAAGAGGACTGGAGAGACAGCGCACGTCGTATTTAAAAAATTAAAAGTAGTGGAGTGGAAAAACAATAATAGAACTCTTTAAAACTGCTACAGACAGAGTAAAATGGGCCGTGATGATCCCCAATGTTCTTAAAGAATGAGGCACACACAAAGAAAGATTATCTATTAGATATTACGTAAGAAAATATTCGTTAGAGAGATGGAAATCATAAACACACAACAAACTACAATTACCGAACTCCGAGATATCTACAGCAGTACCAAGTGTACTTAAAAGGAGAAACCATACTATACTCCAAAGATTGACAATAATACGTACCAAACTGACCCTAAATACGTACTAAACACCTCCTTGGAAGACTTGTGATTGTGAACTACACTTGTGAAATGCCAAATACAGTTCTTCTTCTTCTTTTTCTTACGGTGCCTATCCGTTCCGGATATTGGCGATCAACATGGCTATCCTAACTTTGCTTGCTGCTATTCTGAATAGCCCGGTTGTCAATGTAAGTAACCACTTTCTCAAGTTTTAAAGCCAAGATATTCTTCTTCTCCCTGGTCCTCTCTTTCCAAATACCTTGCCCTGAAGAATGAGTTGCAACAAGCCGTATCTCTGTTCATTCCTCATAACATGGCCGAGATATTCTAGTTTGCGCTCTTTGATGGTGTTAATAATCTCGCATTCCTTGCCTATTTTACGTAGGACCTCAATATTAGTCACACGATCCACCCATGAGTTAGGCACACTATATTAAATCAATTAAAATATATTGAACTATCACTTGATTTAGGCGGAACCCTAGATTCTAACAATTTTCGATGAGTTTTAAGTGTTCTGCTATTGAAAAAATCTTTTTATTGACAATACAACGAAGAGATTTCTACCAGAACGACGCCGAAAAGGAAAAGAAAAAGTCAAATTGCGAATTTTTGATGTCAAAAGAAAAAGTGTCTAAATTTGTAAGTTGTTCTATTGCGGTACATTATCAATAAGCCAGAAACCGATATATACAGTACACGAGAAAAAAAAATCCTACAACTAACACCTCAAACAAGAGTAATCAAAACAAGCATAAGAGAACATTTATATCAGATGAGAGCAAGTCATTAGTAATTGAACACATTAATTCTTTCGCTTGGGTTCCTTTACATTACTGCAGAGCTGATACAGCTAGGGATTATCTGGATTCATCATTAAATGTGAAAAACAAGTATAACCATTATTAGAATCTCTATATCGACAAATCTTTTGCAATACTTTTAACCTATATTTTCACATTCCCAAGAAGAATGGGTGCGATTAGAAAATAGAAATCGTGACAGAGTAGGACTCACTCCAGTGTTGTCTTTCGATCTCCAAAATGTGCTAAGCTTACCAAAAGCAGAAGTAAGCAATTTATTTTACAAATCTAAATTTAACATCTACAATCTCGCTGATTACTTTTTGTTTCCAAGGATGTATATTATGCTCTTTGGACCAAAAAAATGATGGAAAGTTCTGCTAATGACAACGCTAGTGCGCTTTAGTTAGCGCTCCAACCCATAAAATAATACTGAGAACACGTAGCATCTCAGAAGTCTTATCTTTAAAGAAATTGAAATGCCCCTGCTGCAGAGTACTTTTTTCAGTTTGTTGAAAGAATTTCTTGCCTGTCATATTCTTGCCTTAATCTCTTCTGTGTACTCATTATTTTTATTAATTATTGTACCCAGATATTTATATTTTTCAACTTTTTTAATTTGTTTTCGATGTATTGTTATGCTTTCTTGGCGCTGTTGGGCTTTTGTAATTACTAGACTTCGGCAAATATGCAAATAAAAATGTAGAAAATATGCGCATAAATATGCACGTGTTTACCCGAAAATATGCAAATATTTTACAAAATATGCATACAAATAAATAAAAAAATCGTAAAATAGTAACAATTTTATTTAAAAAAAAGTGTACATAACTAAATATTTCCTACTATTCATTAAGATTTACATTTATTTTAAGTAACTACATCATTTTTAAGTATGAATAAACTTATTTAGAATTATGGTAACAATAAATGACCAAGTGGTGTTCAAAATTTTCTAACAAAAACTTGTGGCTTCTGTCTGAGTACATATATTTATATATGGAAAAACTTCGTTCAACATCAACTGATGTAACGGGAGCATTTTTCAAACTAACCAAAACATTTGGTTCTAAATTAATTGTTTCCGAAATATTTCCAGCTAGAACACTGACTACTTCAGAAAGAATATGGTAACCTTTATTTTTTTCCATAGTAGCTTCAAATTTTTTTAAAATATCTTTTCCAATATTACCTCTAACGTTCCGACAACATGACACAAATTCTTTTATTAATGCTGTACTTTCGAACAATGACAGTTTTGGTGATTCTAACTGAGTAATTGTTTTTTGAACTAAACTAAAATTTGATTTTATAAATGAAAGTTCTTGTTGAAGCAAGTTACTCTGAAAAGTTACTCTGTTTAGAATCCAAAAGAGATTGGGAACTTTCATCTGTTAACGTATCAATTATGTTCTTTATTTTAACAAAATGATCTGCATAAAAATTAGCTGCTTCTAACCATGTTCCCCATCGCGTTTAAATAGGTTGTGGTGGAAGAGGAATGTTAGGTAGCATTTCTTTATAAAGTTGAATTCTTATAGGAGATTTAAGAAATACTTTTTTGACACTGGATATCATGGTATTTACAAGAGGAAACTTTTTTCGTATTTCCTCTGCAACTCTGTTTAATCCATGCGCTACACAAGTAACATGTATTAAATCTGGGAAAAATATTTTTAAATTTTGTCCTGCTTTCACCATATAAGGAGCAGCATCCGATAAAATAAGCAGTAATTTATTAGAAGGAATAGTTGTCGGAAGAAAAAAAGTTGCTAATGTTTCTTGTATAAAACGCGAAATTGTTAAAACATTTGTTTTCTCAAGTTGCTGGCATGAAATAAGATGAGATTTTGGTAAGGTATCTTCTTTAAGAACACCAATCAATAAATGAGCAATATACTTTCCTGAGGAATCAATGGTTTCGTCTACAGATATGTAAAAATAATTAGCAATTTCTTCCTTAATATTAATTAACACCGACGAGTATAGCCCGTTCACATTATTTCTTCTTAGAGACCGATCACTTGGAACATTAAGCTTGCAATATTTTTTTAGAAACGAACTAAAATTTACATTTGCTAATTTTGAAAGCTGTATGTTTGCAGACACTAATGCGCGACACAAGTCTTCATTAAAATTTCTTGCTCATCTAATTTTTTTGAAGTAGATTGGAAACATTTAGCCATTGAAGTTTGATGTTTTCCTCCTATTTTTCCTTTTTTTGCAATGTGTGAAGCAGTTTTCACATGTTGGTCTATCTGAAATTTCTTCTCACATGCTATCTATAAATAAAAATAAAAACCTTTATTTTAACCCAACCTTTAAAATATAAAAATATACAAGGTGTCTTTGGTTAATCAAATAACTGGTTTGGAAAAAAAACACTCGCTAAGTGTTTTAAATGCAGTATTAATCCACAAATTAATTTTTGTTACTAACCATTAGTACATCATAAAACTTATTTTAAAATTCAACAAAAGTTTTTTTTTTGTTAATTCAATTACAATAAAAATAATTGTGTTTTAGAATAGCTGACTTCATAAAAAAAAGTAAAGGTGAAAAATTTTTCTAAATACACACCATTGTATTGTACCATGGACAATTTTTTCTCACTAAAGGAAGCTATTTTTCATTTAAAAACAACCTACGAGTACTAAATTTCAAGTAAATACGTTTATTGGTTTTAAAGTTATTGTTGTTATTAACTAAAAGAATTTAATTTTTTTTAATTTTAACACCCTGTATCTCGAAAAGTAAATAAGTTTGACCCCTCATTAACTATATCGTTTTGTTCAATTTTTCGAGAAGTATCTACAGTCAAACGTTGTAAGTGTCATTTGGAAACACCCTGTATGTATGAAATATTAGATATTTAATAGAAAATATTAGATACTTACAATTTTGCCACAGACTGAACAGTAGATTTTTTCCATATTCATAGACAGCTCTTTATAAGGTTTAATCCAAGTTGAAGCACTGGTTGTTTTAGGCATTATAAAATCACAATCTTCCTTTTTGTTACGCACAACAAGTGTTTACGCTTTGAATATCAAAACAAAAATGATTTACAAATCTGAGCATCAAATTAGAAATGTTTAGGTACCTAATTCAATAAAGTGGGAGATTTTGGAAAATCCCTAAATTAGGAACAAAACTATTAGCCGTTTACCTGCTGTTAAGATACAATAAATTGTAGATAGAATTGGGGATTAGATCATAAAATGCAAATGAGCGAACCCTTAGCGATTATCCAATAACTGAATGCCTCAGTGACCCAGACTTTCTAAGAATGTTGAGGGCTACTTAAATTGATCATATTTTATACAAGAATTGAAATAAATTGGTATGTTTAAAAATTTTCAAATACAGTATAAAAATCTGAACTTTTATGCACTTTATGCAAACTTTTATACAAATATGCCAAAATATGAAATATTTGCATAAAATATGCACAATATGCAAAATATGCAATATACATATTTGCCGAAGTCTAGTAATTACCATAAATTGTGTCTTTTTTGTGTTTAGGGACAGTCCGTTTTCTTCATTGACTTCTACCACTCTGTCAACCATTTGTTGTAAATCCTCAAGACATTCCGCTACTAAAATAGTGTCGTCGGCAAACCGTATATTATTGATTGGTCGGCCATTTACTTTTATTACCATAGTTAGTTCTTCTAGTGCTTCCTGGATTATTTTCTCTGAATACAAATTAAACAAAGTAGGGGACTGAAAAGACGTTGTTATCTTTTACCACAGCGATCTGATTATAATAGATAGCGCTAATGATCCTGATGTCTCTCATATCTAAGTTTTTCTTTTCAAGTAATGCGATAAGACGGTTATGTCTGACCTTATCGAAGGCTTTTTTGTAATCCAAGAAACATATATATATATATATATATATATACATATACTGGCTGATTAACACCCATGCACCTTTGTACAAGTACATTCACAGCGACCAGGCCTCCCCTTGTTCCCAGTGCATTTCTAATTCCAAATTGTGTGTCACTTATGATCTGCTCAAGTTTGTTGTGTATTCTCCGGTGTATAATTTTTAAAAATATTTTAAGCATTTGACTCATTAAACTTATTATCCGGTGGTCTTGGCGTTCTTTTGCATTTAGTTTTGCATGAATAAAACTAGTTTCTACAATTATTTAATTATAAATACTTCTACTCTTTTACTTAGATACAACATTAATAAAACACATTTTATGAAGAACTTTAAAAATGTATTTAAGCTGTTATTTTAAGAAATAAAATTTAAAGAAAGTTTTATTATAAGAAATAATATTAATACATTAAGTTCATCAAATTAAATATTAAAACAATTGAACACTATTTTATTATGAACGAATGTTTTATACAGTGCTTTTCAGATAAAACTATCCACCTTAAATAACTTGTGAACCTCTAATTTTTTGGAAAAACGCAAAAACAAGTCAATTAATATCTGAAGGGGGAGACATAATATCATATTAAAGGTTGCTGGAAAATGCACCCTCTCACCCCCTGTATCAACCCTTTATTTTTTTTTTAATTACTTCCCCCTTTTTTTATGATATATTTGGATTCTCCTTTTTGTACTGATTTCAAAAATGTATAATACCTTTGGCTTGAAGTGATTGGTTTATCAGATAGACAATTTTCCTGTTAACAAGACAGTATCTCCCTCACCTTAATTGACTCTAACAAAATAGGTTGTAGCATAATTTAAACTCTTTAAATATTTAACCGTACTATTTGTAGTACCTTCAAAAACCAAGAAACAAAAAAATTCACTTTTTATTTAAGTTATAACTTGTAAGTAACAGCTTATTTTGATACGTGTGCAATTTGCTCGCTGAAATGGTGTACACTTTGCAAGAAAGAATCGAAATTGTAGGTTTATACTACAAAAATAATAATTGTGCAAGAGCTGCTGCTAGAATTTTTAATGAAACACACCACAATAGACATGCAACTCATAAGTGTGTGATTGAACTGATGCAGAAAAAATTAGAGCAAGAGGGTCAGTTTGCAATAAAAAACATAACCGACAGGAACTTGTACATAAAAAAGCAATCCAAGTAGCTGTTTTAGGGCAAGTTAACTTAGACTCTTGACAATCACAGTCACTGTCAATAATAAGCAGAGCAGTCGGTGTTTCATCTTCTACAGCCTTCCGAGTCCTCCATAAATTTAAGTTTTATCCATCAAATTGGACGTAGTTAAGCAGAAAACGTCCAACCCAAAAAAAGTGATTGTTGGGAAATTGAGTTTAAAAGATTTTAGTGTGCCCTAGCTAAACTATGCATAATTTATTCGCCTGGCAATGATTTTAAGATAATGATATTCATCTCGTAGGCACCTCGTTTGTAATTTCTTTTAAATGTAAGTTTCAATGAAGTTATTTTGAAAATTTTAGGTTGGACGTTTTTAACAAAAAACAAAAATCCGAAAAAAATTTCGATAAAACATACTTATGTGGGTTGGAATCTTTCAGATAAATAAATAATGTCATATTTTTATAAAAATTTTAATGATCCAAAGAAACAAAATTACAATGATTTTCTTATGTAAATGTAAATTTAAAAAAAGTTTTAATTATTGTGGGTATCTACCTCAAAATCTAGAACTGGAACATTAAATCCATCAACGTCTTCGACTACATTAGCACTTGTAAAATTTTCATAAAACGGTTTAGCGTCTGAAGGAATTAGATGTAAATAGCTTTTAATATCGTTAATTTTATCCTCTGACAGGGGTTTACCATTGGGCCAGAGTTGCATAAGCAGCGCCGAAAAGCTCTCTGTATTTAATCGTCCTCGTCGCTCAATATCCAAACATACACTTTCATCGCCAAAATAACTAGGTTTCATAAAGATGTGGTAAGGATTTTCTTTTGTTAATATAATTTGTTTTGTCTCCAACCAATTTATTTTTTCTTTATTGGTGCCAACTTTTCTGTTTATTGTGGCCTTCTCGAGCTGGTGGGTACTCAAAAACCATTCCTTTTTCATTTGTGCAGCTGTTATTGGAGACTTTTTACGACATGAATTTATTATATTTATATAGTCTAAAGGTGTATATATTCGTTCTTGACGTTTGAGTTGACATTCTATATCCCCAAAATCTTTATCATTTGGTAGAAAACTATGGCCGGAAATCAGGAATTTAAATGTTATAGTTTTTATATTATGGCTGGTTTGAAGAAGACTGGCCATGAGGAGTGTTATTTTAATATTACGGTTCTGGCCTCCACAAGAATCAGACCACAATATAAGATGTTCAACAGTACTTTCTATGTTTTCTAAATATTTTACAATACAGGAACCAACCTCCTGAGCTCCTCTTCCAGCAGTTCCTTCAAGCCATACATAGGAATAACTCTTATTACGTTTGCCTGAAAATACACCGAGATTATACAAGCAAACTTGCCTCTTATAATATATTACATTGGTTGGAATTTTGGGTAAAGGTAGAGTTTTTTGAAGATCGTATGTTAAACACTCTACATTATCCTCATCTTTAGCTCGTTTTAAATCTGCCTTTAATGTTTCTCGTGATTTTTGGGCCAAATCCTGATGAGTGTCGAGTTCAATTTGTAAAAGTTGCTTTTTATGATCATCCGTTTCATTTTGTAGTTTTATTTTAAATGAATCACATACCTGGCATGTGTCCTTCTTGGGAACATTAAATCTCAAATTAAATTTTTCGTAAAAAATCCTCTTATAAATACCAAATTTCACAGGGTTTTGAACTTCAGATTTGTATAGATCATAAATCTTTAATAATGAGAGATGTGCCGGTAAAAATAATGCAGACGTGTTTTCACGACAGTAGTGCGATATGTACTTAGGCAGTTTATTGATCTGGTTGATTATTTCCTGAATTTTATTTTCAGGGACTTTGTTTAAACCACCTTGTTTTCTACCTCTTTGATCAAGAATTGGAGCACGATTGTTTACCTTTCTCAGAGCTGTTGTTACTCTTGACGGAGTTATTCTAAGACTATTGATAAACATTTGCCTATAAGTAAGGAATATTGTCTGGAATACAGACGTCTTTCAGTGTTTCTTCCATACATTCTTTTTTTCGGCATTTCGTGGATATTATTGGCAATAAAGATAGTTTGGGCATTATAAGACCCAAGACTCCAAAAACGATCAAATTCTTGTTTTCGTGACTCTGTAGAAATCAACTCAGAACATTTCATCGGGCAGTTACAATTGTAGTCATATTGAAATTCTTTAGCAGCTTTCAATTTTCCTTTGTAGTCAATGTAAGATTCATTTTTGTTCCTATTAATCTTTGATGTTGCTCGCGTCATTGCAAATTTCTTTTTTCTACCCTTCTTTGGACGACCTGATGTACTGGCTAAAAATGGATTATCATCACAACTTTCATTGTTATCGGAACTCTCTTCATGTGACGATGGTATAAACATATCAGAGGAACCGCTACTAAAGACATCACTTATTGACATATTCTGTAAGAATAAAAAGGTAGGTATTATTAGATAATATTTTAAATAAAAATTTCAAAAAATTATAGAAAGCGTCTATTTTAATTAAAGAAGTTAACTTTTAATCAATTACCAGGTACCAAAAAATAAAACAAATTCAATTCATTCAAATTAATCTTTTTCATAAAGTTTACTATAGGTACTCATCGAAAAATAATTTTCATATGCTTTACATTATTGTATAATTACTTTAATCAATAATAATTGATGATCATAATAATAGGTATCAATTTAACATTGGTATAATAAGATTAATACATATGTGTTTACAAAATTGTGTGTACCTAAGGAAGTTGTATTTTTTCTTTTAGATTGTAACAATAGGTACATCAAAGTTTAGTTTTCATTAAATAGAAATAATATAGCGAATAGCATTATAAAGCATTTTACTAAACAGTATAGGTACAAAGATTTAATACTTACATCATAATCATCAACAGAATCTATGGTAGAAGCTGATTCAAAACATCCAGTTTTCTCGTTTAAAACCATTTCACGAATACGACTATTGGATGACGATGGTTCGCTGTGACGGTAGAATTCTGTCACATTGGTATCATCCATATTCTACAATATATTTAAATTATGTAATGATGTATAAAATGCATTTATTTTAAAAATTTAGTAAACAACATAAACTTTTAGAAGCCGTGTCTTATAAACTGATTATTTTTTCGTGATTTTCGGCCAGATTAAAGAAATACCACAAAACTCTATTTTCTTCTATTTTCTTTATTTTTTTTTTAAGATTTAGTAACAAAATAAATTGAAACGTCGTAAAAAAAAAGAGAGTTTTGTGTTATTTCTTCAATCTGGCCGAAAACCACGAAAAAATAATCAGTAAACAACATATAGTTATTTTTTAATAAAAAATTTCCGACTTACCTCAACATTGGTAATATTTGAATCAAATTCCACGCTAGACATTACACTATTTGTTTGGTTTTCCATAAGTTTTGCTAGCTCACACATGTATTTGCTTCTTTTCGACATAATTATTATTAAATAAGTATTTTTAAACCCGAACAGTCAGAAAAATCAGACACAACTGAATAAAAAGAAATGTTTATCAATACATAGGCACATTTACTTAAAACTAAAGGAAAGTGATTACTATGCTTAAGATGAGTACCTATAATAAATTAATTTTTATCGACCAAGTTCCAGGGTTTATACGCACAAGGCACGTTTTAAACATTAATAGGGCACATTCCCGTAATAAAATTTTATTATCGACCGAAATTGAAGATTCAAACTACTTTTAACATATTAATGAAATAGTAAACGTAAAATGATACCAAGTGGTTTGGACGATTTCTGATTATACTCTTATTTTTAACAAGTATACCGAAATTTATAAGTAGAAAACATCCAATTCACTTGGATGTTTTTAACACAAAAAAATGCACAGTAGTTTTGTTATCGCATGGAGCGTTAAAGTGATCCAACCCACTTAGCCTGTTTTAACCACTCTTTTAACACGATTACTTAGATCGACATACATTTTTTAGAAAAAATTCAACCCACTTGGATTTTTTATTATCAATGAAAATCTCAGTTAACCTAGTTTGTGGGTTAGAACTTTGACGATTATTAAAAGAGTATGTAATGTTTTCACTTGGACGGTTTCTGCATATTATAAAGCAAGAAATTATATGCTCGCTGGTGTAAAGAACTCATTTTTAACAATTTGTGGGTTGGACGTTTTCTGCTTAACTACGTCCCCATATAAAATTCAATTAGTACCAGAGTTAAATGAAGAAGATTTTGATCGTCGTCCCGAATGTTGCGAATTAATGATACAATGCATCATTAACAATCCACAATTTTTAAACAATATTTGCTTCTCGGATGAATGCTCATTCTCATTAAACGGTTTGGTGAACAGATATAATTTCCGATACTGGACTGAGAGTGATCCACATATTGTACGCGAATTTCACACACAGCATCCTCAAAGGTTAAACCTATGGTGTGGTATCCTACGTAATCACATTATCGGACCCTTCTTTATCACTGGAAACTTAAATGGTGCATCGTATCTTGAATTATATAGGCAAGTGGTTGATCGTTAGAACAATAGTAGAAAATAATGATAACCTTTCCGATGATTTGGTTGTATTTCAACATGATGGAGCTTCTCCACACTTTGCTTTACCTGTGCGATAATTTTTAAACGAAACGCTTCCCGGTCCTTGGATAGGTAAAAGACGACAGATGATGGATTGGCCACCTAGGTCACCGGATTGAACAGCCCTAGACTTCTTCTTAAAATTTATTTAAGAATCTTAATGTATTTAAAAAGAAAAATTATGCTACTCAACCAGAATATTATCTAGATGATTTACAACAAAGAATAGAGGATGAATGTCGACAATTAAATGCAGACGTGTTAAGCAATGTCGGAGAAGAAATTCAAAATAGATTGTACTATTGTATGGAAGTGAAAGGCAGTCATTTTGAAGAATTATTGTAAAAATTTTTAGTAGTGAAATGTTTGTTCTAAATGTGGGTAATTCTTGCTTTTGTATTTACTTTTCTCATAAACTAATCACTTCAAGTATCATGTATTATACATTTCTGAAATCAGTACAAAAAGGAGAATCCAAATATAAAATAAAAAAAGGGGGAAAAAATTTAAAAAAAATTAAGGGTTGATACAGGGGGTGAGAGGGTGCATTTTCCAGCAACCTTAAATATGATATTATGCCTCCCTCTTCAGATATTAATTGAAGTGTTTTTGCGTTTTTCCAAAAAATTAGAGGTTCAAAAGTTATTTAAGGTGGATAGTTTTATCTGAAAAGCACTGTATATTAAAATAATGAACATTGAATACTATTTTTTGAAAAGTATTACTAAACGTCTTAATAAATCATTTAAACAAAAAAATAACATTGTCTATTTTAAGCAACAGCTGATTGTTTTGTCGTATTAACTCTCCCAAAAATAGAACATAAACGTCTACATTGATTTATAGCACGATAAAGAGGCCTATCAAGTAATCAAGAAGCATTAACCGGCCAATATTAACTTTTACGACGCTCTTGGAACAGCCACCATCGCCATCGCCATATTAAACAATTATATCATAATAAATACCCCCAAACCTTTTAGTCTGCCAACGTGGCTGCCGAGTTAATATAATATTTGACCTGCATATTACTGGCAGCAAACGAAATGCTCGGGGTTCCCAGTTTCCAGTAATTACGGACATATATGAAGGCTGTTTCCATTAATTCGTTACCGTGGGGGAAGAGACTGGAAAGCCAATTTGGGGAGAGAGTTTCTTGCTGGGAATGTTGAGTCCTGAGAAAATGAGATTACGTTGGAATATCAGATGTTAAAGTTATTTTTGAAATAATTTATGTTACACCCAAGATCTGTTTTTATTTACAATACCTGTTGTTAGTTTATTAGTGACCTTTCAATTTTACAATTTCTGAAATATATGTTCCTTTTAAAAAAATATTATTTTTTTTAAGTTTGTCAGAGTTTCTTTTAAAATTATTTTCTTGTGGCATGTTTAAGATAAATATTGTGTTTATATGGGTTAATAATTTTGTCTAATATTGTCTTTAGGCTGCTAACAATTTGTTAATGGATTTTTTCTTGATAAATTTTAAGAAGTTAAGCAAGTATTTTAAATTAAAAGTATATATGGACCCTGGAAATAAGGCGGTATAAGTGACATTTTTGTAAATATTGAGAAAACTGTATCGCTAAACTGGAAATTTCTTTTATTCTATTTGGAGCATGGACGTATAAACATAGATGGACACAGCAATAAGATACCTTTAACACACAATGTTTTGAAGCTTCGATAGAATGTGATGCTTCTGCAATGAGCATAAGCGTGCTTGAATTTTTACACGCAAGTAATTATTCAGATTTTAAAAATTGGAAGTAGTAATAATGTATAAAAACACGTTCAAAGAATTAAAAAAAAAAAGTTTAACTATTAACAAATCACGTCTATATAGAAAAATTAAAATACAATTTTATTTGCCGTAAAATTAATACAATTAAATATAGTTGAAGTCAAGTTAATTTTTTAATAGTATTAAAATAATGCTACAATAAAAAATCTTTATGTTTTCTTCTAAATTTGCTACCCAAATAGTTCGATCGTCAATATTATTTGGAAACCTACATAGAAAAATAAATGAGTTTTAATCATTTCACTAATTTATTTGTATCCATGAGAAATAATAAATTTAAAAGGTACTAAACAGATCTTTTTTAATCAGATGATGTCTACTTACAATTTATAAATGTCTACTAATTTCATGAACTCATATCTTATTCAATACATTAATGAACATGAATAAACCCAATGGTACGCCTATTAAAATGTAAACAAACACGCTTCCTCATTTCCTCATCTTAAATAATGTAAATTGTATGTAATTACAAATGAAATGAAAGATCGGGATGTAAATATTTCGTTTATTTTATTTCACTTACAAATATCACTCAAAATACAGCCAAAATATCGAAAAATAACTTTTTCCTCATTTACTGTAAAATGTAAACAAACATGGAACAGCATTTGAAGTTTGACGTAGATCCATAAGACAGAGAAATGTAAACAACCGTTGCCATTTATAAATAGTTTTCAGTACTTCTACATATAAAATAATTGATTGATATCTATTATTATACGCTATTATTCAATGATAATGCACACTATGAGCATACTTGATATTTTGATTACAATTAAATATATTATTATAACCAATAAATTATTATTTTGATTTGATAGCACCTGTAGAGTATAAAATACGGAGTAATATTTTCAGCGACTCGCGAATAAGAAATTTTAAAACAAAACGTGACAACACTTGAAGGTGCTCAGAATGTGACCTATTCAAATAATTTTGACTTCACAATTTTATGTAAATAACTGAGTCCATCTGTGTTTATACGTCCATGATTTGGAGGTAAAGAGATCTAAGCAAAAAGTCAAACAGGTGCTGCTTTCTAGCGGCAAGTTACTTAGCCTCCAACCCAACTATGAGTAGGGCTTAAAAGAAAAGAGTTAAGTGCACTTGTACTGTTGTTTCACTGTGTCAGACTGTTAGTTGAGTTTGTTATTATTTTGGATAAGTAGTGATATAGCACCTAAGTAATACTTTAATGTAAACTACGTTTGATGCGTTTTCACCACCAGCAGACTGACAAGAAAAAGATTCGATAGGTGAAAAAAATAGGGCTATTTTTTTTCAAAAAAGAACGAAAAGGAGAAATTCAGGTGAAGCTGACGTGGACAAAAAACACAATACTTTTAAAGCTTAAAGTTACGAGAACTTGAAAATAATCATTTTATGATAATCATCAATAAAAGGAAAAAAATAAATGCAGTTAGAAACTAAGAGATGTCATGTTTTTATAATCTGGGAGGTTTTAGGGTACCGTGAGTTAGGTGACCTCAAATTTTTGGGGTGACTTGACACAGCAGGCACAGCAGTGATTAATTATTTTTGGAACTGCTGTTGCCATCTATTAGGTAAGTACTCAAACTTCAAAATTATTTCTACAAAAGTATTCTACAATAATGAACTGATATATTTACTTGCATAAAGTTGTACAAAATTGTTTTGTTTGGCTCCTTAAAAATACTGAATAAAGGGTAAGAAAACCACGATTTTTGATATGCTATATACTTCAGGTTATATGTCTATATAACTAATAAAAAAAAGACTATAAGAGATGCCGAGTTACACAATAGGGGAACAATCTTTAATAAATCAACGCAGATTATGGGTTACGCTGACGATCTGGATTTGATCGCACATACTACACGAGGACTTAAAGAGATGACTTCCACCTTCTTGACAGCCGCACAAAATATGGGTCTTAAAATAAACGAGGAAAAAACCAAAATGTTAGCATCTATTCCAAATAACAGAGATAGTGCTAGAAACGCCGAACAAAACTTCAGTATAGACCAATATAATTTTGAGGTAGTAAATAAGTTTACATATTTGGGTTCTCTCATAACAAACGATAATGACACATCTGAAGAAGTTAAACGGAGGGTACTGCTAGAAAACAAATGTTATTTTGGACTAAGCAAGCAGCTAAAAAACAGATATTTAAGCCAGAAAACCAAACTAGTAATAGGTATATCGAACACTCATCCTACCAGTGCTGACATATGGGTCAGAAACATGAACCATCTCCAAAACAGACGCAAATCTTCTGCTCGTCTTCGAAAGGAAGATACTAAGAAGAATAATGGGCGCATTCTGTGAGAATGGTATTTGGAGAAGGCGATATAATTTCGAATTGTACGAGAAGTATAAAAAATAGTAAATGGTAGAGATGTAATATCCTTCATAAAAATAGGTAGGCTTAGATGGGTTGGACATGTGTCAAGAGCAAATAAAAATTACCCACCCAGACGAACTCTATTATCGGTCCCAGTGGGAAATAGGAGTAGAGGCAGACCACGACTGAGATGGAGGGACGGTGTGGACGAGGACGCAAGGAAAATCGGCGCGGCAAATTGGCAATGGTTGGCGATGAACAGAAACGACTGGCGAAATAGACTTGGGAAGGTCAAGGCTCAACTAGAGCTGTAGCACCACTGATGATGATGATATACTTCAGGTAATCAACAAGTGTTCGTATCAGAAAATTACATGTAATATTTTTTTTAGAATAGTTTATTACCTTCTTTTTGAAGCTCAATTTGATTTTTTTGTTGATTTTATTTTTTTAGATTAAGTAACGTTTTTTTTTTTAATTTTTTGTTACAAATTTTGGGTTACTTATTAAAATGCCTAATAAGTATAAGAGACTGTTAGACAAGAGAAAATGCCACAACTTTAGTAAAGATGAATTAGAAGAAGCCTTAAGGTTGATCTTCACCCTCGATTAATTTGTTTCTGATCCTAGAGATGGCTCTATTGCGGCATGCTACTATGGTACATTTTTTAACTTAATTGTAGATTTCTAAACATTCATTATCTAAACAATTTTATCGACAAAGAAATTATATATGTTGCGGCTATATCTGTGAATATCGTATGTCCATTAAATTCGTACATCATATTATATTCCATGTTTTTTGATAGTTAAAAATTAAATAATCTGGTATTATGTAATATTTTAGTTTGAAATAATAAAAATGTTATTTAAAACATGCGAACTTGTCTTTCTTTTTTTCTATTTCTTATTATCTATTAGTAGTCTTTATGGATTAATAAATTTTACTATGTCTTCTTCTTCAGTTATATTTATATTTCTTATTTGATGCTTCATTGTTCTGACTTTATTTTGCTGTTTATTCTTTTAATAATTCTTCTTAATTTTTTTTTTCCTAAGACACACATTACTTCCGCTCCTTATGCTATCATCGGTCTAATTGCTGCTCTATATATTTTTGTCTTTGTTTTTTGCTGTTTTTTTTTTATTTTTTAAGTAATGGGTGATATTTCCAAAACACAACGTTCTTCTCTCGCCTTGTGTGATGATATTCATACGTTGGATGTATGATTTGGAGTGGTTGATGCGTATTTAGTTATCACGGTTCTATGTGGTCTATTTAGTTCTTCACTTTCCGTATTCGACGATTTTATAAAGTCAAATGAGGACTATATAAGAGGTGGTATTTTGGAACTTTATTATGTTATAGCGATCGCTATATTCTTAGACGTCCTCGACAAAATCCATTCTAAAAGTCTTGGTAATGTTTATTATACACGAAAATTACACAATTATAACCAAAAATAAAGTATTCTCTCAATCATCCTGTATACAGCTCTGTATTAAACTATGAACTATTTTTATAGAATCTTGGGCAAAGTTTGGTAACAGTGCCTTGTTGTGCAGAACGACATACACGAATTTAGACGGACAGACATGACGGTTTCGGTTGATTGTTCTGAGACGGCACACAATTTTTACTGAATTTATATACATAGTACATTTTTTTCTGTTGAATTTAAAATCTGATGCATTAAAGGGCTAAAATTTTAAGAAACCTGTAATTTAAGAGACCTGTATTCAAAAAATTGGTGTAATAAATTCAATAATAAAGCTTATTTTTTTCTATACCATTTAGTACAACTGGACGAAAAAGGTGCTGAACACTTTTTTTTAATTTAGGATCATATGTTCTTATATTTCATAATCCCGTTTTATTTATACTCATTCATAAAGGCAGATTATTTAACGGAAAGTGTTATTTTAGGCATAAAGCGCATTATTTTTTCATTTTAATGCCATTTCTCTCACAATAGTCGTCGAAATGGAGCCTTTATTTTACATTTTAAGAACATTTTTAGATTTCAGGAAGAATTGAGAATACGAGACGGAAAAACGTAAAACTTTCCATATTATTATCGTAAACAGAAAGTACGCATTCAAAACAGGATATATTTATATCCAGACTACAAGCAAAGAATTTCTGGAAATGTAATTCCAAAATTTAAAAATGGATATATTCGGGAGATTTAAGTAAAAAGGAAATATATTTAATATTCTTTTGGGTCAAAGATGTTGCTTACTATGTTTTAAAAAAAGGGTTTTAAAATATTAGCAATTCGAAAAGTAGGAAAGAAAATTCTATTTTGTTCTATATCTCAATATTTTGTCACGATTTTGTGACTTCTTCTGAGTACTGAGTATTTGATTCTTTACAACTTAAGCCCCCCACTCACGTTCCAACGCCGCAGTACGATTTTGTCATACTACAAAATTGAACGTAATGTGATCGCATCATTCATCATTCGACCAAATCGGCGTGATTTGACGGCAAACAAACAAGTCAGTCTGCAGCAGTACGAGTATTTGATCGTGTATATTGTAGTAACGACAAAATCGTACGACTATTAAAAAATCATTTGCAGGTCAATTTCGAAAATGGCTTATAATAGCGAGAAGCTTTTAAACGATCTTTTGACAGTTATACAGATAAAGAGTGTCATTGTAAAATAAAATTGACCTCATATCATTATAAGCCCAGTAGAAAAAGCTAAGGAAAATTTGGTTGCTAAAATTTAAGAAGTGAAAGCAGATGCTTATGAGGAACATCCCAGAAAAGGAATTAAAATTAGTACTTAATTCTTCTTTAAGTTCCATCTTCTATCGAAGGTTGGAAATCATCATGGCTATGCGGACTCTGTTAACTGCCGCTCTAAAAAGTTCTGCACTACTGCATTCAAACCATTCCCTTAAGTTCTTAAGCCAGGATATTCTTCGTCTTCCCACATTTCGCTTTCCTCGGATTTTGCCCTGCATAATAAGTTGTAATAATGCGTATTTTTGCCCTCTCATCACATGTCCCAAGTACTCAAGTTTTCGTCTTTTAATAGTTAATATTATTTCCGCCTCATTTCCTATCCTTCTAGTTACTTCCATGTTTGACATTCTTTGAATCCATGGTATTCGTAGGATTCTTCTGTAACACCAAAATTCAAAGGCGGCCAGCTTATTCAGATGCACTTGTTTTAGTGTCCAAGCTTCCAGAGCATAAAGAAGAGTAGAGAACACGTAACATCGAAGCATTCTCAGGCGTAGTTCTAACCTTATATCCCGACAACAAAGAAACTTTTTAAGTTTAATAAATGATGTACGTGCTATTTCAATACGTGTCTTAATTTCTTTGGTTTGGTCTACATCTGATGTTATCCATGTTCCTAAATATTTATAGTTATTAACATTCTCAATTGCAGTATCTTCAATAGTTAATTGGATATTTGCATGTGCCGATTTAGTCATGATCATGCATTTAGTTTTCTTTAAATTTATCTTCAGCCCGTACTCATGACAGTGTTCACTAAGGCGTTGCATTAGGTTCTGTAAATCATTGTTGTTATCCGTAATTATTACTGTATCGTCTGCAAAACGTAAGTTATTCAAAACTTCTCCATTGATAGATATACCTTCTATTGAGTCTGAGAGCGCTTCTTGAAATACCGCTTCACTGTAGACATTGAAAAGTAGTGGGGACAGCACGCAACCCTGGCGGACTCCTCTCTGTATTTTGATATTTTCGGTGTACTGGCTGTCAACTCTTACCTTGGCAGTTTGATTCCATTATAAATTAGATATAATTTTCAGATCACGACTGTCAATATTTTTGCGTTTTAATATATCTACAAGCTTTTTATGTTGAACTTTATCAAATGCCTTTTCAAAGTCTACAAAACATAAGTACATATCCTGATTCATGTCCATGCATCTCTGAGCCAGAGATTCTGCTGTGAATTATTTTCAAAAATGTTTTAAGTGTGTGACTCATTAAAGCTATTGTTCTGTGGTCTGAGCAAGTTGTTGAACTTGGTTTTTTGGGAATTGCTACAAAGGTTGATTGCAGCCATTGTCTGGGGATTGTGGCAGTCTGATATATTAGATTAAAGAGTTCAACCATTACATCAATAACATCTTCATCGATGAGTTTTAATAATTCGATGGGCACCTCATCTGGTCCAGTAGCTTTACCCTCTTTTGTGTTCTTGATGGCATAGATGACTTCTTCTCTTAATATTGGTGGTCCAGTATCCTCGGTGATTTCTAATGACAGTTCTTCTCGTTCATCATTAAATAGTTGTTGAATGTAATTGGTCCAGTGATATAATCTCTCCTTCATATCAGTAATAATATCCCCTTTATCATTTTTAAGGATATTCGTTTTTGTACGCTTTCTAGAACCTGTCATTTCTTTGATTTTTTTTGTGTAAATTAAAGCTATCGTACTTTTTATCCAGATCTTCTATTTCCTTGCATCTATCGGAGAGCCACCTCTCTTTTGCCTCTCGAATTTTCTTTCTGATGTTTCTCTGAATTTCTTTGTATTTATTCAGGTCTTTTGCTTTATGTTTTCTTCGTTCTTCCATGAGTTCAAGAATTTCTACTGTCATCCAAGGTTTTGTTTTGTCTTTAAGTAGTTTGAGGGTTTCTTTTCCAACTGACACAAGGGCATGTTGAATTTTTCCCAATTTTTGGTCAATAGTTAGAGTTTCTGCATTATCTTCTTTGACTTTCCTTAAGCTCTCGTTTATTTTAAATTTGGTTTCCACATATGTGTTGTCTTGTGTGAGACGTCTTGTATCTATGATTTTCTTGGTGCTAGGGCTGTTGACCTTCTTTAGTTTCACTCTCATCGACAAAACAACCGGGTTGTGGTCGGAGGATATGTCCGCTCCTGGATAAGTTTTAGATGATATTATAAAATTTCTATATCTTCTGTTGACGATAATATAATCTATTTGATTTCTGATTATTTTGTTGTTATTGTCAGCTGGTGACCTCCATGTATATAGTCTACGTTTAGGAAGTTTGAACAAGGTATTTGTAATTATGAGTTCCTCATTGACACAGAAATCGACAAGCCTATCGCCACGTTCATTCCTTTCCCCGAGTCCATATCGCCCCACGCAATTCTCCACTTCTCCTTGGCCAACTTTAGCGTTCAAATCGCCCATTATAATATTTATATCTTGTCTTTTAGTTAGTCTTAAGACATTGTCGATTTGTTCATAGAAGGCCTCTATGGTGTCTTCATCCTTGTCTGCAGTGGGTGCATATACTTGGATTATATTTATTTTACGTTTTAAATAAGAGTTTAGAGACAGAATTAATACTCGATCAGAGTAGGGAACAAAGTTACAGACAGCTTTATGAGAATTATTATCAACTATAATGCCAACTCCCCGTTTGTGCTTGGGTAAATTACCCCGTTTGTGCTTGGGTACTTTATTAGTAAATAAAAACTTAACTTATTTAAAAAAATATATTATTAATTAAATATTCCAAGTGAAAGAACTCTATAGAGCAACCAGAACTCTAAAGAGAAGCCAGAACTCGTTGTACTCGTCAGTAATAGATAATATAAAAACTAATATTAGCGACAATTACTTCTACGTGTATGTTGAGGAAACTAATTCGTCAGGGAGATATATCGCTGATTGGTATTTTAAGTGATCACATCTTACTAAAATACTATTTTATTTCATTATGCAAGCAATTAGAAAAAACTAACTATGCAACAATATAATGTTTTGTACAAGAATAAATGACACATTTTTCTTTTTTTATCAGATATTGCACCTTATATGGCCCAGACAGGTCAAAATTTAAGAATATTTTATATGAACTTAATAGAGTTGCGGAAGAAATCTGGGCTTTTTTTAATTGGCATTTGTAACGTTATAAAAGTCACATCTTTATTAATTTATATTTAAATAATTATTTTATTTTAATTTCTTTATTAATTTACTAATTCCTTTATCATTCCTTTATTATTCCTTTATTCTTTTTTAATATTTTTTCTTTAAAATTAGTTAGTGCCCTCTGTCTTTCTTTTCTTTCTATTTCTGTCCCGTAGAATAAATATTCTGTTCTATGTTGACAGAAGAGCTAATTTAATCATATGTATGCTATGTATGCCACATCCTATGATATCTGCGCTAACTTTATTGCAGTTGCTTTCTACTTTCTGTCAATCACCCTTCGTAGTGGGAATATTTTTTTTGTTAGTAATTGAAATTAATAAAAGAAGGTAGGAATTATTATAAGCTTCATTTTATGGTCTGCAGAATTCTCTTGGAGTGTGTACTTTCATTGTTATCTATATTTTATAATTCTGACAGCATTTTCAACATTCGTAACATCACTTCTTTTAAAGCTAACTTTTCAATCCTATGCATCTAGGAATCTAACTGAATTGAGCTAATTTTATTAGTAATTCTATTTTATTTTATTCTTGCCATTTGATATTTGTTTAATTTTAATTTTGGTGAAATAATTGGCAAGGAAGTTAACCCCCTTTGATGTTTCTCTAATACAGGCTATTTAATATTCTACTTTATGGGATATTTCTGCAACATTTTATGGGATATTTCTAGAACATTTTATTGAAAATACTTTTCGGAGTGATATGGGCCTAAACAGCTGTCTTCAAGACCTACTCACATGCTTTGGATCCGGCAACAGAACCTGCCCACATAATCTGTAGGCTACAAATATTTAGAAGCAAGCAGTCCATCGATGCCACAAGTATTATTCAAATTTATTTAATATAAAGCATTAAGTAGGGTTGTTTTTGCTATTTAAATATTATTTTTTTGTGTGTAAATAAAAACGATTAGTTAAATCATTGTTTTATTTGTTATCAGCTTAATTTTCATGGTTTAGTTCGTAGTTTAAGATAAGACGCATTCACACTTGAGAGACTGAGCTAGGCGAAGCATAGACGATAAGCTGCCATAGTTGATTGAGGTATTATTTTATAATAGTATTTCAATTATCTTTGGTAGTTTTATCGTTACATATTCTATATATTTGGCTAGTTCATAAGAAACTATTAATACAAATTTTTAATTCAAATCATGAATGTGTTGCTTGTGTGAGTCCATTTCAAATAGGTAAAGAAATAATAAATAAGACTTACTCACAATCAATTTAATTTAACTATCAAACGACCGGTTTCGCTTTCTACAATATGCAAAGCATCGTCAGGTCTCGATACAAAGTTAAATAAATGCTGAAATGATAAAAACCCATATTAGGGTGTTGTCTAATAAAGATAAACAAATTAGATGTTATAAATTACAATAATTATGCCAATATTACATGTCTGTGGTTTTATTTCAAAAGAGTAAGTTGAATAAAAAGGTATAAAAGTTTTAAAAGTTTAAACAGACAAGGTAAGATCCATAAATTGTTATAAAATAGTCTATTAGATTGTAATAAATTAATAAATGAGCAAATAAATAAACATTACTTAAGTGATGTAATATACTATTGTATTATTAAAAGTTATTTATACTTATTCGAGAGATATATTTATGAAATGTGTGTTATTTATTGAGTAATTGTTTTATGAAGGTGACAGTTTTATGACAATGAATAAGTTTAGATGCACAAATTGTGTGGGTGTGCAATTATTTTTCAACTTGTAGTTATCAAATCTCTTTGATAAAGTTCTATTGGCAAAATAGTAGATTATTGTAAAGTCAAGTAAATAAAATATTAGAATTAGAATAATTAAGGACAATTTAAAACACAATAAAACAGAAAACACTTAGAAGGGACGAAACAAACATTAAATTTAAAAGGGGGAAGGACTTTTATGCACTACATCTCAGTCTCGGGCACAATGAGTTTTTTTATGTGTTATCTATTAGATTTTAGTGGTAAATTTGACAGATGTAGGTTAGCATGTGACAGTTCTTCTTCTGTTTCTTAATACTGCAAGTTAAGTTATCTAGTTTTATGAAATATGCTGATATTAATGAATGTCTATAAATTGTTTCAATTAAGATATCAAAAGTAAATTGATGTGTTTAATATTGGCATAATTTAACAATATTTAATTAATTAAATTTAAATGTAACAATAGGAGTAATTGAAAAACATCACACATTATAACTAACTCAGTATAATGTCCAAATTATTGAACAAATTAAATTAAAGTGATTCTTTGGCCACTGAACATGTACATTTTATAATCAGGCGTATAACAAGTTTACAAAAGTTTTTTATTTTTATTTTTATTTGAAATTATTGTTGATGTGAGTTATCTGTCTTGGTGTTTTTAAATATTTTAGATATTTAATTCAAATTCCGATATATTAATATATTAATATCTGATATATTAATATGTACCCAAAGCAACAAATGGATAATTATTGATGGTAAATAATTTATGGGCTCAAGAAATTGACTGAATTATAAAGCCTTCAATAATTAGTTGGTAGTTCTAATATCTGACAGTTGGAACCGGAAGTTGTTATAGGAACAGGTAGAAAGATCCTCTATTTAAAACCGGTATAAAGTAAATTTATTCTTATTTCAGTTTTTCATATGAACAGATATTCCTCACACCGACATGAACAATAGTGAGTTTGTACAATTGTTTTAAGTAGTACTTTAAACTTTTTAATTTTTTTTTTAATTGATAGCTGTTTATGAAAGTTAATATATCTTAAAGTTAAGATATATTAACTTTCATAAACAGCTATTAATTAAAAATTTCAAAGTGTTACTTAAAACAATTGTACAAACTCACCATTGTTCATATCGGTGTGAGGAATATTTGTTCATATGACACGAAAAATTAAAATAAAAATAAATTTAACTTGTCCTTAGTTGTTTTCTAATATTTTATTTACTTGACTTTACAATAATCTACTATTTTGCCAATAGAACTTTATCAATGAGATTTGATAACTACAAGTTGAAAAATAATTGCACACCCACACAATTTGTGCATCTAAACTTATTCATTGTCATAAAACTGTCACCTTCATAAAACAATTACTCAATAAATAACACACATTTCATAAATATATCTCTCGAATAAGTATAAATAACTTTTAAAAATACAATAGTATATTACATCACTTTCATTTAGCAAACATTTATACACATATCTCTGCTTAATTGGATCAAATCTATCTCCTCAAGAACTTCCCGTTTACTGTCATACATCTACAATAGCAGAATTGAGTTCTCCATTCAACAATACATAGTATTTTCAACCATGTTCTACCATCCATCAATTAATAGGGTACCGGCATGTAAGTAATGTTTATTTATTTGCTCATTTATTAATTTATTACAATCTAATAGACTATTTTATAACAATTTGTGGACCTTACCTTGTCTGTTTAAACTTTTAAAACTTTTTATATCTTTTTATTCAACTTACTCTTTTAAAATAAAACCACAGACATGTAATATTGGCACAATTATTGTAATTTCCAACATTTACTTTGTTTATCTTTATTAGACAACACCCTAATATGGGTTTTTATCATTTCAGCATTTGTTTAACTTTGTATCGAGATCTGAGGATGCTTTCGTCTGATAGTTAAATTAAATTGATTGTGAGTAAGTCTTATTTATTATTTCTTTACCTATTTTTAATTCAATTTAATCAACAATAAAACAAGTTTAAAACAACGTTTAACATAAAATTAAAAAATGGGTAAAGAAGCTACTTATAAATTAGCACTTACCAAACTAGATTCGTCTGGAGAAGCCAAACTTAGCAGTAAAACGCTTACATTAACGGTTAGCGATTCTGTAACAAAAATAAAAAAAATAGTATTAACTGTGTGTACTATTTCTTCATCATTTTTTTTTGCTTTGTATTCAAATGCAATTTACGTCTTACAACTAATATATGCAACTTTTTTTCTTCTGTTGCTTGAAAAATCTGCGTATTTAATTACAAATTTGCACATAAGACATCTGTATTAACATCTCTTGCTTGTTGTGCACCGAATCATTAGCCTCATGAAGCATTAAGTGGTTCATGAGGCTAATGATTCGGTGTTCTTCACATTTCTTAGTATTTGATTTTTTTTGGCAGTGGTATAAATATGAACATATACCAATCTTTTGGTAAAGTTTCTGTTTTATATATACGGTTAAAGTTGATTGCCTTCTATCAATTTCAATACCTCAGCATTATATTCTATCAGGTCCTAAAACGACACTCCTAACTGCAAGACAAAAAGTCTCGCAAGCTTAGTTTTGTTTTTGCTCAAATCTTGCACTGTCAGTCCTGGTCTTGCGAAAATACAAGAACCAGACCAAGACTGCAAGAAAAAAAACCGATTTTGGTCAACACTATATTAACCTGGAAACGCGAATGGATGCTCTGTTTCTCCTTACCACAGTTTATGTTGCAATAACCTTTAAAAAGAATATTATTTTATATGCTTAAATTCAATTTATATCTTAAATAATAAAACATATTCAGGTATTTTTACATAATATAAAAATTTTGATAAAATATTTCCTTTTGTAATCACTAGTCAAATGAACTACGGGAAAACGAAAAGATAATTAGTCGTGTCAACATAAATTTCACGCTCAAATAAATATCTGATGGATGATACCAGTAATAATATGGCCTAATAGGATTACTGCAATGCCGGTGTTTATATTTTGTAGGTTTCATATTGTGAATACAACAGTAGGCATGTAAAAATATTCGATGCTTGTTCGTAACGTATTAAGAACTTATAATTTTAATACAATTCTTACACTTTACTGCACCATTAAAGAATACATTATATAGAATGAGTTGAATTAAAAAAAAAGCGTAGAACAGTTGTATCCAGAAAATAATTTTGTCTTCCAACAAGATAATTGCCTGTTCACACTGCAAATATAATAAACCAGTGGCTCCAAAATAACAACATAGAAAACTTACCATGGTTCAGCTACAGTCCACATTTAAATCCAATTGAAAATGTGCGGGGGGTTAATTTAAAACGGTTGTATCGGCGTAATTTTATACCTCAAAATGCTGAAGAGCTGTGGTACGGTTTACAACAGGTTTGGGAAGTAGTTCTATGGTAAATAACGTGGTTATTAAATTAGATGACCATTTATTTGAAACACCACAGTACACTTTTATATAACATAACTTATTCTAATCTATTTTCTCTCAAACAACAAAGGAATATTTGAAGACGTCACAACAATAAACAACGTAATAACGGGCAGTGACCATCGTATAGTCAGAGCAAAAATAAATATTAACATAAAAGAAGAGAGAAATAGGATTAAAAAAAACGAGGATAGATGCCTTTAAACTAAGAAAAAATGAAGAGGAATTCCGAGAGGTCTTGGCGGATAAGTTCGAATCTGATCCTTCACATAATCGTGATCAAATTAACGAGATGAATAAAAACCTAAATAAAAACCTTCTCGCAGCAGGACTACAGGTCGCAAAGAAAACAAGGACTAAAGAAGACAAAATAAGCAATGAAACTAAACAACTAATGACGGAAAGAAGACAACTACTAGTGCAAAACAAACGCCATACTCAAGAATATAGGAAACTTAATAAAACAATTAGAAAAAACTAAAACGCGACATACAAAAATGGAACGAGAACTTAATAGAGCGAGTCATTGAAAACAACAGAGGCTTAAAATGTCTAAGACCCGCACTGGGAGTTCAAAAAATCATCAAAATTAAAGACGCTAACAATAAGGTAAAAAAGGACAAATATAAAATAACAAATATTGTCAAAGACTTCTACACATCCTTGTACAGCTCGCAAGGTCAGCCTAATGAAACAACAAAGAAGAACGTCAAAAGAAAATTAAAAAACGTGGGCTCAGAAGTACTACCAAATATAAAGGGATACGAAATAGAAAGAGCTTTAAAAGAACTAAAAAATAATATAGCTCCAGGACACGACGGTATAATTGCCGAGCTCTTGAAAACAAGCAAGACATCCCTGTACTAACAGAGCTATTTAATAGATGTCTCCATAATAGCCAGATACCTAAAGACTGGAACGAGAGTCTAGTAATACTCTTACACAAAAAAGGAGACAAATGTGATCTACAGAATTATAGACCTACATCGTTGCTCAGTCAAGTATACAAACTATTTATAAGAATTATTAATTACCGGTTAACCTACAAAATGGATAATTACCAACCAGTTAAACAGGCTAGCTTCTGCAAAGGATATAGTACATCAGACCATTTGCTGACAATGAGAACATTGATAGAGAAGGCAAATGAATACCAACTACCCGTATTTCTTTGAACCGTACCAACTATGAAAAGGCGTTTGATAGTATCGAGATGTGGACCATAGAACAAGCTATTAATAATTGTAGAATAGACTCGAGATATAGGCAACTAATACATAATATATATGAAAATGCAATTATGATAATACAACTGGATGAAAATACAAATCCCATCCCCATTAAGAGGGGAGTGAGACAAGGAGACGTAATATCGCCAAAGCTTTTCAACCTAGCCCTAGCAGACGTCTTCAAAACTACAAATTGGTCAACCTATGGCATTAACGTTAATGGCAACAAGTTAAACCACCTCAGATTCGCTGACGACATAGTGATTATAGCGAGCACATTCGAGGAACTGCAAATTATGTTGGGGGAACTAGCAGCCAGCTCCCAATACGTTGGCCTAAAAATGAATATGAAAGAAATAAAAATAATGGCAAACACAGAAGACCCCAGACATATAACTATAAACGGCAGTGAGATAGAACAAATCCAGGAATATATCTACCTACGCCAAATCCTGAGACTTAACAAAGAGAACCAAAGTGCGGAAATTACTAGAAGAGCAAGACTAGCATGGGCAGGATTTGGAAAACTTAGTTGCACACTTACGAACCGCAAAATACCCCAATACTTGAGGAGCAAAGTGTTCAACCAATGCATCCTTCCTATCATGACATATGGATGTCAAACCTGGACCCTAACCAAGGAACACATTAATAAACTAGCCACAACAGAAAGAACAATGGAAAGAGCAATGTTAGGTATACGACTGTCAGATAAAAAAAAGATCGATTGGGTAAGATCCAAAACAAAAGTCGAGGACCTAACAATAAAAATTGCAAAACTTAAATGGAGCTTCGCGGGCCACACTGCTAGACAGAAAGACCAACGTTGGAATACTACAATACAAAAGTAAACGATCAAGAGGAAGACCACAGATGAGATGGGTTGATGACATTGAAAGAATAGCCGGAACAAATTGGAAATATGTTGCTCAGGATAGAGACCGATGGAAGGAGTTGGGAGAGGCCTATGTCCAAACATGGACGACAGAAGGCTAAGAAGAAGAAGAAGATTTTAATTGTACTTAGTACTTAGTTGAAGTTGCTATGAGACTACCTCATAATTACCAATACGTGATACCTACATCAATTTGCCATCTTGACGTTAATCTAGTTTTGATCTCTGAGATAATAATCGTTGTCTATTTTATAATAGTCCTTGCATATATGAGCAGTTTATTCATTAGTGGGTCAAGTTTGTTTTATCGACCTACGACAACCATACGGACTTGATTAGCAATTCTGCTAACTTACACATTCTAATTCCAGGCTATTTTATGAATGTCCTCGATTCGAATTATTAAACATATTTTATATAAACAAATGCGAAACTATGTTACACGTTCCTTTTAACTTATTCTTTTTTATGAATTTATCCCCAGATATCTTTTAATTTGGTACAATTCTTGCTTTAATATATTGTTGAGTTAAGATGTTTGTTTTATTCCTTAATAATAATAAAAATAATAACAACAACCTTATTTTATGTAAAAACTCTCATTTATATAAACTTAATAAAATGCAGCAATTCCAAATAATATCAAAATTGTGACGTCAGAGGTCCCTTCTATTTGGACCTTAATAATTATTACAATTTGTGAATTAACATTATGTAATCAATTGTTTGTTGTTTGTTTGTTTATTTTATTATTTGTCTGTCATAAGTAATAAATGTATTATATTGTCAGACCAATCAAATACACTGCTCAAAATAATCAAATATTACTAAGAGTCTTATCAGTTTTTATTAGGAACTAACTGTACATTAAAATATTAAATTGTAAATGTAAATGTAACATGTAAAAATTTTAAAATCAGCACCATTTCTTGACTTATTAAATTGAATATTGAATCTCTTGCACTTCACATGGTAATTGGTTACCGGTTTATGAATATTCCATACAGGAATTAGATGAAACGAAATATACCCCGTATACGCATTGCGAAAATACACCAGCACATCCATAATTCATCATGTACGTCAGAATGTACACGTGCAAACTAAAAAGCAAGCTTCAGGCTTTTTTAAAAGGACTATCAATTTTAATATGAACCCAAAGTAAATATGCAGATAGGTATATTATATATATATATATATATATATATATATATATATATATATATATATATATATATATTATATATATATATATATTATATATATATATATATATATATATATATATATATATATATATATATATATATATATATATATATATATATATAGTTTGAGTTTAGTTCTTGAACCTTAATATATATTTTTCAGTGGATTCTCTTGGGCTTAGGTTCATAAAAAAAATTTAGTTTGATACTAAGAGATTTTTATATATTTTTTTTCGACGTTTCGGCAGGAAATCCATGCCTTTTTCAAAAATATATATTGACTAAAAAAAACATTTTATGACAGACATAATACGGTTTAAAAAATAAACTTTTAACTTACCAAGCATGTAAAGATTCGATATTAACAATTAGACGTCACAATTAAAATAATATTAAAACATAGGACATACCCACTAAGTCACTATAAGTAAAATGTATTTTAAATCTAATGTGTTGTTTATTGGTGTTAGTTTATCGTTTAAACAATCAGTTATTTTAACATCATAGGCGGTCTGAGATTGACTTTTTATGTGTTTTTAAATTAAGTTAAAATATATTTTGTTCAAATTTTTGACATCTTTTTTATCATTTATTGCGTTATTATTTTTTTTATTTGTATAGACTCTAGAAGCTCTCTTTTCTTCCTGTTGGTTTCACTTTTTAGGATCTTGGTTTGCTCAAAATCAAATTTATGTTTTTTTTCGTTTTCATGTTTTGTGAGGGCGGTTGAGTTTTTTTTGTCATATTTGTGGGAACGTATTCTTGAATTAAGTAGTTTACTGGTTTGTCCAATATAAACTCCATCACAATTCGAGCAGGGAATTTCATATACAACATGCGATCTTTTTAATTGAGGGGTTTTTGTTTTCAATCTTGTAAAATTCCTTTTCAAAAGATTGTGACCTTTATGAGCAACCGTAATATTATGTTTATTTTGATTTGCTATTTGCTCTGATAATCCTTTTATATAGGGGAGAGACATATAGTTTTTATTTACCGTGTTGGTTTCATTGTTATTATTGTTATTGTAAAATTTATGCAGTCGCGATTTGAAAGTGTTGTCGATTAGATGGTGTGGGTATGAATTAAGTGTTAGTGCTGTTTTTGCTTTTTTAATGGCCTGAGGTCTATTGATAGGATCGAATAATCTAATAGCTCTATCAGCGAGTCCGATAACTACTGATTTCTTTTGAGACAGGGGATGATGAGAGTTAAAATTCAGATATCTCGACGACCAGGTTTTTTTGGTGTACCATGAAGTAGTTATAGTGCTGTTTTCTCTATGCTAGGTCAGGTCCAGAAAATTAATTTGATAATTTTTTTCAATTTCTAATATGAATTTTAGTTTTTGGTGAAAGTTATTGAATTCATTTAGTAAATTATCCATTTTATCCTCTGGTGCTGCACTCAAGCAGTCATCTATATAGCGATAGAAAAAAGGTATATCAAAATCTATTTTATTTAAAACAATTTCCTCTAGATGCTCTAAAACTAATTGAGCGATGGCACTGGATATGCTAGCACGCATAGCACATCCATCTGTTTGTTGGAAGATTTTGTTTTTATATTGGAAATAGGCTGACTTTAATGTTGTTTCGACTGCTAGCAGAAATTCTTCTAGAGGGATGTCTGTGAACGCTTTGATTTCGTTCCACTTTTTTTTAATTATGTCTTTCGCTAAAGCTATTGGAATATTGGTGTATAAAGATACCACATCGAGAGAAAATACCTCCAAACTATAAATTAGTTTCTCAATTTTCTCAAAATTTGTACAAAGTTTTTGTAAACAATTAATTAGTGATAATAATTAGTGAATTCCCATTTACAATTCCAATTTACAATGGGAATTCACTCTATAAAATATTGCGGTTACCATAACTCCCAAATAAATTAAAATCAAAAAAATGTCATTTAATTAAATTGAATATGTTATCAAAATTTAAATTTTTAATCTTAAGTTGTAAGTATTGAAATATTCATTTTGTTTACATATAATAATTATAATAAATTTACAATTTTTTCCTGAAGAAGTCACAAAATCGTGACGAAATATTGGGAAATAACAAATAGAGTTTCATTTCATACAGACCAATTGCTGAGACTACAAATAATATTTAACACAGTATGGTCGAGAATAATTTGATAAACATATATATATATATATATATATATATATATATATATATATATATATATATATATATATTATATATATATGTATATATATATATTATATATATATATATATATATATATATATTATATATATTATTTGAATCTTGATAGAGGCAAGGGTTTTTTTACCAAAACGTCGATTTAAATGGACAATAAAATCTAGCTCCAAGCTAAATATTACTTATTAAAGTAGTATCACAACTGACTGATTAAGTTAGAAGATAAAGACTTTTTTTAAGAATATAGGCTACGTGTATTCTTTATTCTTTAATTTCACTATTTCGACCGTGGTCACTAACATCATCAGGGAATATATTCTCCATATAGGGTGATGATGATCAATGCAATTTCAACTTTTCCCAGTGAACAAAATTCTTGATTTATTGTTTGTGATTATCACACTCGTGCCGATCTTAGTTTGTGTAGAGGAGCAACGCTGAACTAAGTAGGTGTTCTTCAGTATTTGTATAAGAGAGACTGCGACGTGATACTGCGAACACTCACCAACCCGTCCAGCAAGTATGGTATGGTCTTAATGCCTCAAAATACATGTTGAACTTGAAACAAAATGGGACGATATCCCAGGTGGGTAGAGCTAGCAGCTCAGAATCTCACACCGGAAAACCGGTTAAACTGACGGGTTCTGGGAAGGCACAAGCTCAACAAAACGTGCCAAAATAGATACGAACAAATAAAAATAGTCACCACCAGCCACATAAAACATATAATCTATGGTTAAATAGGAAAAGGTCTACGAATTAGAAGAAGAACTATCCAAGATAAAGTGGGATATTGTACGACTGTCAGAAGTGAAAAGAAGATGCGAACAATACATGCATCTAAACTCTAGAAATCGCCTATTCTATACAGCGAAAATAGACGAAATATATGGTGAAGTAGGATTTCTTGTAAAAAAGTATCTCACACCATACATTTCTACATATAAAAGCGTTTCTGATAGAGTAACTTATATTAAAATAGACCTAGATTAAAAAAACCAAGATCAAGGTTATACAAGTGTATATTTCCACAACAAATCATCAAGAAGAGATAGTTAAAATGTTCTACGAAGATTTGATAACAGCATTAGAAGAATATGATACAAAGTTTACCATCATTATGGGGGATTTCAACGCAAAATTAGGTACAAAAGAAGAAAATAAGGAAACTAAAATAGGGATGCATGGTTATGGTACACGAAATGAAAAAGGAGAAAAATTATATATCTTCGTAGGACAACAAAATTTATATGCCATGAGCACACACGTAAAGAAACCAGCAAACCAATAATGCAAGTGGATATCTACCGATAAAGACCAAAAACGATATCGATTACTTCTTGTATGGGAACAAAGACATTTTTAAAGATATAACTGCTCTCAATCAATTCACAACTGGCAGCGATCATCACCTTTTAAGAGCAAGGCTTCTTGTTAATCAGACGAAAACCAGTAGAAATAGGCCACATTATTATTGTAATTAGATAAATCGAACTAAAAAGCGACAGAAGGGAGATGAGTACAGAGAAGTTATTAGAAAAAAATTTGTAGAACATTATTAACAAGAATATTTCGACATGAACACAATTAATAAAGAAATGCAATGAAAGCTCATGAAACCAGGACTGACTGTTGCAAAGAAAACGAAAAATAAAAAAGACAGAATAAGTGATAGAAAAAAACGGTTGATGGAAAAAAGACGCACATTTCTGAACGAAAGAACGAAAATAAAGAAGAGAGTAAAGGAAGATTTAAGGATCTACAATGAAAACAAGGTAGAAACAAATATAGTATAGAACTGAGGTCTGAAATGCTTAGATCAGGCTAAAGAAAGCCTATAAAAATCTCATTGAAGGATAAAGATAAAAGGAAAAAAAATAAAAGAAATGAACAAAATCCTAAAAGTTACTCCGTGATTAAACAATAAACCGTGATTTATATTCCTCAAACAAGAACCCAGACTACACTGCAAAGGAAGGTCTTATCTCACCAAAGCTATTCACACTTGAACTGAAAGACATGTTCAAAGACATTAACTGGGCAGATAAAGGAATAAAGTTAATGGAAGAAAACTGAGTTATTTGAGATACCCTGATGACATTTTAATATTTGCTAATAATTATATTAGCTAATAAGTTTTGAAGGACTACAGACAATCCAATCCACAATCCCCGTCTAAAGGATAAAAGATGGAACCACAAAATACAACAATGGAGATTATGGTTAGGAAAGAGAAGCCACATGTTCCTATTTCACAAATATATTGTCTTAGCATATTTTGAATTATTTTTATACCTTAAGTAACACATCGATCAATTAAAAAGATTTTGTGGACATTTTACGGGACTTTTAGTGAATTTAAGCAACTCAATCTCTCAGTACTTGACATTTGACACAAACAATAAGTACAGTAACTACTCTTAATGGGCTGAAGATATATATTTTTATCACCAACAAATTCTTAATCAAAAAAGAAATAGCGTTTCAGCACCGCATACTAAAAATTCTAAAACGCATCAGTTTTGATCGCAAAAGTGGTTTTATATTATAGACCTAATTTTTCGGAGCCTTTTCGCCCCGTCTGTTGTGCAAATATTGATTATTCAAGCGCGCAGTTTTCAATTTGATTGAGAAGTTTTCCCATTTTCATACATGTTGAAGGCAGTCTCTAGAGAAAACTGTGCCAAATGCAATAATTTTATTGCTATGTTCAGCATCGGCTTATTGAAAATTTAGGCTTGAGTTAGAAACCTATAAACTCCAAAATTTATTTTTTCGGTATAATTTTCAACCGATTTAAAGTAAGTATCTGGATTTTATATATAGTGTAAGAGTTTTCTCAGTCACTGCTATGTAATATATATATTTATATATTGGATTTGAAACTTCCGCGGGAGCAACAGTGGGTGATCAAATTATTATGATCACTTCAAAAAAACTGTGAACTTTTTCTTTGACCTTAAATAACAATTTTTTTTAATATTTTGTTTGACCTTCTTTAGCTTCGATGACAGCTTTGATCCTCCTTGGCATGCTTTGAATGTTTCGCAGGGAGTCTTCTTTAATTTTATCGTTTCTGTGCCAGGTGTCAATGAGTCTATCAATTAATTGCTGCTTATTTGTGATAGTTTCCTGGGCAATCCCCCTCTTTATAAGCTCCCATAGATTTTCGATCGGATTGAGGTCTGGGGAATTACCTGGCTACTTGAGTAGATTAATTTTGTAACGTGAGCTTTCTTTTCAGAACTTTAATAAACTGATGATTCATCATTCCATTCACAATGTACAGCCTCCCTGTGCCCTTACTGCTGATCACAGATCATACCATGATCTTGAGAGTATGCTTTATTCACTCCACTATGCAAACCTTGGATATTTTTCACCCACTCGCCTTCGGACGAAGGCCTACTTATCCATTAGTATCTCCACTGTAGGCTTATCGGAGAAACAAACCTGTCCATAAAAAAAACTATAAGATCTCCTTTTTTAGAATAAAAACAGTGGTTATAGGAATTTAAACTTTAGTAGTGACGTAATTTACCTTATTCCAATCCTCAATTGTTTAATTTTTGTATTCTTTGGCCCATTTCAGTCTCTTTTTATCATTCTGATGGTCAAATTTGGTTTTTTGACAGGGCGACATGATTTGAAACCTTGCTCAGCAAGCCTTCTATGGACTGTCATATCAGAAACTGAAATCGCAGCTTCGCGAATAAGTCCCGTGAGGAATCTTCTTCTTTTTCTTCGGCTTTTTCCATTATGAGTTCGCCGTTTTCGTCCTCCACAGCACTCTATTCCCTCAGTCACCTTCTCTGAAGTCTCTATCTATCATAGCATTTCCGACGTACGTTTTGGGTCCGTGAGGATTCTTCTTGGATTATTTCTATTGTTTACGAAGATATCCCTCAATTTTTTTTTCGTCTTTTGGTGTAGTGACACGTTTTCGACTACATTTTTGGGCAAGCTGGTGAGTCAGGGCTTTGTTGTTATCAAAGTACAGATTTTTTGAACGTTCCACGTGCACACTTTTTCTCTATTAGTGTTTAAATATTAGTAAGGATTTCGTGGGTTGACGAACTGGGAAGCCTTACATTTGCTTGTTATTTCTCCCCTGCCGGATCTTGGTATCTGAAGTCCATGATCAGTACCTTCTTCAAATTGGTTTACATTAACCATGATGAATAAACTAGGGACTATTTATGTGGTAGTTTCCCGTTGCCTTCCCTATCTCATGGTTTGGGATGACCTCCGCGAATCTGTTGCCAGTTGCCTCCGCAGACCAGTATTGATGCTTTTTATCAATTTTTATCTCCGCGGAAGAGAAAAAATTATCTTTATAAAATAACGTAATTTGTTACAGTGAAATTCCAATGAATAAAATCTTTGAAGCAAATTTTAATTAACAATATTTTGGAAATCAAAGTCTAATTAAAAAAATGGCTATCAATAATGGGTGTCCTCTAGCCCTTAGGACTTCTTGGAGCTGGTTTGGTAATCTATTCATGATATCCTGGGTATCAGATTAGGGATATTGTGCCACTCCTTTACCCCAGTTGTCTCTAGCTCTTCAAAGAATGCAGGGGCTGGTACTCTTGCTCTTACCCTTCTTTTGAGGTTGTCCCAGATATGCTCAATTGGGTTAAGATCGGGACTGTATGCTGGCCATAATAAAACTTGAATCCCGACCTGGCAACCATGCATTGTCATGCATTAGTCTAAAGTTATCACCAATGAATGGTGCAAAAGGCATGACATGGTCTTGGAGAACTTTTTGCAGAAAACCTTTCATTTTGACACCTATAGACACGTTGGCGTCTATCGGGAACTTTTAGAGCTATTCTGCTCTCATCATGAGCCATCTCATGGTTGTTCTATTTTTGGTAAGATTTGATCGTTCACTAAGAATTTAATAAAAGTGCCACAACATTGTCGCATATGTCGTTTTCATTGGCTATTTATGTAGTTTGAAAATCACTTATTGCATTTTAAAAAATATATATACATGGTGTAATATTTAATACGAATCCCTAAATTAATTTTTCCAAAGCCAGTCCTGGAATTTTTAGTTTAGCTAATACCAGTCGAATGCTTGATAGTAGTGTACTGTATCATGCAAAAATTAAAAAAATCAAATAAGCCGTATAAACACTACAGTAAAATGAAATAAATGGTCAATTGCACAAATCACCCTCTTAATTAATAAAGAAGATGAGTTGACATTTTTTAGTGGCCACATGATATGCTCCCTGAGGGACTCTACATATGGTAGAAGTATGTAAAGTTCCTCATGACTCACCCTGTATAATGAAATTTTACTTGTATAGCAACTATATTATTATAATGATATTGTAAAGGAATAAGGCTATAACATATTAAAAAAATCACATAAATCGGACAACAGGTTTAGGAGATATAAGAAATCAAAAATTACCCGTTTTTGGTGGCCTGTTAATTTTGGCCCAGAGTGTAAAATAAGGTGAGAAATCATTGGATGTCTCTCCTTCACGCCCAAAACCTGTGACACATTAACTTAATACTCTGTAATTATGTAGATTGTAAATAAACATTTATATATATTAAACAATTATAAAAACAATTACAAATAGGTACTGTTAAAAAAAGCAGTAAAATCAAGTATTTCTTTAACCCATCTACTGTATCCTTAACCTCTTTTAATCAGAATTCGGTGCAGGAGTTCGACTCTGACGAAATTTTCATGAGCTATTTCGAAAATAATTTATATCTATAGGGAAGCCCCCTCTTGGCGTATACTAAACAATTTACTACCTTCGCTCTCCCCTTGTTTGCTGGTTTAAACAAAGATAATTGAAATTTAGGACATTAATTTTGTAGCTTTTTAAAAAAGTATAATAAAACTGTTTTATCGGCCGCGAGAAGGTAAATGATGGGAACGTTTTTTTACGTTTGCCTTACATATTTTATTTTTATAGAAGTAAAATTGCTTTATAAAGGATAAACATTCAATAAAAAAGAAATTTTTTAAGGTAATCTATGTCTGGTTAGCTAATAAAATATACGATTTTTGTTGTTATTATTATTAAGAATGTAAACAGGAAACTGGGTCAAAAGTCTATTAGGAAAGGACTAAAAATATTCAAGACGCATTTGAAAAATGGTTTACGTCCAGCGATGAAGAATACTGCCTGGGGTAGAGTGAGGAATGGGTGGATTGAGTAGCTTGGAAATCACCTTACTATAGCCGGTCCCAAGTCCGGATAAAAGAAGAGGGTTAAGCAGAGGGTTTACTACCCACCCTTGGTAAAAGAAACTAGTTATGAAAACTGCAACTTTACCTCGAAACCGGCCAGATAAACACAAAAAACGACAAATGCAATGTAAAAGGACTATGCATATCGGAACATGGAATGTCCAGAGTTGTTACAGACCTGGAGCTGCTATAAATGCTGTGGAACAACTGGAAAACATAGGAATGGATATAACAGCAGTCGAACTAATTTCAAACAATCAAATTTATGAACTTCGCATTTCCCATTTGATAGATTTTAGGACTTTAGACTTAGGCTATTATTTTCCTTCATAGTCCGTTTAATGTTATCGGTTTTCAATTTCCTTAAATCTCTCATCATTTGCTTCGAAAACGTTATATTCATTTCTCGTAGAGTGTGGCTATCTGCATTCTTCTTATCGCTTCTCATTTGTCATCTTTGCTGCAGTATCGCTTCAGTATATAGAGTTATTTCACTATCTGATTTTCTTTTAGGACAGTGCACTAGGTGACTTTCCTGTAAGCCATTTATGATACAATTATTTAAGTTGTTAAGATTGTTATCGGAGGTTTCATGCAGTAGTAGCTTATTATTGATATGTGCCTGATATTGGTTGATATCTAATGGGGCTGTCAGGATACTATGAGATTTATTTTTAATCATTATGTGCCTTACTATTTTTTATATTGATTTGGACTTTCGCTCGTCTCATTCTGTGGTCACTGCTTGTGATGAACTTGTTTTTTGTCACTTATGATGTAGTCTATTTTGTTCCTTGTTCTACAGTTTGGACTTTCGCAGTCCATCTTCTGTGCATTTTTTTGTGAAAGTAGCTGTTCATGTTAAACAAAATTCAATGAATATCGCAAAATATGAGAACGGAATATGAGGTGGCTAATCTTGTATAACGACCGCTTTTATAGCAGAAACTTTTTTGTTAAACCGTAACTTACCTGCTTGTAGTCTAATATCGCATGCCAAACGGTTAAAATGATCGAAATAATATGTAAAATATTTAAACTATCAAGTACTAATCTTCGATTAAACTGTAGAAATTTCGAGAACAAAACATGTTGAAATATGACGTGTAACAGTTATGGAATGCTTTATAAATTAAAGATTAGATGAAATTACACTAAAAGCCTTACACGAACGTATATAACTTAACGCGAAAAGATTTTGCATTCAAGGTACGTATTCATAATTATCTTTTATTATGATCGAGAAATTTCACTTAAGCCTTGTCTTCATTGAATAAAATATAATTTAAACATATTGATCGCTATGCAGTAATTCTAAAATTAGTCGGTGTAAATTATAATCGTCTTATACATGTTTATTATTTATAATGTCTTCTTCTTGGCATGATGTTATCTGCTACTACTCTCATTGTCTTTTTCAATCGGTGTGCTTTCTTGAAATAAAAGTTTGTAGAAGTTTTTACTTTCTTCTCTTAAGTACTGTAAGTACGTCTTTTAGTTTAGATTAGTTAATAGAAACCCGGGACAAAAGTGTAAGAGTAAGGCCAAATGGCAACGTTTTCACATATTTAAAAGGGGTATAATTTCAAAATAAGTTTTGGAAACAGCCAGTATCCCACAAGTTTTATACTTCAGCACGCGATACTGTTGTATTTTAAACTCACAATCTTTATTTACAGACTGCTTCAAAAAACTAGGAAGAATTACTGCATTCCAGTCATATATTATAGAGGAGTCATGTTTGAGGAGAATGGAGGAGTTTGTCTATACTGTACGATTTTTTCTAGGTAGACTTTGGGTTCCTCGACATCTTGAACTCTTTGTAAGGCCTGTCTTATAATCCCAAAATTTCTATTGCACTGAGTTAAGGAGTGATCAGGAACAACAAGATAGATATGTGTCACTTTGACTCTGTAGAGTTTTGATGTCTAAGAACAAAACAGTAACAAAGTCTAATTTTTATTTTGACCTCCAGCTGCATCTGATAAAAGAATAATATACTTGGTATTAGGATAACCTGCTAATTTCTTGTGAATGCAGTCAAAGATAAATGAATAAGCACTACTTGCTCCCTTTTTACATTAAGATTCTATGAAGGAATAAACAAATGATCACCCATGATGAACCATCATTATGCACATGTATATATTGAATATGTACATCCATAAAAGTCTTTTATAGAACTCTTCTCTTATGCTGAGCTTTGGCAACGGTAGATTTTGGTGCGTAATCAAATTCCAGGACAAGGATGGTACTGCCTGCCAAGGATGGTGTTGCCTTTCTCAAGTAATCATATTTTAGCTTGGAATATGTCTCTTTTTATGGAGATTTTAATCAATACGGCATTTATCTTTTCAGTTCTTTCTAGTTTGATTTCACACTCACGACAATAATCACATGTGTCAATCTTTAATGTTTTAACGTAAAATTAGTTTCTCTGAGAAACTTTAAATAGGTTTTGTATTTTATGGCAAGATTATTTCTAGTAGTGTCTTTAAACAACTTTTGAAACTGCTTAATGATGTTCTTAATCGTTAATTCTGGGTTGTCGAAGTACAGACTGTTTGTTTTTCCAGGTGTGTAATGATTTGGTTTATGTGGAATAGATTTTAAATGTTCTCAAGCCATAGAATAAACATCATCTAAAATTTTTCTTTAGTTTCTATGTTTTCCACATTTTTCTGTGGAAGTGGAGTTTTCTCAACAATTGTTTCTATTATATTCTTACACGGCACATGTTCACATCACAACGAGAAGTTTTAAGCATGTATTTCCAGTTCCAGTAATACTGTCTTCTAATTTTGAGATTTTCTATATCTTTATATCTTTCTGGAGGATTCCCTAATGCCATACAATCTGCTAGAAGAGTATCTTGATCTTTTTTAAACCATTAATATCAAAAGAGTCAAAATAAACGCTTTTGATCTTGCGAAGTTATTTTTGCAAAACATTTTTTACACAACATTTACGGAACAGAAAATACCTTACTTTGTATAGTTTTTCCCGTAAATTTTGACAGATATTCCTGTTTACTCTGTCTTATAGGTTTTTCACGTTTTTTTTTCTAATGATCTTTCTTAACAATTTTCTTTTTGGCAGCTTTTGACACCACTTTACCTAAAATAGCTTTATGACTAACTATTGCAATAAAATACACTTAAACTCACAGTTTAAAATACAACATAACCGTTCAATATTATCTAATAGAATTACTATATCGTCTGCATATCTTATCACATTAAGTAGTTCCCCGTTGATTTTTATTCCATATGGTTGTCTCTCAAGTTCCTTTTTAAATAACTGGTCCGAGTAAACATCGAACAATGTTGGCGACAAAAAGCAACCTTGTCTGACTCCTCATTGTATGGAGATTTCATAGTTATCTCCAATTTTTACGATAGCAGTTTGATTACAGTACAAATCTTTAATGACACGAATATCCTTGTCATCTATTCCGATATTTTTCAGTATTTGCATTAAGTTTACATACTGTACTTTATCGAATGCCTTTTCGAAGTCCACGAAATATGCAAATACCTTTGGTCACGGCATTTTTGTAATAGGATTTTAAGCGCAAAATGTGCCTCCCTGGATTGGGGAATGGTTTATCATCTGGACCACAAGCTTTTCTAATTTTAGCATTACTTATAGCGTGTTCTACCTCGCATTTCATAATTCCTTGATTTTCAAATATGTTACTCATTTCTTTTAGTTTTTTACGCACATTAAATACGTTGTGTTTAGATATTATATTCTCCACTTCGTCGCACCTTTCTATAATCCATTTTTTTTTGGCTAATTTGATCTCCTTTTTTATTCTTCTCTGCAGGCGTCTATATTCTGTTTCATTACATTTTATCAGTCGACCTTTTCCCATTAATTTCAAAATGTCTGTTATTCATTTATTTTTCTTGATATTAAGTTTTTTCTATAAGCATTGTTTGTAGAGATTTCGTTAACTTGGTTTTTAAATTCACTCCATAGTTCTTTTGGATCTTCTAGTTGTTCTTCAATTTTTTTTACAATTAAGGCGCATCAACCTAAGTGGGTATTAGCGCCGCTTGGTATTACAATTTTGTTTTACATTTTTTTAGACATAGATTAAATATAGACATAGACATAACATAGATAGAGTTTTACATACATAAATCTGAGTTGAAGTACATTGGTTAATAGAAGATTACACATTTATTTGTACAGACACTGATGTTAAATTTTGTTGTATATTCCAATTGACTTCAGAAAACTTAAAACAGACGAATATACACAGTTTTCTTGTAGACACTCGCGTAGCGTTGTCGGTAAGTTACACTTTTGCCTCTCATTTAAATTTGCCGGGCATTCGATTAAATAATGTTTGACACTTGCACTGTTGAAACACTTACCGCACATTGGATGAACACTTCCAGTAATGAGGTATTCGTGTGTTAAGCGTGTATGTCCTAATCTCAATCTGTTTATTATAATTTGGTCTTTTCTGTTGCTACACATATTCTTCCATCTTGTAACAGTTGTTTTTATGTCTCGTAGTTTTTGTTGAGATTGATTCCATTCTTGAAGCCACTGTTCTTTCAACGTCAAGTTAATCCAGTGATGAAAATCTTTCTTATAGGTAGATTCTATCAAGTCTTTGTTGGTCAACTGAAGATTTGGCGGCAGCATCTACTCTTTCATTACCTTGTATACCTATATGTGATGGAATCCACATAAATTTTACAATCATATTCTTTAGCTGAAGTTGGGTAAATGGTGCCTAAGCTACTCATGGAACTTAAGGAATCTGTTATTATTAGGCACCTGTCTAAGTTGGCGTCCAGTGCATATTCTAATGCTTTGTAGATTGCGAATAGTTCTCCTGTATATACTGTGCTAAAATTTGAGATTTTGTATGAAGCAGTGTAGTCGTTGTGTATGAAGGCATATCCCACTCCTTTTTCTGATTTGAAGGCATCAGTATAAATATGTTGGTATTTCTGGTACTCATCAATCTTACTATTAAATTGTTTAACCATAGAGGAAGCATTAAGTTAATTACTAGTCTTTGTTAAACTCAAGTCTAGGAAAGGTTTTCTGACCATCCAAGGAGGAGGGGTTAAAAGGGTGGCTTGATATATTTTAGGGAAGACAATATTATTGCTGGTCATGCATCTATTGAGTCTTTCATAAATAGGGGGTTTAGATCTTTTTTTGTTAAGATATGTTGTGTGGAAACGAGAAGCAAAGACATTGTTTCTGACGGGATTTTCACTATTTGCTGAAACGTTTGCAGCATATGCTAGGCTAAGATATTGTCTTCTTAATTCCAGAGGCATTTCTCCTACTAAACATAATAAGCTATCTGTAGGTGTGGTACAAAAAGCTCCTAAGGCTATTCTTACAGCAGCATTTTGGATGGTTTGCAACTCTTTCAAAAGTGATTGGCTGGTAGACCCATACACTATTGAACCGTAATCGACTTTAGATCTAATAAGGCTTTTATATACTGTCAATAAGATATCTTGATCACATCCCCAATTTTTAGTAGATAGGACTTTCATTATGTTCAAATATTGTTGACAAGATGTTTTAAGATAATAAATATGTTGCTTAAAATTTAAATGTTTGTCAAAATTAATTCCAAGGAATTTGATACAATCAACATATTCTATTTTTGTATTAAAGATTGTAAGTTCTGGACTACTAACATTGCTTTTTCTGGTGAAATGGATACATTTACTTTTGTTGGAACAAAATTTAATTCCAGATTTCATTGACCATTTTTCTAATGCAGAAATAGTATCTTGTAAGGTTTGTTTAATTAGTTCTATGTTTCTTCCTTTACAATAAATTATGAGATCATCTGCGTATAGCCTACTTTTTACTGGTGGAGAATCATTTTCCAAAATACTGTTAATAGCAATAAGAAAAAGAGTAACACTAATCGATGATCCTTGATGGGTTCCATTTTCCTGTATTCTTGTTTTAGAAATGAAATCATCTACTTTTACTTGGAAACTTTGGTCTTTTAAAAAGTTATTGATGAAGTTTAGCATATTTCCTTGTATACCTAATTTCTGTAAAGTTTTAATTATTCCATGGCGCCAAACTGTATTAAATGCTCTGGTTATATCAAAAAATACCGCTATGCAGCTTTGATTATTTGCTAGCGCTTCATGTATTTCAGACTCGAGATCAACTAAGTTGTCTAGAGTTGATCTATCTTTGCGAAATCCACTTTGTTTGTTAAATAAAACAGATCTTTGCTCGAGTATCCAAATAAGACGTTGGTTAATTAATTTTTCGAGCACTTTGCTCATTGCACATCCTAATGATACTGGACGGTAGGAGTTTGGATCTGAACGTGGTTTACCAGGTTTAAGGATAGGTATTGTATAAACATTATTCCAAGTATATGGAAACACTCCTTTAAGCCATATTTTGTTATATATCTTTAGTAAATAGGCAAATCCATTTTTAGGCAAATTTTTAAGGAAAATAATAGGAATATCATCTGGACCAGGACTAGAGTTTTTAATAGAATTTATAGATTCAGTTAACTCTTCCTCTAGTATTGGTGCATTTATTGGTAGGTTATCGCTTTTATCATAATTAAATTCTTGTAATTCTTCTTTGGTTTTAAATTGTAAAAACTCTTGAGGACAGTTTTCGTTACTTGAATATGACTCGTAGGATGAAGCTAATACATTGGCTATTCCAGATCTAGATGTATGAACTTTGTTATTATATTCTAAAAATCTTATTGATAAGTTTGTGTGGCGCCCTGAAATTTTGTTAATTTGTTTCCACACTATTGCTGCTGGGGTAGAACTGTTTATTGTTGATAAAAACTTTTTCCAAGATTCCTTTTTTGCTTCTTTTACCACTTTTCTACTAATAGCCCTTAACTTCTTAAATTTTAGGAGATTTTCTTGTGTTTTTTGTTTTTTGTATTTATTGATGGTCTGTGAGTTGTTCTTCAATATTTTATATTCCATTGTTAAATATTCTTTTTTAATGTTATGTTTTATGTTTATATTGTCAAAGTTAAGTTCATTGGTTTTTGTTTTTTGTCGCCGAATTCGTTTTAATGTTTGATTATTATTGGTGTTTTGTCAAAAAGCTTTATTTTCTAACAATATTTAGTTTAATGTCAATAATAAATGTCAAAACTATATTCCATTTAGTGGATATCTTTTAACCTAATAACCTTCTTCTTCTTCTTCCTTTATTGGGTAATATCTCAGGGGATAATTTGCCCAGCTAACACTAAATTGAAATTATTTTATATTGAATGAACACTATGTCGAAACTTCTTCTTCTTGGGCCAAACAGTTAGTATAGGAAAGTCTATTCAACACAGGATAAAACTTTTCTCGCTTCTAGGAACAACCAGTCTTTTTCTGCATAGTCTTTTTTGATGAGGTCCTCAGAGTTCCACAGCAAACTCTTCTGCAGCTATCTACTTAATTCAATAGTTACTTTACTGTGGACTGTCCAAGTTCCTCTTTTTTTCTTTTTTTCTACCAACGGATGATAGAGAACCCAGGTGGAAAAAGAGAATAATTTGTAAGTTTGTGTTATAGTAGATAAGATAGGAATATATAATTATAGAATGATTTTGGCTAGATTAAGAAAAGTAATCAATAAATTTAGTCTTTGAGGATTAAGATTGGATAGGAAAGAGCATATCTCTATAGGAGTTTGTAGTTTTGTTTTAACCAATTCTTTGTAGAGGTCAAAATTTGGAGAAACGTTTATTGGACACTCTAGGATAATATGATTCAGAGATCCAATTTGACCACATTCACAGTACGGGTTGTCCTGAATACCTATGCGGAATAAATGAACGGGAGTGGAACAATGTCCTGTTCTCATTCTAATTACTGTGGTGATATGCCTTCTGTCTTTATAAGGAAATTGATTGAACCATGGTGATTTGTTCCATGTATTGACTATTTTTCTATAAAACGACCCTTTTGATCTATTTGAATTCCATTCTTGTGCCCATAGAGTCCAAATTAGCTTTTTAATATAAAATAAGTAGTTTGAATAATGCAATTTAACTTTGGCTGGCATTTTTAGTGATCTTCCTATGTTTGCCAATTTGTCTGCAACATAATTGCCCTTAATATCAGAATGCCCTGGAATCCAAGCCAAAATAATACTGATGTTCTGTTGATTGGCTTCTATAATGCCCCTTTTGGTCATGATAGAGGTATGTTCAGTTTCCATTGAGTAAGATGTTTTCCCTATCGTTTGGATAGCACTCTTAGAATCAGACAAGATTAAGGTCCTCTTGATATCCTTCTCCAAGACAAATTGAACCGCATGATTAATTGCAATAATCTCTGCAGTGCAAACTTGAGTCTGCGTAGGGAGTTTACTAGAGTATGAGTATTCAAAGTCAGGACAAAAAACACCAAATCCTGCTGAGCCCTTACTATCAACTGACCCATCCGTAAAGATTATAGTGTGAAGTGGATTGTCAAGTGAGATTCTTTGAAATTGAATTAATGCATGTTCATCACTTTTATTAGATTGCACATTCCTAATAGGGATAGAAGTTAATTGATATTCTAATTCAAAATTGTGACACGGAAATAAGTCGCTAGAAAATAAATTTGGGTATATTGGAATTTATTCATGATGGAAACTAAGAGGGGAATACTTTTTTATTCCAGTAATCAGGATTTGATTGCATTGATATCTGTAATCCATTCAAGGCAGAAATTATTGGGTTGTTAATTAGCATCAGATTTTTTAGGAGGAATTTAGAATTAAGCCATTCCCATCTGTACTTGAGAGGAATTTGACCACTTTCACCTAACAATGCATAAATAGGGGTAGATCTCATACATCCTGTTATGATACGAATACTCTTATATTGTAATTTATCTAACCTGTTGATTAGCGCCTTGGGACAATCTGATAATATTTGACATCCATAATCTAAATGACTCTGTATCAAACCATTATGAACTATCTGGAGAGTTTTAGGATCACTACCCCAATATGTTCCACATAGAGCTCTCATTACATTCAAGCTACGACTTACTTTTAATTCTATTAAATCCACATATGATTTCCACTTTAGGTTTTTTTGAATAACTACCCCTAAATATTTCACTGTATCGACCCATTTAATTGCATGACCTCTAATTTTTACGTTTGGAGGATTAATTTTACGATTTCCTATTTGAAATATAATTGCTGAGGACTTATTGTAAGATAGACTAAAGTTGTGTTCTAATAACCAGAGATCCATCCTTTCCATTAATAAGTTCAAAGAATTAATTAATTTAAGTAGATCTGCCCCACTAACCAAAATAACCAAATCATCTGCATACTGTATCAGATTACAACCGTTGGGAATAATCTCGTATAAAGATAGGGAATACAGATTAAATAATATTGGACTTAGAGGGGAGCCTTGAGGTAAACCCTGATTAGTTTTTCTTGGACCATGAATTTGACCAGTTTGGTCCTTTACATAAATACTACGATCATTTAATATAGAATAAATGACATTTGCTAGTTGAATAGGAATGTTATATTTAATTAGTTTAGAGTATAAAAGAGAGATGTTGACACTATCATAAGCTGCTGAAATATCTAGGAAAAGTCCTACGGTAAATTGATTCAATGAAAATCCTTGTAGTATTTTAGAATTTAGTAATGAAATGCATTCCATGCAACCTCTACCCCTTCTAAAACCAAGTTGCAATGGATTTAAAATATGATTGTGTTCTAAGAACCACTCAATTCTGTTTTTAATTAATGTTTCCAGCATTTTACCAACACACGATGATAGAGCTATTGGCCTATAATTATGTGGGTCAGTTTTATTCTTTCCATGCTTAACAATGGGTAATATGACCGTTTGTTTCCACGAAAGAGGAACCTGTCCCTTCCGGATACATTCATTAAAGAATTGAATTAAGAGTAATGATCCAGAGTGCGGTAAATTTTTTAACATAGAGTATGAAACCTGATCAGGACCCACAGCAGAATCAGTTTTAGAAAAAAGAGTATTGTGATATTCATCAAATGATATGGGTTTCTCAGAATACTGCAGAGGACTGAAAAGTAATTTAAAGTCGCCAGAAATAGGTGAGAGAAATGTTAAAATTTCCTGAGCTACCTCCTCTGGTGGCAATTGAGATAAAAGAGACAATTTACTACCAGAAACCTTGTTAATTTTATTCCAAACATCTTTAAGGGGAGTATTTCTATTTAGTTTGCTACAATAGGATCTAAAGCTTATTTTTCGCTTTAATTTTAGGAATTTTCTAGCTTTCGCTATGAATTTTTTAGCCTCTATATAGTTTTCAACACTAGGAGAATTTTTAAATGTATTAATAGCTGAAACTCTCTTTTGTATTATATGAGCACATGAATCATCCCACCATGGAATGTGATATTTGTTGTTATAAGAGGAGGTCCAAGGAATTGATGTGTCTGCCACTGATGATATATATTCGATAAAATTTTCATAGTCCTCAATTGGAAACGATGAGAAAATACACTCTAGTTTTTCATGGAAAGAAACCCAATCAGCCTTTTTGAAATTTCTTCTTTTAGAAACCTGATTAAAGTCCTGTGTTGTGATACCGACATAGCATAGAATGGGAAAATGATCACTAGATCCTGTATCTGGAATGGTGGTCCATCCACTAATTTTGTGGTGCCACATCTATCGAAGCCAATGATAAGTCAACTACTGATTTGCTGCTACCAGGACGAACCAATCTTGTTGGAGAACCATCATTAAGAAAAATTAACTTAAGATCTTCTGCAGTTTGCAAAATATTTCTGCCATTAACACTATCTCTTGAGCTTCCCCATGCTCTATGATTACAATTTAAATCACCCATGATCAGTAGAGGTTTGTTAATCGAGTTGACCAAAGAAGACCAGCATTTTTTGGAAATGAGATTGCCCAAAGGACAATATATATTTAATATATTTAAATTATACTTGGGTAAAAAGGTGAGTTGAAATTGAACATCTGAATTAAAACCAGGATTGTTAATATGAATATCCCGAAAATCTATATTGTATTTGATAAGGGTAATTAAGCCCCATATCCATCACCTCGATCCTTTCTGATAATGTGATACCCTCTGCATCTAATTGTATGTTGGTTAGAGAGCCAAGACTCACTAATGAGGACAATATCAGGGTTATAGTCTTTAATAAGGACTTTTAAGTTATCAACATTGGTATTATAAGATCTTATATTCCATTGTATAATAGTTAGTGGGGCGTGATGATTGAAAATATAAATTGTTAAAAACATGTATGTACCAGGTCAAGACGAGAGGGGAATTAGTATTCTGAGTCCTCAGACCCAGATACCTCCATCCCTCCTCGTTCCTGACTAGTACTTATAGCATTATGTGATACACTTTTGTTTTTATGATTACCAATCTCTACATTTAATCCACCATGATCCTTAGGAGAAGTATAATTTTTATTAATCAATTCACCAATAAATGTCATAACCAAATCCTTGTGATCTTGATTAAGCATTAATATAGCCTGATTTAAATCTCTTTGGGTCTGAGAATTATTTATAAAGTGACTAGGAGATTCTTTGGGGATCTCCCATTAGGATTGTTCAATACTTTAGAATGAGAACTTTGATCAAAGCCTATATTTAATGTTCTTTTCCTTTTTGATGGAGTAGATTTTGTAATCTGACTGTAGGAAGCAGAATTTGAAGACAGGGATGTAGCAACTGATCTCCTCTCTTGAATTGAAATACTATTTGCAGAGGATGGATTAGTTACAAGATTAGGAAAATCCTTAATGTTCAACTTTGGGCTAGATGTTTCCCTTGGAATGTTTTGGTTAGCTTCATAATATGATAAGTTGGCAAATGACATAAGTTCTTTAATACTCTTTTGTCTTTTTCTTTCTTTACATTCAGGATATCTAGAATCATGATCTGCTGTTTTACAGAACATACAAAATCTACTGCACCGTACAAACGAGGGAGAATCATGATTTTGTACCACATGTAACACATCTGTTTTTTCCCTTGCATTGAGAAAGAGAATGCCATATAAAAGACAATTATGACATTGGAGAACTGGACTAACAAAGGGTATCACCTTCATAGGCAGACCATAAATTTCAATTTCTTTAGGGATATTCCTTCCAGAAAAAGTTAAACAAATAGTACCTGTAGGGATGAAAGTGGTTTCTGAATTATCTTGCATAACCCTTCTATTCATTCTTTTAACAGAGATAACTTTACAAAAGGGTAGATTAGTAGAAGTTGACATTTTAATTTCCTCTTCTGACAAAGATTTAAAAACTCCCCTAACAATACCTTTACAAGAGATAAGATGAGTGGGAATGAAAACCTCATAACCTAATTCTTCCCAGTCCTTCCTAAGGATAAACGAATTGGCAGATTGTCTGTCCTTGAATACTACCCCAACTCTATTTTTTCCCTTTCTATCAAACTTAGAAATATCTTTCAGTTTTAAATTAAAGATAGTCTTAGCAATACTTAGGACATGATAGTTACCCACATTACTATTTTTACCCTGAACAAAGACCTCAAAGGGCCCCAAATCTGATTCAGAATATAAACTTTTTTCCTTAATGTTTACATTCTCTGTAGCATTCTTTTTAGGCAGATTTTGACTTATATTAGGGTCGGGATCTGGTGGCCGGTCGGGAGGAATTTTTTCCTCCATAATGGCGAACGTTAACAAAGTTTAAATCTACCAAAACGTTTAAATGTGGTTTGACTATATAGAAGATTAAGAAATATGTAAAGGAATAGGATCACAAAGAAAATGTTAGTAGGGCTCTTACTTGTATTTTTCCACCTTCCACCATCAAACTTCAAAAAAAACCAACCTGGAATAACAATTATCCAAGCTTTAATTTCTAATCCAAAATAAGCGCAAATTCGTAAAATATACTGTACTTAAATTACAAAAATGCGCAGAAAACTTTGAAATGCGTATTCAAACTTTGACAGTTCAACTCAATTTTCAATCTAATAACCTTCTAAAATTAAGTTTATGAATTTTGGTAAATGATTTTGCCTATTATGTGGAATATATTATTTCAAAAACAATTTTATATTGCTAGGGTTTCATTAGCTCAAAATAATATCGAAATATTAAAATTTACTTTTATTAAAGCCAGTCAATGCCATTATTTTAAATAAATATTTAATTAGGTTAAAATAATACCACAATTATGATTCCTCTGTGACTCTGCGGGCAATGATGCTTTAATATGTATTATAGTTATATTAAAATTATAATATTTGAAATTGGTAAGTTATACGTTTTATTATTCAATTAAGTATTAAAATGTTAACTTTATTTTCGATTTATTAAAGTAAACTGCTGTAAACTGAGTAAACTAAAAACGATATTATTAGAGTTAACTGCAAAAGCGTTTGTTACAAACATCTACTATACTCTAGTAGTCTGGTATTTTCCTCAAGGTGCTAAGCTTGCCTTTTTATTAGCAAGGTTCAGTATGTTCCTATCAATCACCTGCTTCTAAAGATTTGTTGTTTTAAATGGCAAGGTGAAAAATTATCCAAAACAGATATCTCTAAGGCATTTTTACAATTACAGGTTAAGCCAGAAATGAGACACTTGCTTACTTTAAATACATATAAAGGATTATATCGTTTAGACCGATTAATGTTAAATATAGCTTGTGTCCCAGCTAAATTCCAACGATTAATTGAACAAATATTACAAAATAAAAAAGCAATTTCAATTTTTCAAGATGGCACAAAAGTCACAGCACCAAATACAAAATTACACATTAAAAGAGTTGATCAAATTTTTAAGAAATTAGCAGAGCATAATATGCGAATACATCGTATGCGAATATGCAACCACATAAGAATACAGTGATGAGGAAATATTAGAATTTTAAAAACAAATAAGCAACCTTATTGGGACCGTGCAAGATCGGAACAGCGACACTGGTGTCGTAAATCAGCAAAATTTACTGCGCTTTCATGTTATATCGAGGTTACCGGATAACTGTCAAGGACGTGACCCCAAAAAAGAATAAGAAGAAAAAGTAAGATTGAGGTTATGTCGGTATGTTATTAAAAGGTAAACGTTGATGTGGCGTAAATACAAATAAATATATTATTGAATTACAGCATTACTGTTAATATGGATGCAATAATAAAAACCGGATTTGAGAAAGTAAATACCACCAAAATCACCAAAATAACTTTTGGTATAAATAACAAAATAAAAATCACCAAATAACTTTTCAACCAAGCACTGAGTCAAAGGAAAAAGCTTTAGTAGTGGCAAATGTCAAAAAAGAATGGAAGAATTATGTGGAAGAATTAAGATGCCTTCGCCCGTACAACAACACAGAGAAAACAAGATCTCAAATGTCTCATTTTTGTATCAAGGGATATGTTGTGACTTTTGAAGATGGCGCTCATTTTGTTAAAGACCGTTTTTGCCTTTCCTATGCGGCACTTGATTTCCTGTAAATTGCTCCACTGTTCGTTAATAATAGTTCCCAGGTAACAATATTGTTTTACTCGCTCTATCTGCGTCTAGGGTTATACTTTCTCTTTATCTGATGCTGCACCACATTATGGTAAAAGCAGGACAAGACTTTTTTATTTAAAAATATTTTATCCAAACCCTGAAAAAATATACTTACACCTATATAGAGCGAAAAACAGAGATGTAAAGAAAAGAGTAACAAATGAAAAGAACGAACGATGGGAACAAGCATGCACAGAGATAGAACGACATATCGGAGGAATGGGAAATTCAGAATCATGGCGAATATTAAAAGCACTCCAACGAAATAAGACAGAGAAAACCCAGATCGGCAAAATTAGTGAAAACGAGTGGCAAGAATACTACGTAGAACTACTTACAGAAAACCGTCCCCAATTTCAGGAAGAGAATACACAACATGCAGGAAATGGACATACGACCAGATAGAAATAAGTCTGACAGAAGTCAAGAGAGCAATCAAGACATTGGAGAACAAAAAATCCAAAGGACCCGGAGGGATACCAAACGAACTAATTAAAAACGGAACGGAAAAGTTATTCTACACAGAATGTTCGAAAGAGGACTAAATGGAGAGGAAATACCTGCGGAATGGACACAAGCATACATCACATCCATACATAAGAAAGGAAACAGGAAAAAATGTGAAATAATATCGTCGGTAGGTAGACTTTACGGGAAAATTATCAAGGAAAAACTAGAAACTGAAATAATAGGAAAAATTGGAGAATACCAAGCAGGGTTCACAGTAGAAAAATCATGCCTAGATCATACGTACACATTAGAACAACTGATAGAGAAAGAAAACGGCATTTTTGACGTTTGTTGATCTAAAGAAAGCATAAAACTCAATACCTAGAGTCAAATTATGGGAAGCAATGAATGATCTCGGAATCCGACAAACACTAATAAAAGCAGTTAAAGCACTAAACAACGAAAACAAAGTAGCTATTAAATATGGAAATAAAGCCTACAATCCATTTAAGACAACAAAAGGACTTCTACAAGGCTATGCTACGTCCCCTACTCTATTTAAAATATTCTTGGAAAAGACACTCAAACGATGGAGGAGAAAGTGCGAAGGAATGGGCCATACCAGTAAAAGACGAATACCTATACACCTTAAGTTTTGCCGACGATCAAGTAGGCATCGCACAAGATGAAGAAGATCTCAGCTTTATGCTCAGAAAACTAGAAGATGAATATAAAAACAACGAAATGGAAATAAACTTAGAGAAAACCGAATACCTAACAACAGAAAACAAGGATATGAGAAACCTACAGATAGACGAGGGAAGACAAGTAAATAGAACAGATAAATTCAAGTATTTAGGAACCATAATATCAAACCAGGGCACAACAGAAGAAAATATAAACAACACACTAAAACAAACAAGAAACTGTATAAGACAACTAAATTCAGTACTGTGCGGTAAGAACATTACGATAAAGACAAAAACAGAATATATAATGCCTTACAAGAAGTATCCTGACATATAGGTCTGAAAACTGGACAATAAACAAGTGAAATAGAGGTAGAATAAGAGCAGTAGAAATCAGTACTATCCTGGTACGGCCACGTCAGAAGAGCGGACAGAGGACGCTGGATAAAGAAAATCACAGAATGGAGCCCGATCAGAAGAAGAAAGAGAGGAAGACCCCGAAGGTCATTCAGAGACGAAATCGACGAGGCTATGGAGAAAAGAACCCTGCGAGATTGAGACTGGAATGACAGGGAAAATTGGACGAAACGGTTGAGTGAAGGAAGACAGTAAAAACTGTGGAAATCCTTAGTAGTAGTACTAGGAAAAAAATAGTGGTTACCAGGTTCTTTCTAAAGTGGTTCAACTACTAGCTGGGACATTTTCCGATGTTATGTATTTACAATATTTTAAGTATTTTTGTAAATAAAAAAATATTGTACATATTTTTTATTAAAAGCATATTTTCTAGATAAATATGAATATTTTGCTTAAAAAACTGCATATTTTTGCATAAAGTAATGCATATTTATGCGCATATTTCATACTTTTTTATTTGCATATTTGCCTAAGTCTACAGATTTTAAACCTCTAATCAGTTTAGTTTTGTGTAAATTAATAACACTATATTACTATTTTCAGTAAATACGTAGAGCTGTCATCCTCAATCCGCTCATCTAAATGATGGACCCCTAATGTTATTTGAAGCTTCTCTTAATCTCCCCAACGTTGGCTTAGTAGTAAGTGTGTTCTCATTTTCTTTAAATGCTTTTAAGCATTCTTCCATTAGCTTTTCGTGTATTGATTTTAAACCAAATAGAACCACTTTTTGTTATGTGATCTAAAATATGTTTAAGTTTAATTTTGAAATGGACAATTAGGAAATTAAAAATCGATATATTTTAAAATAAAAGTATGGAATATTTTTGAAGTTTAAAATATTCCAAGAAAAATTGAAGTAAACTGGCGTTTGATCATCTTATGATTATAAAAATTAATTGGATATTTGATTGAGAACGTGCAGCTTTGTACATGGTACCCAAAGAAGAAGAATATTAAATATAAGTGGACCCAATACTTCATCCTATCTAATATTTAGTCTAGAACTTTCTGAAAAATTTTGTTCTGAAATTTTCTTGTGACATTTTAAAGTAAATACTATTCCAATGGGAATAAGCCACAATTCAAGGTTAAAGTACGTTTATTGGCATTTTAATTTTTACTCCGGAAATCGTTCTCAAAATACAAACATTTATGTATGTACAAAATGTGTGTAACAAAATTGGGTGGTCTGTAAAACACTAAGCAAAAGATAAAATTTATATACATTGACAAAGGATAATTATTATCAACCTGCCGCATAAATTGCAGGTTTCATCACAACTAAACAACAGATATTAGTTGTAACATAAACATGATAGGCCGTTTTCGACAGACAGCTAAACCAAAGAGTGAAATTGGGCAGATATTTCTTTTCTAACCTCGCTTAGGCTAATTGAACAAGAGGGTGATTTTTGTTCAAATGGAAATATCTTTTGGCTTTAATTATGATCAAAAATAATAAAATTCTAAGAATGTTTGTTTATAAATCACTCTTAAGTAGACTAAATTTAAGAGAGAACTGTGCAAGTGTGCATGGAAAATCTAAATATTCTTACTCCAAACATAATTTATTACGAAAGGTTTCGAGTACACACATTTAACGTACTCAAAGCGATAAAAATATTAATCTGTAAACATAGTTTTAAAATTCAATCCGACGTTGGCCGACGTCGGATTGAAAACAAACTCAAGGTATTATGCAAGTATGCAGTGGGAAGCCCCATCAGATAACGACCGATATCGGCCGACGTCGGACTGAGTAGTTTCTCCTTTCAAACTTGTTTGGTTTCATTCCGATTTTTCGTTCCGACGAGAGCCAAATGGCGGAAATGGACAGAAAAATTTTGATTGATCCTTGAGAAATACGGTTTCAATATAGGTGTTATCCTAAGTTTTTTTTCGGGGCTGATGCATTCTCTGAAGTTAGATTGTATAGTTAGATTTCTATACTCATACGGTGGTACTCTTTGAATTTATCAGGATGGTTATGTAAAGTTTCGAAAGTTTTATTAAATTCTGCTGAAGATCTGTCTTTATTAAATTTATGTATTCATGTACGTTTTTCTTATACTTCTTTTAAGAACGTTGTTTTCTAACAACAGCCAACACATTAAATGCTCATCGGAACTCGACAGTGAAACAATTTATTGTATTAGTTAGGATCTGCCAATGTGTTAAATTAGTCACAACTTTCCCTTACTCAGTCGGCAGGTAGGCAGATACCTCAAAGATTATTTGTCAAATTGCTCAAAGTCGTTAATAAAGGATTATAATCATAAGACATCAGATAAGTATTCAATCAGTGCATTTTACCAATTATCACATATTGCTCACAAACATGGACTTTAACAAGGGAGAACATCGACAGGATATCCAAAACACAAAGAGCAATGGAAAGACAGATGCTGGGTATCGGTCTTAAAGAGAAGAAAAGAAACTCATGGATCAGAGAAAAAACAAAGGTGAACGATGTATCAAGACAGGTAGCAAAACTTAAATGGAACTTCGCCGGTCACACTCTCCGGCAAAAAGATGAAAGATGGAATAAGCGAATTCTACACTGGAGACCATGGGAAAAGAAAAGAAAAAGAGGGAGACCACAGATAAAATGGACTGACGACCTTCAGAGAAAGGCAGAAAGGACTGGATGCAGATCGCCCAAAATAGAGACCAATGGAGATTAACAGGGGAGGCCTATGCCCAAGAGTGGGCGTTTAAGTCTGATTAGATAGATAGATAGAATAATAAGACAAAGTATTTTATAAATATAATGGTATATATATGCTTTATACATCCAAAAATAGTACTACTATTAAAAAAGGAAAGTTGCTTTGTAAAAAAATTAAAGAGCGAAAAGAACATACAGGCAATTATTAGCGTTAGGATAAAACTGACAAAAGTGCTTTATTTTTTTTTTATTATTATTATTTTTAAGTGTTTATATCTTAATGGGTTATTTTTTAAAGTATATAAAATTAAACAAATTAATGGACAACTCGTAATTCTTCAAAAGAAAATCTATTGTTTTTAACTACATAAATGTACGGCAAAGGGTTACGGCCTTGACAGTAACAGTTAACCTCTATTTTAAGATTTACATTTTTTAATGAGCTGTCAGTTGTAAACAAATAGACTTTAGGTATTTAAAATTTTTCGAAGAAATTTATCTAATCTTTAAATAAACATATTGTTAACTAAACTTTTAGTGAATGCTCTTTAAAAATAATATATAAATGGTATTAAAATGCTACAAGAAAATATCTTGAGAATCTTAGTTAATGAAATAATTTAGATTGTCACATTTTGCTTGTCGCCAGTTGATTTCAATTTTCTTCCTGTTTAAACACTTAATTGTATTATCCGAAATGTTAGAAATGTATGTTCAACTTCCAACTTTTATTTACTCAAGATAAACTTGGATAAAAGCCAGAGGGACGACTAAATCCAGTAAATCAAGTGGCATTCATCGTAATGAAATAAGTTCAAATTTCTAGGGTTAGCACTAGATTATAGTTGAATTTCAAGTTGAATATATAAGTTAACATGAACCAATTGGTAAATGTACACTGAGTTGATGTTTGGAGAAGCTGCGGTTTAGGACATACATAAATTTCGAAGTAGTATGAGAGTTCATGGAGTTTATCTAGTGCATTCTACAGCAAATTCCTACTTGATGAAGATAATTTTATTAATATTTAACTTTAGTGTTTAATACTATGATTATGATAGAACTTTATAGGTTGTATTAATATGAATGTTTAAGATCATTCCTTATTTTGGATGAGAAATTTAAAAAAAAAGTAATTAAACCAAGATATTATTACTCTTCTTTAAAAGTAAGTTTATTCGGAAAACCAGCAATATTAAAATACTTATTTACAATAATTCAATGACAACTATAAACTTCAAAACTCAAAATACTAGGTACAGTACTACAGATGTTAAAAACATCTGGTTTATATATTTTTTCTGACGTTCCAAACTGTACTAGACATTTCATGAATTTTTGATGTCATCTTGAATGTTCTCGAACTATGACATACAGGCTAACAATGAACAGAAAAGAAAAGCATTACAAAATCACTTTCCAGATTTCAAACTGCTATCATTTTTTTATTCTTCAAACCAACCAGGGACTGTAACAGTATAGGAATATATTAATGGCTTTATCACTTACAACTTTAATCCTAAAATAAGTGATAAAATTCCATTTTTACCAACAGTTCTGATCTATCTTAATGGTAAAGTAACAATAATTAATTAAAAAATTGAATATATTAAAAAAATTGACAATAAAATTTTCCAAAAATATACTTTTTTCCGCAAATCGCCAGGAAATTTTGACATTCCTGTCAAAATTTCTTGAAAAAAAGTCAGGACTTCCTTACTGTAAAGAAATGTCATTTCCTTACTGTAAGGAAATGATATTTCCGTACAGTTGTTAGTGTTCTACATAAGTTTGACAATTCAACCTCAATACGTTTCCATAGTAACCCAAGTAATTTTATTAGGAATTTCAAAGCACCATTTATTTGGGAATAAAATTATTGCGTTTTTTTTTAAATCAATCAATATCTGTCGAATTTTAAACGATTTGCGGAAAAATAGTATGTTTACCTCGTAGGAAAAGCCACATTCCTGGACTCTGTGTTGCTAAGTCTCGGCTTGCTCCTCGACTTAGCAATCTTCACAGTCGTCCAGGAATGTTAAGCTTTTCCTACCCGGTAAACAATGTACTATTTTTTTATTTCTGTTCTAAAACAATATCTTCTAAACTATCTCTATCAAGTCACTTTTTTGAAAACCATAATATGACGTAAGAAAAAACAATTTTTACAAGAAATAATAATGCATAATTGTACAGGATAGTGAAGTATTATTGCAACAATTAATTTTAAAGCAGTTTTTCTTACAGCGCTTTAAAACATTTTTTTTTGTGATTTACTAAAAACTATAATGTCTGACTTATATTAGTTCCAATATGACTGATTCATATACCTTTTAAAAAGGATTTTTCAAATAAGTCTTTATGATTTATGGTATACAGCCAAAACTACAGGAATTTCATTTTCCTTCTGGATTTCAAATGAAAGAAGTATTTTTTTTATTTACATTAATTTTTTTTAAATAAGAACTACTATGTCAATATGTTTTTTGATATCAATAAAAAGTAGATGTTTCAGCAAAAGTGAAAGAAAAGAAAATTTTTTCTTCTTTCTTAGGTGTATGTTTTGCATTCTAACAGAATATGTTTCACAGTTATTTGGATCTTGCAGTTGTGGCAGGAAGGGACGGCTTCTTTATTTATTAAGTGAATATAGGTTGGTATAGTATGTGCTAATCGTAGTGGAGTTATTATCACTTGTTCACAACGTTTGAGTGGGAGTGGTAAGGTGGTGCCGACAGTTTCTATAACATCTTTTAAGTTATTGGATGTGGAATTCCAGTTACACTGCCATAAGTTGGTATATGTTTTTTTAATGGAGGTTTTATGGTCGTTTCTTGTTATCATGTGTGACACAGGGATGCTTTCATCTACTGCAGCTTCATTCGCAAGTTGGTCCACTGCTTCGTTTCCCTGATTCCCACGTGTGATGGCAGCCATAAAAAAGTTATTTCTATGTTTTTTGTTGATAGTAGTATAAGTTTATTTTTTATTAGCATTATAATTTTATTTGATGGATATAATTGCTGGAAAGCATTTAGTGTACTTAATGCGCCAGATATTATAACATAATGAGGTGCGGATTTTCTTCTGCAAACTTTCAGTGCCTCTAAAATAGCCATTGCTTCTCTGGTAAATATGCTACAACTAGGATGGAGTCGTATTTTAAAGTGGGTAAATTAGTTTTAAACTAATACAATACCAAGGTTTATTTTCACCTAGATTTATAAAAATGTAATAGCTTTTACAGAAATCAACAATAAAAAACGAAAACATAAAAAGAAAAATACGATTTTCTTCATTATCTCGGTCATTTTGAGGTTGTTAAAAGCTTTATACTACAAAAGTTATATTTTTTTGTATTATCTAAAATTTTTGCATGTCAATTTTTTAATGTTAAATTTCGTCAGAAAAAAACCCCTTTGCACTCCTCATTTTTCACTCCCTTTTGTCCCTCTCCAAATCATCTCCGGAAATGTTCAGCAATTTAATTTGTTTTTATTTTGTATAGTTAGACATACGATACACTCAACTAAAGATAATATGCAGCACATTTGTGGGCGGAACCTATTTGGCGTGAACTATGTCACTCACAGAGTCGTTAGCGTCTGTTAGTGTGCTGTATACCCACTGTAGACGTACTTTGTCGTTTTTAAAATCGAGAAATTTGTGTTTATGTAAGCTTTTGTCGCTTTTTTATTAAAATGAGGTGTTCTGTGTGTACGTGCAATTCTGACAATTAGTAGAAAAAAAAATCCATGTGAGAAAACCGTTAAATTTTACCGGTTTCCGAAAGACTCTAGTTTGTGCAAAATGCTACAAAAAGAAAGGACAAAGTGAATGGTTAGACTTCTGTTATTTGTTTAAAACATTTTCTGGAGACTGATCACAAAAAAAAAATTTAAAACATAAACTTCTGAATTACACTCCTAAAAAGTATCTTGGGTTGAAAAATGAAGCAGTTCCTACTCAGAATCTACCCTAATTCCAAGTTTGTTTTGTGCCAACAGATACATCATAGACAATTTAAATTTGGGACACCGTGTACACCTATTTAACTATAAAATAAATTCGTAGGTGTAGAAGAAGTATATCAAACAGTTGGTGGTAATAGTAGCACAAGCATTGCTATCTTAGTGGATAGTTGTAATTCTTCTAATAAAGGTAAATGTTATTCATATTTTTATAAATATTTTTCTAATTTGGTTCTGATTTTTTTTATGTTTTGGGTGGTCTTCAAGTTTTAAGCTCAAACTAATAAAACAGGTAAAAATTTGGATGAATGTCGAAACAAACTGAAAAACCAAAGCAAGGAAATTAAAAATTGCAATTTGAACTAACGCAGTCGAACACAATCAAAAAAGTATTCAGTAAAAATCAAATAAACAAACTGAGTTTTTCAAAAGAGAATAAATTGGTCTAAATATGAGATTTCAAATGCTATTTCAATGTATGTTGCTGGCCCCAAAGCATACTGGTTAAGTTTGAAGAAGGTTTTCCTTATCCAGTTGGATCCTCTCTAAAACAATGGCTGAGGAAAATACAGTTAGATCGGGGCATTTTCAAAAATTTCTTGCAAATAGCTGAATTTGCCGATATGTCTGAATGTGATCGAATATACACAATGTTTGATTAAATGAAAATAAGGCGGAATAAGTTTACGACCAAGTAAAAGAGTCTGTATTACCACTCTACAGTTACGTTCATGAAGCAATGATTTCCGGATTATTCAAAGCAGTAGGAAATCGCCTACCTGTGTGGTTTCGACTACAAAATGTCATTGTGTATATTAATGAAACGTATTTATATGGGTCGATATTTATATTGGTTTTTTTTATTTCCCGCCTGCCATTACTCTTTAAGTGAGGTCATGCGCGCGGCAGACAATGACTTGTTCACGGGAGCATCCGGACCTGAGTTAGACCCCCCTACCACTTTCCATCAAAAAACTTTAAAACACATTTTTTTAAATTATAATTGAGTTAATTTACCTGCTCTATTTTGATGTTAACTTATAATGGATAGTTTGGTTTTCTGAAAACAAATCGTTTTGGAGCTAAGGAAAGAAAAAGAAATAGGTAAATTAATATACATATAAGAAATAACTTTTAGTATATTTATATTACATTAAAAACTTCGAAAACTTTTTGTTGTTAGTAATTCTAGAACGTTCGCAATAAGAGAAACTTTGATAAAGCGACATTTTTTTTAAATCGCACAAAAACGGATGAATATTTTAAAAAGTTTTATTTAGATAAACCTCAAGATGTAGGTCATTTGGTTCCACTACGTTTTCAGGGATTTTGTTCGGCGCGCCAGCGGTAGTAGTCTACCATCCTTGCGGGATTAGGGATTCATACATTTTATCTTCACAACTTTTAACATTAAACAGAAGCTGAAACTAGAATTTGCAAAGTTGTAAAACATTAATTACTTCAGTTTGGACAGGGCCGTCCTTGTTAGTTTAGTTTAAAAATTATACTACATTTTAATTTAACATTTTTTTTGTCTCAAATTTACTTACTAAAACAAATACTGAAACTCATAGAAATATGCAGGATTTATAAACCAGTAACTAAGTTAATACAGATCAAGCACATAGCTAGAAGAACGGGGACTATAGAATTATTAGCAGTAGAAGAAAAGGTAGAATATCGAAGACTAAGAGAAAGATCTCAAACACGACGGGAAGACCAAGAGGAGAAACTTAGTTAAATAAGAGTGGTCCAAATGACCCCTAGAGGCTATATTTATTAACCAACGCATTCATTGGTAAATTATTACAAATTATTCAATCTATCGTAATAAGGAATAGAGTAGAAGACAGTAAGCCCCCTGTTTTACTCCTCTTTATATCCCTATTTTCTGTGTTATTTTCGTTAAGTGTTCTAGTTTAGCAATGTGCCCTTCATAGAAAAGTTTGATTAACCATTCGCTGCCATATTCCAAATTTGGAATAATTGTTAGTTTTCGTTGCTGGGATACAAGATGTCAGTGTTGGTCTTAAATCTGACACACTATTTGTGTTTGATAGTGTCTAAATAATACGTGCATACTGTGTAAACATGTTATGAAAAGAAAACGAGTTGATTACCTAAATAAGAAGCAGTTTGATTCTGCAAATATATACACTTAACATCTAGCGGAATATTCTGAATTATCGGATAATGTAAATTTCTAATAAGAGAATTATAATAGAAGAGCGAATAATAAAATAGACAAAACGACTGGAAAAAAGTGACTTGTCCCAAGATAAATATAAAGAAAATATCTTTCTTTTAAATCAAAATAATGTTCACTGTGAATATGCAATCAACTTTTTTACACTTTTTTGGTGTGATAAATTCTTTGACTATATAAAAAGGGGGAGAAAAAGCTCCATCTTGAGAAAAATCATCTTATAAGAGAAGTCTGGAAAAGAAAAGAAATAACGAAACACTGGCATGAAAGCCATATAGTACCTGTCCACAAGAAGCAAGACAAAGATGTCGAAACTATAGAGGAATATCGTTAATCAATACAACGTACAAAATTATATCCATAATACTGTCTAGAAGACTAACTCTATACGCAGAGGAAATAATAGACTACCAAAGCGGATTCATACTGGGAAGGTCAATCATAGATCAAATATTCGTCCTACGCCAGGTAATAAAAAAAGCTGTCAATTCAACCGCCATATACACCACAACTTCATGAACTTTAAACAAGCTTACGAGTCTGTTAGCAGAGAAGCATTGTGGGAGACCATGGTAAAAAAGGGAGTACCTAGAAAGCGGTACGATTAGCACAGGTTAGCACAGAGTAAGCTTCTGCATGGATTACAATTGGCAGTACCATCTCGGAGGAATTCCTCATTGACAACCGGGCTTAGACAAGGAGATCCTTTCGCTCCCCTGGGTCTTTGTTCTTCCTGTTGGGAACCCAACAGGAAGAAGAGAGAGCTTCTAGAGTCTATACAAATAAAAAAAAATAATAACGCAATAAATGATGAAAAAAGGTGTCAAAAAATTTGAACAAAATACACTTGAACTTAATTTAAAAACACATAAGAAGACAATCTCATGAACGCCTATGATGTTAAAATAACTGATTGTTTAAAACGATAAAATAACATCAATAAACAACACATTAGATTTAAAATACATTTTACATGTAGTGACTTAGTGGGTATGTCATATGTTTTTAATATTATTTTAATTGTGACGTCTACTTGTTAGTATCGAATTTTTACATGCTTGATAAGTCAAAAGTTTAACTTTTAAACCGTATTACGTCTGTCATAAAATGTTTTTTTTAGTCAATATTACTTCTTGAGAAAGGCATGGATTTCCTGCCGAAACGTCGAAAAAAATATATATATAAAAATGTCTTAGTATCTATGGAGGAGTATCACCAAGCCGCAAACCCTTATCTTTTGCCGTACTGCTCCACCATAGGCCGATCAGACATCAGCATATTCTAGTCTTAGACGCAGATTCATTTAGAATTTTATAACTGCTGCGTTAGCCTTTTTGTTTTCTGTACACCAAGCGGGGAATCGAACTCACATCCGCTGAAACACTAGCAGTGAAGCGAGTAATAATCCGGCCGCCCAGCCTGCTTGGCTATCTGACCGACCAAAAAATGATAAGGTTGCTAAAATAAGACCACTTATAGAACATTTAAAAAATTCATTTATGAAAAATATGTGCCAATTGGTCAAATCATATCAGTATCTGTTGATGAATCCATGGTACCGTACTACAGGCACCATAGCTGAACTCAAGGGAAACCTGTATCAAATGGTTACCTTATGGGTACCAAACCTTACTAGGAAAGAGTTACTTGGGGCTAGGTGAATCTGTAGCTACCACTTTTGTCGAGAGGGTGAAGCATAATTTTGTAGATCAAAAATTTTACTTTATTATTGACCGCCTTTTTTTACTGATAAGGACCATGAGTGAATTGGGATATGGATGCACGGGCACCATTAGACCATAATAGAATTTGAAAATGCGCTTTGAATAAAAAATCAGTTAGAGGATCCGTTGATTCATACACAAGTTCTGATGAGGATATAATAATTATCCAGTGGAAGGATAATGCCATCGTACACGTGGCTTCAAATTGTTATGGCGCTTAACTTACAAAATCGGTACGTCGTTTATACTGCAGCAGAAAAAAAATATAATGATAGACGTTAGTCTCTTATCTCACCATTTTAGTAGTGGACTCATTTTTAGAATGTTGAAGTTAGGAAGAGTCGTAAAATCAATAGGAAAAAATTATAAAATCAGTTTAATCCTAAAAATTAAACGTTTTGAAAATCTCGTTTTTAAAATAACAAACTCAAATCATTTGGGTAAATCCAGTCCTGGTTAATCCCCAAACAAACACGGTAAGTCCATTATCAATTAAATTACTTTTTTCGCCAGATGAAAATTAAAAAATGTTACCTGCTAAATTTTTTATTCGCATCCTTCTTTGTTTGGAGCAGATTTAAAGGAGCCTATTACCATAGTTTTAAAAATGTATTGTCCGCTTGGTGGATTTTTTTAAGTATACGCAGTAGGTAAATGAGAAGAGGTAAAAATTTCTCATTTGCGTTGAAAATAATTAATTCCAAACATTGTTTTTTCTATATAAAATGTTGCATATACCCTTGTGCTTATTTCGAAGCCGTAGTTCTGTAGTATTTAAGTTGACTCTATCAGTCTTATTAATAAAAATTGCTTAGAAGTTAATAACTAGTCCGAAGTTAGTTTCGCACTAGTTAGTCCCAGATTAAGCGAGTACTAACCTCATTTTCAAAATGTTATTATATTAATAAACATGGACTAAGCTCAGACCACAGATTATAAGACAAGAAGATCGCCAACCTTAATGTTAAAAATTGCCGATACGATTTACAGCGCCCTCTACGGTAGAATTCTACACTAAATGCTAATAACTTTGTAACTTACCTTAACGAAGGCCAAAAAAAAGAAGACAGAAATCTGTTAATGAGAAGCGGGAAATTCAAATTTATATGACGCGGGAAATTCAAAATTATTGTAGGAATTCTCTATAATTTAAAGGGACACTGTCAAGATAAATTGTAAAAATAAAAATATATCCGTCTGAACGTTTCAATCTATCACATTTTTAACAATACAAGTGTGTTGGTCGTGTTTGAAGTTAAATTCGTTAAAAATTGTTTAGAAATGAAATAAACCGAAACGTTCGGATGCAAAGAATTTTATTTTTACCACCATCTTGAACAAGTCCTATTAAATTATAGGAATTAAAATTTAATGGTTATAAAACAAACCATTATTGCTGTAATTCATTTCACACATTTGCATAACATAATTTTAACAATGAGTAAATAAATCATAAAAATTCTATTTGGCAAATGTGAAGTTCATAGTTCATATGACAGAAGAAAGATAGAATAAGGTTGAATCTCACTCAAGCTAGGAAAAAAATAAAAATGTTCTATATAGTACAAGTGTTTTATTTATGGTGGTGGTGGAGATATAAAAACATAAAATACAAATAACAATGTCCAAAGAAAAATAACAATTTTAACTATAGTAATACAAACGTGAAAATATCAAAATTTATCTGACTCATTATTAACATACACAATATCATTATTGAAAAGAATATACATAGGTTATTGAAGAAGAATTATACATACATTTATATTTGCATAGGATGACACATATATTATATCGTCTTTGGATTTGGATCACAACACAGATTATAAGACAAGAATCACATTTATCACAATAAAAACGAGATTTGAATATTCAACAATCCGTTGGATGACATGCGGATGACAGATGACACTGTTTGTGTTTTTTAAAAATTACAGGTCACCATCAATCATTACCTGGAGTGACATCTGTGCTAGAAAATATTACTAAAACGTTGTCGTTGACAAGACTATTCAAGTTAACCCCCTGGCTCAGACTAACTAAACCTTCCTTAGTCCTAGGTACAACAGGTTTATGTTATGCAACCATTGCGAAAAAGAAGAAAAATGGAGAGAATTTTGTGAAAAAGAAGAAAAATATTTGAGAATTTGACAGTTAGCATAAGTTGGAGCCATATCTCTGGTTGGAGCACATAGAGTTAATTTTAGTTGGACTGTGTTCTGAGAAAGTTTGTTTATATTTTATAGTATTTTTTTATCTCAATAAAAAAGTTTTAAACTTCATAAAAGTTCAGGAGGAAACTTTAAAAAATATTTTATTACAAAGGGAAAATATAAAAAATACTAAATAAACATAATAAATTGTAAATATTTTATTAAATAAATTTTATATATTTTAATATGTCTTTTAGATGAATATTATTTGATAAAATAATGAAATTTTATATATTTTAATATGTCTTTTAGATGAATATTATTTGATAAAATAATCTTCCATTATTAAATAATGTATGAATAATCAAAAACAATTCAAGTTATGAATACCAAAATGAAATTCAAGTCATTTTCAGTTGTCAAGTTAGTCACTCTCTAAACCTGCCACTACCTAGGATTAAATGTTAGTCGAGACTAGCCAAGATTTAGCTTAGTCTGTCCTTAGTCGCTGTTTATTAATACGAAAAATGAATGTTATTCGTGTAGTTCTGAAACTAATGTTAGTCCAAGGTTAGTCCGTGTTTATTAATAAGAGGCTAAAAGTTTAAGCATTTCTGTAATTATTGAATCAGTCAATTTGCAAAGGGGCTACCTCCACTTTTTTAAATTTCACAGGAGACGTAAAAAACTTCTTATCTTCATTACTATTAAGAACTTAAGTATTTTTATGTATTTTTTTGGTTTCTTGCTTTACTTATACAAACTGGGAAATATTAATAAAAATAAATTTTTTAATTGTAAAAGACCTAGAAACCCAATTTTTTTGTAAAAGAAATGACCCGTTTTAAAAATGAATAGGTGATAAAAGTAAAAATAGTTAATTTAACTTGAATCTTGTTATTAGAAAAATTAAACTGCTACACTAAATTTACAAAAAAAGATTAAAATAAATAATCATAGTTTAGTTGTGTCCTTGTTCCGCTTCTTCGGCATTGTTAGTAGACCATTCACAAACCATATTGTATAATAACTTAGTGATTATCTGGAATGTATTGTAAAAGCTTTAATTTTTTTATGTTTATTGGAATTTCCCCTGATATAAATACGAGGATTTTAGGGATCAGGTTGAAAACGTTCTTCAAGAATGCCATCAATGGTTTGTAGCGAAAATCATACCCAAATTATGTGAGGAAAAGCTAAATTCATAATAAAAGGTAGTACTGAAACTAACCTTGTTGTTTTTTGGAACTTCCTTACCAACGCTTCCTGTAGAACTTTTTTTTTAATCTGGATACCATTTTTTTAAAAGCAGCTACATCTATGTAAGTAATATGTCTAATATTAAATTTATTATAAAAAAGAGGTTAGTCTTCGTAAGTGGGTATATTTATTTAAAAACCCTTAAAAGGGCTACATCAAAAAAACAAACGTTTTCGGACTAAACACTCCATTATCAGGTTTAAAATCGCTAGGTTAAAATGCCTGAGCCACCAAAAATACATGGGTAAAAACCCTTTAAATTACATATAGTTGTAAAAGATTATACATCTTGTTGTTAAAAAACTGTGATGTTCATTATTAAATTAAATATGACTTCAGGTAACATACATTGCAAAAATTGAGTTCCAGAGCCGGGAGAAAACCTCTACGCACGGAGAACAGCTGGAAACTGAAGGAATTGTACAGGAATTGTTTTCCTTATGGATTTTTAAATTTATTATGACTAGATGAAGGCACGATTAAATCTTCATATTCCTCTACAGAGAAAATCCTGTCGTAGCGGTGAATTTTTCTTTTAATGGTACCGAAATTATCTTGTCACAATCATTAAATGAGTGGCCTCGCTGTGGAAAGTAAATAGTAATTTTTGAACTTCTTGGTCATTACTAGGACCAGAAGATATCGAATAAAGGTATTATTGTGATTCTGACCTGAACATTCGTCACAAAAGAGATGCAGCACTTCAAAAGTTTTCTGGAATTTTGTTGTTTATATGGTCATTTAAAAAAGAGCAATCTTCATCTGGGCCTCTATGTCCTTCGCCTTCGTGGTAAGAGTAAAAGGTTACTTTGTTAGTTTTAAAATTTTTATTTTGATTCCTCATACCTTTTTTCCCTTTTAAAGAAGGATATTTACTTGCACTACTATTACTACACGACATTGTAATATGCACAGCATCTGTTTCCAAACAGGTCTATACAACTACTAAATATATTGCATTATCCATACAATAAACCGTTATACTGTGGATGGGTACGAATCGCCGTTCATTTTGAAAATGGGTTATCTCTAGGAGATGACTCGTTTTCAAACTGAACTGGTTTGTGGGGTATGCTGTATTTACGGGTATAATAACGAAAGTTGACCCGTTTTTATATGGAATAGACGCATCTACGTGAGTTAAATAGAAATTCAATAGAAAGTGGAAATGTCAAAAAAGTGGAGATGACCCCTTTTCCTAATGACCGATTCATAAAAGATAATCTCAATAAAATTGCCAAAATAAAAAAAAATCAAAAATTATCGTCACTAAAAGATACTGTCTTATTTATTATTCTCTTTACCTAATTACAATTTTTATAAAAGCAATTATTACTTAAAAAAAATGTCTGTCTTTACTTTAAAATTTGGCACAAAAAAAAATTCCGGGATTTCACAAAAACACTTTCAATTATCTGGAACTATTATGGGAACAAAAAACTACATCTCACACTGCGATAGGACTGAATATTTGAGGTTGAAGTCGGCACTGAACACAAAACTTGGGACTCTGCCTCTTAAAAAACAGGAACAGGTAGAATTAGACTGCGTACACATTAATGTTTTTTTAAAAATAGATTAAAATTCATAGTAACTCATTGGCAGATAGCGGATATATAGAAAGACGTAAACCATAATAAAGATATTCCACTTTTCTGGGATTTAAATGCTTCTCAAAGATACTGCGAAGAATTTTGTCAATTTCCACCGTTCAATTTACCTTGTAGTGAATGCACCATATCATACTTTTTTAACTAATGTATCTCCACGTCCTATTTTCTCTAATTTGACGACCATAGTACTGTTTAAAAATTCCCCAGACTCACTATATCGGATTGTACTCATGTGCTTGCAATAGTTCGTCTATCTCTTACTTGACGCTTTGTAGCTTCTTAAGATCACAATGATTTAAAACTCTTTTGTACTGGAACGTTTTTTAAAATTTACATTTTTTAGAGGAGGAGACGAATTCACTGAAAATATTCCAACACCGGGAGGAATTAGACAAGGCGACAGTTTAAGCCCCTTCTTGTTTAATCTTCTCATGGGCAAAATTATCAACAAAGTAACATCTCTTAATCTCGGATATAGAATGGGCAACAAAAGAATTGGTATGGTGTGTTACGCAGACGATGCAGCAATCATTGCCGAATCAGAAGATGATCTCCAAAGGCAGCTCTTTCAGTTCTTTCAAACAAGCCGACTACTAAATATGAACATCTCTACCAACAAAACTAAATGTATGACAATAGCAAAAGATCCGCTCAGATGTAAGTTAGTGGTTGAGGACAACCCCATAGAACAGGTGATGCAATTCAGATATCTGGGCATAGATATATCAAGCACCCACGACCCAGTAAAGGACCTGAGGAGTCAAATCAACAAAGCATCTGCACTGTCAGGATGTCTGCGGGAGATAGTCTGGTCAAATCCGTATATGCGCACAGATAGTAAAATTAGAATCTATAAGACTTGCATACGACCGATCATGACATATGGCATAGAAGTGCGCGAAGATACCAACAAAACGAAACAGATGCTAAGGGTTGCCGAAATGAAAACCCTAAGAACAATAATGGGGAAAACAAGAAGAGACAGAGTGAGAAATACAAACGTTAGAGAGCAGTGCAAAATTCAAGATATTGTAAGATGGGGAAGGCAGCGCAAGAGGATGTGGTACAACCATGTAAGACGAATGGATGAGAATAGACTCCCAAAAATTGCCCTAGAAAACAATCCGCCCGGTTCAAGACCCCCCGGAAGACCACCTAAAAGATGGAGGGATAGTTGGCAATCTACCTCCCAAGAAATTACACCAGAGGCAGCTTCAGAATTAAACAGATCGAAAGATCTACAAAAAGTAGAAGAAGAAGAAGACATTTTTTACCTAAAATCATTTGTTTAAATGGAATTATGTCCATGAAGGTTGAGGCAATTTTTCTTCCAGATAACTATTATACAGAAAAGACGGAATGCTTTTAAAAAATCACAAAATTGATCATTTTTACTCAAAACAAATTTATTGACAGATTTTGGTTAACAATGAAATAGCATTTATCACAATTAAGTGTGAAAAATCATATCAGTGATATGATGAGCGTTTTTGACGATGCATTGCTGTAGGCATTCTTGAAAGTTCGCGTAGATTCTCTTTAATATCGTTCTGTCAACTTGGATGACTTCCACGCGAATTTTCTCCTTTAAATCGTCCAGAGTTCGAAGCTTATGCTTGTATACATGTATTTTAAGAACGACTTCCGAGGTGGAAGTTGAAACGTCAATAAACTTACTTTAACCTTTAATTGTGGCTAATAAATACTAATAAATAATAATTGTGGCTAACACAAATGAGTTGTGTCATTTTGATATCATCAACAATATTATGTGTAACCCCCATGATTTCTCGGACTCTCTCATTTGTTATTCTGTCGCGTCTACAGATTTCCGCCGAGCGGCGCCAGAAGTCCATTTCTGTTGCACTAAGCATTTTCTCTGTTCTGTCTTTTAGGGGATACACTTCGCATCCATATGTTGTGATACTTTTTATTATGGTGTTATATATTCTTTTTTTATTTTCTTTAGAGATGTTTTTATCCCACAGCACGCTGTTCAGTAAGGCTATGCCTTTCCTTCCCTGTGTATTTCGTTCTTTAATGGCTGCATCTAATTTTCCGTCCTGAGTGATCTTTACTCCTAGGTATATGTAATCGTCACATAGTTTGATCTCTTAATTTTCCTCTAAGACAAGGTTATGTTGATCTCCTCCGATACTCATGTACTCAATTTTTCCATATTCACTTTCAAACTTCAATCTGTAAACTCTTCTAATACTTTTCGCATCATGTAACTAAGGTCTTCAGAGTCCTGTGCGATGATGACCTGGTCAGCCGCAAAGCACAGAGTGTACAAAGTTAAGTCCATTAGTGGTATGCCCATATTCGTACATTTTTTCTTCCATTTAATGAGTGCTCCTTCGAGGTATATTTTATGATATTTTGAATAATGTTGGGGATATACAGCATCCTTGTCTTAGTCCTTTAGTCACTTTAAATCCCGTGTTATCAGATTTCTTGTTGTTTCCAGGTCGTTTGTTGGTAGTACAACGTTTTTACCGCTTCAATCAATTCTATATTTATATTTGTTTTTTCCACTGCCTCCCATAATTTATCAAGCGGGACAATACCATATGCTTTCCTAAGGTCTACAAACGTCAGGTGGACTTCTTGACCACGAGTAACTTTCTTTTTAATTATCTGAGTAATAGAAACGACATGATCTATTGTAGATCGACCTGCACGAAAAACCAGCATGTTTTTTGACTTCCATATCTTGGTATTCTTCTTCTATTCAATTTTTTCTTATTTTCCCATATATTCTGCTAATACTACTAGTAACTGCATTTTCTCTATAGTTTTCAGGTTTCAGAAATAAAATAGTTATAAATTGATAAATCTTGGGACCACGGCGGCCAATGGACATTACCAAATCTGGAAATATGGGGACCACAGAAAAGTGGGCCAAATTATTGCTCTGGCTGTGTGGAAAGTCACTCTGTCCTGTTGGAACCACACAGTCGTCATCGTAATTCAGGTGAAAAGAAGTTGGTGATGATTTCAACATAGCGCTTCGAGTTCACGGTAAGAGCATTGCCATTACTTGTGCAGTGTGTAGCGATCTTTTATGTAATTGTACCGAAGTTTCATTACTCCAATTCTGCTAGTTGACTTCAAACACAGAACGCCGAAAAACGAAAAGCTAGAGATAAGACAGTAAAAAAACGATTTATCGAATCCAAAAATAGTTACTTAAGTGAAAAAGCAGAATCCCTAAACAGCTCATCTGAATATGATGCCGACCTTGATGTTCCAGTATCAAGATTCGAAGAACTGGATAGAATTGATGACTATGATCTCGTAAAGTTCGTAGCAAAATGTCGGTAAAATATTTTGTTGGCAAAATTTTGACTAATATTTCCGATTATTTCGAATATAAGATTAATTATCTAAGAAGAAAAATAAATCGAACAAGTTCTTTTATCAAAACGTTCCTGATGTTGCGCTCAATCTTAAAAAAATATCTTTTTTATAAACATTCTATTATAACCTAAAAGAAACAAACTTTTGAAAACTGTAATATAACGCTTTATTACTATTCTAACGGTGCGGTGGTAGGATCATCCTAGATTCTTTCTTGTTTTTCTTTTACTTCTTTTTATTATTTGATTTTAGTTTGTTGTCTTATGATATCGTTGCTATCTTTTACAGATTGTAAATGAGTTGGAAATATCTGTAATAAACTCTACTCATTTAATGCCTGCCTAATCTACGAACATTATTAGTAAGATCTTTTGTATTTTTCGTCAATTACGACCTTCAAAGATTTTAAATGGTAATTTACATTGTTAATAATGTATATTTCGTAAAATTAAAATCGTAAGTGTATCATTATGTAAATAAGAATATAGGAACATTAAAACTCTAAAAGAACTTTTCAAAATACTCAAAATGCCGATTTATTCTGAAACAGTGCAATCTTACAATGTCAACATGATATTAATGTATACTTTGTTGGTTCTGATGGTTGTGGGATTCGCAGGATGCGCAGATTCTTACTCAGGAAATGGTAGTGTATGAACATGCTCTGGATTATGTGCCTTTAGCCTCAGCGTACGTGTTCACTGGAAACAAAAAATAATAATAGTACTTAGCGGTGCCTTGTGCAGTGAAAGTGACATCTATTGGGGTACTACATAAACTATTTTAGGCTAATCTCCCTTTTCGTCGTCTATTTTAGATAAAATATATTTATAAGGTAAAGCAGAACAAATATGCAAATAAAAATGTAAAGAAACATTAAAAAGTTTAGGGAAAATTGGTAGTTTAAGAAGTTGAAGGCGAAAGGTTACAAAGTATGATTCAAAAATACTACATAAAAAGCAAATAGGTAAAAGTAGATAATAGCTGAAAAAATAATAAGCTTTTATAATAAAATTCACCTGTAGACTTCAGTACTATCGTATGGATAGACATTGCTAGGTTACCATTTATTATTGCGCCAGATTGGCTCTAATGTATACTATATCTTTTATACTAGATTTATTCTAGCTTATTAAAATACCAGAATTTTGTTTGCAGTAATAGTAAAGAGCATATGATACATTTAAATTATCCTTTAGCAGGTTTGCGATCAGTTTACTTTTAAACGAATCTTCGAAAAACTCACAGTTCATTTCATCATGATAGTTACTTGATGAAATTCCTGCAGAACTGCTGAAGCTATTAGATCCAGAACAAATAAAAATATTAACTGAAATATTTAATCGGAGTTCGTACCATTGCCCAAAAAACCAGGAGCAAAAGTTTTGTGAAGACTATAAGACCATAAGCCTAATGAGCTATCTGCTGAAATTGTTTTTAAAAGTCATCCACAAAAGAATTTAGCGGAAGTGCGAGGAGCAAATTGTGTCCAATCAGTTTGGATTTGTGAAAGCCGTTGTGAAAACGTAGAGATGTCTTTGCATGCTTGATTGACTACAAGAAGGTTTTCGATAGAGCCAGGCAAAAACAAATATTAGAAGTGCTTAAAGTACTTAAGAGGACGGGGATTGACGGACGAGACCTAAAAATAATGGCTAACCTGTATTGAAATCAATCAGCGGTACTCCAAATATATGGAGAATATACAAATCAGGTAGTTAAAACTTAAGAAGAGCACGAAATATATAAGACATAAATAGATGGGTGACAAAACGGAAAGAGAAGTGAAACAAATACATTAGTAGAATGGCAGAGGATAGGATATTACGAATAGCATAAGATAAATCACCAAATGGACGAAGAAGTACGAATAGCACGAGATAAATCACCAAATGGATGAAGAAGTATTGGGAGACCAAGAAATAGATGGTGCGATAGTTTAAACACTTTAGGAGGCTAATATTGAAAAAAAACAGCTTTAAAGCCTACATACAAGAAGGAAGAAGAACAGATCAGGTCAAAATTTGGGAGTAAGACAGGGCTGCATAATTTCACCGCTGGTATTCAATCTGTACTCGAGAACATTTTTGAAGAGGCTCTAAAAGATATTGATGAAGACACCTCAATAAATGGAGTCAAGTTTAACCCTCTGTTAGTTGCTATCGGTCTCACAAACCGACGACAAAATTATTCATTCGGAATTTACAAATAACTGTTATTTTTCTATCGCTACTTTCTGTACCTCTCCCTATTAAAAAAACTCGTGTTAGTGTACATTCCCTCCTGCCTGGGTACAGTTGTGCGAGTTTTATAGTTATTTTCGGTGCTAGACTCCGTAGCGACTAACGGTGTAGCTATTACTTGTTGGCATAACTTGCAGATCAGGTAAATATTTAACATCTTATTATTGCATTTTTTCGGTAAGTTTTTGTCAATCCTTATTTATAAATGTTTTTTGAAGCCGAACAACTTTGATTCCAAGGCTTGTTAGAATTATGGACAATGGTTCCTACCGACGATGAAAATTATTTTGACGATGAGAAATAAACGTGTCTCACAGTATAACTACTTGGCAACTATGATCAATGAGTCGTGGTATGATACAAAAGAGATTAAATGGTGCATCGGAAAGGCAAAAAATGCATTCTTGACTATGAACTCTGTATTCAAAAGTTATGACTTCATCCTAGAAACAAAAACAACACACCTTAAATGTTACGTGTACTCAATGCTTCTTTACAGAGTAAAAATGTGGATATTGAAGATGAAAACTCTATCAAAACGTCAGACTTTTAAGCTCTAGTTATACAGAAGGATCCTGAAGATACCATGGACAGACAAAGTTACCAATAAAGAAGTACTAAGGAGGATGAACATAACCGTGGATTTGGTCAACATAGTGACGGGCCATAAGCTGCATTACTTGGGACATATAATGGGAAATCAATTATCAATCAATTCCAATGCATTTTGCTAGGTAAAATTGAAGAAAAAAGGGCCCAGGAAGAAGACGGATATCCTGACTTGCTAATCCGAGTTAATGGTATAGAAAGACATCAATACAGCTTCTCTATATAGCAACCATGATCGCCAACGTTTGGAACGGACAGGTACCCTAAAAAGAAGTTATCTAAATCTTTTTTTTAATACGGTTATCAGTTTAATGCGTAACAATAAAAATCACAAATCTCCTCGGTTTGGATTTTTAGACCAATTGTCATCCTTTTTGATGAATAATTTTATAAATACATTCAGACAACTATTTATGGTTTAACTCATAAAGACTTTATTTGCAGACAGGAGAAAGATATCCAAAGGAACCTAAGGAAAAACTAAATATAACCAAACTTTTTAATGCAAAAAAAAACTAAAGGATATAAGAAAATACTGACCAAGCATTGACACAAATAGAGAAGATAATAATGGTAGTGATAGAAAAGACAGTAGGAAAAATGAACAAATTAAACAGTGAAGATAGGTAAAGAAATAATAATAAGACTTACTCACAATCAATTTAATTTAACAATCTGACGACCGGTTTCGCTTTCTACAATTTGCAAAGCATCTTCAGGTGTAGATACAAAGTTAAACTAATGCTGCAATAAAATAAACCCAATTAGGGTGGTGTCTAATAAAGATAAAATAAACAAATAAGTTAGTTCATACAAATTATAGTAATTATGCCAATATTACATGTCTGTGGTTTTCAAAATGAATAAATTTGAACATATAAAAGGTATTAACAGACAAGGTAAGACCCACAATTGGTATAAAGTAGTAATATTATATTGTAATAAATTAATAAATGAGCAGATAAATAAAACAAAACAAACATTACTTACATGCCGGTACTCTATTAATTGATGGATGGTAGGTCATGGTTGCAAAAATCATGTATTGTTGATTGGAGAACTTTAATGTGCTATTGCAGTTGTTTTGACAATAAACGGGAAGTTCTTGAGGAGAACAGATTTGATCCAATGAATTAGAGATAGGTATATTGTGGTTGTTTGTCAGATGAAAGTGATGTTCTTTACTATTGTATTATTTAAATTATTTACACTTATATCAGAGATATATTTTTGGAATGTGTGTTATTTATTGAGTATTTATGTTATGAAGGAGACAGTTTTATGACAATGAATAAGAGTAGCTGTACCGATTGTGTGGTTGTGCAATTATTTGACTTGTAATTATCAAGTCTATTAGTCTTTACAATATTGATTAATTTTGCCAATAGACTTGATAATTACAAGTCAAAATAATTGCACAACCACACAATCGGTACAGCTACTCTTATTCATTGTCATAAAACTGTCTCCTTCATAACATAAATACTCAATAAATAACACACATTCCAAAAATATATCTCTGATATAAGTGTAAATAATTTAAATAATACAATAGTAAAAACATCACTTTCATCTGACAAACAACCACAATATACCTATCTCTAATTCATTGGATCAAATCTGTTCTCCTCAAGAACTTCCCGTTTATTGTCAAAACAACTGCAATAGCACATTAAAGTTCTCCAATCAACAATACATGATTTTTGCAACCATGACCTACCATCCATCAATTAATAGAGTACCGGCATGTAAGTAATGTTTGTTTTGTTTTATTTATCTGCTCATTTATTAATTTATTACAATATAATATTACTACTTTATACCAATTGTGGGTCTTACCTTGTCTGTTAATACCTTTTATATATTCAAATTTATTCATTTTGAAAACCACAGACATGTAATATTGGCATAATTACTATAATTTGTATGAACTAACTTATTTGTTTATTTTATCTTTATTAGACACCACCCTAATTGGGTTTATTTTATTGCAGCATTAGTTTAACTTTGTATCTAGACCTGAAGATGCTTTGCAAATTGTAGAAAGCGAAACCGGTCGTCAGATTGTTAAATTAAATTGATTGTGAGTAAGTCTTATTATTATTTCTTTACCTATTTGATATGGACTCACACAAGCAACACATTCATGATTAAACAGTGAAGATTGGTTTTGATGCAGAATGTAAAAGGAATTTAGAAACCAGAAAAAAAGCTAAGATACAAAGTAACATACTAAATATAACAGAAGTGAAAAGAGTTTGATGTAGTCAAGACAAAAGCAAAACTAACCTACAAAAAAAAGATATGGAAAATCATATGATGAAGAAAGAGTTTAAAATTTTTTACCAAGAAGTCAAGTCAATAAAGCTACGGGTACCGGAATCGCATGCTTCTGTAGAAGTAAAGACGGCACGTTCATAGACGACTTACCAATAAAACTAAAGAGGTATGCAGAATACTTTGAAAAACTGCTAAACTCAGAGAAAAATAACAATGAGTACAATAACAAACCGGACATGAGCAAAGCAAAATGAGGCCAAAATAAACGAACCATCAAATCAGGAGATAAAGAAAATAATAAAGCAGCTGAATAATATCAAGAGTCTAGAAGAAAATGAGATAATACCAGAAATATTTAGGAAAGGTGATTAGCTATTAGGAAAGAAAAGCTATTAGGAAGCTATTAGAAGCTATTAGAAGGAGAAGGAAGCTATTAAAGCTATTAGAAAAAAAGCTGTTAGAAAAGAAAATAAAGGACATTAACGAGAACACGTCGGACATAATAGAGAGATGGGATAAATCGAGGGAAGCAATCCAAACAACATGTGCGACTCTATTAAAGCGTGACCGACGGAAAAAGAAAGAATGGATGTCTGAAGAGATAATGGATATGATGGATGAAGACGTAAATTCAAGAATAAAAGTGTAGAAAAATATCAGGAGATCCACAAAACCATAAGAACGAAAATTCGAGAAGCCAAAGAAAAATGGTTTTCCAACGAATGCAGGGAAATAGAACATACGAACGAAAATACGACAGTTACAATATGCACAAAAAAAATAAAATCGATGACAAACAAGAGGAAATTCAATAAGTCACCCAACAGCATAAAAGATAGCGATGGAAATCTTATCTCGGAGCCATCAACGATCTTAAAAACATGGAAATCATACATAGAAAAATTATTTGCTGATGATCACCTATATGGAGAAGGAGAAACAGGACCTTCAATCCTTAAATCGGAGATAGAAGATGCCATTGCAGCACTAAAAAACAATAAGTCAGCAGGTCCGGACAATGTACCCTGCGAAATATTAAAGATCCTATGTAAATCAGATAAACAGTTCTTTGATAATCTAGTTGTACTTTTTAACAACATATATAATAGCGGTAAAATCCCGGAGAACTGGCTAAAGTCAACATTTATTACAATCCCAAAGAAACCAAATGCCCAGATTTGTAATGACTACCGGCTTATAAGCTTGATCAATTATGTCACTAAAGCGTTCACAAGATCATTCATAGTAGAATATATGATAAATGTGAGTCAAATATTGATAGATCGCAGTTTGGTTTTCGGAAAGCACTTGGAACTAGAGAAGCAATTTTCGCTCTCCAGGTGCTTATACAGCGGTGTAGAGACGTTGATAAGGACGTATATTTGTGCTTTGTAGATTTTAGAAAAGCATTTGACAATGACAATCATAAACAATTGATAGGTATTCTGCGAAATACAGGTATTGACGACAAGGACATTCGAATTGTGGCAAACCTATACTGGGGTCAAACAGCAAGAGCAGCAACGAACTCACTGAAAGTGTGCAGATCAAAGGAGGTGTCCATCAGGGGTGTATATTATCCCCACTTCTATTCAATATGTATTCCGAGAAAATATTTAACAAATGTATGGAAAATGCAAATGGGGCATAAAAATAAACGGCGAGTTAACGAACAATATAAGATATGCCGACGACACGGTAATCCTTGCCAGTACCATAGGCGAATTACAACAAGTAATGGAAAGACTTTATTCAGTTAGTGAGGAATACGGCCTGAGCCTCAACTTCAAGAAGACAAAGTGGATGCTGATAAGCAAAAAGCAACAACCTGCTCGACAATTACGGATAAGTAACATACTAATTGACCATGTAGAATCTTATGTGTACCTTGGTACCAACGTAAATGCAAAATAGGAACAGACCATAGAAATTAAGGCAAGAATAGAATGAGCTAGAGCAACATTTAGCAATATGAAAAAGCTCCTCATAAGCAAGGATTTGTCTCTTCCCCTAAAACTAAGTAATAGTTAAATGCTACATTTTTCCGATCTTGCTGTATGGCGTGGAGGCCTGGACACTGACGGAGACGCTAACGAGGAAAACTAGAAGCATTCGAAATGTGGGTGTACCGACGCATTCTTCGTATATCCTGGACGGAACATGTCACCAACATAGAGGTACTCCAAAGAATCGGAAAGGAGAAAGAAATCGTGAATACAATTAAACAAAGAAAGCTTGAATATCTAGGCCACATATTGAGACACGATAAGTACCGTCTGCTACAATTGATTGTCCAGTGAAAAATAGACAGTAAACGAGGGCCAGGCAGGAGAAGACACTCGTGGCTCCCAAAATCTGCGGAAGTGGTTCGGGCTCACATCGGTAGAACTATTCAGAAGCGCCGCAAACAAGATCAAAATTGCCATGGTAATAGCCAACGTTCGCAACGGACAGGGCACTTGAAGAAGAAGAAGATTAGCTATTACTTAAACGAATAACCAACCTAATGAAACAAATTTGTAAACATGAAAAATTACCAAAAGTCTACAAAAATGCATTCATATGTCTGATTCACAAAACGGGAGATAAAAGTTTATGCTAAAATTATAGAGGAATTGATTTATTAGATGTAACATATGAGATACTGGCTTTATTAATAAGAAACCGACTAACAAAATATTAATGTAATTGAACAGAAGGTACTGGGTACATATACAGGCCAAATATCAACAAAAATATTCAAACATAAAAAAGAAAGGAATAACACCAGCTTTTAAAACAAGCAACAACAATAGTCAAAATAAAAGGCACTTACATAGTAGTGTATACAAACTTAAATGTGGCGACTCCCCAAAAATTACATTGGTCAAACTGGTAGAATTTGAATCAAATGTATAGCAGAACATAAAAGTACTTTCAATAGTATAAAAACAGATCCTACACTTCACCTTCTAGATCATAATCATTATTTTAATGAGGAATTTTAAATTCTTCACATTTAAGATAAAGGCCTTAAGTTATCATTAACAAGAGCCAAAATTAAGAACACTTACACAGTGGTATATACAAACTTAAATGTGGTTTAAGAAAACTTACATCGGTCAAACTGGTAGAACTGTTGTCAAAGGTATAGCAGAACATACAAGAACTTTCAATAATAGAAAAACAGATTCTGCACTTCACCTTCTTGATCATAATCATTTTAATGACGAATTTCAAATTTTTCACATCCAAGATAAACGCCTTAAATTATCTTTATTAGAATCTATGGAAAGTAATAAATTAAAAAACACAGACATAATTCTGAATGATCAATTTGAGACAAACAGTTCTCCTTCCTCAAACTATATCGTTAAAGACTGTAATCACAGACCAAAAATAGATTACTTGAGAAAGGCACCCTGTCGAAACAGCTGTAGTGATAAAATACCATAAATCTTTGTGGAAGTTCTAAAACAAAGTTTTCAGTGTTTTATGTACCTAAAAATGAATTTCCATCATGTAAAAAATACTTTTGCTAATTCTATTTTAACATAATTGTATAAATCATGTTTATTTACAGGACATAATGCATTGAGTTTGCAATTCAATATATAGGTTGATAATAGTAAGTTCCCCTTGTGGGAGATTAGCCATAGTTAATGACAAATCAACAATTAACAATATCTACGCAAGCAATAATGGCAAACAATAAACAAGATGCAAACAAGCAAATAACAGGGAACGGATAGGTCATCTACAGTGTAACAATAAACAGTTATACTATGTGATATTGTGTTCTAAAATTTTATTTTATAGTATATTATTATTTTCGGCTTATTTTTTTATATTAAATTGTTGATAAGAATCAAAAATCTATTTTACAAGTTCAGCTATGAAAATTACAGCTAAGTTTAAGATAAAAAAAGTTATATTGCAGTGTTCTTTGTAATTTATAACTGGATCATCTGTTGACCAAAAAGATTTCGTTAGTTATTGAGTTTCCCTATTACGGTACTTCAGTATGTTGTTCATTTTATCGTTTTTCTTTAAATTTTAAAAGTAAAAAATAACCAATGTTTTGAATTTTCGAAAATTTATTAAAGATACTTTTTTGGTTTTAGAGTACAATCAAAAAAAATCTCAAAAAACGCAAAAAACGGCTTCAGACATACAAAGAATTAACAAAATACTAATAAAACTCAAAAAACGGACAAGAGGGTCCCACATCCTTGAGCGCTGTTTCATTTATTGACAAATTTTATAAGCAATTTTTTAACAAAATACATATTTTTTAATTTTTATTTTTTTTCTTTGTACCCTCACGCCTCTCCTGAAATTCTCTTACACCCACAGGGGCGCGTCCCCCAGATTGAGAATCACTGTTTTAGGGCATTACACTCGATATTAGACAATTTTATTTAAGTTCACTCGTAATTTCTATTGTTTGTAATTCGTTTCGATATTACACTATTTTCTTCTGCAGTTTTCTAATCAAATAAATTATTCTAAGGAACCAAACAGTAAAGGCCATTTGAGATTGAAGATGTTGAATATACAATATGAAACAGTGCAATGAATTTTTATTTTCGGAAATTTATAGGGTGGCCACTTGTTTGACGGTCAGTGTATATCGATCGATTACTAAATATTACTAGATAAAAGTTGTCAGAAAAGTGAACAAGACATCACTGAAACCCAATTTAGATTTAGGAATGCCATGGGTACACGAGAGGCATTATTTGGATTTAACGTCCTCATGCAAAGATGTATGGATGTAAACCAACCACTCTATGTTTGTTCTATTGATTACGATAAGGCGTTCGATAAGGTCCGACACCACCGTCTTATACAGTTACTTAAAGATAAACACATTGACAAAAAAGACTTAAAAATAATAACTCATCTCTACTTTAACCAAACAGCAAAAGTCAGAGTAGGCAAAGAACTTTCGGAGGTTGCATACTCTCTCCCCCTTATTGTTCAATCTATATTAGGAAGAAATAATTAAAAAATCACTCGAAAATATAACAATTGGAATAAAAGTCAACGGCAGACCCATCAACAATATCAGATATGCCGATGATACTATACTAATTGTAGAGAATATACACGATCTACAGACACATTTAGATAATGTAGTAAATGCTAGTGAGAAAAGCGGACTAACGCTTAATGCTAGTAAAACAAAATTTATGACTATTTCCAAACACAACAAGACATTTTTAAACATAAGAGGAGTTCCAATAGAAAAAGTAAAAAATATACATATACTTTGGTACAATTATTAATGAAAATAACGAGTATACAGAGAAATAAAAATGAGAATTGGACAAGCTAGAGCAACATTTAATAAGATGAGAAAAGTATTATGCAGTAAAGACTTTAGTTTGCAACTCAAAACAAGAATTTTACGTTCTTATGTGTTTTCTCATCAACTCATCAAAGGCAACAACTTAATAAAGATCGTGGAACTATTTAACAGCATTTACAAATCTGGTATCACACCTAATGAATGGCTAGTAACAACAATAATAGCCATACCCAAAAAGTCTAATGCGAGACAATGCTCGGAACATCGCACCATCAGTCTCATGTGTCATATATTAAAGGTCTTCTTAAAAATCATTCATCGGAGAATTTATAAAAAAGTGGAAGTTGACATCGGACCCTCTTAATTTGGCTTTAGAGACGGACTAGGAACTAGAGAGGTACTGTTTGCTTTTTAATGTTCTAACACAACGATGCTTAGACGTAAATCAGACATATTTGTGTGTTTCCTAGACTATAAACAAAGCCATTGGATACAGTAAACATAGGCCACAGAAATGTAATCCTCAGCAACACAAGTAAACCGATGACCCGGAAGCCGACGCAGCATAACCGAACCAATAAATAGGTGCAACAAACATTTTCTAACGTTCTTTTTAATTTGTAATTTCATTGTACAACAAAAGTTCCATAGTTTGTAAATTTGTGATTTCTCAAATAAAACCTTTTTTAAAAGACAAGTTTAAGTGCTCCCAACATTTCTGGCGCTGCGAACAGGATTCATCGTACAGAAACCACCCGTTTCCTGGTCAACTTCAGTTGTTCGACGAGAATCCATTGAACCTGGGATCAGAAGGAAGAGCATGCAGAAAACATCATTACTGATCGTCTTCCTGTAAGTCAATTTTCCTTTTTTCCTTTATGAGCATTTTGAACGATATTTCTAGAAATAATTTAGAAGTTTTATTTGAAAATCTTACCTTAGATACTACTAGTTCTAGTTCTAAATATAATATTCGTAATTCTAAAAAATCTTTAAATAAATCAAAAATGCCTATGTCAAACGCTGATATTTCTAGCCTATGCGCTACTTTGCCTGAATTTTCTACTGGAGATAATCTCTCCACATTTATTAAATCTGTTGATAATTTAATTGTATTTTTGGGTACACAAGATATTACCCAGCCACAAGAATTTGTTTTAAATGCCAATATCGCTTCTCGTATCAAGGGCGAACCTAGAGATTTTTTAAATTATTCCAATAAAACTATTTGGACTGAAATTCGGCCTGCTTTACTCGCTAAATATGGCGATAGACGTTCCGAAGAAATTTTAGTGAATCAATTATCTACTACGGTACAAAAACATAACGAAAACTATGACCAATATCACCAAAGGGTTTCCAATAACTTAAATGATCTTCTACAGCATATCTCTCTTAATGACAATCCTGCCACAGTTGCCTTTAAAACCCCTTATTTTAAGAATATCGCTCTTAAAACATTTTGTACCGGCATAAATGACCCCTATTGTGAATATCTGTCTCATTTTCAAATTAACTCTCTCGAAGAAGCCCTCCAAAAATGCATCTCTTATGATAACCACAAAAGTCAACAACAGTATATGAATTTCCTAAAAGGTCAACAAAATAAGCGACCTAATACATTCAAACAAAAACCAAATATTCCAAATCAAAATCATTCAAATAGGTTTAATACTAGAACCAATAATCCGCCCAATTTTCAAAATAACTTCATGTACCCCCCTCGTAATATACAAGAGCCCACATTCAATTTTCCGCAACAATCTAATTATAACTTCCCAGAAAGAAATCCTCCACAGGCTAATCAAGCCAGCCCTCCTAGAAATTATTCTCAACACAATAATTTCGGCAATAATCCAAATTTCAGAAAACCTCTCCCAAAAAACATGTATAATAGACGAAATATTCCAAATCAAAATTATACTTCTCCTATGAGTGGTGTACAAACAATCTCAAGCAATCAACCCATGACTGTTTCTACAAGAAGAACTCACAATTTTAACATAGATACTAATATTGACGAAAATCCCGAAAATTTCACACAAAACGCCGAATCAGATAGTTATGAACATTCTCAGGATTTTCAATACGGCCTTTTCAAAGACGACCCACCTCTTCTATAAATTTAAATAATATTAATAACAATCCCCGATTACCATACTTTATCATGCCTAAAACTGGACTGAAAGTTTTAATCGATTCAGGAGGTTCTGATACAATTATTTCCCCTCAAGCTTTAAAATATTTTAATCCATCTCATATTTATGAAAAACCCTTTACATTAACTTCAATGAATGTGACTCGTAAATATTTTCAAAATATAAAAACTCCTGTACTCAAATGTATGAACGTAAATTATATTTTTGATGCGCGAATTGCTGAGTGGAATCGCGAATTTCATATTTTACTCGGCAATCGTGATTTAGAAAATTTACAAGCTGTTATAAATTATCAGACAAAAACGTTGACCCTTGAGAGTGTCGGTGTCATAATTCCATTTCATACACTTTATAATAAAATTCCTGTAGACATTGCGGAAGGTGAAATTCTATTCCCTGAAACAAAAATTAATCACGTAATTATACCGGAGTCCATTCACATTGCGAAAGACAATTACATAGATAATATTTCTCTCTGTAATCATATTCAAATTGAACCCATCCATGTAGAAAAATTAAATAATTATGAAGTTTCAAATGGCCCAACAAACTTTAATCCTTCTGTTATTAGAACTAGTCATTTAAATTTAGAAGAAAAAGATAAAATTTTAAAATTATGCAAAAGATACAAAGATATTTTTTATGATGATAAAAATAAGTTAACTTTTACTTCTGGCATTAAACATGAAATTAGAACGCGAGATGAAAATCCTATTTATGTAAGAGGATTTAGGCATCCAAAAAAGATGCAAGAAGAAATTACAAAGCAAGTAAATAAATTATTAGATAACGATATTATTAGACCTTCCATATCGCCGTTTTCTGCTCCTGTCTGGATCGTACCAAAAAAAGCCGATGCATCCGGAGAGCAAAAATTCAGGATGGTAATTGATTATCGTAAACTGAACGAAAATACGATAGATGATAAATACCCTTTGCCCAAAATTGACGAGATATTAGACAATCTCGGTAAAGCCACATATTTCACAGTTCTCGATCTTGCCCAAGGTTTTCACCAAATCGAGGTACATCCCAATTCCATCGAGAAAACTGCCTTCACAGTTCCTCATGGTCATTTTGAATTTACGAGGATGCCGTTTGGTTTAAAAAATGCCCCAAGCACTTTCGAAAAATTGATGGACAATGTTCTTAGACCCTTTCTTCATAAGTTTTGTTTCGTATATATGGACGATGTTATTATATTTTCTAAGTCTTTACATGAACATCTTGTTCATATTGCTACAATATTCGATACATTCCGAAAAAATAATCTGAAAGTACAATTGGATAAATCAGAATTCCTTACAAAAGAAGTTGCTTTTCTTGGTCACTTAGTAACCGCTGATGGTATTAAACCAAATCCTAGCAAAATAGAAGCTATCCAAAAATTTCCATTGCCAAAATCAGTGAAAGAAATCAAATCCTTCTTAGGTCTTATAGGATATTATCGTCGATTTATACCCAATTTTGCTAAAATTACATCCCCTCTTTCCAGATGTACTCGCAAAGGAGCCGTAGTCGATCCTAAAAATCCTAATTATCTAGAATCATTTGAAAAATGCAAACAATTAATAACCAATGCCCCTGTACTCCAATATCCAGATTTTTCAAAACCTTTTGTTCTCACTACTGATGCTTCCAATGTAGCTATTGGTTCTGTGCTTTCTCAGAACAATCATCCAATCGCGTATTATTCGCGAACTCTAAATTCAGCTGAACAAGCTTACTCCACAATTGAAAAGGAACTCTTAGCCATCATAGATTCTTGCAAACATTTTCGTCCTTATTTATATGGCCAAAGGTTCTTGGTCGAAACGGACCATAATCCCCTTGTCTGGATCTATAAAATTAAAGATCCTACGTCTAGACTAGCACGTTGGAGACTAAAACTTGATGAATATAATTTTGATGTAAAATATAAGAAAGGAAAGGAAAATCAAGTTGCTGACGCCCTTTCTAGAGTACAAATTAATGCTCTAAGTACCAGTTCAAACGGTGCCGAACCTTCAGATGTTGATGAACAGTTCGACCCAGACGAATTTCTAGAACAATATGACCGACTGCAAAATTATGATGATACTCAACACACTGCAGTTGAAAATCCCATTACTGGAATACAAATTTCGGAAGAACCAATTAATATGTCGACAAATCAAATTATAATTAACGATCACTCCGAAAAATTCGATTTAGTTTATAGAAAAATATTTAACAAACATAGATACAATGTAAATGTCACAGAAGATTGGAAAAAAGAAATACCAGAATCTTTTAAAAATATCTTAAGACCCAATCAAAAATTTGCCATAAAAGTTTCTCACGAATTTAGACCTTTCATTTGCAACTACTTTAGAGAAAATATAGACTCAACCGTTAAAACCTTTTTCTGCAATAAAATACTGCAAGACATTGAAGAAGAAGAAAGACAAATCGAATGCGTAAAGAAATACCATACCGAGAATCATAACGGTATCGTAGAAACCTACAAACATTTAAAAAATAAATTTTACTGGCCTAATATGCAAACTACTATTTCTAACTATATTAATCAATGTGAAATTTGTTTAAAAAACAAATACGAAAGACGTCCCTACAAACTTCCACAGTTAGGACCTTTACTTGGACAAAAACCTTTTGATATCATACACATAGATTTATTCCATTGCAACAAAAATCTCTATTTGACAGTTATTGATTCATTCTCCAAGTATGGACAGTGTTACAAAATACCCGACAAAACTTCTTTGTCAATCCTAAGTAAACTCAGACACTACTTCTCACACCACAACTATCCCAAAAAAATAGTATGCGACAGTGGTACAGAATTTAATTCCGCCGTTATTAAAGAGTTCATGAACCTTCACAAAATTGAACTGCATTTCACTACAGTAAATAATTCATCTTCGAACTCCCCTGTAGAACGATTTCATTCTACCCTTATCGAAAAGCTTAGAACTTTAAAAGACCAAAATCCAAACGATCCATTAGATGATATCTTCACCCACGCTGTGTTAATTTATAATCAATCAATCCATAGTGCCACTAATTATTCCCCTTTTTCTATTCTCTACGGACCTTATGCCGAAGAAATACACTTTGATTTTGACCTTCCGGTATATGAAACCTATAACCAAAGACACAAAGATGAACTTCAACCTTTTATAGAACACTTATACGAAAAACAAAAAGAAAAAAGACAAAACATACTTGACAAAGCAAACGAGACTGCCGAAGAGATACCCGAAATAAATCTTGCACAACCCCTTTATGTAACTAAGAAAAAACATAAACCTAAATTACAAAATCCCTATTCTACATTACGTCCAGATAAACAAAATAAGACAAAAGTAATCGGTAAAACTGACAAACAAAACGAAACAAGCACTCACCTAAAATTTGCAAAAAGAGCCCGAAAACTTATAGACAAAACTTCTTTACAGGACGATCCTATCCCTGGGACATCTTCTCAAGATCCAACAAATTCCGAATAATGGTTATTTTGCCGAAGAAGTTGGAAAATCCAGAGAAACCTCACATTATCACAGACATATCTTGCACATAAATCTACAAAAATTAGAAGAAACCTTAGAACGAGATCCTATTTACTATTTTAAAACCCCTATTAAAAATGGACCTCTGTCCTCATTGTATTCCCAGTATAATCACTTACATGACCTAGCTAAAGACAATTTACACAAAATAACTAGAAAACAGAAAAAAGGACTTTTTAATTTTCTTGGTACAGCTATTAAATATGTAGCGGGTAATCCCGATAATTCAGATCTAGATATGTTAAGAACACACATTACAGCTATTGAACTTAAAGAAAATGAAATCATAAAAAAATTTAACAATCAAATCTCATTTGGACAGTCAATTGATACGAGATTCGAGAAACTTATAAACAAAATTAATAATAATAGTTTTGTACTTCTATCCGCAGTTAATAAATTATCTGCCGATTTTGACGGCTATGTTGCTCTACATAATGAAATAATAAACCTTCAAAATATTAACGAATTCTTAATGAAACTTATCAGAACAATCACTTTATCCCATTTAGATATCCCAAATATTGAATTATTCACATTAAACGAACTCGAAAGTTTAAAAGAAAATCTTCTTCAAATTTATTCAAGAAATGCCCTTCTTATTGATGATAATCATCCTTATGAACTTATAGAAGCATCTAAAGCCCTTGTTTGTGTCACTTCTCAAACAATGCTCATAATAATAAAAATCCCTATCCTTGACATTAACCTATACCTTACCTATAGAATTTATCCTATCCCTAATTCAGATCACATTATGATATTGCCACCCACACATTTCTATGCTAACAATAAATGGTACGAAGACTGTAAGGGACATGCTGAATACATAGTTTGTACGAAATTGATCAAATCGAGATGTTCCATACCCAATGTTCAAAATTGCACTAAAGTCGTTGTCACAGAAAACTTCTTCCAAGAAACCAATAAAGTAATATTATTAGGAGTAGTCAATCCAATAAAGATTCAAGAAGAAAAAGTCATAGCCAGTAGTATTCTAATGACGGACGAACCAATTATCATAGAAGGAACCAAATATAATAAAAAGACTACACAAGAAATCTCCATCCCAGAAGTTGTTCCCATAAAATTGATACCAGAGCATAAAATTCAAATTGAAAAACTCAAAATTCCAGAGACCCATGGCCAGCTTCAGCCAATAGAAACATTGGACCCTTTTCCAAAAATTTCAACGGGACTTGGCACCACCAGTTTAATTTTAATAGTTTTCTTATTACTATTTATTTTTATTTTTCTAATAAAAAAGAAAAAAAGAATTTCCAGATTACTTTTTGGGCCCAAACTGCAGCCAGCCCAAATTCAAATTCTAGATCAGCTAATCGCAGAAGTTTCCCAGACTTCGAGGACGAAGTCAATTCCAGAGGAGGAAGGAGAAATGTAATCCTCAGCAACACAAGTAAACCGATGACCCGGAAGCCGACGCAGCATAACCGAACCAATAAATAGGTGCAACAAACATTTTCTAACGTTCTTTTTAATTTGTAATTTCATTGTACAACAAAAGTTCCATAGTTTGTAAATTTGTGATTTCTCAAATAAACCTTTTTAAAAGACAAGTTTAAGTGCTCCAACATTTCTAAAGAAGATCAACAGGGATAAGGGAGTAAAGATCAACGGTCCACCCCATTTGCAATATCCGATATGCTGATGATACCGCGCTCATAGCAGAAAATATTGACGACCTACAGAGATTACTAAACAAAGTGGTAGAAGCAAGTAAAGAATCTCATTGAACGTGTACAAAATTACAATTACCTCGGAACAAATATTAACGAGTCAAACGAATACACCGGAGATATAAGAATAAGAATAGAGAAAAGCCCGCAGGTCCTTTAACAATATGAAACAAATGTTGTGTAGCCGAAACCTAAGCCTAAAGCTGAAAATACGAATGCTTAAATGTTATGTTTTCTCGGTCCTGTTATATGTGGTGGAGGTGTGGACACTAAATACGCAATGTATGGGTAAGCTGGAGGCATTTGAGATGTGGGCGTACCGAAGAATGTTAAAAATCTCCTGGAAGGTTAAGATAACTAACCAAGTTGTATTAGACACGATGAACAAACAAAAGGAGGTCGTATTGAGTGTTAAAATGAGGAAACTACAATACCTGGAACATATTACACGTGGGAATAAATATCAACTGTTACAACTAATTATGCAAGGAAAGATTGAAGGTAGGCGCAGCATAGGTAGGAGAAGAATGTCAGGTTGAAAAACCTCAGTAGTGGTTTGCTTGCACTTCCATACAATTGTTCCGAGCGGCAGCCTCCAGGGTCAAAATTGCCATGATGATAGCCAACCTTCGTAGCGGAGATGGCACGTGAAGAAGAAGATGTGTTTTTTGTGCTGCTGTATGGGTGGAGGCCTGGACCTTAAAGAAAGAGGTGAGCGATCGACTTGAAGCATTCGAGATGTGGACCTACCGAAGAATATTAAAAATAAGTTGGGTAGACCGAATAACAAATGTTTGAGGTCCTCAAAAAGAAGACAATACCTCAAAAGTGGTATAATTTCAGTTCCGTCGACTTGTTCAGAGCTGAAATCTCAAAAGTGAAAATAGCTGTGATGATTACCAACCTCCTTAGAGGAGATGGTACCTAAAGAAGAAGACTAGATAAAAAATAGAGCGCCTCACGCTGGCCTACATTAGTCAGGGTAGGATTTTGTGTGGGATTCTTCATAATTATGACTCCTACATGACAAGAATTTTGTTGATTTGTAGCCTTTATAACGCATCATCTTGCTATCGAGTGGTAATAGAAAATCTGGAGTTTTGGAGCGGTGTGTTGCGATTACTGTTTACATGAAATAAAGCTACTCGTTAAAATGAATTGTAGCACCCGTATGTCATTCTCAGGGGTGTGCTAGGTTAAGTACCATTGCTTGCTTGCTTCACAGTATCCACAGTTTTTGATAGGCGTAATGCGTAAAAATGCGATTTTTTATTAATCAATTTTTGGTGATTTAACGAAAAAACTCATGACAATTGGGTCAATTTGGGCCCAAAATATATATAAAAATTATAGTGTGGTTCAGGACATATTCCTCTACTAAAATTTTGTTTTATATTATATTTCAATAAAATGTGTAACTATTTAGTATATATTTTTAATTATTTTGTAGCCTTGTATCTATCTAAAGACCGGTGAATTAGGGAAATAATTTTCCCTGATTTATGCTCCCCAGTTGTAAATTCAAGGGTCAAGCCGAAGGGTTAGCCAAGTGTTTCCAATTCCTAGTAAGTAATTAATTATGTGGCATAAAGGGCACTTCGGGTTTAGCTAAAGCTATAATACAATGTGTCAGGAAATTAGTAAATACATAAATAAAATCGCTGCGGTCAATAAATTAAAAATTGAATTTATGTTTAAAATATAAATCAAATGATAGATTAGTTAATGCATAGACCAGGCAAAGAAAAAGGGTATGAAAACAAATAATTCGGAAAATAAAAGTAGAAAACAAAATTAAAAAAACTAAAATTCACGTATACCAAATAAGGACAAAAAGCAAAAAACAAGTGAAAGTAGTAAGGTTAATGCAGGAATTAGACCAAAAGATAAGTAAATATGAACAAGACATCTTATTCTCAGGAAATAAGATAGAAAAGGCAGGTAAAATTGGAAAAAAAGGTCACATCATACTATTCAAAAAAAATGGAATTTTTAAAAAGCAGACTGGACAACTTTTACTGAGAGATTTGACAAATGTCTGGGATGGATAACCCCAACACGTACAAACTACATGAGATTTGTTGGCGCGGTTATATCTACAGCGGAGGAAACTATACCCAGAGGACATCGTAAAGAGTATGTCCCAGAATGTCATGAAAATGTGAGAAATTGTATCAAGAATACAATGAAAGCCAAGACTGAGAAATAGTGGACGAACTACTGCACAGTTTGGATGCAGCCAAACGAACAAAATAGATAAAAACTAGAAAAAGTCTAAACTTTAGTAAATAAAGCAAAAAAGCATGGTCTTTACTTAGAAAACTTGATACTAGCAGACTTCTAACTAGAGATAAAGTATCAATAGCTCCCAACGGAGTGTCCTTCCACATCGTAGCAACCTCAAGAGCACCTTAAGATCATGACCACACCACCAAAGTAAAACAAGAACTAAAAATATTAAAGTGTGCATACCCGCCTACATCTGAATACTCTGACGAGTTTACTTCAGAAGAAATTATTTCATCAATATCAAAAATTAAGTATGGAAAGGCACTCAGTTCCAATAAAATCCATCCAGGATACTTACTCCACTGTGGAAAATTGCTGGCCGATTTCTATACAGATATGTTAAAATCAGAAGAAATCTCCCACTTACTAAAAAAGGTCTCTATTATAGCCATGTTAAAACCCGGAAAGGCCAATAATCAGCCCCAAAGCTGACCAATTGCACTGCTAAACTGTGTCTATAAACTGTTGGAACGTTTAATCTACTACACAATTATGAAAAACATATTTGAATTGATACTTATTGAGCAAAAAGAGATCAGACTTAACCGCAGCTGCCCAGATCAGATCCTATCCCTAATAACACATATTGAAGCAGGTTTTATAAGAGAGCAAAAACATTTGTTGCTTTCCTTGATCAGCTGTTTACGATACTGTCTGAAGACAAGAACTAATCTGCAAACTAATCCGTGTTATCCCGTGTCAAAAGGTAAATAAACTCATTGATATTATGCTCACCGACAAACCTTTTTAAGTCACAATGGGCAACTTTAAAAGTTTCCAAATAAAGCTTAGCAATGGATGGCCACAGAGATCTATTTTGGCACCCTTACTGTTTATTTATAAAACGCCCTAGAACAACTTCGCAGAAATTTTGCTACGCTGACGACTGAGTCATGGCAGCAATACATAATAACATGGATATTACAAAAACAGTACTAAGGGATGGCCTTGCCATTAGGGGAGAATATTTTCGCAAATATTCTACGGACCAATGCAACGAAAACCGAAGTGTGCTGTTTCCATTTGAATAATGCCCAAGCTAACAAAAAACTCTCCGTTCACTTAAAAAACAGACTGATCACTCATAACTCAATACCAAAATATCTTGGAGTGACTCTGAACAAAACATCTTTTAAAGAATACCTACAAAGAACGGCTGCAAAACTTAAAACGATAAATAATATAGTCCAAAAGCTTTGTGACACCACATAAGGGTCCTCAGTCTCCGTACTCAGATCATCTGCTCTCGGACTTGTATACTCGGAGGCTGAATATGCTTTCCTAGTATGTTTCAATAGAAAATACACGCAATTACATCAGACAATGCGAATGATCTTAGGTACAATTAGGCCCACACTAAATTATTGGCTTCCCATTCCCATTCCCACACTCATTTCCGGTCACATTCCACCCCCCAAAACTGCGAAGAAATCATTCTCTTCTCATCTTCACCAACGCTTGGTGATGACAATGGAGAGCGGCTCACCACAGGAAGCACACCAATTGGCCTGTTTCGATCAGAAACCGCCAGACTTTAAACTGATCCGCAAACAATACAATGACAACGCTAAACAGAATAAGAACAATGTGACCGTCCGTCACATTGTCGAAGAATGCCCCCGAACGCGATTCCCTGGAGTTTTCGATGATTTCCTGAATGGGCCGAAAATGTTTTACATTAGATTATTTGTAATACTCTATTTAAGGTTTTATATTGATTTTTATTTATGTGTTCTTATTGTATGCCATATGATAAATACATCAATAAATAGTTCCGGAAAAAATAAGTAGGAAAAAAACTGGAACTGCATTTACTTCAAATTTAGTGCAATTGATGGAAGAATTCCATACATTAAAATTAAAAAGACTCAAACCAACATGTCAACAATGAAAGTTTACGCTTCAACAGAGGATGCAAGACAAATAAGACTTCTATGAAAAACTAGAAGAGACTTAATATAAAAACGTACCCAGAAACGATATTCTGATAATAATTGAAGACTTCAATGGCAAGATTGGTAAAGAGGGAAATAATAGGAAAGTTGTAAAAAAAAATAGTTGGAAAAAGAAATAATTCAATAAGAAACGAATGCTAATAGAATAAGACAAACACACAGATTGCCATTACAAAATTCCGACATTATAACATTACAAAATAACATTACTCCTTCCAGACCAAAGATAAAATAACCAGATAGGTCATGGACTAGAGAACTAAAACCAGTTGATCATTATTGTTTCCAAAAATGACCCACATTGTAGCATTTTCAATTTCATTGATTCTTTTGAGTAAATTGAAACCTCCTCGTATAATAAAATATATCAAAAAACTCCTTATATATATTTAAAAAATAAAACGACGAATTCTCTCGTGTTTGTTAGTTCGTATCTTTCAAAGTACCCAAAAGTGTTTCGTCGCCGAGTAATAAAACCATTTGAGAGTTGTTTATTTTACTTCGGCAAATTCTTTTCATGTTGATGCGTCGCAAAAGGATATGTACGCCGTTTCGTTGATTTTGCTATGTCAAGTGTTTGTTTATTTTCAAGTTATGCGATCAATTTTAATAGATAATTTCGTTACTCTCGTTGGAGCCGCGATCAAGAGCGGTTCAGAGTTATGTCCAAATTCATGCCGAGTTTGTAAAATTTTCTGTTTTTGCCCCTTTTCATAGAAAATGAGTAGCAGTGTGAAGTTAATGGTTCAGTAAATGTTTGAGTGAGGATTGGATTGTTTTGTTTTCCCTGGTTATCATCCAAGGCTTTTGGCAGTATGGAGATAGATTTGCTCGAGATATGGAGATAGATAGTTGTGTTCATTGCACAGAGAGTAAAGCCCTCAGTTCCAGTTATGGTTTCGGATATTCCAGTGGCGTCTGGTTCCACAAATTCTAGTGTATTTTGTTAGTGAAAATCAAGGTAACTTTTTGATTAAATTTTAAAGTAAAGACATACAATTGGTTTTAAAATAAATAATTGCTTTCGTTGAAATTTAAAAATTGTTACATTTAAAATGGTAAATTTTAGGTTTTGAGTTGAGCTGTCAATTATTGTGTTTAGTTTTTTTTTTGAAATTTAATGTTAACTTATGACAGCTCGTTTTTTATTATTTTTTTTTGGTTATTAGTTTGTTTTATTTTTAAACAAGGTTAACCTCCATATAAATTTGTAGTTTTATGTAGTATCTCCAACTCCTGGAGTTTGTAAGCGGATGACACGTAAGTTTTTGTATTTCGTATTTCTCCATTTTGTAACTGTGGTGACACATAAATAAATGTTAAATTTTGTTGGCTTAACATTTTTTTTTGAGCTAACCCTTTTTTGATTTTTTTTTAAAAGATATGTTTTTGTTGTTGTATAATTATTTCCCTAGTTACAACTAGTGGTTGTAATAGGCATGATTAGGCACCTCAAGTGGCGCCCTATATTAAATTTCTTGAGGTGTTTTTTGTTTATTTTTAATTTGTTTATCCCAAGAGATTAATGACCCCATTGTTTCATTTTTTAGTAGTTGCCCCATTCCACCCCCCTTATCTTTTACTTATCCACGACCCCAGCTCTCCTACCAAACCCTGAGTGCCGTTCGCACAAGTAGCGATTATTTTGCTTGCCTTATCTGCACCCCCTTAGTTTCTTCCTCCAATTTTCTACCCCTTATATTAATGCCCCTTGTGGTAGGCAAATATTATTGTTACAACATTAACAAAATATTTTTACAACCATACAGGATAGCAAACGCCAATTTAGACAACATATTAGTAAAAGCAAAATTAAAAATAAATTTTGATAGAATTGGCTTAAATTCAAGAAAAATCTTCGTTTTATTTATCATTTAATGTTAATTTTTGTAATATAATAAAACATTTTAGTAAAACGAAATGAGCAAAACGATGACATAGACAATACAAAGTATAAATAGTTACGAAAATACTACCTACCACATGCACAAGTACTATCAGCGCACATACCTTACAAATTGTGCTCTAAGCTACACTTGGAGACCGATAACAAACCATAACGTTTTTAACAACGTTGTAAATTTATCGATTTATGATAAAATAAATTATTTTTTTTATTATGCTTGCGCCTTATTTAGTTTTATAACATCGCCGTAAGGGGCGCTCGAAAGATTGGGAGTCGGTGCTTAACATTAATATATAACTGCGCGGAAATGTACAAAGTCTTCGGAAAACGTTTTTTATCAAAATTGTCCATTAATGTATTTAAATCTCATTTTCAGTTTTCCCCTTGATCATTAACCTCATAAATGTAAGGAATGTTTTTTACTTTCCAAAAGTTTGGCGACGAAATAAAGTGTATATATGTAAAAAAGAATCGCATACTTTACGGCATATATACAGGAATCAGCGGTATCCAGATTAGATGATAAAGTTAGTAATTTTAAAAAATTGGTGATTACACAAAAAAAAATATGTGTACGAACTTTTATTTACAAGAATATCTGTTAAGAACTAATAAGCAGGTTGAGGTTGAAATTTCCAACTCATTTTATTCTTAATCGATTATTGTAGCAATGATACAAGTGATATTGTGTTAGATCTGCATGAAAAAAACTGCAGAGAACTTTGCACAAAAAGTGCGAAAAATAAAATTTCCACAACAAGATCCTATTTCCTATTTTCTTAATTCAAAAAGGTCTCTAATTCATTCTTTATAAGACCACTTTATAAATCTGAACTGTTCCAATCAATTAGTAGTATCAAAAGCAGATCTTCCTGTAATACTGATGATCCATAAAAATTTTAAATCTCCCAAAAAATGTGTTGAAAGTTCTGGTCTCACTAATTTATGATTATTTTAATAAGTTATATTTTCCAGAGTACCTAAAGACAGCGATTATTATTCCTCTTCATAAGTGTGTCCTGGGACATTATTTTTAAATTTTTTTTTTGGTCAAACTAAGACAAATCCTGATTTTTAGTTGGCTAGTCAACAATCTGATTGTAATGAGGATATGGTTTTCCGTAACATATTTCACCACGAGATTGGGCTGTTTTATTTTGGTTTCTTTAATAGCAATTTTGCTTTCACTTCCTTATTTGACAGCTGTCAAATTTGTATTTCTGTCCCGTAGAATAAATATTCGCCTTCTCTCTTTCTGTCCGACAGACTTTTCTGTTCCGTGTTGATAGAATGATGAAGAAGCAGAAGAAGCGATTGGAAAGCGGAAAATTAACACGAGAGCGACAAACCACACCAAACCGTGGTTTTGCCAAGAGGTAAAAGAACTCTCTGAATTAAAACGCAAATGCTACCTGAGATATAAAAGCACGCAATCGGAAGAAGCTCATGCAGAATATGTCCAAATAAGAAACGAAGTAAACGCCAGAATAAAATCAATCAAAAGAGAACATTGGGCCAAATTCACTTGCGACATGGACTACGACCTATATGGTGCCCAAAAGAAAGTATGGAAAATGCTCCGCAACAGGAAAAAAACCAGTTAACGAGTTCGTGCAGACCAAAGGAATATCTATAGAGACATGGCAACAGCATTTTAAAGAGCTATATGATGCTGAAGAAACGCTGAATATAAACGAAGGCGAAACAGATGTGAGTGCTACAATCAATGACGAAGAAGTAGAAGCAAAGATCAAAAAGCTAAAAAACAGAAAATCACCGGGAACGGATGGTATACCCAATGAACTTTTAAAATATGGAGGCCCGGAACTTGCAAGTAAACTGGCACAACTATTTAACAAAATATTAAACAAAACAGAAACACCAGAGGAATGGCATAATAGTATCACAATCCCCATATTTAAAAAAGGACAATAAACCTGCCCACACAACTGTAGAGGAATAACCCTCTTAAATACAACAATGAAACTTTTCACGGGTATTCTCAAGGACAAATTGGAAAAGCAAATCACTAATGCTGAAGAACAACAAGGTTTTACAAAAGGGCGGTCTATAACAGACGCAGTATTTATAATAAAACAAATAAAAGAAAAAGCTATAGAGTTCGGCATGCCAGCGTATATTTGCTTCATTGATTTGACGAAGGCATTTGACAGAGTTCGCCTGGGAGACATTCTAAATATATTAATAGAAAATGAAACACCGACCAGTATAACAAAGGTACTCCATAACCTAAATAACAACAACGTAACCAAAGTTAGAGCAGGAGACGAATTCACTGAAAATATTCCAACACCGGGAGGAATTAGACAAGGCGACAGTTTAAGCCCCTTCTTGTTTAATCTTCTCATGAGCAAAATTATCAACAAAGTAACATCTCTTAATCTCGGATATAGAATGAGCAACAAAAGAATTGGTATGGTGTGTTACGCAGACGATGCAGCAATTATTGCCGAATCAGAAGATGATCTTCAAAGGCAGCTCTTTCAGTTCTTTCAAACAAGCCGACTACTAAATATGAACATCTCTACCAACAAAACTAAATGTATGACAATAGCAAATGATCCGCTCAGATGTAAGTTAGTGGTTGAGGACAACCCCATAGAACAGGTGATGCAATTCAGATATCTGGGCATAGATATATCAAGCACCCACGACCCACTAAAGGACCTGAGGAGTCAGATCAACAAAGCATCTGCACTGTCAGGATGTCTGCGGGAGATAGTCTGGTCAAATCCGTATATGCGCACAGATAGTAAAATTAGAATCTATAAGACTTGCATACGACCGATCATGACATATGGCATAGAAGTGCGCGAAGATACCAACAAAACGAAACAGATGCTAAGGGTTGCCGAAATGAAAACCCTAAGAACAATAATGGGGAAAACAAGAAGAGACAGAGTGAGAAATACAAACATTAGAGAGCAGTGCAAAATTCAAGATATTGTAAGATGGGGAAGGCAGCGCAAGAGGATGTGGTACAACCATGTAAGACGAATGGATGAGAATAGACTCCCAAAAATTGCCCTAGAAAACAATCCGCCCGGTTCAAGACCCCCCGGAAGACCACCTAAAAGATGGAGGGATAGTTGGCAATCTACCTCCCAAGAAATTAACCAGAGGCAGCTTCAGAATTAAACAGATCGAAAGATCTACAAAAAGTAGAAGAAGAAGAAGAGGTTAAAATTTGTCTTATTTGCCATCAACTGAGAACTCAGGTTTAATCCCTATTTTAAGACAAGACCAACTCACCCTTGAGATACTGAGCTAGGCAAGGTATAGATGATAAGCTCCCATGGTTGATTAAGGTATTATTTTTACAATAGTACTTCAATTCTCTTTGGTAGTCTTAGCGTTACAACACCTTTCATTTTATTCAATTACCTCCAAGAAAAAATTTGTTTAGCTCTCTGTGATACACAGGATGTTGGCGGCATGTCTTGTTTGAGAGGAAAGTAGATTAATACATCTATAATAGTTTTCTGTATGTAATATGTGCAAAAGTTACTTTTATGTACTTGAGGGCCTGAAGTACTTACATGTACATACATGCCATAGGGGGCATGTGACGCACAAACAAAATAGACCATAAGGTATATCTGAGGGCATGTGAGCAAGAACTAGTATATTACGTATTTAACTGCCGCAGTCAAGGTGTTAAAACAAAAATTATAAAAATTTAAACAGGTCATTCAAGGTTGTTATTAATCGGATGACAAGTACGACTTTTATTAAATTTTGACAATCGTTACGAAGTGAATCTTTTAGTGACAGACATTCTTTTTTAAATTCTTTACTTTTCATTTATTGTCTATATTTTGTTTTTAATTTAATCCTCCTTAGAATAAAGATATGATGATTAGAAACGAACTGATCAAGAGTAGTGAATTGATGTCAAGAACCGCTATTCTATGGCGCTACCTGTGACGACGCCATCTTGTGACGGTAATTCCGTGACGCTCGCTCAACATTTTACTGCAGAGATAAAAAGTAATACAACGCCAGTATAGAAGCTTCGCTTTAACAAAATTAATAGTTTCAGAACCATATTAGAATATTTTCACATTGCAACATGCAGGTAATCACCAAAATTTCCGCCATACAGAGAATTTTATGTTAGTTCAGTGTAACTAAATCTAATAAAAGGGTAAAAAAGCAATTTAAATTTGTACGAGTAAAACACAAACGTATATTTTAGTAAATTCAAATTAAGCAAATTCCATTAATGTAAATTTTTCATCAGGCGCATTTCCCTGTGTTCTCTTTGTGTTGCATGGGTACTTGCATTCTAAATGAAAACAGCTCTTATGAGAATTTAATGCAAATGTGGGTTTGTGTTAATCATATTTACTAAAAATTAAACGAGTTTTATTTGGTTTGCTGTCAAGGATTTTGCTGAAATTACTTTTAAAACTTTACATTTATAGATAAAGTTAAATTTATTGAGTAATATAAATTAATATTTATATTTTTGGTAATTAATATTTAAAACTACAATAATATAAATATTAGATAATACTTTTTTCATTGTAAAAATTTGCTCTAAAGACTGATTGGTGTTCGCCCAGATTATTTTCAACACTGGGTTTAATTTTGTTTCTTACAGTTATAACTAAAACTTTACACAGGGTGAGTCACGCTCAACGGGACAGAGCCTACCGGGGAAATGGCTAAAGATATTAAAATTTCCTTTTGTAGGAATACGTAGGTCAGTACCGGCTACAAATTAAAATTTGTGAGATATATACAGGGTGTCCCAATTTGGCGTAATGATATAAACTTATACTTTTTTAAATGGATATAACACTATAATTTCTCATAATGTTACTTTATTCAACATTTCCTATACCTATTTTTGACCGGTTTCGATTTATTTGGGTTTTTCTGAAAATGTACTATTCGCGAAATTAATTAATTACACAATATCGCATCAATTATAATTAACGCCTTTTTGTCAATTAATTTTCAAGTGGCCATGCTTTACATCAGAATAATTACCAATTGAAATTAATCTACAGAGTGTTCGCAATACGAAGTGTTAATGCTGTATAATAGTTTGTGTAATTATTTTCTTAACTTAAATGGGACACCCTGTATTTTACTTTAATTTTGAATTCTAATCAAAAAAATAATATTACTTTATTAAACAATCCCCTATACCTATCCTTTATAATTTTCGATTAATTTGGGTTTTTTTGAAAATGCACATTCTTGAAATTAATTAATTACACTTTATTACATAAAGTTAAACAAAACACACTAGAAAAAAATTAATTTACATTAAATGTTCAAAATGGTGTCCATTTTCTTCAATACATAACCTTACTCTGTGTTCAAAATTTTGTTTTACTCTTCTTAGCATTTCTGGAGTAACTGTTGCAAACGCATTACGAATACGCGTTTTCATGTCTTCAGCGGTTGTAGGTGGAGTTTGATAAACCAAACTTTTAATATATCCCCAAAAAAAAAGTCCATTGATGTTAACCCAGGTGATCTAGGGTGCCAATTGACAGCACCACCCCTACCTATCCACTTTCCGGGAAATTTTCTGTCTAAATATTCTCTAACGTTACGCGTGTAATGTGCTGGAGCACCGTCTAGCTGCAGAAACATTGTTCTTCTAATATTTAAAGAGATATTTTGCAAAAGTATCCAAAAGTCTCTTCGTAGAAATCCTTAAAACTTTTGTCCATTTAAATGGCCATTAGAAAAATACGGTCCTATCACATGTTCTCCTATTATTCCACCATATAAATTAAGGGACCATCGGTTTTGTCGAGCAGTACATATGTATTCATGTTGATTTTCCGTATTATAATAGTGAAAGTTATCTCGGTTCACGAGTCCATTATTATGGAAAGTAGATTCATCAGTGAACAAAATTTTATCAAAAAAATGTTGATCTGCTCCCGTTTTGTCTAGAAACCATAAACAAAATTCTAACCTACGTTCAAAATCAGTTCCATACAAATGCTGATGCATTTGAATATGGTATGGGTGATATTAATATTTTTTAAGAATTCTGCATATACTAGTTTGGCTTACTTCAATCTCCCTGCCCATCGTCCTTGTACTTGTATTTGGATTTTCAATAACTGATTGAATAACTTCTAATTCGGTATTTTCATCTTCAGTTATCGGATTTATTAATTTTCGTTTAGTATAAACAACACTGCCAGTTTCACGAAACCTTGTTAAGACTCTGTCAAATACTTCTTTACGAGGATGACGTTTTAAGGGAAATCTCTCAGCATAGACTCTTGATGCTAACAAACTCTTTTGATCACATTCACCCAGTATTAAAATCATATTTACTCGGTCTTCAATTGAATAATCTGCCATTTCTATTTAATTGAAAGCAATACAGTTAAAATTTTGACCATTAGTTTGACAGCTAGGTACCTTTTGTTTTTTCATGACATTCTTTATAATAACGAACTATGTAATTAATGACATTTAATGTTCCAACATAATGCAAATAGATTTGAAGATACTAGATATTAATATAAAATTTTATAATAGTTTGATTATAATAATTGTTACAACATTCAAATACAGGGTTTTTGTTTAAGTTAGAGTAGAACTTTATGTAATAAAGTGATAAAAATTAATTAATTTCAAGAATACCTAGTGATTTTCAAAAAAACGCAAATAAATCGAAAATTCCCAAAGATAGGTATAGGGATTGCTAATAAAGTAATATTATTTTTTTAATTAGAATTCAAAATTAAAGTAAAGTACAGGGTGTCCCATTTAAGTTAAGAAAGTAATTATACAAAATATGGTACAGCATTGACACTTCAGATTGCGAACACTCTGTAGATTAGTTTCAAATGGTAATTATTCTGATGTAAAGCATGGACACTTGACAATTAACTGACAAAAAGGCGTTAATTAAAATTCATGCAATATTGTGTAATTAATTAATTTCGCGAATAGTACATTTTCAGAAAAACCCAAATAAATCGAAACCGGTCAAAAATAGGTATAGGGAATGTTGAATAAAGTAACATTATTTTGTTCAGTAGAATTCAAAATTAAAGTGAAATATGTGTTGTTCCATTTAAAAAAAGTATAAGTTTATATCATTACGCCAAATTGGGACACCCTGTATATATCTCACAAATTTTAATTTGTAGCCGGTACTAACCTACGTATTCCTGCATAAGAAATTTTTAATATCTTTAGCCGTTTCCCCGGTAGGCTCCGTCCGTTGAGCGTGACTCACCCTGTATATACACTTAGATGCAAAAAACGCAAAGAGGAAAACTTTGGTCAAATAAGTATTTCAATTATTTTATTTTTGCCCTATTTTAAAGATTTTTTTAGTACACTGTGTATAAATTTATAAATTTTAATTTGGTACGGTCAGTTTTTTGATAAAATTTTTATTTGACTTATTGTACGGGGTTAATTAAAACGTGGTTTTATTAACATAAAACTACCTGAACTACCTGATAACTTTGAAATATCCTGTGAAATAAATCCGTTTGCGAATTTTCGTAAAACCTTATTTTTCGGTTGCAACCATATCACCCAAGTATTGTGTTTCATGTCAAAATATGCCTTGGTTCATTTTTTGAACCCAAATGCATTTGCCACCAACAATTTAGGACTTTTTTAATTATGAATATTTTGGAGGTATTTTGTAATACGACGAGGTGGCTTTGGTGACTGTTATTTAACTATCATTATGTCATATTGACACATTTTGTTTACCTGTGATTGATACACAAAACTACCGCTTCGGTACGTCATTTAACAGCGGTGCAAGCAAGAAATCAGCTTCAAGAGGTTCTAGACAATGATGTAAGTGTATTTACAGTTCATCGAAGATTACATAAATTTGGTTTGCAAAGTTGCAGACCAGCAACTGGGTCCAAATTACTTAAACGGCACAGAGTGGTTAGACTACAATTTTCCAAGGAACATTTACATTGGAATTTACGATAATGGAGTAATGTTCCTTTTACGGATGAATCAAGATACTAAGACGGCATATTAGTTATTCACTTATCAGAGGGAAATAACTAATATGCAGTCGAACTGGAGAGAGATTTGCGGAGTACGCTTTTAGTCCCCACGTTATCGATGGAGGGGGTTCTGTGTTGGTATGGTAAGGAATATCCTAAGAGGAGCACACTGAATTGGTATATATTGAGGGTTCGTTGACTGCATACCGGTATATTGAGGAAATTTTAACGAATCACGTAGTACCTACCCTTTTCTCAATATATCGCGATGATTTTCTATTAATGCAAGATAATCCGCGACCTCATTCTGCAATGTTTAGAGGAAGTTGGTATTAATAAAATGCACTGGCCAGCGTATTTACCAGATCTGAACCCAATAGAGCACATTTAGAACATGCTCAATTAACAAACTTCGCTTGCCTCTAGAAGAGGAATGGTAAAATATCCAGCGCAATATATTTGCAACCTCATACCTAGCATGCGCCGATGTGTACAGGTAGTTATAGAGGCTAGGGTAGGTAATTCAAATATTGCCAAATATCTGAATCTGACCTTAAGGGGTGGCCTAAAAAATATATTATATTCTTGCAAAATTTTGGAATACCTTTAATATTTGTTTTCGATACATATTTCAGTCCTCTACAAATAGTTTTTCTTGACTTTTGGTGTAAAATAATAAGGAAAGCAGGAATTCAACAAAACCATTGAGATTCCTATGGCCTATGGAGCTATATGTGCTTTCTGTGGTTTTACGGGTTTGATTCCGCGTTCAATAATTTTGGTTTTGATAAAAACCGTTATTTTGACGACGTTTCGGCAAGATCGTACTTTTATTGTCAAGTCAGGCCTCTTGCTGGTACTTTAAGTAAACTGTTGACTAGAAAAATAGCTAAACAAGGATTATTTAAATATGCTGTTGGACTGAAAAGGAAGTAAATATTTAAAAACTGAATGGAAACAGACATAAATATTCCGAAAATACTGGACGAGACAAATAGGAACTCCTACCAAAATATGAACAAAGAAAAATAAAAAATGTCGGCTCAGACAAGAAGAAAAACATATTATTCATACGAATTTGTTCTCCCCAGACCTTTCAAATTATATAATTATATCACCTGAAATTTTTTTTGTTTCATCATCTGGAAAACTATTCTTGTGACATCTAATTCTTTTTTTGTTTAGCATGCACCACTAATTTATCTATATAAAATACTAGACATGATCTATTTAAAGACTATTATTTATGTTACAATAAAATATGGACCATTTTTCTTAATTATTTGCAAAATAGTTGCGTTTAAATCACTTTAAAAAATTCCAATATTTCGTGGGAATAGTACTGCCTAGGTTATAAGAATGTTAAGCTTCAATTTTAAAGTCAAACTTTTGTCTAAAATGTTAAAAATGTTTAGTTGTACAATGAGGTAATATACTAAACAAAAACACGAAAATTCCCTAAACTTCAGTCCTAAATTCACATCGAAATAGTTTAAATCATATCGAAAAATATAACAAAGGTTATACAGTGTGAAAATAACTTAGAAAATAAGAACACAACCTATTAAAAAGTGTTTTTTAAAAAGAGTAAAACCTAGTTTTACAAACTAAAATTCCTGGTTGAGAAATATAAAGGATTTGTTTAAAACACCAGACTATAGGTGTCTGGTCATTTTACGACTATAGAAAAAAAACTGGATATTTGATTACCGAGAAATATGAAAAGCTTAATAAAAAAAGAAGAACGTTTCTCCATTTTAATAACTATTAGTTGTGTATTTACGTGATTTAAATCATTAATTTAATGGCTTCACTTCTGATGTCGAAAAAAATTAAATACAATGCTATTGCCGTGTTGTCTAAATGCTATTTTTTTCTCAAATAACTAAAAAGTATCGCATTATGTTATTTACGATTTAAATAATTATTATTGTTTTTTGACAATATTATAAACTTTGTAGTAGCTGTGTAAAATGACAAGAAAAACATTTATTTTTAATACACCAATGGTTTTTTTTTTCGGAAATTTTTATTCTATTATAGTATCATAGTGTCTAAGGTTTAATATGATAGATAGAGATAAAATGTCTTAAATATATCTCTGTATGATAAGATGCTTGAAGTATCTTGAACAATACTTAATAATGTGACCGAATTATTTTGGCTTGAGTTTCTTTATTGTATTGACCAATTGTGTTGTATAGTTCAGACTAAGAACTTTCTTATTTCTGACTTTGGTCTAGCCCCTCTATCTTTAGCATCATACCCACTTCTTAAAGGGGTACAAGCGTTTAAGTACAACTTCACAGAGTCCCCGCTTTAACGTCATATAGTGGTATTGAAAATATCAATTTGTAATTTTACCTTTAACTAAGATTCATGTCTATAAATCTATCAAAAATCAATGACTTCCAACAAAACGTAGAAGAAGCTCTTTCTTTAGACCAAGTAGATAGTGACCCTGAGAGCACTTGGATATATCATAAAGATAAGGTAATCAAGGCTGCAAAAGACTGTGAGGCAGCGGTTTACATTGACCGTAAGCCATGGACATCCGATAATATGTAGACTGTGATTCAACAAAGAAAATAACATAAAACTAGATAAGGAACAAATGATCAATACAGAGCATTATCGAAAAAAATTAAAAACAGTGCCGCAAAGACAAAGCTGATTATATCTCTCAAATATGCAGAGAGATAGAGAAACATGGCTGTCAAAAGGAACCCAGGAACTTATTTCATAATAACAAACTATTTGCCAGAGAATTTAAATCTCAAAGGTGGCCTGTAATAGATAAGAAAGGTAATCTAAAGACCGATACTGACAAAATATTCAAAACATGGCGAAACTACTGTGGCGAGCTAGATAAAAATAATGATGTACCAGCAGAAAACTAATGGCTCTCTGATTACACTAGAAAACCTACAGGCATTGATTCAGTACTAGGTGAAATACTACAGTTACTAGGAAACAAAAGATTACATATCATCCATTCTATCTGTGTTGCTATTTAGAATTCAGGAAAATGGTCATCTGATTGGTGTACCTCTATTGGATTATATCCCGTACACAAAAAAGGAACTATTACCAGATGTGAAAACTACCGCACGCTGTCACTAATAACACATGATAGTAAAATTTTGTTGCTTATCATCAAAAACGGATTAAAAACCTATCTAAATTACCAATTACCTCAGAAACAAACGGGGTTTGTAAAGGGTAAAGGTACACGGGAACAAATTCTGAACCTGATACAACTCATTAAAAATCTAGAGAATTTTTAGTACCTATCATTATATGCTTCGTTGACTACCAAACGGTATTTGGTTGTGTAGGCTGGATAAATCTGTGGTCAAATTTAATAGAAATAAAGCTGGTAAATATCCTTGTATTCTCAAAATTTCTGTACAGGGCAGATATTTTTACTCTTTGAGGACGCAGGCGCCAAAACATGCGTCAGTCAAGGTATAACAGTTTCAAAAAAAAAGATAATATTAAATAAATAAATAAACGACCCACTTTTTTGGAAACACCCAGGTGGAATATAATAATTCTTGCTACAACAGTATACAATACGTGTCAGAACAATTCTTGTTGTCCATTCTCCTCGATAAATGTTCCGCTCACTCCCATTTTAAAGGTTTAATTCTGTGGATTACATCAGTGATTTTGGTTTTCTGTCTGATCTATTCTACTATTTTGTGATTTATCTTTTTTACACCTAGTAAGCATCGTTTAGATAAAAGAAATGATGTTTTGGACTGTTTCTTCGATTATGAAAAAGCATTCGATAATTGTACGTCTTTAAAATTTCAACGAAACAGAAGATTTCTCCATTAAAAAAGGAGTAAGTCAAGGTGGTATACTGTCTCCAATGCTGTTCAATTTATATGTAGAAAAAGCCTTCGCAGAAGCAGTGGCAGACTCTAATAAGGGTATTAAAGTTAACGGCATATTTATTAATAATATCAGGTATGCCGATGATACAGCCATAGTGGCAGATAACATTGAAGATCTTCAATGCCTTTCTTGCAAGTGAAGCTCCTGATTTAAAAATAAATATCAAGTAAATCAATCTAAGGTTGAATGTTCGAATAAATGAACTTTGATGGTACACAAGGCAAATATCGAACACAGTAGTTAATCAAATCTTGCCTAAGTACTTTCGATCACAAGATCATCCTCAGGGGCATTTCGTCAGTTGTGGCCTATCCAGCAGTAATAGAATAATATAAATGTAAATTGGGACATAACAAATACACTAAACAAAGACAAATAAACACTTTAAAATTTAAGAAATCGAGAAGCTACATTTTATATACAAGCCGGAGACAGAACAAATATCAAGTAGACAAAAACAATGATTATAACTAGAAATGATTACCCCAACGCAAAGATATATGTATCTAAAGAAGAAATCGAACAGGTCAGGCAATTTAAATACTTGGGTTGTTTGCTAAACGAGGGTTGGGACCCCGAGAATGAAATAAAGAGCAGAGTTGAACAAGCCAGAAATGCTTTTTTGAGGCTTTGTAAGTTTCTGACTGATCGCAAATTGGACTTCAACCTCCGATACAAGATGCTTAAGTGTTACGTGTGGCCTGTTCTCTTGTACGGAATGGAAGCATGGACGTTAAAGGCCAGTTCCATTATAAAACTTGAAGTGTTTGAAATGTAGTGCCTGTGTCGAATGCTTAGAATATCATGGACGGTCAGGGTCAGAAATGAGGAAGTACTCAGAAGAGAGAGCTTACAGGATATAAACATTTTTAGTTATGTAAAAAGTAAGAAGACTGCATACTTGGGGCACATATTACTCGAAGGGAAGATAGAGGGTAGATGATACAGGGTCTGGGATGTAAAAAAATGTCATGGCTGCGCAATATTCGATAATGGGTAGGAATACACAACTATGAAATGCTTCGCAATGCTGCTGAAAACAGAAATAATTAATCTTAACTATTTACCATCTCAAATGACAAGACGATGTACGGTGGACGCCTACGCAGAAATGCACGGCACCTTAAGAAAAAGAAGCATCGTTCCATTTACCTTTGAGTTTCGCTATTATATCTTTTTTATGTCTAAGTGTTACAGCCATATGTCATGATTTGTAGTCATCTTGGATTTGAATATAACTACAGTTTTATCGAAAAATTCCCACGTCAGTGTTATTCTTCTGTTGATTTCTAGGAATAAGGAGCCAAATTTATGTATTAATTGTCTTAAGTACACATACCTACATTTGTCAATTCCTTAGTCTGTCAAAGCTTTTATTACTGCCTTGGTATATATAGAATTGAAAGATTCCTCGAAATCCGTGGTATTTTATGTTTTTTATCTAGGGTACTGAATCCACTTTTAAAGTCAGCTTGGTCTCTTGGATGGACATATAATTACAAATGAAGGTAGATATGAGCTACCCCAATGCATTTTGCAAGGTAAAATTAAAGGAAAAAGGGCCCCAGGACGAAGAAAAATATCCTGGCTTGATGACCTGAGAGCATGGTATAGAAATACTTCAATACAGCTATTCCATATAGCAGCCAACAAAGTCATCATAGCCAGAATGATCGTCAATGTTTGGAAAGGACAGGCACCCTAAGAAGAAGAATATGTATAGGTCTGTAGTTTTTGATATCCTCTTTGCTACCTTTCCTATAAATGAGAAATACGTTTGCTGTCTTCCAGTGTTATGGTATGCATCTTGATCTCTGCTCAGATTTGTCAGGTTTTTTTTTAGCATTTTACAGCAGTTAACGTGTTATGACATCTATTTCAGCTGCTTGACTGCTTTTAATTTTTGTAATTGTCGATTTAGCTTTTACCGGAAGAAATTTTGCTACAAGTGTTTTAAGGGCTTTGTACAGTTAGCTGTAGAATTTAGTCACGAGTTGTAGTATTTCATTGCTGTCTGTAATCCTGGTATATGAAGGAGACTTTCGTAAGGTTTGAGAAGGAAGCAGAGAAGATGGGGCTCCAAATCAACGAAAACAAGACGAAATATATGTATATGAGCCGCAATAACCAAAGCAGAGACAGAATCGGTCAGAACATTACCATCGATGACTTTAACTTTGAGCGCGTTACAGAATTCAAGTATCTTGGAACAACAATAACTGAAGACAATAACGGATTACAAGAAATAAACAACAGGATTCAGGCCAGCAACAGATGTATTTTTGCCCTCCAAAACCTTATAAAATCAAAACAACTAACACGACGTACGAAGATACAGGTCTATAAAACAATCATACGACCCGTTGTGATGTATGGAAGCGAAACGTGGTCGATAACAAAGGCAAATGAAGAGTGACTACGTGTTTGGGAAAGAAAAATTCTAAGAAAGATCTTTGGCCCGGTGCATGATGAAGCATCAGGACAATATAGGATAAGAACTAATAAAGAGCTCGAAGAACTTTACCCAGACGCCAACATCATAAAAGAAATAAAGTCCAGAAGACTCCAATGGGCAGGACACCTCAGAAGACATTCTGACGAACGAACAGTAAGACTGGTGTGGGAGGAAGTCCCAACTGGAAGGAGACCACGCGGACGCCCTCGTCTCCGGTGGCGAGATAATATAGCAGGAGACCTAAGCACTATGGGCTTGGAGAATTTGATGGAGGTTGCTCAAGACAGAAAACAGTGGAGGCATATTGTCGAGTCGGCTGAAACCCACGAAGAGTTGTAACGCCACGGAGTAAGTAAGTAAGTAATATAATGTAATCTTGGTATTTTCGTTTGTTAGAGCAACGATTTGCTTCTTCCCAATGATTAATACTTTTTTATTTTCTAAGATTTTGTTTTGTTTTTGACTGTATTTTCTACCAATCTTTCATTGTATTTTATTATGTCTTTCTTAACAATTTTGCTTATTGTCTTATAAACTTCTGTGTATTCTCTGTATGTTATATATAGTGTAAATATAATAATAACATTAAATTAAACTAAATAAAAGAAAAAAAGAAACCAATATGTCTCAAAGTAATAATTTTTAAATATTCTACGTTTATGCCGCCTCTTTTTAAGCGATATTTCTTTCATCTTGTAGAATAAAAACCATTGGTGCATTAAAATTCTTTTAACATCAAACACTCGTTCTCGCCACGATTCCATATTTTTTGCTTTCTCCACCTATTCTAATCGAAACACATAAGAGCAACACCGAAAGAGTCCTTTTCATGTCACCTATAAAATCTAACACTCTACCAAGCACCACTAACAATCGCTTTTTCTTTTTGAACTTACCTCTCACGGGCGGCAAGAGTCTCTTGTCATAACGTGTTGCTTTAAGAAGATTATCCAGGATCTCTTTATCGGATTTTCCCTCTTCGAATCTAAAACAAAAAGAAATATGGAAATTTTTGTATACAGTTAAAAACATCTTTTATTTATATTATAACTGCTTCGTGTTTTTTATTAAATATATGAATATTTGAACACACTGAAAAATTGTATTTTTTCCTCGTAATCATGAAAGAATTTTATTTCATGTTTCTCTTTTGTTCTAATTAATTATCGAATCGATTATGGAACTTCTTCTTCTTCTTCAAGTGCCCTGTCCGTTGCGAACGTTGGCTATTAACATGGCAATTTTGATCTTGTTTGCGGCGCTTCTGAATAGTTCGACCGATGTGAGATCGAACCACTTCCGCAGATTTGGGAGCCACGAGTGTCTTCTCCTGCCTGGCCCCCGCTTACTGTCTATTTTTCCCTGGACAATCAATTGTAGCAGACGGTACTTATCGTGTCTCAATATGTGGCCTAGATATTCAAGCTTTCTTTGTTTAATTGTATTCACGATTTCTTTCTCCTTTCCGATTCTTTGGAGTACCTCTATGTTGGTAACATGTTCGGTCCAGGATATACGAAGAATGCGTCGGTACACCCACATTTCGAATGTTTTTAGTTTTCTCGTTAGCGTCTCCGTCAGCGTCCAGGCCTTCACGCCATACAGCAAGATCGGAAAAATGTAGCATTTAACTATACGTAGTTTTAGGGGAAGAGACAAATCCTTGCTTATGAGGAGCTTTTTCATATTGCTAAATGCTGATCTAGCTCGTTTTATTCTCGCCTTAATTTCTATGGTCTGTTCCCATTTTGCATTTACGTTGGTGCCAAGGTACACATAAGATTCTACATGGTCAATTAATATGTTACTTATCCGTAATTGTCGAGCAGGTTGTTGCTTTTTGCTTATCAGCATCCACTTTGTCTTCTTGAAGTTGAGGCTCAGGCCGTATTCCTCACTAACTGAATAAAGTCTTTCCATTACTTGTTGTAATTCGTCTATGCTACTGGCAAGGATCACTGTGTCGTCGGCGTATCTTATATTGTTCGTTAACTCGCCGTTTATTTTAATGCCCTCATTTGCATTTTCCATATATTTGTTAAATATTTCCTCGGAATACATATTGAATAGGAGTGGGGATAATATACACCCCTGACGGACATCTATTTTGATCTGCACGCTTTCAGTTAGTTCGTTGCCAATTTTTGCTCTTGCTGTTTGACCCCAGTATAGGTTTGCCACAATTCGAATGTTCTTGTCGTCAATACCTGTCTTTCGCAGAATACCTATCAATTGTTCATGATTGACATTGTCAAATGCTTTTCTACAATCTACAAAGCACAGATACACGTCTTTATCAACGTCTCTACACCGTTGTATAAGCAGCGATGGATGGATAGTCCCTCCAGATACTGACAGAGAATGTAGCGTAGAATCTTTAAGTAATTTTAAACTGTTTGTCCTCGTTTTAGTGTATGTTTTGTACAATTTTATGTTATTTTTAATGTTTCCACATTCTACGCTTGCCGGATAGTTTACATTTTGACGAAATGCCCCTGAAGATGCTATTTTAAGCGAAAGTACTTGGGCTAGATTTAATTAACTTGTGCTCGATAATAGCCTTATTTTCAAAGTTCATTTATTCGAGCATTCAACCGCATTTCATTTATTAATTATTTTTATTTTTAACGAAAGTTATTCTTCATTAAACTTTTACCTGTTTTTATAATATTTGTGATCGTTATCCACATTTGAGCTTATATTCGGAAGTGTATTTAACACATCCGAAATTAACTGTTTTTCATCCATATTTAGGCTTTTTGACAAAAGTTTTTTAAGTTTTTGTTTCTTCTTTGTAAAGAAAAATTGCAATTGCTTCTCAATTTTCTTGTTTGTAGGTTCAGATTTAACAGTATTGGGTAGCGACAGCGACACATTATTAGCTTCAACATTTAATATTAAAGAAGCCTTTTTTAAATAGCTGCAACAATCTTGTAAAGCCTTTACATTTGAAGATTCTCTTACTTGTTCAGATATATTTGTTAGCAAAGTAAAAACTTTTTTCTGCATAGCTTCAACTTCAATATTACAATTTTCATCGTTTATGTTTTGCATTGTATTTAAGAGCATTTTTAATTTCTCCTCTACTTTCATTTTTATGTTTTTTTTCTGGTGTGGAATTATTTTGCTCACTTGGATAGCAGTGCCTCCTGAATTTGCTCTATGATCGTTCCTGTAGATGTCGTAGCCAGAAAACTTTATGTTTATGCTGATCGCCAATTTGGTTTCCTGTGTTGCTACGACGTTCATTTCGTGTCTGTTAATTAATTCGTCCTAAACGTTTTCATTTGTTTTTATACCGCCTGAATTCCAGGAGCCTATCTTCAAGTATCCCATTTTTGGTACCTTAGTTCATTGCTATCTTTATCCCCCCTATCGCTTCATATACCCTTTGTTGACTATTTCTCTTACGATGTGGGTTAGTTCATCTTTTTGTTCTTTGGCTGGTGTTTTTGTTGCTAAAGTATATGACTGCCCATGTATTCTTGTTGGATGTTGCACCATGTTCTTGGTTGTTGCTGCTTCTACTCTGGGTCTAACCCAGTCAGGTATTCTTAAGCATCCTCCAAAACTAGCCGGACGTTGCCCTTGACAGTTGGCATATTTTGCCTTTTGTTCTTGTGGGATTGTGCACCATTTTGTCAGGTGGTTTTTACCGCACTTTACACATCTTGGTTCTTTGTAACAGACATTTTGGACATGGTGGAAGTCCTATCAATTAAAACATTGTGTTGACCCTTGGCTTTTTCGTAGGTATTTAATTTGTATTCTCATGTACATGAGGTTAGTTATTTTTTGGTTTTTGATACGTCTTTTTTTTCTACCGTTATTACAAAGATAGCCAAAGATCTTTTTTTCGCTTTCCTGGACCTCATGTTGAAAATATTAGTGTTTTAATGTCATATTCTCTCTCTAAGTTTTCTTTAATGTCTTTGGCAGCTGTATTTGAGGGGAATCCTCTTAGAACTAGTTTTGGTTTGATGTCTTTTTCTAACGGGAATGCAATACATTGTATATTTGTTGTTTTTTATATTTTTTTATTATATGGGTCATTTTTATATATTGCTCTGGATTTCTTGTTTGTATAAGTATCTCTCTGCCCTCAGTCGGTCTTCGTCGTAACTATTACGGCACGGAGAGCTCTTGATAACCGATCCTTATTTCTCTATATCCTCCATTTTTTAAAACAAGTGCTGCCACCTATATTCATTTGAGAACGGGAATAGTTTCCGTTCGGAATTCGGAATTTCAAATAAGTGTATTAACAATGATTTTTTTAATGTTAAACCATTTATATTTACTTTGTGGTATTAGTAGATATATACATACTTATTATTTTGTTTAAGTTTATTTCCTAATACATAATTTGTTTTTCTATGACGTGATAATGTCACCTAATTATTTATTCCAATTTCTCGGAAAATGTTTTTTTTTTCAGCTAAATATAAGGTTGAATTAACCCCGCTATAATTATTATAAAAAATATGGAAGTACTCTAGTGTAAATACGACAATAATGTGTAAGATTTATTTAAAGATTATCGTGACTGCAAAGCCACAACATGCATAAGTATTGACTTTTAGATAACCTTGCCTACACACCACAGGCAACAGCAATTCTATGTTATTGAAAGTCAGCTAACATAAGGTTAACGTCAACTAATGATCAATCTAAGTCCTTCGAACTAGAGGTAAGTGGTTAAAAAACGAATCGTTCGACAGGAACAAAGCTGTAAAAATCAAAGAACAGTTTTCGTCTTAGTTGAATTTATGTTTCTTAAATCTCCATTTAACCATGCGGTTTCCGATCCCATACTCACAGTTGCACAGTTGGATATCGTATATGTGATATCGATTTGTTGTTAAATTTCTGTCGAAATAGGCGAAAACAACAATTAAAGTATGGCATACAACAGTAGACTAGGGAAATGAGTGTTTATCAACATAATAGCTAAAATTACCCTCTATTTTTAGGGAGAAGCTGTTATATCAGTCCAACAATTATTAATAAAATTAATATTTTTTGCTTCTGAAAAAAATGCAAATATCAGTAGCTGACTGTATGGGTATATGGAGGATAATAGCTTTAAGAATTGAAAATATATCAAACTAATGATGAGATGGTCCAAGTTAAAGAAACATTTTATTTTAGTTTACTTTCATGACACAGCTGGACAAGATGCTGAAACAGAAGCAGAGAATATTTATAATGAGTTAGATAGTTGCTGTCAACAAGTCCTTGTAGACACTTTGTCTCAGGACCAGAAACCTCAGGTAGAGTCTTACGTTGCCATGTTGCCATTAATTCCACTTGTAACTTTAATATCATTACATAGAAGATCCAATAATGTAACCTATATTCTGTTCACAAATTGTTAATAGCACATATAAATAAGTATACCTTATCTCTTTTGATATTTCAATACTAATCTTCGCGTTTAATCACTTTAATAGAAAACCTGGAATTCATATCAGAAAGTACTATTCGTTGAAAGATAATTAGGATGGAATTCCCTAGATTTTTAATAATATAATGGGCATAAAGATACCGGCTTTGGCCACGTACATCGTCTGTTAAGTTTATATTCGAAACTTGACTTGAAAGGATGATGTTATTACGAACGAAAACAATTTTTTTGTTTAGTTCGTTTTTGATCGCATGTAATTTACGGCTCGTCGGTGTTTCCGCGTCTGCGGCAGTAATTTGCGTCTCAGTAATATACCTGCGAACATATACGTACCTTTCGCTCGTGCTCGTTTTGTTGGATTGTTTGTGATGCTTTATCATCAACATCATTAAGTTTTACACCGGTACTGTTGCGTACAGTCAGTAAGTCTGTCTATTTACCAAGAGAGAAGACTATTGTCCTGAATGTTCACGATGCTCTGATTTCTCAGAATCCCACAAACACTGTTCTCAACATAGTCGAAAGTTGTGCCAACATGACTGGCGTAGGGGAGTTAACTATATATAGGTTCCTATCAGAAAGAAAAAAAAACACGGTATAGCTTACCCAAACATAAACGAACACTTAAAGAGGGGAAAAGCCTATTGAAATTGATGAATTTGCCAAAAATGGTATTCGAAGGAAAATTCATGAATTTTTTTTTAAAGAGATACCAAACCTAAACAAAATTTTACAAGAAGTTAGAGACTACCCGGATTTGCCTCATATAGGACGAACTAAATTGTGTCAAGTTTTAAAAGAATTAAATTTCCGGTGGGAGAAATGAGACCGAAAAATCTTTTTGATTGACGGGGAGGAGATAATATGTTGAAGAAGAAATGATCTAAGATCCATAAGAAAATTTCGGGCTGAAGGAAGGCCAATCTTCTACCAGGATGAAACGTGGGTAAACTCAGGTCATACTCTAAAAAAAAATTTGATCAGATAAAAATATATTAAACTCCAGCAAGCTTTCATGGAAGATTGGTCTACTAGTATCTCCCCACCTTCTGGTAAAGGCAGTAGATTAATAATTTCGTACATTGGCAGTGAAAAGGATTTGTTAAGCATGGTTTGTTGCAATTTCAGTCCAAAGGCATAACTGATGTTTTCGAAGAGTATTTTGAGCAGATGATTGAACACATACCACCAAATTTAATTATAGTATTAGATATTGCACCTTATTATTTACGACTAGTAGAAAGACTTCCAACAACTGCGTGGAAGAAGCAGGATATTCTTGACTGGCTGCGGAATAAGTAGTTTTCTTAGAAAGATGGAATGGTAAAAGCAGAACTTTTAAAAATTGCCCGGCAACACAAATCTAAGTTCAAGAAATACGTATTTGACAAAATGGCGGAAAGGCGAAACATCACAGTTTTTAGACTTCCACCCTACCACTGAGAAATAAATCCAATTGAACTTATTTGGGCACAAATAAATAGTTATGTAGCTAGAAAAAATACGTCATATAAAATATAAGCTGTACGTGAATTGTTATATGAGTTTTTACAACATATTACAGAACAAAACTGGAAAGATGCAGTAAGACATGTAATAGAAGAAGAACAAAAAATATGGAATCTTGATAACATAATTGGTGCAACCGTAGAGACACAACCGCTAATTATTAACCCTCAAGACGACTCGGATTCCGAAGTTGATCCTATTTATTTTGAATTTGAATAGTTTTCTAATCGTAAGTATATAAGGTTAGTAATAGTAGTTGAAATCGTAAGGTATTAAAGGGGAAAGGCGCAAAATGTCGCCTGTCATAATGTTCAATTTGTTTTAAATGTATCCATTTTTTTTTCAAAACCTGTGAAAACTAAAAAGCATTTTTGAAAAATTTAAAGGCAGAATAAAATATGTATTAGAATAAATAAACAGTTTCTCTTGCATGCAATATTTTCAATTAAAAATTATACTACATTTTATCTTTTATTTTCACCCTTGTTACATAACATATTAAAATAAACATTGTAGAAGTTTTTAAAGACTTTATGCTCTCAGTAATAATGTAATATTTCATTCTGCGTTTAAATTTTTCAAAAATATTTATTAGTTTTCTCCGGATTCGAAAATAATTGATACATTTAAAACACATTGAAAATTTTGCCAGGCGACATTTGTCGCCTTTCCCCTTAATTAAATAAATGAATCTTTTAAAAATGGCAAGAAAACAGTTTATTTTTGAATGAAATAAAGAAGTTTTATTAAAACAAAAACACAGCGGTAAATGCATAAGAATGCAAATAATATTCTAATATCCTCCTGAGACCTGACCTGATCTTGTTTGTTTTTTTTTTTGATTAAATAATAGAATTTATTTGATGTTTAGTATAAAAACACATGTAAATTTTTCTGAATTTTTATTTTTTTGCTGAATGTGAAAAAAAAACATGTCCATTTAAAAGGACATCAGGATCGCATCAATACAAACTTATTGTAAATGAAATTGTTTAAAGCAATTATTATTTCCCGTTAAACATAAAAATATGTCACATGATTCACAATAAACGTTTGTTTTACCCTTACAACCTGGAAGCTTACATCTAACAGAATTTTTTAACTCGGATGCCATTGCAGAAATGTGTTGTATTTTTCTCTTAGTAGGCGTTTGAAGTGATGTTCTAGGTTTGTAACTGTTTCTAGTTACGAGTGTTGAAATGTTCTCAAAATCAGAATTTTCAGAAATGTTATCTTTAAGGAGCAACTCAGAAACAGCTATTTTAAACTCCAGGAACTGCATAACGGTTTTATTAGCATCACCCAGTTGCTTATGGTCATCTCCGTACAGAATCCAAGAATTGGCAATCGCAAGATCAAATAAGTGAAAAATTGATTCGTTGTACTTTTTAGCAATGTTTGGTCTAGGTACCTCAACATATCGGGAGTCCTTTTTTGACCATCGCTTACATTCATCTGAAGGTTCTATTTGCAACGCAGTTGACGCTAGCATAACTGATTTCATGTCATACCACTGGACTATGTTAATTTTTCCATCAGATCTTACATCTTGCTCAGAAGAACCACGACCTAATCGACTCATGACCTTATCTGATGTTACATGAACTGCTTTGGGTATTCTGGATCTCATTATTGTACCAGTTAAAAAAATATTTTTGTTTAACATGTACTCAAGTAAAGGTAAGGTGGTGAAATATCTATCAATGAAAACATGTGTTCCTTCTGATAATGTTGTAGATAACTTAATTACTGCAGATGGACCAACACCTAACTTCTTAACATCATCATTATTCTGCAGAAATGTATTTTTCCCTTGATAAATATCGAAGTCTAATATTAATCCTTTGGGAGTGGCGCAGACAAAATTTTTTAATCCTTCTGGATTAGGTTTACCTCGAACAAATTGTTTCATGTTACACACTCCCGTAAAAGGTATCATTTGTTCGTCCACAGCAACCTCACTGTATCTTGGAAGTGTTAAGCAACCTCTTCGTATTCTTTCAATCGAAGGCCGGATCTTAAATAATTTGTCAGCATTTCTTTGATCTTGAGGCACATCAGCGTCAATAACTACTTTTAAATTGCTTCTGATTTGAAAATATCTATCACGTGTCATGGCTTGTGCAATACTGTTGACTCTTGTTGTCTTGGCCCAAAACATTCTAATTTGTGGATAATTTAGACAGGACATTAGGATAGATATTCCAAAAAAATTTTTCACCTCAGTTAGAGTAACGTTCAAAGCTTTTCCTTTTCTTGCAAAAATTTAATATTCGTACAATTACAAATATTCTCAAAATCTGAATCATCAAAATACATACCGACGTAGTTTTCAACTTTCCAATTTTGCCTCTCGTGGACTGTATCGACAATTCCAATAAAATCTACATGCTGAGGGACAAAAACACCCATTTTATTCCATGTATTTCGGTTCTCAAGCTTTTTCTTTCGTTCGTTGAGTGGCACGTTATCTAATTAATATTTGGATGGTATTTCTGTGTCTTGTTCATCATCTGAGCCAAATTGAGCCAAATCTGATTGCTGAGACAATTCTTCATTTGGATCAAGGCCGTCATCATAGTTTTCAGAATCTGAAACGTCTATATCCGAACTTTCCAGACATTCAAGAAGTCTTTCATGGTCTACTTCGGGTCTTAAAAATTTTTTGTTACCAAAGAGAGCTGAAACAAAAAAGTCTAATATAATATTTTATATAATTTACTATTTTATTTGGGAATTAAAGCTACAATTGTAGTTTTAAATTAATTTATTGACGTTTCATGCACAATAATACATAATATTTTATGTATGTCTAAAGACCTGACGTCCATAGAAATGGACGTCCCTATTTTAGATAAAAACAAACTCAAAATGGTTTGCTAAGACAATTAAATCACATTAATATATTTATAATATCGTATGTTATTAGACTAAGCAACATTTAGGTTAATAATCTAATAAAATTAGCTACTTACCATCAATTGTTTTTCTAGAACTGCTCGCCATGTTTATCACTTGCGATTAAGAGGTTAACTAAATTAAAATGTGCTCTCATCAATACGGCGCGCTGTTGTCAGGTTCACTAATATGTACACTACGATGGACTGTGGGACTAGGCGGTGTAAATTTAGTTCTTGCGAAAAAAATATATAATACGTAAATGTCCATTTAATTGGACATCAGGTCTCAGGAGGATATATTTAAAAATACGATAAATTAAAATCAAAAATCGACGTGTTTCAGGATTATTTCTTATGTATTTCACAAGAAATTTTCACTATTTTTATATTTCACACATTTTCTCTATTTCACTAACTGCTGTGTTTAGTTAAAAAATAATTTGTTTCATACTTTTAAACTATTTTTTGTAGCATGGCTCAAATATGTATTTTTTGTTTTGAGAAAAACTCCAGTATGTATTAAAAACCTCCTATGCCTATTTCTCGGAAATTTGCTTTCCACAATTTCGTTTCCTTTCTCGAACCTCCTTACACCTGGAATTAATATATTTTATGATTTCTATGCTTGGCACATACTTTTCCCCTTCCTCATTTACTTTCCATTTTATTGATTTTTTTTCGTTTTCTTGTCTTTGTTAAGCCATTGTTGGGAAGTGACGAATTAATGGTTCCATCCGCATCTCTGTAATGTCAATAATCGATTACTTTATCGAAAAACTCTTCAAATGAGCTGCGAAGCTTTTTTGGTACATTTATTTAGTAATAAACATTAAAAGGAGAAAACAATTTTAAAATTAAATGGTGCAAAAATGATCACAACTTTCAATTTTACGTCAAAAAGAGGCTTTTGTAGAGGACTATGGGGATAAAAAGTTTAAACCGATTTATTGAATTTTTTTAGACAATTTAAATTGTTTATTTTAACTTTTTGAAAATGAATAGTTTTTGCCACACAAAACAGAAAATAAAAATATTCCCTTTCATGAAAGAATAATTCAAATTTTGAACATTATTTTATTAATAAACATTAAAGAACAATCAAAATATAAGTAATTATGTTGTTAGCTCTTAAATGTCGAGGGGACAAGACGACAATTCCAAACAAATGAAACCAATAAAAGTAACGATCGTGCTCAGCTCTAGCGCGATCTGATTAGCATATATGTTAATCGCCGTTGGCGAAAATATTCCCTTGACCCAGATTTACAACGCACATTAGGGATAATTAATCTTAATTCTTTGCAGAAAACTACTCAAAGGGCTGAGAAAACATATCACCCTTAAACGATAAAAAGTTGTTAACAATGAGAAATCATTTAACGAGGTTGAGCAGTATTCGAAATAGATGATGGCAGGTAGTTTTACTGTTAATAAATTTGCGTTAATGGTATGCAAATTACCACAAAACCACTACACTTTAAAAGTAAAAAAAATTGATGTATTTAAAAATCATTATGCTTGTCATATATTCTTATTCTCCACAAGGAACATGAAATTCCTATAGTGGGCTGTATACCATCAATCACAAAAGATTATTTAAAATGCTTTATAAATGATACATAAATGTAGGGTTTTACTTGTTGTCTAGGATTAAATTAAATGGTCACAGGTCGATTCGAAATTACAACAATCACTTTATTGTTATACTCCAAAATTACAGCAATATACAACTAATAACTAATGTAACTATAACTTAAAATAGGACCGCGGCTTAATAGCAAAAATATGAACGTCGTACGTCGTTTAGAGATGAGATGCCGTATATGCATATCAAGTCGAAAGAAAATGTAAAAAGTATTTTTGAAGTGTGTATATTTTAGGCAATTCCTAGCTGAGCGCTTTCGGCTTTACAAAGCCATCATCAGAGCTATGCTACAATAAAATGTTCTTATAAGTACTAATTGGTAAAGATTATAATTTTAACTTACGTCAATTTTTTAAATACCACTACAAAGGAGAGATCTCATTTCCTTATATTTCCAAATTATGATTTTTGTTGAAATTCTTAGAACATATAAAAAAACATATAAAAAACCGACACTGGACTTCACAAACACGTTAAAATTGAAAAAATTTTGTCATGGTGCGGGTGTAAGAACCCGACCATTGTTTGATCTGAGGAGGTAGGCAGAATAGAACTAATGAAATCAAATGTCGGTCCTTTTAAACGATTTTTCAAAAGTGACAGTTGACAAATGTCATATATAGGAAATAGAGATTGTTTTTTAAAATCTTACAAAAATATTTAATGTTTGGAATTACTAATAGTCATCAAAGACTTTCTAAAAATTAAGTGTTTAAATTAAATTTTATGTATTCATCACATCATACAGAATGACATTAGTTTTTAAATTCACTCAAGTCATTGCTCAAGGTCAATGTATGTTCAATCTGACAGCCATCCTTAAGAAACAAGGGCTCAAATTGTTCAACAACAATATAAAGAAAAACATGGTATTAATGTTATTTTATCTGATACTTAAGTGTATTGAGAATTGTATCTCTTGATAGAAATTTTTAAGAAATTTGCGTAAGAAATTTTTTAAGAATGTATTTTCATGTTTCAATTAAGAATAACTGTCAAATGAATTACAAAATGTTATAATTTTCTAATAAAGTTTAAAATTTGTTTAAAAATTTAAAAGTATGAAAAAATATATAATAAGATTGCATGAGGTCACCCTTCTTCCTCTAAGGTCTCCCATAATAATTTAAAAAGAGGTTTATAATTGCAATTGAGGTTGATTTGTGTGTTTAAGCAACAATCAGGGTTAAGTTTCATTTCTTTGGATATCTCAATATCTTCCAAGAGATTCATGAGTCTAAAGTTTTTATTGGGAATGTTGTGTAAAATTTTACTGTTTTCAGAAGGAGAAAAGGAATGATTATTAAATTTAATGTGATATCCAAAGTTTGATTTTTCTGGGTTATTCAGGTGTTCTTTGATTCTTTGATTCAGAGTTTGTAACGAGAACGTTACTATAACATTCCGGAAACATTTTTTAAATAAATTTAAAATCTCAATCCTCTTAATGATTTTCTGAATCTTAAAAATTTAAGTTGGTATGAAACAGCGACACCAAGCGTCCAAGTTTGAAATCATAGTTTAGCTGGCTCAAATTGAGTATCCGAATCGCACTTCTGTTTGAACTTTGGTAGCAGAAACTTAAGTCCAAGGTAGGGCCACGTGGCGTGGTTTTGGAATTTAAGTTTTTTTTATGAAGAAGTAATAAGAAGTTTTAGTTTGGGGTTTTTTGTTTGAAGTGTCCTATTTGGTTTATAGCCACTGTGAGCCGTAAGTATCCAAGTTATAAATAAAACGACAATAAAAAAAAGTCATCAGCCATTTTGAGATCCTGTATTGTCACGTTTCAATTCGATATACTTATCTGAACTTTTTCCATCCGTCATTAAGAAATATTCAACATCTAAATAGATAGTGTTAATTGATCTAAAATCATATGTATTTTAATTTTATTTCCCGGCCGTAAAACATAATTATCTATCGGTAAAATTGCTATTACCAGTATCGTTAAAATATTCTGTCTTATATCGCTCTTTATAATATAAAATAAATTCGTATCATATGCTTTTCATTAAAATTGTCGATATAATTAATCCATTTAAATTGTCAAACCATACGACGATCAAATTATCTATAAATCCATTAAGTTTTTTTTTGCTCTCACAATTCATAAGTAACATTTATAAAACCTTTCAAGGTTCATAAACCTTGTTTTTTTTTTCCTCCTCTGTAAAGTATAAGAAAAACTCTAAAAGAAATGTTTTTTTAGCCTACCTTTGGGATTCCAACAGAAGTCGGGGGAAGAATTTGCTTTTGTTTTTTTTTAAATTTGAATAAGAAGTGTCGATTAACTTGAAACCTAGTCCGGTTATACCTGGTTCCAGGCCTGTTTTTTTTCCTTGCCGTAGCTGCTCTCCAGAGGTCCAGATCTGACCTTCCGATTACGAAAATCTTAGGAAGCCAGCGGGAATTATCTCCCTTAAAATATAGTAAATCTGGATTAAGTTTATTTCTTAGATTAATTTTTTTTACCTATGATATTTTTTGTATAAATTTTTTGTATATTTAACTTCTAGTATTTCATATAATAATAAGAGTCGTCATTTTTTTTAATAATTTATTGAATAATATTTAAATACAAATTGTCAACTACAGGTAGAGGTTTTTAAGTCCTCCCTTCTAACTCACTTGTATGGTTTCTTGTGTACACATTTAATCAGAGAGTTATATTTTTTAGATTTTATTATCAATATATATTTAAACGTTTGGACACTTATCTCATCAAGATAGTGTCCTTATTACTTGGTACTCTTATATTCAATAAAGCCAGAATACAGAGTTGCATCTCTGAGGCAAATAAATTACCTTTTTAGGTCAGTTATTACCATTTTTTTTTCCATATTTTATTATTTGTAAATTTAGATCATCCAGGATCAGTTGTATAACCAGGGCATTTATTTTTTGTATATAACTAGATTAGCTGTACATAATTGGTGGTGGGTATATTAAATTTAGATTGTATATATTTGGCTAGGGATTAAAGTTTTGGTGAAAACTAAATATTTCAATTCATACCTATATCCTTTCTTTATTTTAGCAAACAGCTTTACAAGATACCTTGGAAAGTTTATGTAAATACTTTCCTGGCGCCCACTCACATTTTGGAGCAACTTCTATAATCATTTTTATTTATCTTATTTGTATACCTATAGTTTTTTTACTAACTCGTCATTCATCTTCTAATTCTACGGTCTCTGTAGGGCATGCAAATTGGCCGAATTCTCCTTTGAGTGTCAAGTAGTCACTCTCCGGCACCTTCTGCTAGCCAGCTTAAATTATATGTTATCATTTCCATTATCCTACACGTTTTGTTACATTGGCGTGCCACAGCACAAAGCATTTTTGTTACAAGTTCTCATTGTTCTACCTACATAAGTCATATTACAGTCACCACAGGACAGCTTGTAAATACCACTTCTGTTTAGTTTTTCAACTTTGTCCATGGTCTTGCTGAAGATGGACTTGATTTTATATTTGGTTTTAAAGGAGATGTTTAAGTCACTGATTTTATTAACAAGTACTCTTAAAATTTTTTCTGAAATTGGTCCTAGGTAAGTTAAGGATCTATATATGGGTCTTACCCATATATAGATCTTACCTATGTAGGTAGAACAATGAGAACTCTGAATCAAAGAATCAAAGAACACCTCAATAACCCAGAAAAATCAAACTTTGGATATCACATTAAATTTAATAATCATTCCTTTTCTCCTTCTGAAAACAGTAAAATTTTACTCAACATTCCTAATAAAAACTTTAGACTCATGAATCTCTTGGAAGATCTTGAGATATCCAAAGAAACGAAACTAAACCCTGATTGTTGCTTAAACACACAAATCAACCTCAATTGCAATTATAAACCTCTTTTTAAATTATTATGGGAGACCTTAGAGGAAGAAGGGTGACCTCATGCAATCTTATTATATATTTTTTCATACTTATATATTTTTAAACAAATTTTAAACTTTATTAGAAAATTATAACATTTTGTAATTCATTTGATAGTTATTCTTAATTGAAACATGAAAATACATTCTTAAAAAATTTCTTACGCAAATTTCTTAAAAATTTCTATCAAGAGATACAATTCTCAATACACTTAAGTATCAGATAACATAACATTAATACCATGTTTTTCTTTATATTGTTGTTAAACAATTTGAGCCCTTGTTTCTTAATGATGGCTGTCAGATTAAACATACATTGACCTTGAGCAATGACTTGAGTGAATTTAAAAACTAATGTCATTCTGTATGATGTGATGAACACATCAAATTTAATTTAAACACTTAATTTTTAGAAAGTCTTTGATGACTATTAGTAATTCCAAACATTAAATATTTTTGTAAGATTTTAAAAAACAATCTCTATTTCCTATATATGACATTTGTCAACTTTCACTTTTGAAAAATCGTTTAAAAGGACCGACATTTGATTTCATTAGTTCTATTCTGCCTACCTCCTCAGATCAAACAATGGTCGGGTTCTTACACCCGCACCATGACAAAAATTTTTTCAATTTTTTTAACGTGTTTGTGAAGTCCAGTGTCGGTTTTTTATATGTTTTTTTATATGTTCTAAGAATTTCAACAAAAATCATAATTTGGAAATATAAGGAAATGAGATCTCTCCTTTGTAGTGGTATTTAAAAAATTGACGTAAGGTAAAATTATAATCTTTACCAATTAGTACTTATAAGAACATTTTATTGTAGCATAGCTCTGATGATGGCTTTGTAAAGCCGAAAGCGCTCAGCTAGGAATTGCCTAAAATATACACACTTCAAAAATACTTTTTTACATTTTCTTTCGACTTGTCATAAGTGTGTACAAAAAATATCAGTCTTTTGATTATGCATATCAACTCTTCGTCGTGAGTGCTTTTCTTTGCGTACTCGACCCCCCGTCGAGCATTCAGCAATGCTACTTAACTGTGACATCGGCTCGCGGTTCGTGATAAATATGGAAGTTAGAAATGGGTTACGGAAATAGTTTTTTGTAATTAGTTTATTTGATGGCAAATGCAATCCTACATAAATAAAATTCCTTTCGGGTTACACCTTCTTCATGTGCCGTGCTCGATTATCGAGCGTTGGCTATCAAATTGGCTATAGTAATTTTGTTGACGGCAGCTCGGAAAAGAGATGCAGAGGATCTGTTAAACCAATCTCTCAGGTTTCTAAGCCATGACGTTCTTCTTCGACCTGGCCCTCTTCTTCCGTCTACCTTGCCTTGTATTATTAAATGGAGTATATTATATCTCTCTGGGTGGCGCATAACATGGCCAAAATATTCAAGTTTGCGATTTTTAACTGTTTTGACGACTTCCGTAACTTTTCCCATCCGATGCAAAACAACCTCGTTACGAACTCTATCCACCCAACTTATTCGTAGGATTCTCCGATACACCCAGATTTCAAAGGCTTCCAGTTTCTTGAGAAGTGTATCCGTCAAAGTCCAACCTTCGACACCATACAAAAGAGTAGAGAACACATAACATCTCACTAATCTAATTTTCAGACTTAAAGTAATATTGTTTCCACATAACAGTTTCTTCATCTTAAAGAATGCAGCTCTGGCCTTCTCTATCCGTATTCTAATTTCTTTGCTCATGTCCCAGTTCTCATTTAGATTACAACCAAGGTAAGTGATACTGTTAGTTCTCTCCAGTTGTTCACCATAAGCTGTTACCACTTCCGGTTGTATTGGCGTTTTACTGACGACCATCACCTTTGTCTTTGCGGTGTTTAGCTTAAGGCCATATTCATCACACGTTGTGGTAATCCTATTAATTAGATGTTGAAGTTCTTCGTAATTGCTTGCAATTAACACTGTGTCATCCGCATATCTCAAATTATTAATATTGACGCCATTCATTTTTATACCACATTGAACATTATCCACTGCTTTATTGAAAACGAACTCAGAATAGATGTTAAATAGTAGCGGGGACAAAATGCAGCCCTGCCTTACTCCTCTTCGTATTTGAAGCTCTTCAGAAGTGTCCCGGCCAATCCTGATGTTTGCACAGTTGATGCCAGTAAAAATTTTTAATAATGCGTAGGTCTTTATCATCAATACCTACCTGCTGAAGAATGGCTATCATTTCAGTATGTTTTACTCAATCAAAGGCCTTCTTAAAGTCAATAAAACATATAAACTGGATGTCCGACATCTCTGAATCTCTGTACCATAACCTGAATACTAAATAGTGCTTCTCTTGTTCCAAGGTTATTGCGGAATCCAAACTGTATGTCACCAAGTTGTTCTATTTTTTGGTACATCCTAGACTGCAAAATTCGTAGAATATCTTTAAAACATGACTCATTAAGCTGATGGTTCGCTATTCACTACATCTTTTTGCATTTGCTTTTTAAGGTATCGTCACAAAAGTCGACAGCCGCCAATCCGTTGGTATATAGTCAGTTTCATAAATTTTATTAAATCGATGAAGAAGAGATATTTTACCTGAACTTTCGAAGAGCTTTATTATTTCACTCGGTATTTCATCTGGTCCCGTCGCTTTTCGGGTCTTTGCTAATCGTATTGCTTATTCAGTTTCGTCCATAGTTATATCAGGTCCTGTAACTACTTCGTTAAATTCAAGCTTTCATCACTAAACAGTTCCTCAATATACTCTTTCCATCTGTATATTTTATGCAAATTAGTGATAATAAGTTTTCCGTCTCTATCAACGATGTTATTTGCCTGTTTTTTGTTCTGACCTGTCAGTTCTTTTATTTTTTTATACATGTTAAATGAATCATGTTTTCTCTGTAACTCTTCAATTTCTAAACATTTGTTTTCGAAGTATGTTTGCTTTGCAATGTCTTATTTTACTCCTTATTTCTTTATTAATTACTTTATATATTTCGACGTTTTGGTTCTTGAAATTGCGTATTTTTTTAATCAAATTCAAAATCTCATTGTTCATCCACTGTTGCTTTTTTTTTACTGCTCTCTTTTAAGTTTGGAGTTGAGTTGCTTATAATCGTTTTGATTTGGTTCCAGTGACCCTCTATGGATTCTTGTTGTTCATAGTTCTCAAAATTGCTTTCTAAATTGTTTGCAATCATCTGACTATTGTTTTGTTGATCGTTGTTGTTTTATTCGTTTAAGTTTTAATTTTATTTCAGCTAACAACAGATTGTGATCAGATGGAACATCGGCACCAGGAAAAGTTTTTACAGACTTTACTGCATTTCTGTAACGCTCACTGATAGTTATGTAGTCTATTTGGTTTCTGAGGATATTACGGGGAGTTACACCACCGAATGTTTTTACACTAAAAAACCCATCATCAGTGTTTTTTTTACTCGTTGCACATGAGCTAAGCCACTAAATCATCATCAGCGGCATTACAGCTCGTTATGAGCCAAAGCCTTCTTCAGAACAATCTTTTATTCGATCCTGTCTCTAGCAACTCTTCTTCATGCTTTAACTCCGATGGATTTTAGATTATACTCTATGTTACCTTGATACCTAGGTTCGTCTTCCCACTGGTCCTCTTCGGTGTGTCGTATAACTCAAAGTTGTAGCGCCTACGCCACAAACCGTGTTCTTGAACTCCTCCATATATTTTCCTTAGAACTTTTCTCTCGAAACGTTTAAGCAATTCTTGGTCGTCCTGTCTAAGTGACCACGTTTCTGATCCGTGTGTTAATACTGGCCTTATTAGTATTTTATATATGGTAATTTTAATTTATCTGTTTAGTTTTGGGGCCATCTGTTTCCTCAAGCCATAATAGCACTTATTGGCAAGCACTATTCTTCTTTTAATTTCTTCGCTTACATTGTTCTCTTTGGTCAGCAGCGAGCCCAGGTAAACGAAGGTGTCTACACTTTCCAGTTCCAGATCATCAATTAATAGTCTAAGTATCTGGTTGCCTGATTAGATGGTACAGAATTTAATATGTCTTATATTTTATTTAAAAATATTTTGTGACATTTGAGTATTTCTCAGATAAACTACATGGCAATGTAAGACTCCCACTAGGGGTTGCTGCTGACCCTCATACGATAACTGAATGGGTTTTAGATAGCAATTAATTAAAATGATCATATAAGAGGTGAAAATATAAGAAATCGACGAAAATACTTTGACCAGATTTTAATGCTTGTATTCTTTTATTCCCACGTTAGTGGGTGGTCCTTCGAATTGACATTCATTACATAACTTATTACGCTCTAAATGTTGGTAAGATCGCCATCTTAATCTATTGTTCATCTTCCTACATTTTTGATCGTCTTAGAGCCAAATTTGGAACCAATCTTCTATCATAAGTTTTTTTATTACGCACAATACGTTGAAATGTTACCAGTGATACTCCTGTTAAAAAAGAACAGTGGCTATCAGGTTTCGTTAAAGATATTAAAGTACTTTTTTAGTCCATCATATCTATCATTTCAGATAATTGGGTTTTTTTTTATAAGACGGGTTTATGACGTGGATATCGTGAATTTATATCAGTGGTTATATCCATTTCTATTTTACGAAAAACTGTTTGCATATTTTTAATAACGTTTTTGCTGATTTATCATTAACCGGCTGTAACAAAAAATGTGTGGACTGACTACGAGGTTTAGGACGCCAATGTAATAAAAGTGTGTATGCAATCAAACACAAGTATTTGGGGTAATGTAAAAGATAACATATAATTTCAAGCTGGCTAGCAGAAGGTGCCGGAGAGTGACTACTTGACACTCAAAAGAGGATTCGGCCAATTTGCATGCCCTACAGAGACCGTAGAATAAGAAAATGAATGACATAGGTAATAAACAATCTATAGGTATATACTCGTACTAATGTAAATAAAAGTGATTATAGAAGTTGCTCCAAAATGTGAGTGGGCGCCAGGAAAGTATTAACATAAACTTTCCAAGGTATCTTGTAAAGCTGTTTGCTGAAATAAAAAGGGAAACAGGTATTAATTGAAATATTTAGTTTTCACCAAAAATTTAATCCCTATCCAAATATATACAATCTAAATTTACCCTAAAATACCCACCACCAATTATGTACAGTCAACCTAGTTAATTATATACAAAAAAATAAATTCCCTGGTTATACACAACTGATCCTTGATGATTTAAATTTACAAATAATAAGATATAGAAAAATTTTTAATGATTTGACCTAAAAAGGTAATTTACTTGCCTCAGAAATGTAACTCTGTACTTCGGCTTTCAACTAAATGTTCTAATAAAGTAATGAGGACACTATCCTGAAGGGATAGATGTCCAAAGGTTTAAATATATAATAATAAAATACCAATAAATAACTCTCTGATTAAATGTGTACACATAAAACCGTACAACTAAGTTATAAGGAGTATTTAAAAACTCAACCTGTAATTGACAATTAGTCCTTAAACGTTATTTAAAATTAGTTTAAAAAAATGACGTGTCTTTATTATTAGTCAAAGTATGAGTATTTAAAGTTAAACAAAAAAAATGGTATTAAAAGTTATTAAAATTGAAAAACAAATACAGTATATAAAAATGATTAAAATTGAAAAACAAAACTTGATAAAATTAGCTGTGTTCCACACTCTAAGGCGGTCTTTCCAACTGGTTCCTGAAGTTATCCGGGAAGGCTTATATGAGGTCTGTACCTCGGATGGAACAGCTCAGGGTGATGGCAAAGGTGTAAACCCAGTAGGGAACAAATCAATTTCTTTTCTCATATAATTCCCAACAAAATTAAAATGATCAATTCTTGATTCTGGACTAACTTCGGAAGTAGGAAGTAGGCTAAAATAACATTTGTGTTAGCGTTCCTCCTTACTCTTAATAAAAAGTAGAAAAAAACACAAGAAAAATACGATACTATTTGAAAGATACGATAAAAAGTTATTGGGAACAAAAAGCTTTAATGATTTTGTAAATAGTGTGACCTTCGCATGGTTTGACAATATTTTAAGTAAAATGGATTGATTAAATAGATAATTTTATAAACGAAAACGCATGCTATGGATCTATTTTATAATATAAAAGAATGGTATAAGACAGAATATTTTTATAGATAGTCTTAATAGATATATAATTATATGTTTGTTTAAGGCCGGAAAGTAAAATAGAAATTGGACATATGATTTTATCTTATAAATTTCGATTTAGACGTAGAATATTTCTTAATGAAATGATGTGAAAGATTACAGATAGATATATCAACTATCAACGGTACCATGACAATATAGAAATTTAAAATGGCTGATGGTTTTTATACTTTTTATTGATGATTGAATCCACTTACCGGCTAAAGAGTGGCTATAACTCAAATGGTATACACTAAAAACAACTAAAATTTTCTCATCTTCTTCCCCAAAATAAAAAATACTTTTCTTAAAACAAATTTAGCACAGTTCTTTGCCGCCTACTTATCTTAGTTCAGCGAACTTCCTTTGGCTAGAGTTAAGACCAGAATGCGCGCTAATTGTTAATTCTTAGTCGGATAGGCATGCCTGCCTAAAAGAGCCGCTGGGGTCGCTGTTTAATACCAACTTAGAAATTCAAAATTAAGAAAATCATTAAGAGGATTTGAATTTTAAAATTTTATTTAAAAATGTTTAAAGGATTATTGAAGTGACGGACTCGTTACACGGCTATCCAATACCCACGAAGATTATCCAGATTGTTTAATTTTCAATCATCGACAAAAATGTAAAATGGTGTCAAGTATGAACTTGATGATAATACGATCTTTGTTGTCAAAGCACACATTTTATTTACTTGTCCATAACACTTTTTAGATAACATGAATCATTTTTCAATGATATATGTGTATTTGAGAAATTAATTCCGGTAAAATCTTTATTTGTAGGAAGACCTTTACCTATTTTCTTATAATAGTAAGGCAAAAACGGGTAATTATAAAATTCACAGAATGACAAAGGCACGAACAGAGATGACAATATAATTCATTTCTAATGAAATAATAAAGGTACTATTTTTTTTATTTTTACAATTAAGAAATCTCAGAGCGGGATTTTTATGTCCAAAAGGATAGACGGGACACATCTATACCAGACAAAATGGAGAATAAATGGTTCTAAAAAAGTTTCAACCTAATTTTTTTAACTACTTTTATACTATTTTCATAAAAATATTAGGACAAGCTGGTGGCGTATTAAAAACTTTGACATGAAAGGGTTAAGTTTGTAATAATTGTAAACTTTAGTCATAAAGATTTCTCCTAAATGAAACAAAGTTAAAATAAAGATTTTTAATATAAGTAGCCTTGTTGGCTTTTTCCTTTACCCTTTATTTATCAAATGACGTTTGCGATCAATAAGAACTTATACTGCATAAACAATTTTCACCCCTATATTACCAGCTTTCTATGAATATTCGTTTTGAGTAAAATGTAAGTCGATTGTAAATAATTATATCAAAATCGTTCATTGAAAAGAGTATCGATTTGACCTTTCTATCTGCAGTTTGCACAAAGGGTATTATTTTGTCTAGGTGAATAATAAGAATTCGTTATAGATGATAAAAGACTTGACTTGAATGCGAAGACATTCATTGAAATATTAAAATACTTGTAAATTTTACCAATTTACAAGAGAAATGTCTCAAATAAGAATGATAAAAGTGTGAAAATTGCTTTATGGCATTGTAGAAAATGAATTTAACTGATTACGACGTTCATATTTTAGAATAGAATATAATAGAAAAAGCTTTATTCTCAGGATTCACAAGTTACACACAAATATAAATTGTCAATAGAGAGAATGGCGTCAGTTACAATTTATAATGGTTGCTGTAACAACCTACACTTAATATAAAAGTAATATTAAAATATAGGAATTATAACAGTGACATTTAAATTCAGTTTCCCCGCAGGTCTGCTTGAAGGTATTCTTTCCCTTTTTACGGTTCAAGGAGTATGAGCAACCGTTGAACAGACTTTCTATATTTATTTGTGTCAGTTTCTATTTTGATGCTGTAAGGCAGTTTATTAAAGAATTTAATACAGGCATATTCTGTGGTTTTCTCAAATGCTGTTAGTCTATGTATTGGTATATTGTAGTTTGTGAGATTGTTTCGTGTATTAGTATTATGGTTTGTTATGTGTTTCAAGAATTTATGTCTATTTTAAAAAATGAAAAGTAAGCATTCATATACGTATGTTCCAGCCATTGTTATTATTAATTTCTATTTAACTGGGAATAAGCCACAATTCAAGATAAAAATATGTTTATTGACGTTTCATTTTCCACTTCGAAAATCGTTCTCAAAATACAAACAGTAAATTAAACAATTTTTTTTAAATTAAAAAACTTAAAAAAAATTTGTTTAGTTTACTGTTTGTATTTTGAGAACGATTTCCGAAGTGGAAATTGAAACGTCAATAAACATATTTTTATCTTTATCTTTAATTGTGGCTTATTCCCAGTTAAATAGTAATTAATTTAAAATGCCACAAGAAAATAGCTTCAGAACAACATTATTAGTATGTTTAGCTTTTTGAAATTACCTCTACATGAATCCCTATATTTCAAGTTAAGTAGAGTTCTGATTACTCTTTTTTGTAATATAAAAACTTGTTCAAACTTGATTCAATTTAACTGTGTGATATCTTTTTTGTGAACGATTTTCTTTAGACTTTTTGACTTATTTTGACTATTATATATTTCTTGCCCATGCTGCATTTTCCGTAAATCCAAATTTCGTCATCTACTCTGCTTAACATTAGCAAAAGGTCTAAGCGAGTTTTATATTGATTTATTTCATTTGTATTTATTTATTTATTTTCATTTTTATTATAGTATTTGATACGTTTTTTATGTTTATTTATATTTTTTTCGATTTTTGTAAAATAACAAAGAGATGATTTTCATAAATACAACCCATTCTATTTCTATATCCCAATTTGGTACTGAAAAAAGCTTCTCCCAGTCGTCATCTTCAGCATTTGCCTAAACTTTTCTTTACTGTAGGAATCAAAAATTCTTTTCCCAATTTTAATTTTTGTTTTTTGTTTACATTAATGCTGAAAGTTATTTCTTGACCAAGATGATCAGAAATATGAATATCTAATACTTCTGCTACATAAAGTTCACAGTTTGTAAAAATGTTATGAATGCACGTCCTTGTAGCTCTACATATGCGATTATATTCAGAAACTGATGGAAATATATTAAATGTTTGTAATAAATAGAGAAAATCTGCTCTATCTTTAGTTTGACTCCTCAAAACTATATTAAAATCATCTGCAATAAAAACTAGAGAGCTCTCACCTGAAATATACATTAAAACATTTTCTAGAATATCTAAAAATTCCTGCACACAAAGAATTAAAATATTGCAATTTAAAAAACACACTTCTACACATGAATATTTAAAAACATATGTTTTTGCCTTAGCACTTACATTTTTTATAATCTACCATGATGAGTTTTCTTTTATATATATTGCTGTGCCTCCATGTTTGCCTTCATCTCTACAGAAAGCAGAAACTAATTTGAAACCCATAAAATTATGATTTTGTAATTGGGTAATGGATTTCCAATGTTCACTTAAACAAACTGCGATGCACTCTTTATGTTGTAAGATTTCTTCTTGAATTGTATCCATACAATTTTCCACTGCTTGAGGATCCTCCTATATTGGTGGCATCCTCTTTTTCATGAAAAATCTCGAGACAATTGCTCCATTTGGTCAAGCCCCTCGTTTCCATGCTTCCCTACAAACGTTTTGTCTGATGGTAACTTTCATTAAGGCATAATATTCCGGGTGGGATGATGAATGGTCTTCACATTTTACGCCTGAGAAATTTGGCTCCAAAAAGGCCTTCAGTTGCTTAGGTTTAGTTCCTAGAGTAAGCCCAGTGACATGAAATGATATAAATTCTGGAACTGCTTGAACCTGGGAAGTATTTTCATTTCGGCCCACCATAAAACGATGGGTTTACGTTTTACTAATTTTATAGTTTTACCATACGTTTGGCTACTTGCCAATCATTATTTTTATTAGGTGTGCGTACCTGATCCCCTAATTGTTGAATATCTTGCAAATATTTATGTGTAATCTGTGCCTGTAAAACTGCACTGTTTACTTCTTGCTGAGTAAAAACTTTATTTTAAGAGTTATGTTTATGTATTTCATGAGAAAAAGAGGAAGTAGTACAATAGACGTCCATAGTTAGGTTATGTAAAATGTTCAGTTGATAATTTCGATGTTTGCTAAATTTTTGTCATATTGTAGTGTCATTTATGGTATTGTTCTTACATTATTGCAAATGGTTAATATATATAATATATCGTTGCTTGATGAAAACTCCACTTGTCAACATATTTCGCTGAAACATTTTCCTCTTCTTATGATGCCTTATTGACTTAATGAATAATGGTGATTACTTCAGCAATTGTTTCTCTATTCTCCGCGATTCTTATTAGGTCTTTATAATTTGAACTAGATCATAATCATATATTTTGGATTCAAGAGAGTATTTTTCTTCCAACTTCACATGTTACTTTAATTTTGCATATTATTACGAGTTGGGGAAGAAAATATTTCTGATTGCTTAATAGGTATGATCATCATCATTTTAGCTTTACGGCCCTGCGTGGGTCCTAGCCTACTCAAGAGTTTCTCTTCAGTCGTCTTATCCATCGCCTTTTTCCTCCAAGCACGTATTCTCATATTTTTCATGTCTTCATTAATGTTATCAAGGACCTTGTTCTGGTCTTCCTTTTCTTTTCTGACCAATGGGTCCATCAAGGAGCGTTTTTCTAATCGATATTTTGTTTCATCCGCATTACATGCCCTATTTACCTCCGACGTCAATTTTTTTTTTACTATATCAGGTTTCTGGTATATTCTATAAAGATCCAAGTTCTATCGTCTTCTTCACACTCCATGTGCACATGGAGCACATGGAGCGAATCTCGCTTGTTCAATTTTGCGTCTTTTTATCGAGTCTACAATCAATGGCAAACAACTACGGGGAAAATCGCCCACATTCTTCCGACACATGAAAATCCAAGATCTGAACGATTAAGACTCTATATCAGTATACTTAAAGAGTTAACAGACAAAAAATAAGGAGCATGCCTTATAAAGGAGCAAATAATAAACCACTGCAACAAGGAGCTCAGCAATTGTACTTTGAACCTCAGCTCTGGCTTTGTGTTTTTCTTTCCTGGAGTCCTTAGCTTTAGCTTGGTTGCGCTCTGCACTCTTCATTCGCAATGTCGCTGATAACCAATCACCTTGCATTTTATGATGATTTCTTAAAAGGTTTAACCAGCAGATCATTATGCAAGGTAAATTTAAAGTATGCAAGATATTTAGCTCAACCCATCTGCTTTGTACTGCATCACTAGTACTAACTATATGTCCATTATGGTCCCTACATATCGTTAGCCGTAGATTGAATTCTTTTCTTGTCTTATTTAGGGTGTTATCTTTTTAAAACTTTTTAGTTTCATTTTTTCCCTTTAGTAATTAAAAATTGTATAATTGGTTTTCAAGGTCTGCTTTTTTTCTTCGATGCACGTGTTTCTCCTCGTTCCTGAGTTCTTTGTACATTTGCTTCTAATCCCGTGTTCTTCTTTATTGCATAAGCTTATACGCATATGTTTTTCTTTTAATTATATCTTCACATTCATCATCAAACCTAGCGTTGCGTGGAGAGGGTTCTCCTGGTCCTAGGACGTCATCTGTCGCTTCCTTAATTGTTCTTCTACATATATCCACTTGCCCGCTAGCTGATAAATTATTATCTGTTGTGTTTTCATTTTCAAACTAATTTGATATCTTTCTAATGTATGCGACATTTTCAAGAGTTCTACATTATAGCAAGTGCCTTTCTTGCCTTTTAACTTTTTTTGCTTTTGGAATTCTTGCTCTTATTTTTGCGCCTACCGAGAAGTAGTCTGAATCCATACTAGCCCCACGATAAGTACCCTATCTGCAACACTGTATTATCCGTGAACAGTACGCTTGATGGCTAAGTAAACTTTAGTGAAAAATTTTATTACCTTCTGATTGTTCCGTAAGTTTACTATTTTATACTAATAGTCAATAGCGTACATATCAAGATCAATTAGGTAAAAATACACATTGTTTTTTCATGTTTTACAGTATTTATATAATTTTTTTTTATTTTTTTGTGCAAAAAATGCAGTTATCTTTTTCTTAGTTTGTAATTATGTATTCTCATATGACAAATGCAGCAAAATAGAAAAACTCTATTATAAGTCCATTGTAAATAGTTAAAGAGATAGTTAATGCCGAGATCAATAAGGCTTAAATAATCTCACGTGTTTGTCTGTGGGCGGTGTTGGTGTTGTCATATAGAATTTATGACTGGTCAGTATTTGCCTTTGTACACAAATATCATTCGAAACAGTGTTGATTATATCTCACATAATATTAAATATTCCGAAACTACACCAAAAATTCCGAATGCTATAAATAGGACTTTGCTCTGTATCACATTTAGATAAAACGATAAGGTATACATTTTTCTGTTTAGTTTCTGTTGAATTGTGTTAAAAAATATGCTATTTTATAATTATAACAAAGTCGGTGTATATGCAAGAATCTTTTTGTGTCCACTGCTGGACATAATATTCAATATTTCCCAACTATATCGTTGGGCATATTATACTAGTTCGTTCTGGAGATTAGATTTTAATATATATAATAACGGATTGATTACGGCTGTCGCCGCTTCTCCGCCCCCAATTTCCATCTTTTTCTGTCATACGCAGTTGCCTCTTCTAAGTGTCTTGCCGCCATTGCTTCATCAATATCGTTGCGCCAACTTCTCCGTGGTAGTCCTCTCTTTCTTCTTTCAGGAGGGATCCATTCCAGTACCATTTTAGGCCATCTGTACTCTAGCATTCTTTTAACATGTCCGAACCAGATTAATTGTTTTCTTTCTATGTCATCATTGATATTTCGCTCCATTTTCATTTCGTTTCTTATTTGTTCGTTCCTAACTCTTTCTAGTTTCGATCTACCGCAGCTTCGTCTCAGGTAATCCATTTCTGTCGTCATCAATTTGTTTTTATTAGCTTTGGTGACGTCCCATATTTCCGAACCGTAAAGTGTAATACTTTGGACTATACTACCGTAAATGTGTTTTTTGGTTTCTGGTCGAATTGTTTTTTGCCAGAGAAGAGAGTTTAAGGCACGGGTCGCTGCTCTACCCTTGTTTATTCTTTCCTGATTAGATTTTAATACCCTACAGAAAAGGGTCACAGGTATATTCGCTCCGACCATATATTTCTTAAAAAGATAGTTTATAATTGCCTTTGATAGGTACACAATCAATAATAATCAATAGCCAGGGTCAGCGTGAATGAAGAATGTTGTCTTCAGAAAGCAGGTACTTTGGTACATTTTATTAATACAATTTGTAATAAATATTTTTTAAATAAATAAAGTTTTTAGTTACCCAAATACGAAACTACTTATTACTTAAAATTTTATAACGATATTATAACTAAAGTATTACTATGTTAAAGCTTATATTACCGTGGTCAATATTTGATTGGGCTTTTGGATCAAAAATTACAAGTAGTATATTTCTTAGAAAAGATTGGTAATTAGTATTGTACTTGAAATTTTAATACAGGAAATGGGAGTTGTGCTTATCTTAATATTATTACTTTAATTACGATTTGAATTTCTTTAGTCTATCTATATTCTATCTATCTATCTAATTAGCCTTCTTCGGTCCAACTTTGGACATAGGCCTCCCCAATCATTTTCCATTCTTCCGTTCCATATTTGGACTTCCCAATTCTTTTCCATTCTTGTCTGTCTGTCGCTACAGTCATCCATCTAGAGCCCACGTGCTTCTTGATATCATCTGTCCATCTCATTTGGGACCTTTCTCTGATTCGTTTATATTCGCACGGTCTCCAACTTATAAGAATTTTGTTCCATCGGTCTTCTTTTTGTCTTATATTGTGTCCGGCAAATCTCCATTTCAATTTTGCAACTTCTTGTCTAACATCCTCACTTTTGTTTTCTCTCTTATCCACTCGTTTCTCTTCTTATCCATTAGTCTTATGTGCAACATTTGTCTTTCCATTGCTCTTTGGGTTTTTATGATTTTGTCTATGTTTGCCTTTGTAGATGTCCACGTTTGGAAACCATAAGTAAGAACAGGGAGTACGCATTGATTATATACTTTGGTCTTAAGATGCTGTGGATATCTTTTGTTTTTAAGAATCTAGCTTAGTTTGCCAAATGCCGCCCATGCCAGTCTAACTCGTCTCTTGATCTCTGCTGTTTGGTTCTCTTTGTTAAGTTTTATAGTTTGACCAAGATATATATAATCCTTAACTTGTTCTATTTCGTCTTGTCCGATTCGCATTGTGATGTCTTCATCTATATTTGTTATAGTTTTGGTCTTGCTGTAATTCATATTAAGGCCTATCTTTTTAGCTTATACGTCCAGTTCTTTCATCATTTCAAATAATTCTTCCTTTTTATCGGTTATCAATACGATGTCATCAGCGTACCTTAGATGGTTCAAGCGTTGTCCACAAATTTTTATACCTTTTTCTTTCCATTCTAATCTTTTAAAAGTATCTTCAAGAGCCTGATTGAAAAGTTTCGGTGATATTGTATCACCCTGTCTCACGCCTCTACTTATTTGTAATGATTTTGTTCCTTTATATACTTTAATTGTTGTTTTGGCTTCCTTATATATATATATATATATATATATATATATATATATATATATATTATATATATATATATATATATATATATTTTATTTTATTTATTTATTTTATTAGTTCCGTATATCCGTGGTCAATTGGCTGTTAATCAAAGAAGTCTATTATAGACATATTTGAAATGTTCAGCGAAAAAAGCAAGTATTTGCTAGTTATTGACATTTACAAGTGTAACTTTCATAAAATTCTTGCTAATTATATCAAACATTAGCAGTGTGTAGAAAGAAGTTGCAAATTTGGTAAAACTCTAAATATTTATAACAGTAGTTGAATGTAGTGATAACCACAACCAATAAAGTTTATCAAAGATATTGTTAAACCTAAAAAATTAAGTAATGGTGTTAAGTGGTAACCCGTCTAGCCAGCGTGGTGTTTTAAGGCTAAAAAACCTCCTAACAGGAATATGGCGTTATCTAAAACAAAACGAATGGATTCCAAGGTAGGTAGATCATACAGTTATGGCAAATGCCACTCCTTTGGAAAAAAGGACAGCTTCATGGAATCTGGGGAAAGGAATAAATCGCTGAAAACCACACAACTGAACATCGCCACTCTAAATATAAGATCCTTAAGCAAAGACTAAGAAGTCTAAGAAATGAAAGAATACATCAATGACATAAAATGGGACATAATTGGTCTAGAAAAGGTAAAAAAAAAAGGGAAAGAGTGCATAACACTAGAGTCCGGTAACGTCCTATATTACAAAGGGCGAGAAGAACAAAGTCTAGATATTGTTCTGAAGCTATTTTCTTGTGGCATTGTAAATTAATTACTATTTAAACTGGGAATAAGCCACAATTAAAATAAAAATACATTTATTGACGTTTCAATTTCCACTTCGGAAATCGTTCTCAAAATACAAACAGTAAATTAAACAAATTTTGTTTTTTGTTAAATAGTGAAAAATTCTTCTAATAATTTAATTTTATCTGACTCATTTATATTGACAATTCAGACATACATTATGCATTTTAAAGTAGACGACTTTAAAATGATATTGCCAATATTGTTGAGTTGCGCTCCTGGGACGACTTTACTTATAAGATAGTTCATTCGATTACATGAAATCAACTTTAACTTGAGAATATCCGTTAGAAAAAAATCATAGCATGTAATTCGTCTTTAAAAAGACAAACACATGACATGATGACAGTAAAATTCTCTTGTTAGTGATTCCATAGTAAATTATGAGGGAAAAAACCAGGAAAAAAACCTCATAATACTATCCCGACATTGTAATGTATTAGTTTACCTTCAACAAACATCAAAATTCTGATTTTATATCTTACGTTATTTAAAAAACATAAATGATGTATCCTCTATATGTTACTGACTTACTAATACTGGTATTTTCTTATTAATAACTTCCTCTTTTAATATTGGTAACCAGATCCTACTACATTCTGCCGAGGAATTTGCGACACAATTGGCCTCATTTAGCATAATTAGAGCCGCTTCTTTGATTTTTCTTTTTTTACCACCCGTTTCTTTTAGGACTACATTTGAATTATTTCATTGAATCTTATGTTCATTATCCCATGCGTGTTTACAGATTTGAGATCTATCAAATTCTCTATTTTTAATATAAGATTGATGTTCACTTATTCTAACATTTAATGGCCTTGATGATTCACCTAAATAAAACTGATCACATTCACAAGGTATTTTATAAATGCAATTCTTTGTCCTTTCTTGTTCATTGTTAGGTTTGGTTTTGGACAAAATAGATCTCAACGTGTTTTTTGTTTTGAATGTTGTTAAATGTTGAATTTATTCCTTCAAAACGTGTTTACAAAATAGATCTCAATGTGTTTGTTGTTTTGAATGTTGTTAAAATGTTGAATTTATTTCCTATCTTTTTAAGTTTTTCTGATAATCCTGTTATGTACGGTATTGTTATTTTCCTCATATTATTCCTTGTGTATGCTGTAGGATCTCGTTCTAAGTTGTTCTGTTCTATTCGATCGATTGTTGAAAATTCATTATTTATAAACAATAAAGGATAATCATTTTTTAATAAAACAGATGTTAACAAATGTTTCTCCTCCAAGAACGAATTTTCGTTAGAACAAGTAATTTTGGCTCTATCGTATAAGGATTTAATTATTCCCTTTTTTAGATTAATATTATGATTTGATTTGAAATTTAAATATATATTGGTGTGTGTTGGTTTTCTATATACCTGAGTCTCAATACAAGAGAATTTTACTGTCATCATGTCATGTGTTTGTCTTTTTAAAGACGAATTACATGCTATGATTTTTTTCTGACGGATATTCTCAAGTTAAAGTTGATTTCATGTAATCGAATGAACTATCTTATAAGTAAAGTCGTCCCAGGAGCGCAACTCAACAATATTGGCAATATCATTTTAAAGTCGTCTACTTTAAAATGCATAATGTATATCTGAATTGCCAATATAAAAGAGTCAGATAAAATTAAATTATTAGAAGAATTTTTCACTATGTAACAAAAAACATAATTTGTTTAATTTACTGTTTGTATTTTGAGAACGATTTCCGAAGTGGAAATTGAAACGTCAATAAAAGTCTAGATGGCGTAGAATTTCTAATTTCAAAGAAATATGCACATAAAGTAGAGGAATTTGAACGAATATCTGCAAGAATTGCAATGATTAGGCTAAATGTAAACGAGAACATCTCCCTTAAAATTATTCAAGTATACGCTCCAACTGCAGCAAATCCCGATAAAGAGATAGACGAATTTTATTAGAAAATAGCAGAAACTAGCACAAATTATCACAGCACGTATACGATGATAATAGGAGACTTCAACGCTAAGATCGGACAACGACTTGAAAAAACCAAAAACTATATAGGATTACATACTGTGTAACAAAATAGATATCATACAGAACGCAACAGTAATAAATACGGCGTCAGTAAGTAGCGATTACCGAATGGTTAAAGCCAAATTAAAAATAAAACATAATATTAAAAATAAATGATAGCAAAGTTGCTATCACCAAGTCCTCGTAGACACTTTATCTCAGAACCAGCAACCTCCAGTAAAATCTTACGTTGCCATGTTATCAATTCCAATTGTAACTTAAACATTATAGCATATAAGATCCAATAATCTACCTTAAATTCTACTCAGAGAGCTATGGAATGACAGATGCTGGGTATCTCACTCAAAGACCATAAAACCAATGAAGACATTCGTAATAGAAAAAAAGTAAAAGATGCTGTCGAACAGGCAACTAAACTAAAATGAAAATGGGCTGGACAAAACGAACGTCGTAAGAATGGTCAGTGGAATATAGAAATCAGGAATTGGCACCCATATAAAGCCAAAAGACCACGAGGAAGACTGTAAATGAGCTGGAGCAATGATATTAAAAGAACTGCAGGGTAAACATGGAAACGTCTTACAAGCAACAGAGATGAATGGCGAGAATTAGGAGAAGCCTATATTCGGCAATTCGAATAAAGAGAAGGGCTTAAAAAAGTTTACTTGTTATACATTTATGAGGAGTTAACAAGTTCTTTATTAGAAGTTTCTTTAATTGTAGTTTTTTTTATATGTTACCTCTTTGGTTGCAGAACGCAAACCAATAAAAAATTGGTAGATTTGCCAATTGGGACACCCTTTCCAATTCATTCAGAAAAAGTGGTAAACACAAAATTTGGTGAAGCATTTCTACTGGATTTATGTACTGAAGTCGTATTCCTGCCTCATCGAGTGACCGAAGTATACCGACCAATCATCGGCGAACTTTATAGGCGAAAGTGACGTAGGAAAAAAACCATCCTTTAAGATAGTAGAAAACTAGATTAGACAGGTGAGTGATTCTTTCTTATCTTTCTTTTGTGTGAGTAGCCATGCATAATCAAGTAATTAAACAGTCTGATGATTTGCTGCACATTATCCAGAAGCTTCGTTAAATAATTTTTGATAAATTCACTGAAAGGGATCGTAAAGTTTGAATAAGACGGTTAAATAGTCAAATTTGGAGATGCAATAAAGTAATTAAAAACAATAAACTATCCATTGGAACAGGTAGAAAATTGCAAACTAAGAGGACATTTTAAGCCGTAGGAATTGTTTATTTAGGCAACTCCGGAACTGAATTACTCAACATATAAACAAAATATCAGATAGTTTTACGAGACTTGCAAGAGACCACTTATGACTTTCTGGAACAAATAAATTGGAAAGTCGATACATTTATATAATATAAAATTGTTTTTTGTTTGTTCCAGTGAATGTTTATAATTATTTGTCACTAACATTATACTAACTAGTTAAAATTAAAAAAAATGTATTTAATTTACTTCATTCAGTATTCACTAATCAAATAATAAGAGACAGTTTTGTATAAAAGATGTAAACTTTTCTATTCGTCTTTTGGTGGATTATTTTAAAATTTTCTTCATTTTCATTTACGTGCAAATTGTCTTTTAAGAGTAATCAGTTTAAAACTTTAAGCTATTATAACGTTTAACCAGATAAAGGAAATACGAGAGAATTTTTTCCCGTACGCGTGTTTGCCATAGGAATCTTAGGACTTTAATCATGCTCAAATAACAACAGCGACATTTATAGTATTCCCTATGGGACAATTACAGTATAAAGCTGGAAAATTAAAGCATAAAAAAATAATAAAAGCAAAACAACTTAAACCAGAATTGTCTCCTGTATTTTTTCTTAAAAGATATATTAGTTAAAGCAGAGTTGGATTGCACTAAAATTGGGTATGTTAATATTTTAAATGTTTTATACCATTTTTATATCACTAAGAAATTTATTTAGTTTAAAAAAATTCTATTTTTTTTTATGGCTTAACTAGAGTTTGTTTCTAATAAAACCTTAGGCCAATTAAAGCGAATATATTGCGAATAGATAGCAAATATATAATTTTTCAGTGGCGATGTAGCTTCACTTGTAGTTATCAGCTTCAGGTGCAAGCTTATGGCCAACAGATGGCAACCTACACATTGTAGGACTACATGTATAACTAGATCCCGATTGGTTCAATATAAACAACAAAAAATGAATATAATCGGCGATTACAAATTGCTAAAAAGTCAGCTTACTATAATTTTATTACTAATTCCAATAATTAACCTAGTGAGTGCTGGAAAATAGAATATTTCGAAAGAAACAACTCAAGATCCAGTTTGGTACAACCTGATCTACTACAATTGGAATATAATTACGTCTCCTTTCCAATATTAATGTCAATGTTCTATTAAATTATAGAAATTACCTTATACGGGTAAGTCGTTTTTTCGTCCCGTTGTAGAAGAAGAGATATCTCAAATAATTAAGTCCCCTAGTAATTCTAATTGTAGGGACGTTCATAAAACTAATAGCAAATTTTAAAAGAAACTTACCAAATAGTTTTAATAACTTTCATTCATCTTATTAATTTAATTCTATCAACTGGAGTATTTTCAGAAGTACTAAAATACTCAAAAGCACTTCCAATTTACAAAAAATGTGATTTCTCAAAAACTGACAAATATAAAAACATAAGCATTATTTATACTTATGGAAAAGTGGTTGAATAGGTAATCCTAGGGAGGATTCACTCCCCGCCTCTCGACGCGTTAGTGTTCTGAGCTGTTGGACGTGCATCCCTGTCCTGGCATTTGGTTTTCACCTCTGGCTGCGTTAAGTAGTTGAGTTACTGTGACCAAATGCCCATCTTGGTAGTTAGTATTCGCCTCTGGTTGCGTTGAGTAACTGAGTTACCGTTGCTAACTACCCATCTTCCTGTCTTTTGATTTCTTTTTCTTTGTTCTCCTGAAGAAGCTGCATACAATTGTAGCGAAACGTCGAGATGAACCCACTTTTAGGTCCCTCACAAATGACACGGTCCAAACCCGGAAGACGAATAAACTATAATGTAAATATGTTGTTTATTCACTTTTATGTTCTAGATTTTATCAGCTGGATGAAATTCCAGCTAATACTTATTTAAAACAATTTGTCAACTACCAATTGAACGTTCTGGAAATAGGCCGCTATAAAAAACCAGTTCGAGACAATTCAGGTCAACTTCTGTCTGCTTCAAGAGAGATCCAATGCTAACGGCATTTCGTATTTAAAGAGGGATTTTGTTGTACGTAACGCTCGTATAAATAAATTATGTAATTATTAGTCCAAAATAAATTGTTTTATAGTGGTTTAATAAATTGATATAAATTATTGTGTTTTAGTGAATTAAAAATAAAGGAAATAAAGTAAATAAATTAGAATTAATTAAGACTTAACTATATTTTTAATACTCTGCGGTATAACCAGAGTTCGTAAGCCTCAATTATTTTTAAATTTAATTTTTTTTAATGTCTAAGTCTCAGCTCCATATAATAATATTGAAAATATATAACAGCGAATGGTACGTAGTCTGATCTGCAAATTTAGCATTTTGCACGTTAGCAGTGGCTTCATTCGTATAAATACTGATCTGGCAATCTCTATTCGCCTGTTTATTTCTGCAGTATGATCATCGGTTTTATTGATCAAAGTTGCCAAATACTGATATTTTTCTACTTGTTCTATCACGTTATCATTTATTGTCAATAGGTAATGTATATTTTGTGGTCTTTTTGTAATTAGCACGTACTTTGTTTTTTTAGTGTTTATAGTAATTCTCATCTCAGCACTCTTCATACTTAAGCTTTTGATAAGATGTTGTAGAACTTCTATATTCATTGATATGATCACAATAATTACTTTAGCAACTCACAATATGGATTCAGAAGTGCTCGTTCTACTACGAACGCAGTATTTATTGTTATGAGCAACTTGATTAAGGGGTTTGAACAAGGCAATCGCATAGCAATTTCTCTTTGCGACTTGTCGAAGGCTTTTGATTGCATTTCACATGACATTTTGCTCAACAAATTAAATTACTATAGAATCAGAGGTACTCCTCTTCAGCTTATAACTTTTTATCTATGTGGCAGACACCAGGCGGTAGTGTCTAAAGATCATCTCTTCAATTTTCTATCCGTAAAATATGTGGTCCCACAAGGTTCGGTCTTAAGACCTCCTTTGTTTATTATGTATATCAACGATTTGCCAAAATTCGTATCTCCGTACAAAACCATACAATTCGCAGATGATACGACATTAAAAATGTCTCATGAGGAAGTTTCTCTTAGATCTAACTCATGGTTTGCTGCAAACAAACTAAAACTTTTTCTTCTTCTTCTACTTTTTGTAGATCTTTCGATATGTTTAATTCTGAAGATGCCTCTGGTTAATTTCTTGGGAGGTAGATTGCCAACTATCCCACCATCTTTTAGGTGGTCTTCCGGGGGGTCTTGAACCGGGCGGATTATTTTCTAGGGCAATTTTTGGGAGTCTGTTCTCATCCATTCGTCTTACATGGTTGTACCACATCCTCTTGTACTGCCTTCCCCATCTTACAATATCTTGAATTTTGCACTGCTCTTTAATGTTTGTATTTCTCGCTCTGTCTCTTCTTGTTTTCCCCATTATTGTTCTTAGGGTTTTCATTTCGGCAACCCTTAGCATCTGTTTCGTTTTGTTAGTATCTTCGCGCACTTCTATGCCATATGTCATGATCGGTCGTATGCAAGTCTTATAGATTCTAATTTTACTATCTGTGCGCATATACGGATTTGACCAGACTATCTCCTGCAGACATCCTGACAGTGCAGATACAAACTAAAAGTTAACTCTGATAAAACACAAAATTTGGTTATATCTGCAAGTAATATACACAATGATCCAGATAACAAGAAGACTGTATAAGTACTGGGAATAAACAGATAATCGACTAAACTGGTCGGCTCATATCTCACAACTAAGGAAAAAGCTATCAAGTTCATTATTTGTTATTTGTCAACTAGCAAGGATTATTAACTTTGAAACAACAAAAATAATTATATTTTTCCCTATTCAACTCTCACATAAACTATGGTTTAATCATATGGGGCAATTCAACAAATGCACTTCAAATCTTTAGAATGCAAAAGAAAGCTATTAGGATTTTAGCAGGTGTTAGGTACCTAGAACACTGCTGACCTTTCTTTATTAAATTCAAAATTATGCCGCTATCTACTTTGTTGATATTCTAACTGAAATTTATAGAAAACGTGCTTATTTAATAAAACAGTTTGATGTCCACGTTCAAAATACGCGAAACTGTCACAAACTATGAACAAATCGCTGTAGATTATGTCTTTCAAAAAAAATTGTTTAATTATAACTATAACAATATTTTACGAAAAAGTATTAAACAGCTAAGCTGTAATTTATTCATCAGTTGGCGCTACAGCCCTTCGTGAGCCTTAGCCTACTTCAAAACATTCTTCCATCCTTCCCTATCGAGTGTCTGTCTTCTCCACCCCCTCACTCCAATCTCCCTCAGATCTTCCTGTACATCGTCCAGATATCTGAGTTTAAGCCGCCCCCTTCTTCTTCTTCCGACCGGCCTGTTTAGCATAGTTATTTTAGTGGGATCACTCTCATCCATCCGCATAACGTGGCCCACCCACCTTAGGCGGTTTATTTTACTGGTCTTTACAATATCTGCATCACCAAAAAGTCTATAGAGTTCAAAGTTATATTGCCTTTTCCACAGACCCTGTTCGTTTTCTCCGCCATATATGGTCCTCAATACTTTTCTTTCAAAGACTCGTAGTAACTCTTCATCTCGTCATTGCCCATGTTTCCGATCCGTATGTGAGCACTGGACGTATTGTTGTTTTATAAAGTTTGCACTTTGTTGCTATTGACATACTTCTCGCTCTTAGTTAAGGGCCCAGGCCAAAATAACAGCGGTTAGCCACGCATATTCTTTTTTTATCTCGTTGGATGTGTTATTTTTTGTAGTCTACCAGTGATCCTAAGTAGCAGAATTCTTCTACCATTTCTATCGTTTCGTGTTGCACCTCTAAGTTATTTTGTTGAATTCTTGCTAAGCTGTAATAGTTTCGATAAAGTTATAAAAAAATCTTCTTAAAAATTGTATTTACTGCTCAGAAAAATATATGACTCATTGTAGAACATCCACTGAAATGCTTACCGTAACTTAAATCTTTTTCTGTTCAATATGTGTTTTTGTTTGTATATATTTAAGTTAAATTTTATATTCCTTTTTTATATACTTATGTTTTTTGTTTTGACTTGTTACAAACAATATTTTTATTTGTTATGTATTTAAAGAAATACTCTACTCTACTCTACTACTCTAGATTAAAGTACGTGAACATGCTGCGTGGACAAGTCTATGAACCAGAGGAAGTAGGTGGGCATAGTATATCCCAGCTGTCTTCTGCACCCTAAAGATTTTAATTTTGTGAATGTTTTTATTGTTTTTTTTTATCAATTTTAATTCTTTTAAACCCATAAATTAGTTTAATGTTTGCCATGTATACAGGCTAATTTATTCTGTGCCGTTATTAAGACTCTTGTAAAAATTTTATAATGAATTTATTAGTTTATTGTACGCCTCAAATATATTATTGGAAAAATGTGATATATTTTATTTGTAACCATATCGTAGTTTCCAGAAGTGTTACACAACATTATTGGCTTGTGTTAATACCATTAGAACATTTTTATTGATTAGTTTACTTACTCATTAGTCTAAATGAGACAATTATCGGCCAATTATAAAAAAGTTGATTATTATTTAGTTAAGGTATCTATTTTAATTAAATCAATAATTAGTTATTATTAAAATTTATTTGATATTAATGACTCTTTTGTTAAAATGTATTTTTAAGTATTAACGTATTTAAAAAGTAGGTATGTAGTGTATATGTTTAATTTAACAATGAAATAAGTCATTTTATTTAATTGTTTTTATCACTTGTTATAGTATACACGTTCTGAAAAGATCTTAACACAATGATATATATATATATATATATATATATATATATATATATATATATATATATATATATATATATATATATATACATATATATATATTTTGACTAAACACCCCGTACGGGGTTACGCTGCTTAAGCTCTAGATCTGTTTTACGAGGTAGATCAGTCCTCATTTTCTTTATTTAATTTTTCTTGTTATTTTTCTTCACTGTTTCCTATCTCTGGTTTTTTCTCTCCATTGTCGTACGCCCGCCCTGTTGAGATCGTTTGTTACTTCTTGTAGCCATGTAGATCTTGGTCTTCCACGTCTTCGTTTACCAGCTGGTGTCCATTTCAATATTGAGAATATTGTCGTAGGTGGTCCTGATCTCCATATATGTCCTAGCCATTTTGCCCTTTGCTGTTGTATTTTACAAACTATATCCTCTTTAATTTCGTTTAGTAGTTCATGATTCGTTCTTTGTCTATATTGGTTTTCATTAATTTTTATTGGTCCTAATATTGCTCTTAGTATTTTCCTTTCTAGTATTCTAAGGTCTTCCTCTTGTTTTTTTGTCATGCTAAGGGTTTCGGCAGCATACATCATAGTCGGTCGAATTATTGTTTTATATATTTTCATTTTCGATTTTTTGCTCAGTAATTTATTTTTTAGAAGCTGTTTATTTGCATAGTAAGTCTTATTTGCTGTAATTATCCTTTCTTTAATTTCTGTTTCCCTTTCTCCATTGTTTGCTAATAATATTCCCAAATACTTAAACTTTTCAGACACAATTAGGTTTGTTAAAATTTTATTGAATTGTGTAGAATCTGATTTTAATTTTTGGTGGATTCGCATAAAGATAGAGATATTTCTTTGGTAATAAATTGCCAAAAAAAAAGTATTAAATCTTACATATTATCTCGTAATAAAAAAACAAACCAATATTTATTTTATAAATTAATTACATACTTTATGTACTTTATTTTGCAAATATGTGTCTGAATGTGTCTCATTCTACGGTAAATTAACCATCAATGTCATGGTATGGAGACATCAAGACCCCTGATATACAAAGGTCAATACTATTTTTTGGATCTTATATTTGTTCAGCAATAGGCAATATTTTGATCCATCTGATCTCTGATCAGTTCCTACCATATTTTGTTATAAGCCCGAATAAGATGTGGTTGTGTTACTTTGATTTTTTTTGCTTTGGCCAAAGGATTATCTGTTCGCTTTATAAACTGACGCCGTTTTATGGTAATTCGATGTCAAACTAACTATGCTGTAACAATAAAAGCACCTTATTTTTCTCGTCGAACCAATTTTTGTTAATTCCACGTATGGATTTTTTATCGTTTCACTGAATGGACACTTTTCTGTTCTATTTGATCATATGGTTCCTATGTAACATATTCCCTTTGACGGTAAAAAAATCAATTAGTTTCATAGAAGTGAAATATTTATCAGCATATAAACAAAAAGGCATAACATTATTGCATTTAATTTTGGGAATAAGTTGAGCAAACTGCAATATTATTCTACCTGCAAAGCTAAATTCTTTTTTGTATTCATTAGATGTTTTCTTGTCTCCTTGATAAATATTGAAATCTATGAGGTAACCAGATTTCTGATTCAAAGATCCTGATTTATACCCAAAGCGTATGGGCTTGCCTTTTATATGTTGTTTAATACTATGACGCCCATAGTATTATATCAAGGCCTTATTCGGTTACACATACAGTGAATTCAATAAATGATTTGCGGAGACTTTTAAGGTACGGAGAAATTTTGAGATATTTTGTCTAAACGATCTATCTTTAGGTTATCGTTTAAAATGGAGGAATCTGATAATGGTTTCAAATCGGTTACGATGCATGTTACTTGAAATCAGTATATTTTAACGTCATCACATTCTTTCCAGTACATAAGTCTTCTTGGATTTGTGCTGTACCTACTAAAAAGCAATACCTTTTTAAAGACCATAACTAACTCTCTCCTTTACAATATTTGTCAAAAGCTCTTTATTGAAACAAAAAATTAAATATCTGTAAAGAAGTGAGTGGTCGTGACTAAAATAAAGGAGTGTATGTGTATCATTGAGTTTTTTATTTGCAATATCCAAATAAAGGAAATTTCATCTAGTAAATCTCCCTGAATCCATTTCCGTAAAAGAGTTGGTTGCCAACACTGTTGGCACAAATGTCAGTCGATTTCTTTTCAATATCTTTAATTTTTTTATTTTGTTTCTCTATTTTTGTTTTCATCCCAATTTATTCCGTATCTACTTTTTCCTGAAATGTAGTCACACTTTGAAGATCTGCCTCTATTTTGTACAGATTTATATTTTCTTTTTTCTTTTTGATGAATTACAGCTTATGATTCCGAATCCAACTTTATGTGCCGTTAATGCGAAAAAAATGTTTTCAGGACGACTATTATTACTAGTACGACCGAATAACGAGCCAAGTTGATATGACATCTTATTTCCACCTTTTAGAACAAAAATGATTTTCAAAAAGAGAAATCATACGATTTCTACCTGGCGAACTCGAATTCGAATATAAGCCGCCGTGCCTCCTAAGACTTGCGAAGCAAACAGCTTGATGAATGCATCGGCAAGGGAGTCCAAAAATTGCACTTCAAATGCCGTTCATCATGGCCTATATTCGTAGTGAATTCGATTTCTGGTACTCCAAATGAAGTAAATAAACAAAACAAAATGACGGTATTATATTTTGATTTGAGACAGAGCAGTAACAAGCCGCATATACGTATTTCGTTCTCTTTAGATCTTCTCAGTACGGTATAGTTACTACTCCATATCAAACCAAAATATTTTCCCGTCGTAGATTATAGTTATTAAAAATAACTATTTAGGGACGTAACTACGCCATCTAAGAACAAAAAGAGAAATCATACGATTTCTACCTGGCGAAATCAAAATCGATAATGATTTTATGTACTAATGATATGCTTTTTGCTTAGTGTTGTGAAAACGTAACACTAAAAATTGGGCAGTTGTACCAACTAACACAGATAAAATAATAGCACTTACTTGATAGAATATACCTTTTTCAATGATTTAACAGTACGTTGCTACTAAAAACCAAATTTTTGTCTGCTTAAAATATACACAAACAATTTACTAGTAACTCAAAACACGTGTTCACAGATGCCAAAATTAACCTACAACTTTGAATATGTCATTTTCCAAAAGATGACACTATAGTGGGATATGTCAACTGTTGCGAAAACGCAACGCTGGGAATTAATGGGTTAATATAGAGTCAAACCTGTATGTTATAGGAGTTTATGGGTATTTGGTCTGCTCTGTTTTTTTTATTTGATGTTGTTACCTTTGTAAGTTCTGGAATTATTATATCGTCAGTTTCAAGTACTTTTTATCCAAGGTTATTCGTTATGGACTTCTAAGTCTAAGCGGTATCTATTTCTGCTCTATTCATTTGATTCACTATATAGTAAAAAACATGTGTCTTTCGTCTAAATCGTTTTTAATTTGACTAATAATGTTTTTCCATGATTTCTGATGTGTGAGCCGTAAAATTTATGGTTTCCCTGTATATTTTTTATTTTTTTCTATCTTCTTTTAAAACTACTTATAATGTGTTCCTTACATTTTAATTACTGCATTTTTATTTGTTGACATAACTGACATATAAGTAATTTTCATTAACCACCAAATAATGTTATTTCCTTTTGGTTCCGATTTCATGAAGATAAAATGACAGCCCTCGGGATGTATGAGCTCGCCAATTTTAAGCATACCTCGAGGATTTATTAGGTCTATAGGAAATTGCGGAGGATAGAGTCATTACTAAATAATTTCGTCGTTTATTACCTTAGGTCGGTAGATTTGTGGAAAGGAGTATATGTACATCGAATCCAGTTCACTATTAAAAGGTGACGAACAACAAAGGATATTTTTGGTGTATTTAAATCTATATTAATGGTAAATTCTATTAATAATTACAAAAATATGATTCATTTATCATACTTGACACAAGTCAATATATCATTTTGCATTTGGTAATCTCACGTAATAAATAATCTCCTAATTTCAACATTTCGTTTTTGAAGTCACGGTATACTTCTCAAACTTATTTTTGTATCCAACAATTTTCTCCTCATATGAGCTATTATTATCTGAAAGCCGTACAACTCCACAATATTATATATTCCAGTATTGATTTTAAGTCCTTTGTTTGAAACCAACGTCTTACACCACCTCAAGGATAATTGAGTTCAACGTTTTAATAAATTCGCTCTGTTTACTTTTGAGTTTGTTTTTTCCTTTTTTAGAGTGGTATTGATTACAATCGTATTGTAACACCACGCTTATATTTATGATACTACTTTATACAGGACGATTTATACACAGTGGGGGATATTTTAACTGCAAGTCCTTTTGTACTATTACGCACATTACTTTACCTTTCAGTAGACGCAGCTTCTCTAACAGTCTAAGAGACAGGTAGGAGGCACTGACGGTCAATTCCAACGCCAATCGGAAGCTTTCGAGTTTCTCCAGCTATGTACCTTCTTTTGATAAGTACATTTATCGAGTGTGTATCATCGCAGTGTTAATGATCGAATTGTAAGTTTGTAATTTGTAAAATATAAGGTATATCAACAATATAAGGTATGCTGACGATACAGTTCTCCTAACGGGAACGCTAGTCGAACTACAACATCTCGTTCAAAGTCTCAATATATACTGTAACAGTTACGGCTTGAAAATTAATTTGAAAAAAACTAAATTTATGGTAATCACGAAATCAAAGAATATCAGAGCTAATCTTGTAATAGACAATACAACGATTGAGCGTGTGCCCTGTTATAAATATCTAGGTGTTTGGATCACAGACGATACTGATCGAACAAAAGAGATTAGATGTAGAATAGAAATCGCTAGATCAGTCTTTAATAGAATGCGCAAACTCTTTTGCAATCGTGATATCAATATAAAGTTACGAATACGAATGCTGCGGTGTTATGTCTTTTCTACCCTGTAAGATGGAGTTGAGGCTTGCACACTAAAACAGTTGACCATAAAAAACATCGAAGCTCTCGAGATGTGGTGCTATAGGCGCATTTTCAGAATATCATTGATGGACCGCGTCACTAACACGCAAGTACTCCAAACTTTAGACAAAAGATGCGAAATTCTAAATGAGATAAAAACTAGAAAGATGGAATACTTGGGGCACATTGTGAGAGGTGAAAAGTACGAATTTTTAAGAAACATCATGCAGGGCAAAATTAAGAGCAAAAGAAGTGTGGGAAGAAGAAAAATATCGTGGCTTCGTAATCTACGTGAATGGTTCGGGTGTAGTTCGATTGAACTTTTTAGGTGCGCTGCTAACAAAGTCGCAGTGGCCATGATGATTTCCAATCTCCGCTAGAAGTGGCACGAGAAAAAGAAGAAGAATTTGTAAAACCGGTGCAGTGGACTGTGTATACTCCCTGTGCTACGATTGGGATGACACTGTGAGGTATACTATTTTAGAAATTACTCCTGGCAGACACGGCCCCAACGTCAGGGAGGTGAGAAATTCAAGCGGATCCTACACTAGTTCTGCTTAGAGCGTGAACCTCCGAGTAAAGGTACTGGATGGCACCCAGAAGCCGTGCTGACCACTTACTTCCAAAGAATAGGACTTCCACCCCCACGCGAAAATGGATCGCTCCCGATGCCCATCCAGCCGAAAGACCACTTCAAGCTTCAGTGGTTATAGTTCGAGCTATAAACTCAACTGTAACATCTATGATGCCATCATAGAAGACCAGGACACGAATTACGAGATCTTCGAACATCTCCCCACCGAGGACATAGACGAAGGGGACTTCAAATGCCCCAAGACCAAGAAAAAATGAACAAAAGACCGCGCAGAGGGAAACCGCGAAAAAAATGTACATCACGAAACAACGACGTACCCCTCGAAAAACGAGTTACAACAAAAAGAATGAGACAGAGGAGCAGTGAGGACGAAAATTCGAAGAACTGCAGGATGCGATAGTAACATCGCAAAAAACAATAATTGGCCACATCGACTTTCAGTTCCAAGAACTTAGCTATGGATAAGAAAATATAAACCCCAAGAAGACAACAGAAATGGTCTCAAAAGAGAGCAGAAAAGAAGACACCTGGTAAACTAAGGAAAAAAGGCGTCAAAATCGGAAAAGTCTATGGAAACAATTTCAATGACAAAAGAACCACAGAAACGTCCATGAGAACAATTCCAAAGACAAAAACAACCATAGAGAAGACAAGAAAGAACACAAGAAGAAGAACCGAAAAAAAGCAAAAAGAAGGCCGTGAAGGAAGACTTCCCTCCGCTAGCGACCCCTAGTGCAACAGCACCAGAGAGTCATCAGAAAAGAGATGTGCGCGCTACACTACGCCCCCTGACTCCATGCCAGGCACAAGCAATGGAAACCGACAGAGAGCCCACCAGAAAACAAGATAAACTAACGTGGAAACGTTAGTTTATCTTGTGTGTTGAGCAACACTAGATATTGCTCAGAAAAAAAGGATAACGTCGAATAGACTATCGAGAATCGGACGAGAAATCATAATACAAGCAAGAAGTCCAGAAGATTACAGGTTTATGGTGAAAATCATAGAGGAGAATAATCAAAAAAGACCTATATAGTGGATTGCCTTCCCACTAAAGGAAGACACAAAACCAAGAATAGTTTTAAGAGGACTACCTCCAAACACAGACGTTACAGAAATTTTCCATACTCTAAAAGAAGATTATAATATCAAATGTAAATCAATAAAGAACATAATTTTGAGAAACAGCGATAAAATAAATCTACCAATGTTTATGCTAACACTGGAGAAGGAGGACGTGGAAAAAGCCAGGCGCATCACTAATCTGATGCAAATGAAGGTCCACATCGAGGACCTCAGAAAAGCAACTGGGTCCATGCAGTGTTTTATCTGCCAGGGGTACTACCACGTGTTTTGCCTTGATGCGTACTATGCAGAGAATATCACTTCACAAGAAACTGCCAAATGCCCCAAGAACAGAAGGCAAAATGTGCCAACTATCAGGGGCAACACCCGGCAAACTTCAGAGGATGCCCCAGATGTCCAACTTGAGGAATAAAATAACTACAAAGACAACAATCTCCTTAAAAAAGGCCTCAACAAACATCAAGCAAACCTTCCTATGCACAGGCAGTGAAAGCTCAAAATATCTAGAACACTATCTTGATCTCGAAACAACAACAAAAAGGCCTAGTGAACTTAGTTAGGGAACTGGTCACTAGAATTGTCCACGAGGCGATCGCAGACATAAAGCTAGCACTGAACTAGTGCAAGCTAATAAATGATACTTGCGCATAGGCTCATGGAATCCAGGAGCTATAAGGACCAACCAGAATATTGGTCGAACTGGTCAATATATATGAAATAAACGTCGTGACAATACAGGAAACAAAAGTCACAAAAAATATCAACATCAAGTTTCCAGGCTATGAAAGATACAGGAACGACAACACAGAAAGATCAGGTGGCACAGCAATATTAGTGAAAAAAGACATAGGTCACATTAAAATTCTATCACCATAACTAAATACTATGCAAGCAACAACAATAAGAGTACAAATGAGGCAAGAAGTCAGAATTACCTTCGTCTACGTAAGACCACAAGATTTACTGATTAAAGACGACTTAAATACATTTCTAATTGACGAACCCTGGAACGATAAAGCTACGAACAGAAACGAAAGAAAACTACATAAGAGAGATGGAGAAGCAAGTACCAAATATGCAAAATATTTGGAGGCTTCAGAGAATACTGATAGATGACAGAAAGCTTATTCCTCCATTACATGGAGAAAACGGAATAGTCTACAGCAGAGAGGAAAAAGCAGAGGTAATAAGGAGTACTCTCTCGAAAGAGTCTACATTAAATTATCACCCAGACGAGAACTTCTTCTATGAAGCCGAAAGATAAATAGAAAGACCCAAAAACCTAAACGAAATCATCCCTCCTACATCACTGAAGGAGTTAAACGAGCTAATTAAAACTAGTTCACCGAAAAAAGCACCTGGTCCCGATCAAATAACGAACAGGGCTCTAAAATGCTAACCAGCGGGAGCCATAGTGTATCCAGAAGCCAAAAGTCAATATTTGTGCATATTTTCATAAAAAAAGATGCATATATATGCGCGTATTTTTTCAAAAAAATGTTGCATATTCCTCGTTCTACTTATTACCCTTGTTTATTGTTCACAGCGACCGTGGCGCATAATTCGGTAATCCCTGATTAAGAGCTATACATCAATCGTACAATTTAAGCAAAAACACAAAGTAAAACGTCACAATGAAATGAATGTAGACCGTAATTGTCACTTCATCTAAAACAAAAGCCGTATTTGCTCTCTCATACGAGAGTGGAGCACTTTGAATCGATAGATTTGTTGACTTTATTTCATTCGTAATTTGGAATAATTTCAATCGGGTTGTTTTCCCAAACGACCCAAAAGTTTCAACACTATTCCGAACGAAAATAAAATTGAATTTGAATTGGTTTGTGCATGTTGAATTTCAATCAACGAGCATGAGTATTTTTGGGTCATTGAAGTTCACGAAACAATTTTCCGGGGATGCGGGAGTTCCTTGAATATTTTTCGATGCAAATTTAGAATAATATGGTCCGTGCTTCTTTATTTTTTTTTAGTTGGATGACCATGTAACGTTAGAAACGTCACATGTTTGTTATTTTTCTGCCAAAAAATAAAATTTTGTCTAATATTTATTCTTTATTTTAAATTTTTACTTATTTTAGTTCTACACTATTAAATACTATAAAAACACTAATACTCCAGTCGATAATGCCAGGAAAAGTAATCATTAATAAACGAGAAATATTTAAAACATGGTAATTAATGAGATTTGGATTTAGGAATGCGCTAAATACCCGTGAAGTACTTATTGGCTTAAATGTTCTTCTCCAAAAATGCTGCGACTAACGTAAAGATGTTTATGTAGCTTTCATCGATTACGAAAAGGCTATCGATTGGTTGAAGCCTAGAATGCTTTTGAACGTATTAAAAACCAAGGTCATTGAAAGTAGAGATCTACGTATCATAAAAAACTTATATTGGAAGCAGCGTACGAGTTGATGGGAGATTAACCAACGAATGTTACTTCAAAGAGGCGTCAGATTGGGATGCATTATAACCTCACTGTACAGTAAATAAAAAAAAAATATCATTAGTCTTGTTTCAAAGTATCTTCTTTATGCCCTAACTAATTTTTACTACTATTTTTGCTCTAAATTAGACTTCTTTCTTCCTTTTAACATCCACAAGTTGATCTGTTGTGTCCTTTTCCGATATAGTAAATAAAAAAACTTTTATAATGTCAATTTTAAATGACCTTGACTTATAAATAATTTTTATGATAAACCACCCACCTAAAGTTTGTTCTATAATTACAATAAAACACATTTTGAGGATATTTTTAAAATAACATGTATCCTTTTGTTTCTATAACGAAACTACTAATTACGCTACCTTCGAAATATCTAAAAAACAAGGTTGTTGTATTATAAATAATATATTTTAGAAATATGCTGAACATTGAAAATTATTATAAGCTACAAATGCGATGATATTATTTTGAGTTATCTGATTTTCGTGACAGGATACATTTTACTTTTTATTCCAAACTTGGTCAAGGGCTGAAAATAATCTTTATTTGCCTTTAAATGTTTAATTTGTTGTTTGAAATAAAATTTATTGAACTGGATCCAGTACTTAGGCGTTTTATTATTGTTCATATTTTTTATTTTGTACTAAAACTCTACTTTATTGACGTAAGTGAGATTCCAATAGGCCGCAATGAATATAAAAACAAACAGAGAGATCTTCATATCGAAAGTAATCCAAAAATGCATGTACAAGTAATTGCTATGTTCTTTCCTTCGATATGCAGCAGCAAATGTACATTCCCCAATTAACTCACTCCGAAATGTACTATGCACAACAGCTTTTAGTTGTAAGGGATTCATGTGTTTATGGACTGAGGACTTTGGGGGAAGGGGTGCCTTGGAAATTAGCTCCTGTTTATATACTTACCTTAATAAGGAAATTGGCAATTACGGGAAGAAAAAGCTTATTTTGTGGTCGGATAATTGTGGGGGTCAAAATAAAAATCAGTTCATGATCGCCATGTATTTGACCACACTAGCAAATAACGTTTTTGAGGAAATTATTCATAAATTTGCTGTAAAATTACACACTTTCCTTAATTGCGACAGAGATTTCGCAATCATAGAAAAACGTAACAAAGTGTGTAAGGCTTATACATTGATGAATGTTGTTAACATCATTACTAGTGCGGCCCAGAAAAATCCATCCTCGTGCATGGTGGTTAAGGACTTTTATGATTTCAAAACCGTTGCCTGTGATAAACTGAACACAAAGAAGTTAGGAATTTCAACAGCTACGCAGATTCGTCTTACAAGAGAGAAATTTGGTACGGTGATGGTGGCTAAAGGACATAGTGAGCTCGCTGGATGGAGTGAGACCAATGTACTTAAATCTGGAGTTACATTAGAAGACTTTAAAATCATAGACCTTCAAAAAACTAGAACTCACTTTAGTATCCCAGAGAAAAAAAACAGATATTGAAAAAATGCTCCCTTATCTTCACGATGATGCCAAGAAGTATTTTAAAAAAAAATTAGGCCAACCAGGGCAAGTTTCTACTGTAGGAAACAACGGTTAAAAATCTGGCACTTAAAACATTTTGACTTGCAAACCTGATGGCACTTACAACGTTTTGACCTTAGACAGATTTTTGAATTTTTTTTTTAAGTAAGCTTTGTTTATTGTTCCTTTGTGGTATGTTTGTAGTCTATAATACCTTTAAACTTATCCTTTTTCAGTATGTTACATTATAAGAAATAAACATGTTCGATAAAAAACTGTTTTTTACTCCTCCTAAAAAATTTATAATTTGGCACTTACTACGTTATGGAAATGCACGCTTCATATATTACATTCACCAAATCTTGTTGCTGTTGGATTCAAATACGTTTATTTGTATAACAGCTATATACATTAATTGATGAAAATTCATAGTTTTTTGTGCTGAACTCTATTTAATTTCGTTTTCTTATTAAAAAGTACTTACATATCAGATAAAGCTAGAGTTTGATTAGTCACAAAAAATATGGTAGCCATGCGAACCAGCATCCAAGACTGCTGACCCATATTAGGACATCTGAAATTAAAAATTATTTATTAATATACAATAAATTTTCATTCAATATTAAATTAACATATTATTTATGCATGTTCGAAAAGTTATAATAATTTAAGTAAATTGATAAAATTATATTAAAATAGACGATCCTCATCATCACAGCTGACGTCATAGAAATATTTCTATACTGGCGTTAGCTAGAAGCTACTATACTGCCGTTGTATTATTATTTTTCTATAGTAAAATGCTAAGTCGAACGTCACGACACTATCGTCACTAGAAAACGTCACAGGTAGCGTCATGAAATAGCGGTTCTTTACATATATTCACTAGTCTCGATAAATTCTCTTCTATTCATCATATATTTAATAAAAAACTTTTAAAAAACTTGAAATTGGAAGTAAAAATTAAAAGAATATCTGCCAGTAAAAAATTCGATTCGTACCGATTGTCAAAATTTAAAAGCTATAAGTGCCATCCAATTAACACCAATATTGAATAATCTTTTTAAACTTGTATGACACTTCTAGTTTTACAGTAATTTAATATAAATACAATTGTTATTTTTAAAACATCTTTTACATTTAATTTATGTATGTATATATAGTGTTAACAGACCTTTTAGACCCAGTGCTGGTTGGATAATTTTCATCTTTTTCTGTTCAAAGTTATCAGCTTCGAATCACTCATTCTTATCTCTCTGACGTCTTCCATCACTACATCTCTTCATTGCTTTCTTGGTCTTCCTCTCTTTTTTGCCCTCAATTACTCTACAAGCAATATTCTTGACTAGTCTATTACCCTGCATTCTTTTTAGAGGCCCAAACCATTCTAGTCTACGTTTTTTCCTCACTTTTGTTATTGTACAGTTAGCATACGGTACACGTCTGTATTAGTTCGTCTTCTTAATTTTCCCTCTAATACTTTTCCACCAAACGTTCTGTGAAGTATCTTTCTTTCCCATGATTTTAATATGTTCTGTATGGTTTTGTTCATGGTCCATGTCTCAGCAGCGTATAGCATTATAGATCTAATTATAGTTATGAATACTCTTTTTTGTTTTACATTTGTTTGAAATTATTGATATTCAAAGCTTACCAGTAGAGTTTGATGATGAGGTTACTATCACAGAGTTTCCAGACCAACCAATAGAACCTATTGAGGAGCCAACTATCGTCGATGTCGATGTGGAGGTTGAGCCAATCACTACTCGAATCAAAGATATAGCGTGGAAGAAATAAAAACCTATTCATTGATGAAGTAGCGAAGAATTTTAGAGGAAATACCAACCTTCTTGATGCTATAATGGATTTGTCAACACCGTACGCTTGTTTCAAGTACTGTTTTGACAATGAGTTGATTGAAAAAATTATATCAGAGTCCAATATTTATTATTCAAAAGGATCCGAGTAAACCTGCTGGACTGACCCCCGCAGATATAAATTAATACCTAGGAATTTGCATTTATATGTCCCTAGTTTACATGCCTAATTGTCGTAGTTATTGGACCAATTCCCTAGGCTATCCCCAAATAAACAACGTAATGAGTGAGAAAAGATTCGAATTTATCAGGAAATGTATACATTTCAACGACAATATCAGTTTAGATCAAAATGATGTGGATCGAGATCGTCTTCATAAATTACGGCCCCTTGTCGATCATTTGAATAATAAATTCCAAAGCATATTATTTGAACAAAAGCTTGCAGTAGATGAAAGATGTGCGCCTCAAAAGAAAGACACTATATGAAACAATACATGCCCGCCAAACCCCATAAGTAGGGACACAAACTTTTTGTTTTATGCGGTGTTAGTGAATATTCCTAAAATTTCAAAATATACACTAGTACAGAAAACGATAGAAGGAATTGTGGGGTAAATAAACCAGACCTAGGAGCAAGTGCCAATATAGTGGTCAGATTATCTAGGATTATCCCGGAAAATCAGAACTATGTTGTTTACTTTGATAACTATTATACGTTATTGACTTTACTCCATTATTTTGCTAACAAAGGTATATATTCCCTAGACACTATTAGACGAAACAGTATTCCAAACTATAAGTTGCCATCTGAAGATGAAGCAAAAAAATGGATCGTGGGACTTCAGTTGAGTATATGTGTGACTTTGAAAGCGTAGAAATATCGTCAGTCGCCTGGATAGATAACAATACTGTTTGCTTGTTGTCAACAAGTGCTGGAGAATTGCCGAAAGAAAATGTTGATAGGTTTGACAGAAAAATAAAGAAAAAAATCAATATTGAATGCTCTAAGTTGATTCAGGATATGGATAGCCTCATTGAGCGCTACAAAATCAAAATTAAATAAAAAAAGTGGTATATGAGACTATTCTATCATCTTCTTATTATGCCGCTTGTAAATTCTTGGCTTCTTTACCGTCGATGTTGCAGAGAAAACGTGGCAGAGAACTGTATGAAACTTGCCGAATTTCGGGTTGAAGTGGCACATTGCTTATGCAACGTTGTAAGTAATCGTCATGTAATCGTTGTAAGTAATAATCAGATCTTGAAAAAGAAATAGCAATAAAAAAGAAAAAAGTGTACTTCTTTTTCGTATATTCAATGTTCAAAATGTGGACTACATCTTTGTCTAAACAAAAATAATAATTGTTTTCATCAATTTCATTCAATTTAGTTATTTAGTTATTATAACATATTATACTTATTAATAATCTATTGAAATTTGTTTTGTAAAAATTTCCGCTATGTATCATAATGATACAACAATATTTTTCAGAAAATTAAAGTTTTTTTGAAAGTTAGATTTTTGTTACTATTTTTAGGCATAGGTAAGTGTATACCTAAATGCAATTAAAAATATTTTTTTTTCAGCATATTTAAGACCGTTGGGACCATTGAAACACAAAATCAACGCCAATCTAAAACTTATTGTGTTCTTAACTGTACCTTATAGATAGTTTTTTCGAAATTACTAAAGACTTAAACCAGTTTGAGTTTACAATCTAAACAATATATCACCGTAAGTGTATTACCTCTATATATATTCGCTGTTTATGCTTCTTACGTCTCTTTCCTATTGAATATTCTGTACGTGTCCGTCGTAAGTAAACCCCAGTTTTTATTTTCTATTATTCAGGTCATAAAGCCCTAAGCGCGAAAAAAAACCTTACTGGAAAATAGAAAACCTTTTGTATTTCTTTAAAAGTCAATAAAAAAAGCATTTACAGAACAGGTAAAATATTTGGTGAATATTCTCTTTAATACGTCCTATTAAGATGTTAATATTTATTAATAATTATATTATCATATTAAATACAATGATTTGACAACTTTATAATTGTTTTTCGCTTTCTAAAATAAAAAAAATTTCCTAAACCCTGGCTATGCATTCACTTATGCCAACATAAGTTGATTTTTTCATAATTAAGTTAAATCCAGAGGTAGCTATGAAATAAGACATCAAAACAATAATATTGTCATTTAATGTCAAATATATTTTGTAGTATTGAACGCGGCTTTTTGCCGCTTGTGGATTGTACAATGGGTCGAGGTAATGTTATCGATGGGAAAATTTGTTCAATCAATATTAGATTTTTTAGTTCTGGAAAATCCAATTCGAAAATCGCGAATATGTTGCAATTGTCACGCTATAGTGTAAGAAATCTGTCTTTATCATAAAACCTGTAGTATTTTAGCATAAAAACCTGTAGTTTTGTATATCAGAAGATACAAAACTACAGGTTCGGTCGTCATAAAACCTAGAAATGTACGAAAAAGTAAAATATCCAAATCAGATCGAAGGACATTAAGACGCATTATAGAGAAAAATCGACGTGCAAATTATAAGAAGCTAAGCGTTTTATGGAATGACGTTATTGGAAGATACGTTTCTAGGTCAACATATCACCCAGAGGCCCACAAATTAGGATTTGGTATTTACAAAGTAATTTTTATAGTTGATAAAATTAGTACGAATTGTTTTTATTAAATTTCATTTTGTTTCAGGCTAAGGAAAAGCCACTTTTAACCCTCTACCGGTTAAGAGTGTCCCCAGGCATGCATGACAAAGTCAATGGTTATTACACGACGTATTATTTATTCCCAAAACTGCTAACAGTTCCTACAGACAGTACCTTCATTGTTATCTTGGTTCATATCATGGGCAAGATCATTTTACCGTGTCGTTTCGTTTGGCGGAACAGTTTAGTGGGAAGTTTCGTAGTGTTAAGATCAAAAATTATTTCTGGCTACAGTCCAATCTTCAAAAAAAAAATTATATAGTATTTCGTATTGGATCTCGTCATGATTTATACCGTTGAAAAGGTAAGATTTTATTCTTTTAATATGATAGAAGTGGAAGTGAAAAATAAAATTATGAATTTGTGTAAAAAACAGAACAAGGAAAGCGTGGCTCAGAGCACTGGGTTGACAGTTTAGATGGTGATTACCGTCCTCTTTCCATTCAGCTGCCCAATTATGTCATTGTTTACAGTTCTTCTTCTTCTTCAAGTTCCACTCCTATCGGAAATTGGAAATCATTCTGGCAGTTATAATTTTGTTGGTTACGCGCCTGAATAGTTCAATTGAACTGCATCCAAACCATTCACGGAGATTGCGTAGCCACGAGATTTTACGTCTTCCTACGCTTCTTCTGCCTTTGATTTTACCCTGCATTATATTTCCTAGTAGTTCGTTTACAGTTTTATTGTAGCATAAAATGAATTTTTAAAGCCGAAATAAAGTAAATATCAGCGAAATGAGCGAAGAGGAACAATGGGCATTTATAAAATCAGTCGAATCCGATGTGGAACCTTATTTCAGTAGCTACGATGATGGGAACGATCCAGATTTTGTGCTTGATGAAATATCCCCAAGGATGAACAGTATATTTCACAGGTGGTTCTACAAATAGATCAAATCAAAGTGGCCGACTTTTCATTGAACTTGACTGCAGTTGACGAAGCACTTTCATCAACTTCGTCACCATTACTTTCTGAACAGAATGTTTTGCATGAAAAGGTTGTTACGACAGAAGAAAAATAAATAAAACGTGCCATCAACTTCAACACTGCGTTTCAAAAAACTGAAATGACCTCGTTCTCAATTGCCCGAAATCAAAATTGCTGGTACATCAATTGTGCGTTGTGCTGGAGATTTCACTAGTGCAGGTATGAATTGTTTTGACAAAAGAGTATTGATGAGTTTTCTAAACAGATATTATTACTTTTTCGCAGTACTGAACCATTGGCAAAATCCAACGAAGATCCAATCAAAAATCCAGCGAAAGCAGCTCGCTACGACCGAAAGGCTAAAGCATATTTGGAAGTTGATTGTCCCAAATGATACGAAAATATAATAGTCACATGGGAGGCGTGGATTTGATCGACGGATTTTGGGCCGGTATTATATTAAAGCAAAATGTCGTGATGCAACCACCCGATTGTTTTACCATTTCATTGACATGACCGTAACTCATGCATACATACTGCACAAACGAAATAGGTCAACGACTCAAGTAATACAGAAAACGACAAAGTAATAAAGAATAGGTCAAAGAACGGGTATTGCAATTACCATAATTTCATGAAGCAGTTGCCGCTTCTCTGGTAGCCTATCAAGAAAAACAGCCCGTTGGTCGTTTCAAAACCGTCAACAACGCAACCATTAACTTCCGTAGATCCACAGCCAGGCATCTTGAGCGTTAGTCAAAAGTCAAAACATCCACTTCCTGAAGTACGTTACGACGGTCAAGACTATTTCGCAATCTGGCTCAGCAAAGAAGGTGGAAGGTGGAAAAAGATGATGCAAATTATGCAAAAAATCACAAACGCAGTGTGTTTGCTTAAAATGTGATCTTCATTAATACTGTTCCAACGCCAAGAACTGTTTTTTCGATTACCACACTAAAAAATAATTAATTTCATTTATCATGGTTATTTATCTTCATCCATTTACTATATTATTCTTTTATTCCTTAATAAACAACATTTTTTAATGATAATTCTACCTTACTCTTGTCTTGTATACGTGCTTTTATATTTGGCCTAAACTGTCATACGTACCCTGAGGCACTGTTTTACCTTTTGTCTACCTGACATATCTGGAAAGGAACAAGCCACCTATGGATAATTTTTTTGGGGTTTTTACACGCTAATTATACTAGAAAAAAATTGTCATTCATTTTTTTGTCACATTGAGAGTTTTGATTGTTAGAGGATTAACATTAAACAAACGAAAAATAGACTAAGATGGTCGAAAGAGCATAAAGAATGGACTCAGTCACAATGGAATTCAATGCAATGGAGTGATGAGTCCAAATTTCAAGTGTGTATTAAAGACAGTAAGTGTTGCGTCATTCGCAGGAAAAAGTAAGCTTTCTGAGTACTGAGTGACACCACATCAATAATTATTTATATGGATCTCTCTTACTTTTTGTAAATGACGTACAAAACGGCATTTCATAGCCTAACAATCATAGAGACCACTTAATATATAATAAAATATCTGACTAGCCTCTACAATTTACGTCAAATATAGTTGAAGCTTCCCAAACAACTGAAATGTTAGTCCTTTGCACTAAAAGTATAAAAGCAAACTTTTAAACTTATACAAAACATATTTTCCACCGCTTTTATTCTGAGCTTTAAACAAGTGCGTCCCTATATTACAAGCTTTGTTCGAAAGAAATGACACGATAATAAAAACAGTCGATCTCTCTCTCTCATGTAAACACTTTTTTTATGTTTTTTTGCAACTTCTCAATCTACGGGCATGTAGTTCCAAGCCTCATTTGTTCTTATTCTTTCCTTTTTGTTTCCAGAAGGCACACAAAACCTCACTTGAAAGATTTACTCCACTCGTGACTTTCACGTTCGCAGAAACAGCCCTAACCGAAACAATTCCTCTTCTGCAGTCCTTTAAGGATCTTTAAGGGCTTTTTCATCGTTAGTGTTTTTACCAGGATCAAGTATACATAAACAAAAGATATTGCGTTTATGTCTTAGATATTATAAGAAATGTTTCTTGACTAACATATGTTAGACTTGACATTTTATGTTATTTTAAATTAGGTGATTTTTATTTATCCTTATAAAAAAAACTAACGTAACTAACTTGAAACTTTGCTTGACGAATACTAAATTAACCCTTATCCAAGCGAGATGGAGATAAAAAACTTTTATTGAATTTTATGTATCTGAATTTATTTAGAAGTATGTTTCCTTAATTATTTTTCTATGCCCTTCAATATTTCCCAGATAATAGAAGTCAAGCTGACGTCATATATAATGGTTACAAATCGGAAAAGTACCTAGCTTCTTCAGAGGTTCCACAAGCTTCTAATCTAGGTCCATTATTGTTCTTGTTATTTATTAACAATCTGTGTGAATCAATTTCTGCACCATGTTTATGTTATGCCGATGATTTAAAGATTTATTTACTGATACGCGACCTTAATGATTGTCATTTTCTGTAGAGTGAACTGAATCGTGTACATGAATGGTGTAATGCAAATCATTTGAATCTTAATGCCAATAAGTGCAAAGTAGTTAGTTATTCTAGGAAACAGTCCAATATATACCATCCTTATATTATCGATGGAAATGAACTTGAACGTTCGAATAAAATTAAAGACACTGGAGTTACATTTGACTATAAACTCACCTTTGTTGAACATATTAATTTAAATGGTAAAGAAGCACTTAAATCTTATGGATTCATAATTAGAAATAGTCGAAATCTCACTAATACTAAGGCAATTAAATTACTTTATTACACTTTTGTACGCTGTAAACTGGAATATGCCTCTATCATTATTTGATCACCTTTTTATAATGTACACATCCAAATTATAGAGCAGGTGCAGGGTAAACTTTTTAAAAAATTTTCTTTCAAAATTAACGGTATATATTCCAAGAGAGGCATCAGCAATAGTGAGTTGGGTAGCGGTTTGGATGTAGTATCAGTAGAATCTAAACGAATTAATGCCTCCCTAATATTCCTATACCAGCTACTACATTATCTCATTGACTGCCCTGATATTCTTCGACAAATAAATTTTAACGTTCCATCTTATCCAGTGAGAAATTCGATTACGTTCAGAAATACACAAGCTAGAACTAATCTTATGGTAAATTCTCCTCTATTTCTCATGTGCAACTATTATAATTCCGCGATCTATTATAATCTATTATAATCTATTATATGTGCTTACGCGATATATTTCACTGCAGTTTAAAGCAGCTTACTAGGATGGCTGAGATTTACCTAGGTGATTGAGTCGTTTCTTTATGTTAAAGTAAAATACTAGAAAAATGTGGTATTTAGTTAGTACCTATGAATTATTAATATTTCATTAACTTTAGTATTGTATTTTGTCCTATAAATGGATTCTGTTGGACAATAAACCGCTATTATAATTAATATAGTCATGAGCTATTCAAAATATTCATTATCATTTTTGAAATTATTGTATATTAACCTAAAATCTAAATTTTTGTTACAGAAGTTAATCTGGCAGTCAGGCAATGTTTTTGCGGATTATCTGAATTTTTTATTTTTATTGTTTTTTTAAATTCATGCCCAAACTATTGAAAATTGGACCCGAAAAACATTAAAATTTTTCGGAATTTATAGTTGTTTATGTGCATTTTACGTTTTTGTGTATTTTCCCACTCATAAGGCAACGCCTGGAAGATGAAATCAACAACGGATTAATGAATGTTAAAGAACAAATTCTGCAAAATACTGAGATGGATATCTTAGATATTGAAAGAAAGACGTCGTCAATATAAGAACAAAGATAATCAGATGTACAAAAAAGTGGATAAACAAAAATACAGAATTAAGAAAGCGAAAGAACAATGGCTAAAAGAACAATGCGCAGAAATATAAGAATACCAGAGAAGACATGATAGTTTTAACACACATAAAAAAATTAAAGAATTAACTCGCAACAATAGAACAAGAAAACCGGGAGTACTGAAAGATGCAAATGGGAAACTTGTGTTGAATAATAACGACAAATTAAAGAGATGGACAGTATACATCAATAAAATGTTCAAAGATAATAAAACAGAATAGGTGGAGATAGAAGTAGAAGAGGATATGGTTTTAAAGATATTAAAAGAGGAAATTAAAATGGCATTAAACAAAAGAGAACATTTACCAGAACAACAATATGGAAGTCAGAATAGATGACCAGCTTACAGATCCAATAGATATGGGCAATGGAATAAGACAAGGAGACTCGCTTAGTCCAACGCTATTCAATCTAATCATGGATGAAATTATCAATACTATTAATAAAGGAAGATGATACAAAATGGGGAACAAAGAAATCAGAATACTCTGCTATGCAGATGATGCGGCCCTAATTTCATCCAATGAAGACGATCTACAAAGACTAATCCATAGATTCAACACAAGGGCAAAGGACTTTAATATGGTGATCTCTACATAGAAAACTAAAACAATTGTAATCAGTAAAGAACCAATTAGATGTAAACTGGAAATCGACGGTGTCAGCATTGAGCAAGTAATGGAGACAAATTACCTAGGAATTACACTGTCTAGCTACGGTGATGTGGAGAAGGAAGTAAAAAATGAAGTACAAAAGGCTAATAAAATAGCAGGTTGTCTTAATAACACGATATGGCGCAATTCCCACATTAATACCGGCGTAAAATCAAGAATCTACAAAGCAACAATAAGACCAATAATGACATACACTTCAGAGACAAGACCGGATAGCTCCAAAACTCAGCAACTACTAGAAACAGCGGAGATGCGTTTACTGAGGAGAATTACAGGAAACGCACTGAGGGATCGAATGAGGAGTGAAGAGATCAGAAGAAAATGCAATATACCAGAAATAAATGAGTGGACACTGAGCAGAAAAAAGGAATGGAACGAACACATAAACAGAATGGAAGAGACCCGATTAGTCAGAATAGCGAGGGACAAATCACCAAAAGGTAGAAGAAGTATCGGGCGAACACGCAAAAGATGGAGTGATAACCTCTAATAGAGGCATTAATCGACATTGAACAAGCATTTTGCTTATAAAAAAAAAAGAAGAAGATTAAACAAAAGGAAAAATGGTAAAGCATTAGGTCCAGACGAAATCCCTATAGAAATCTTAAAATGCATAATTGATGAAACCTTAGACATTATAGTAGACTTATTTAACTCAGTATACAAAACAGGACACATACCGAAACAATGGTTACTCTCCACCTTTTGTGCTATCCCTAAAAATATAAACTCCAAATATTGCAGTGAATACAGAACAATATCACTAATAAGTCACATTCTCAAATTATTCCTTAAAATAATACATGGTCGTATAAATAAAAAACTGGAAGAAAGTAAGACATGAAAAATTAGTCCAAATTCCAAAAACAAAAACATAGACCATAGGGACTTACGAATAATAACAAACCTCCACTGGAATCAAAGAGCACAAATCGTACTAGATAACGAACTTAGTTCAGAAATTGAAATAAGGAGATAAGTTAGGCAGGGATGTATTATGTTCCCATTATTATTTAATGTACATAGTGAAACCATTTTTGAAGAAGCATTACTATCAAAGTGAAGGAATAATAATTAACGGAAGATCTATTAACAACATAAGATATGCAGATGACATCGTGATTATGGCAAGCTCTGCTGAACAACTTCAATTACTGCTAAACAAAACAAACAGTTTATGTGAAAAATATGGACTAAAAATGAATATAAAAAACTACACATACATGATAATAACAAAGAAAACCAATATACCAACAAACATACATAGATCATAGATTTTTATATATAACATACAGTTTGATTTTATAACAGAGAGTTTTATCTTAGTGGTTAGTGTTTTTTAATATCAAAGAGGTCAAAAAAGGTGAAACGGTCAATACCACTTTTTTAATGTAACGAAATGTTTATTATCCATGTTATCGAGATTATTTTATAAGTTTAAATAATATTATTTTGTTGAATCAACTTTTATAGAACCTTTGATATTACCTCATAATAATAGTAATTTAAAAATAAATATATTAAAATAAATACATAATAATAACAATAAAGTTTTCATCTAATAAATACTTAAGATTACAAAATCATTTTAATCCTATCTCAGATCAGAACTGAGAGTAAGAGCACCGAGATGCTACGTGTTTTCGATATTGCAATATGCACTTGAAAGCTGGACATTGAAGCAAGAACACATAAATAAGTTATTATTATTATTATAATATAAGCGAGGGCAGAGGAACTAAGTCCCTATTATGCCCAAAAACAAAGAAATTTCATTTATCACCTACTAGTAAATAACAAAAATTACAACTAAAAGAAATAAAATTACAATTTTTGGTTTAAAAGGAAAACAATATTTTAACTATAATATAAAACTGTCGAGTCTGTTTTTGAACGAGTTGGTAGAGGAAGCGGAGACAATGTTATCGTTAAGGTTATTCCAGCACTCAAAAACTCTATTTGGAAGAAAGTTCTGTCTTTGTCTTATAGAAAAATTTTCTTTCTTTAGTTTATATTGATGACCTCTGAGGCGTTCATCTTGGTTTATGATAAATATTTCATCGAGGTTTCCAAAATTAAATTTTAGTATTTTGAATGTTGTAATTAAGTCTCCACGTTGTCGGCGAAGTTCAAAAGTAGTTAGGTTAGCCATACTAAGTCTTTCTGCATAAGACGGTCTTCTCGGTCCCAAAGAAATTCGAGTGGCTTTTCTTTGAACGTTTTCCAACAGAGTCTTGTCTCGAACCAGATCGGGATACCACGTTGGTCCAGCGTATTCAAGTATGGGTCTTACGTACAGAGTGTAAAGTTTGCAAAACGATTGAAACTCCCGAAAAACACCTCCGAATAAGATACAGTCTGGAGTTTGCACGTTTACAAATAGAGGTAATATGATCGGACCAAGTTAGGCTGCTGTTCACAATAACACCAAGATCGTTATACGAAAACACAGATTCTAATGGCTGCCCGTTAACAAAGTACGGCACAAGTGGGTTATTTTTGCCAATTCGAAGCACTACACATTTTTCCGCGTTTAAGGGTAGTAACCACTGGGAACACTAAGTTAAAATAGAGTCCAAGTCCATTTGGAGGGTTAGCTGGTTTGTGTTTGGATTGGCATATATTTTTGTGTCGTCAGCGTAAAACGATATTTTACTTTTGACATAACAAGGAATATCGCTGGTGTAAACCGTAAAAAGCAGAGGTCCAAGGACAGAACCCTGAGGCACTCCACTTTCCACTAACCTGTCCTGTGAGAAAGATTCGCCAACTCTAACTTTGTAATATCGATCTGTCAGGAAATCATCTATCCAACGAAGTAAAGTACCGCGAACTCCGAAATGTTCTAGCTTTTGTAGAAGTCTGCGCTTAGGTACACGGTCAAAGGCTTTAGAAAAATCTAGATAAACAACGTCGACCGGCTGCGAACTGTTAAGGGATGAGGTCCAGTCGTTAACACAATGTAGAAGATTGGTAAGAGTAGAGCGACCAGAGACAAATCCATGTTGTTGTGTTGGAATAACATGTTCCTGGAGAAGGAATTTGGTCATCTCTTCGGAAATAATGGCTTCCATAACTTTGGCAACTACTGGCAGCAAGCTAATCAGACGATCATTGTTGGGGTCGAGTTTGTTGCCTTTTTTAAAAATAGGGGTAACGGAAGCTAGTTTTCAACTAGGGGGTAAGGAGTTTTGGATGAGAAGGTTTGCATAATTAACGTTAAGGGTATTGCAAGCGTGTCTGCGCACCTTTTTAACAGTTTTGGTGTTAAACCATCTAAACCAGGTGAAGCGGCCGTGCAAAGTTTAATTAAGTGTTGTTTGACATGATCCACTGTGAATTCAACTTGCTGTAAGGATGCGCCGACACGATTATAGTTAACAGCGGGTAGATAACCATCATTTAATTCTTTAGTAAAAACCTGTGAAAATGCTAAAGAGAGAGTTTCGGAAGATATTTTGTCAGAAGAGCATAAAGTCTGGTTAGATTTTTGAAGTAGCGGAATGGAAACTTTAGATGTCATGGAGGAACGTATGTATTTATAGACTTTTTTAATGTTACCACTTTCAATAACGTTTGCTTCAAAATTTTGTCTTAGAGTTTTTAGAGATGTTTTTAAGTTATTTGAAAATCTGCGGTGGTTTTGGAAATCACTAAGAAGCCCGGTGTGTTTAAATTTTCGCCATAGATGTCGTTTGTGATTAATTTGTTTAATTGCTGTTCGATTTATCCAGGGTTTGAGGTTGTAACTCTTACGGAAAATAGTATTTGTAGAAATTATATTGTGGACTTTGTCGAGAAATGCAGTCCACATTAATGAGGGGTCGTTTAAGTCTGCAAAAAATAAATGCCAGTCGATTTGAGAGAGTTCAGTGTCAACTTCAGAAAAGTCGTTAGTAGCATATGTTACAATGTTATTTTTGCGGGGTAATATTTGATTGAACTGGATGTGAGCCGTTATAACTGCATGATCTGACTTTCCCACGGGAGAACTGACTTCGAGAGATGAAATTAGCTGTTCGTCATTAATAAGCACTAGATCTAAAGTAGAAGGTTGGTTATTATTCCTAAATCTAGTAGGTTCTGTAATGAGTTGTATCAGGTTTGAATTTACTACAAAGCTTTTAAATAAATTATGAGCGTTTTCGGCGTCAGATAATGAAGTTATTGGCCAGGTGATCTCTGGGAAATTAAAATCTCCAGTAATGATAAGGTTATCAAGAGATGATAGTTCTTCAAGTTTTGTAAAGAAAACATTATCGTGTGCAAGTAGTGTATTGGGTGGACGATATATACATACTAGATTACGGCAAAAAGAATTTTTAGTAACAGATAAGTGAATTGCATCTATTCCAGTAATATCTATTAGCTTAAGGTTAATTTTGAAAGTTATGGTAATAATATTGGATAAATAAATGCATACACCGCCACCCACACGATTTTCTCTGTCTTTACGATAAATTGTATAACCATTTATATTAACAGAGGAGTCAGGAATTGTGGGTTTGAGCCAGGATTCGGCAATACAGATAAAGTCCGGTTTAAGAAGTTGAACTGTGCAAACAAATTCGTCAAACTTAGCAGCAAGTGAATCTTAATTAGTATATAGAAATAGCCAGTCATTAAATTTGTTGGTAGAAAAATTATGAACGAAATTTCATGATTCTGGGAGTGCCATTGATGTATTTAATAGTTAAATCACGTTCACCGTTATTTTTGCGAGTTTCTAGCTCACTTCGGAGTTCTTTTAAACGTACTTGTTGGATGGGCGTCTTGTCGTCAATTATTGAGAATTTTTCCGTGGCTTTGTTTTCCAGAAGTTTGGCTTTATTTCTCAGAATATCTTTAACTTGGTATTCCGAACCCATCACTACCTTTATCATTCGGGGAAATCGTTGATTTGCTTTGCCGACTCTGTAGAAGGTGATTTGCTTTTCCTGGCAGCCAACAGTATCCAAAACAAGCTTCACCTTATTCGCGTCATCATCTTTTCTGCGTTGTACATCCCCAGAGGAAGATTCTGTTACGCCTCTAATTAGAATATTTTTAGCGCATGTTATACGATCTACAGCTTCGTTAGCGATATTATCCGTGAATTCGGTAGACTTAAATAAATTAATCTGGCTGAGCTTATCGTTTAACTCAGTTATTTTATTATCAAAATCATCAATTTTCGGGTGACGCGATCCTCCGATGAAAGGTCGGTGCATGTGATATGTATTCGAGCAGTTCGAATAAAAAGAGGTGGACGGCATTGTCCGGTTTTTTGTGTATGTAATTAGTATTTGGTTTTATAATAATATATTGTGGAATGATATTCACAGTAATTATTCGCTGTAACTGCACTTTTTACACAAAATTTTTACAAAAACTACTGACTATTGATATATGGAACAATCATGCAAAATTTCTTTGCGAAATAATTATTTTCTACAGAATAATCGTGAAAATCAATACGAGCACAAAATTTTACGTGTGTCGTCAACCAACTAGCAGGTTGTACTGTTACAGTCCTTTGAAATGTGAGATAAGAGGAGGAAGGAGTATAGGAAGAAGGAGAGTGTCATGGTTGAAGAATTTAAGGGACTGGCTTAAATGCAATTTTATAAAACTCTTCAGAGCAACAGTAGATAAAGTAAAGATAGTAATGATGATATCCAACCTCCGATTGGGAGACGGCACTTTAAGAAAAAGTATGTGCCAAGTATTTTACGGAAGTTTGAATCAAAAAAAGCATTTTTTTATAATTTGTTTAAAAGTTGTTAAATAAATAAATAATAAATAGTTTGTTATATTAAAAACAACTCCTACAGCAGCGTTGGAAATTCTGCTCAATCTACCACCACCACTTTATACAGGGCGAAGTCAGATCAGTGATGCACAAATTAATCATAGTCAGCGATGTATAAGCCTAAATCATTGTGCTGACAACAGAAAGGTAATAAAGGAACTAAACACCGATATTGTGATGGGACAACCTATCGATGCAACAGCTAGGAGATATAACTTTAACAATAAGTTTACAATGATTCATTCCAGTCTTCCCTGCCTTCCCCCAGGCACAGAAAACTGAAATAAAGGTGTACCCATACAAGTTGCTGATACCTGGTACGCGGATGGCTCAAAAACATCGGAGGGTGTGAGAGCCGGCATACTGGGGACAAATCAATTGATACATTACCCGGTAAGTCTACCTAAGATGTGACAGTTTTTCAGGCAAAAATAACGGCAATTCCAATTCCAAACGACAGTTGCCATCTTCATAGGTAGTCGGGCAGCGCTTAAGGCACTCAATTCTGTAGAGGTCAATTCAAAGCTAGTATGGGATTGTGTATGTGCCCTAAATAAAGTAAACCGTAGCAAGCTTACGCTAGCCTGAATACTGGGGCACGACGTTCATAAGAGCAATGAAAAAGCAGACGAAATGGCCAAACAAGGCTCATCGATGCCATTCCTTGGACCAGAACTCTTCTGCGGTGTTGCAAAGACAGTAACAAGAATGGCTACAAGGAAGTGGGTAGCTCACAAATCTCTGAAAAGGAATTCACCTTTTATTCGCCAAAATTTACGGTAAACCTAATAAACAAAGACAGTAAAACAGTCAAAGCCACAGTAGGTCTTCTAACAGGACACTGTAATATTGTTCTGAAGCTATTTTCTTGTGGCATTGTAAATTAATTACTATTAAACTGGGAATAAGCCACAATTAAAGATAAAAATACGTTTATTGACGTTTCAATTTCCACTTCGGAAATCGTTCTCAAAATACAAACAGTAAATTTACTGTTTGTATTTTGAGAATGATTTCCGAAGTGGAAATTAAAACGTCAATAAACGTATTTTTATCTTTAATTGTGGCTTATTCCCAGTTTAATAGTAATTAATAGGACACTGTAAGCTGAATAGGCACTCGGAGCTGATGGGATTATCAGATGATGACCTGTGCAGATTCTGTCACCTACAAAAATAAACAGCAGAGCACATTATAAGTAAGTGTAACAGCTTATGTGCGGTTCTTTGCATTAGGAGAAGAAAATCCACCGGCAAATAGCTACATGGAAGATACAGTCTTGAAGCTATTAGATTTTTTAAAAAGGGTCAGCCTAGAAAATGTTATCTAAGACTAGAGGACTACAATAGATCTGAAAAGGTCGCAGTGAAATAAACCAAAAGGTCACCTATCTAAATCTATCTATCTACTAGGTTGTTATGGAAAATTTTCCATTGAGAAAAATCTTAAATTTTCATTTTAAATTTTATATTTTTAAAGCAATGAATAATAAAAAAGACGCCAAAATCTCTACAGGAAACGTATTGCTTTGTTTATATAGTGGCTCTTAACAGGCTCTTTTTTTTTGCTTATTATCCTGTAATAATAAAGAATCAAAATTTTTGTATGGATTTTGACGTTTCATACAGAGTGAACTTAACCTGACATTAAAAATGAATATCGATTGGGAGCTATGTCCACAATTTAACGACGTACTCCTTATCTATTTTATCAACAATTTGTTTGAAACACTTATACTGCAAATCATTATACAGTAGTACCTGCTTAATTCGAACTTCGTTAATTCGAAATCTTCTTTAATTCGAATTTTTATTCTGGTTCCTAGCATTTCCTATATAAGTAATGTTAAAAAGTCGTGGATAATTCGAATTATATTTTGGATAACTCGAACTTTTCTACAAGTTAAAAATGCCAATTTCATGCTAAAATTTCCGCTAAAAGAGGTAGTATTCTTTTCTGTTCTAACGTGCCACTTGTTTCAAGGCCACTGTACATTGTACCCGTACCAGTCACCTCAATTCTAGCCATCTGGCACGCTTCTTCAGTTAAGATGCGTTGGCGTTGCAATTGCAATCACCGCAAATCACGTCAAGTCACTTCAAGTCACTTCGTATTGAGTAAAGATGTCGTCGCATGGTAATACGAAAACATACAAAACTTTAACGTTATCGGAAAAAATAGCGGCAATTAGAGAAGTAGAAAAGAGGACGAAGAAAAAATCTGAGATTGCCAGGGACTTTGGAATTCCTCCTAGCATTCAACAGTGAAAGTGAGTGCGGTAAAGATCGAAAAAGGTTAAGGGAGCCAGAAAATCCAAATTTAGACAGTTGTGTGTTAAAATGGTTCAAACAAGCTAGGGATAAGAAGATTCCCGTGAGTGGTCCCCTTATAAGAAGCAAACTGAACAATTTGCTATTGAAATGGGGAAAAACAATTTTAAGGCGAGTACAGGGTGGCTCGACGGCTTTAAAGAACGCAACAAAATTTCTTTCAAATCCATTTGTGGAGAAAGTGGGACCGTTAATCAGCAAGAAGCCAACCAGTGGAAAAAAATTTGGAAGAGATGATTCAGGGTATAGATGAAAGAGATATCTTTAATGTTGACGAGAATGGTCTCTTTTTTAAATGCACTCCTGACAAAATGCTAGCATTTAAAAATGAAAAATGTCACGGAGGAAAACTAAGTAAAGAAAGATTAACTCTCCTAATTGGTGCAAACATGGACGGATCAGAAAGACTGCCTCTACTGATGACTGGCAAGTCGGCTAATCCGCGTTGTTTTAAGAACGTCAAGTCAAAACCAGTGGAATATGTAAGCAGCGCAAAAGCTTGGATGACTAGTGATCTTTTCGAGAACTGGCTGAAAAAATTAAACAAAAAGTTCATAAAAGAAAAAAGAAAAGTTATTTTGTTTATTGACAATTGTACACACACTATCCCACTGATGGAAAATTTATTTATTTTCCTGCTAACATGACTTCAGTTCTCCAGCTTATGGACCAGGGTGTCATAAAAATTTTTAAATATTTTTACAGACGTTTTTTGGTTGAAAACATAATGATGGAAGATTGCGACACCCTTAAAATAAAGTTAGACATTCTACAAGCATCTCGAATATGTAAGAAAGCTTGGGACCAAGTAACACCCGAAACGATCAAACACTGTTTCAAAAGAGCTGGTTTCATAAAAAAGGAGGAGAACACAGACGACAATTTAACAGAAGAGCTGCTTTCAGTTGACTGCTGGGGGGACATCATTTCTGATTCTGCCATCTCTTATGAAGATTTTGTCAACGTGGATGAAGATGTTGCAGTGTGTGGTGAAATAACCGATACAGAGATCATCGCTGAAGTGCTTAAGGACAATGATGAAAAACAAGAGAGTGATGAAGACGACGCATCATCAGTTGCGGGAGAAATACATGTTCCGAGTGCGGCCGAAGCAACACACCATATTACGCAACTTAAACGGTACTTCGAAAGTAAAAATGATGTAAGTCACTCTATTTTTAGTTCACTGAACATCTAAGAATCGTTTGTCATTACCGAGATGTTAAATTCTAAAAAGCAGCTAAAAATTTTGGATTTCTTTAGGAAAAATTAGTCTATTTTCATTAATTGTAACAAATATGTATTCTTATTTTCAATAAATTGTTTGAGACAAAATGTTTTATTTTTTTAATGATGCGTTCTTACTGGGAATTTTTGATCTGCGATTGTTTCGGCTAAGATTTGGCCAAAAATACCAATGAGAAAACCTACAAATGATAAAAATCGACAATAATTGACCATTTGTTATAGCTTGCAAATACTTTAATTGGTATTCTGGCCTAATTTTGTTGGCCCATTTTTTTCGATTGACAAAATTCGGGCAAAAAATAGTAACGAAAACATCTGCAAGCGATAAAAAATGGTCAACTATTGTTGATTTTTATCATTTGTATATGTTTTTGTAGGCATCTTTGATTTTTGTGGATATATTTTTAATTCGAATTTTTGGATAATTCGAATTTTTTTAACGGTCCCTTGAGGTTCGAATTATCCAAGTTTCACTGTACTTACGTAGCAAATATCTGGAACTGTTAATTAATAATAAGAAATGAAGCTACCATTAATTTATTAATATAAATTAACAAACAAAAGAATATTTATAATATAAGTTTTATTTATATTATGTGCTGCAAACACATACTGCATGTTGTGGCCAATGGCTGCACAGGCATTTACCAAAAGCCATAGCTGCATCTTCAGGGCTTCCTGGAGCTCGAACGCCGCAGGAATCAACAATTTCTTTAATTTTCAATTCATTGTTTGAAACTTCTTCCAAGTCGCTTCTTAATCTCTCAACTGAAATGTCACCATTTTCGTATTGTAATCCGGCATTTATGTTCATACAGAGTGTATGCTTCGCCATATTGGGAACTTCAATCTTTCCAAATTCTTGAAGTCTCTCGAGGTACTCGTTGACATGTGATTCGGCATTTGCTTGACATACGGCATGGATCCGTTTGGCGTCTTTGAATTTAAAAATATTTGGTCGGGAATATATCTGTAATAGACGACATTGTAGTTGAATTGTAAAAGAGTTTAGAATAAAAATCTTGTTATTTTTAATCCAATTGACAAATACTTTATATATATAATATTTTGTAATATGTAGCTTTATATATTACAATTTGCGGATGACCACATCTTGGCACAAGACAAGAATGACTTACAAGAAAATATAAGCAGAATATAAAAGAAGAAATACTAAACAAACACAAGGAAGATATTTACACAAGGAAGATAAATACAAAAACAAACTATTTGTATATGTGAATTTGACATATTAAGACTGCAATAATTACCGATTAACAATAACTCTATGTACGTACAAAACATTACAACGAGATATACGAAGAAAGATCAGAGAAGCCAAACAGAAAGAACTGAAGAAAAAATGCCAAGAAATCGAAATTCTACAAAGGAAATACGACGACTTCAACGTGCATAAAAAGGTAAGAGAAATTACAACAGAAGAGTAAGCAAACTTATTAATGACAACTGATAGGTAACCGTGGACAAAGAAAGTATTGATAATACCTGGAAAAATTACATACGAAATTTTATTACATACATTACATACATCCTCCAAGACCAGAGACTTGCTTATAAAGAGGAAGAAGAAGAAAAAGAAGAAGAAGAAAAAATATGACAATAATAAATACATTTTTTTAAACGCAAGGTAAATTTATTTAGAAAAATACGCTACCTGACAAGAGACTTGAGAGCCACAACTTGGGCCATTGAAGATAACACTGGAACCCTGAGAACAAACAGAGAAGACATAGCAGAGACATGGAGATCGTATTGCAGGGACGTATATAAAGATTATCAACGCCAAGAGCTTGTTAGCCAAATCTCTGACGAGGTGGAAGAAGAACCTGATATACTCGAAAATGAAGTAAGACAGGCTATCAACAAGCTCAAATAGCAGAAATGCTTAAAGCCAAAAAAGAAACCGGCGTAAAGTTACTTCATCTACTCTGTAACCAAATATGGCATTCCAAACAATGGCCTGAAGACTGGACAAAATCTACAATAACGACCATACATAAAAAAGGCAGCTTCCATAAATTCGACAATTATAGAACTACCTCTCTTATATCACATGCCAGCAAGATAATGCTACATATAATCAATTAGAGACTGAAAACATTCCTTCAAAGAGAAATTCCACAAGAGCAAACTGGATTTACCAAAGGTAGAGGCACTCGAGAACACCTGCTGAATATAAGACAGATAATCGAGAAATCTAGGGAATTCAACATCCCACTATACATCTGTTTTATAGATTACCGTAAAGCGTTCGACAGGGTCAAGTTGAGACACTTATGGCGAATACTAAAAGAAGTAGGCGTCACAACATCTAATTACGCTTATAACTGAACTATATTAACACACTTCTGAATCAGTTAAAGTACTTGACACACTTTCGAACGAGTTTCATTCAGAACGGGGTGTCAGACAAGGATGTATACTATCTCCACAATTATTCAACATATATGGGGAGTATATTATGCGAAGAGCACTTGAAGGATGAGAAAAGGGCATCTCAATAAATGGTCATAATCTAAACAACCTACGTTTCGCAGATGACACGCAGATTCTTGCAAATAGTCAAGCAGAGCTGATGGAACTTATACGACTGATCGAAAACGAAAGTCAAATATTTGGTCTGCAATTAAACATATCAAGGACAAAGATCATGATAGTGGATAGACTACACAACAATCATCCACACATAACCACAATTGACCGATTCGAGGTTGTAAGCTCATACTTATATCTGGGATCATTAATCACAAACACAGGGTCATTACAAGAAGAGATTAAACGTAGATGTGATCTAGCAAAAGTTGCCACAGCAAAAATGACCAAAATATGGAAGGACTGTCAAATTTCAAGAGCGATAAAGATGAGGTTGATCAACTGCTTAATATTCCCAATACTGACCTATGGATGTGAATCTTCGACTCTGAGACAATCGGAGAGAAGAAAGATAGACGCCACTGAAATGTTCTGTTGGAGACGAATGTTACGAATTCCTTGGACCGACCGTAGAACAAATAATTCAATTTTAAGAGAGCTAAAAGTTAGCCAACGACTCTCTAGTAAAGTCCATCTCCAACAATTAAAATATTTTGGGCATGTTATGAGAGCAAACACAGAAAACATGGAAAGACTCATAATACAAGGAAAGGTAGAAGGCCGAAGATCACGAGGAAGATCCCCAACAAGATGGATAAATCAAATTACAGGAATATGCCAAAGACCTATGCATAATTAAAAGAAATGACCAGAGACAGACGATCTCTGGAGACGGACAATACACGACATCACGTCGACCACTACACTTCCCCTGGGGGGTCAGGATTGAAGAGCGAGAGAGAGAGAGAGAGATTACATTAGGAAATAAAGAATTGGCAAAAATATTTGAGAAAAAAGGGAACAAACAATAAAATAAACACAAGACAATAATTATACAAAGAACCTATGGAACAACTACAAGGATCTGCTACTGGATGCAGCTAAGATAGTATATGGAACATGTTAAAAAAACTCAACAGAGAATCAGGCAACATGGTGGTCCGAAGAAATAAAAAAGCAAGTAAACGTGAGGAAAATGCATGGAAACAATATCTGAAAGACAAAACAAATGGGAAGTACTATAAATAAATGAATTAAAAAAAAAGGAAAAAATATTGGTAACAGAAGCAAATAGACACAATTGCGAAAAGTTCTAAGAGAAAATGAAAGCAAAAGTAACCAAAAGCTATTCTACAGAACCACAAAGACGATAAAAACACAAAAAACATTAAATATACAGCATTAAAAATAAAAATGAAAAATTAATAAAGGAAAAATAGTGATAATTGTCAATCTGCAAGAGGAGATTAAACTTGAAGAAGAAAAATATGTTACTTTACTTACTTTATATATGTTACTTTATTAAAAAATTTTAAAAAAATAGTTAACAACTTACCCTATTTACAAAGCAGACAAATACTAGTAATAGTAAAGTGATCTTCATACTTAAGTTTGTTAATTACGAATTATAAAAGACAATGCTTCAGAGTCAAGCGCTGAAGAACACTATAGAGACGGATATTTATATTTAAGATCGTTCAAACATATTTACATTATTCAACAGTCAATATCAAGTTTAATACTCTCAATATGTTTAAATTTTAAAAGATAATAAAAGAGATCATTATGGTTGCATCTACTGGATAAAGGTTAACTTTACAGTAATATTATATGACTATTCTAATGTATTACAAATATTAGTTGGAGGATTTGTTTTATTTTTTCAACGTTACTTTTATTACATAATTTTTCATCTGATTTTTAAATTGAGAATGTAAGGCTAATTATATGTTAAAAACCATTTTTTTATACACGAGAAGAGAGAGAGAGATTCAAAATTTATCCAGTAAATTGTAAAAGTGGACATTAAAGACAAACAATACAAAGAACAAGCAGAGCTGGACAATCCACTATAGCTAATGATTTACATTGAAAATCACCGTAGGAAAATGAGTACAGAGAAGTAGAGAAACTCAAATAGCCATAGACCTGGATTTTTTTTATTTAACTCATGACATACAAAACAAATTCCCTGGAGATGACGGAGTAGTTATCGAAGCTTATAGAGGGGGGTCTGAAATCTTTAAAAGACATCTCAGTCCAGGACGCCGCCTGACTGACCTTAGTGCAGGATTCGTTCTTCGTACTTCCGGCGATAGTTCCCGGGGTACTTTAAAATGCCCTCTCGTCGCCGAGGCTACGCCGAATGACCCTCCTCTGTCATCCAGCGATCCGGAAGCGGAATGGCCGCTGTAAGGCCGGCATCACTTCCGAAGCACTGCCTTTATTCATTCATTCTCCATTCATACACATCCACACTACTAGTTCGGCATCATTTCCAGGAGGGCATTTCCTCCTTCCCCACAGCCAAACTCACGCATTCTAACTCAAAAAGTGTGACCCACTGTTCTAACTTCACCTTTCAGCATCATTCACTCTACCTTTACCGTTGGTCCAGCTGTCTTTCTTCCTCTTCCTTTTTTTTTTTTTGATCACTGCACGGATATAACTGTGTATGTTAATCCAACCTAATTTATTTTCAATCATTCTCTCAATCATTTCTCTCACTGTAACAAAATTCACACCTGTCTCTCTCTCCATTCTGTTCCTTTCCACTATCCATCTGCTGCAATCTAACATCGTATGTGTCACAGTGTCTGAGTATCCACAATATAGGCATTCATCTGTATCAGCCTTACAGATCCTATAAAGGTAGGCCCTAAAACACCCGTGTCCTGTGAGCACCTGCGTCAGGAAATAATCCAATGGCCTGTGGCCACAGTCCACCCAAGCTCTTATGTTAGGGATCAGCATTTTCGTCCACTGTGCCACATCCTCCGTATTGTTCTATTCGTCTTGCCATCTTTCAACTGACCTTTCCCTTACCTGTCTTCTCTCAGCCAGAGTAAGGTTTGGGCCTCTTCTCTCATAAAGCTCTTTTTTTTCCACCGCCAAAACATGCAACGGAACACATCCAGTGATGGTCCATAAGGCTGCCGCAGACACAGTCCTGTAGGCGCATGCCACTCGCAACAGACTTGTTCTATCTACTCGTTTCATAAGACTCCTATAGGCCGTTATCTCTACCGCCTCGTTCCAGACTGGTGCCGCGTAGAGGACGATAGACTGTACAACACCGTGTAAGACCCTCCTCCTTTCGGATTTGGGTCCTCCAATGTTCGGCATCACTCTCCCCAACGCAGCCGCACTATTCGCTGTCTTTCGGACCACCTACCGAACGTGCTCCCCCCATTTTCCATTCTGGTGCAATGTTACTCCTAGATACTTTACTTGTTTCTTGGGTGTTAGACATACTTCCGCACATTTTAATTCAACACCTTGCCTGTTCCTTGTCCCCTTCAGAATACCTGACCTCTCAATCATGTCGTCTATGCGTACTCGCAGCATCCTTTCATATAGCTTACTGATGCATGGAAGAAGACAGATGGGGCGATACTTTTCCCTAGCTTTGGGAAGCAGTATTAACCTCGATGTCCTCTAAGGCTCAGGAAAGGTTTGTGCTTCCAGCAATGCATTCATGTGTTCCAGAAGCCACGCAGGCTCCACCCGTCCTAGACCCTTTACCGCCTCAGGTGGTATCTGATCCAGTCCGGGGGACCTACGAGTCTTGAGTGAACCCAATGCCTTGACAAGTTCATCCATGGTAAAGGGTACAGCCCACTCAGCTCCTTCATCCCTCCGTACACCATGACATCTGCCCTCCGGAAAGAGCTCTCTTGTTACCTCAAGCTTCTTGTCCATAGGCATTTCGTAAGGAGGATACGCATGGAATTTCTTCATAACGATCTTGTATCCCTGACCCCAGATGTCCTCATCCAGTTTTTCACACAGCTCTTTCCAGTGCCTTCTTTTTTCTGTACGAATTTTCCTGTACAGTTCCCTCTTCCTTGCGCGGTAGTCTTCCTCGATCTCCTCGATGACCTCAGGCTTAGGCCTAGCTGTTTAGCAAACGCATCTACCAAGGAAAGACTCCTTTTATTGGAACAATGTAGTCATTATTTTATTATACAAGCAAGGAGAAATAACAGATCTAAAAATACAGTCCTAACGACCACTTACTAGTGATAAAGAACCTCAGAATACAAAAAGTCTTTGGAATACAACAAACCATTACCACTGATATTTGTATGAACTATGAGAAAGTATTCGATACCATAAGCTATCAGAAAATGTTACAAGCATTGACAGATTGCCGAATAGACCATAGCTACACTAACTTAATCAAATATATCTACCAAAATGCCACAGCTTGCGAAAGACTATCTGGTCAAGAAAAAAATAAATTTTGTATACAGACGAGGAGTACGGCAAGAAGACACGTTCTATCCAAAGCTGTTCACGATGCTCTTAGAACATACTTGTAGGAAGGCACATCTAAACGAGCATGGTATCAACATAAATGGAGATAAGCTCAGTCATTTAAGATTTGCAGGTCACATCGTCCTTATAGCCGATCGTATGGATATATAAGAACTTAGGACATGAAATTCGGTTGGGCAGAGATAACCAGACATGTTAGCTCCCACGTCGCATAGGATTAGTCTAAGCAGCGTTTAATAAATTCAACTATGCATTTAAATCGGATATGAGGAGTTCTACAAAAATTCGCACCTTAACTGGAGCCAAATATGGTGATATTGCAATTTGCTGCCCGTACCCCGCAGTAACAATTTTTTTCTATAAGTTGATACCAAAAAACATGTTTTTAGGTACGAGCCTCAAAAAAAGGCAAATTTAAGTTTTTTCCAACAAAAAACTGATTTTTTTCGCTAAAAATAATTCAACCTTCTAGCGACCTGCCATGAAAAACGAGTGAAAGAGACTTTTATACTTAAAGCACACATACATATTAGGTACCAATCACTTCGTCTGGATCCTCAGAATGAATTCTGGCCCTTTAAAGAGCCAAGAAAGACCAGCTCAAAGCGTGGCAAGCGGTTATTGAGTCACTAAAATCGACGTTTTCATTTCAAAAAACAATACCCATTTGTGTAGTTGAGAGAAATTTTGTTACAAGATGTTCGTTGTTTACCTCTTCAACTACCCCCGCGTACCATTGATCATAAATTACTACGATCCAATCGCCTTTGGAAAACTCAGTTATCGAATGAAAGTTTATTTTAACTTGATTTTCCGGTAAAATCGCGAAAAAATGAAAAAAAAAAACGTCGATTTTAGGGACTGAATAACCGCTTGCCACGCATTGAGCAGGTGTTTCTTGGTTCTTCAAAGGGTCAGAGTTCCTTCTGGGGACCAAGACAAAGCGATTGGTACCTGATACCTACGTGTGCTCCAACTACAGAAGTATCTTTTAATCTATTTTCGGGTAAAATCGCAAAAAAATGAAAAAAAAACGACGATTTTAGTGACTGACGCTTGCCACGCTTTTAGCAGGTGTTTTCTTGGCTCTTTAAAGAGCCAAAATTCATTCTGAGGATCCAGACGAAGTGATTGGTACCTAATATGTACATGTGCTTTAACTATACAGGTCTCTTTTAATTTATTTCCGAAAAAATCGCGAAAAAAACATCGATTTTAGAGACTGTATAATCGTTTGCCACGCTTTAGGCTGGTGTTTTTTGGCTCTTCAAAGAGTCAGAATTCATTCTGGGGATCAAGACGAAGCGATTGGTACCTAATATGTATGTGTGCTTTAACTTTAGAGGTATCTTTTAATCTATTTTCAGAAAAAATTGCGAAAAAATGAAAAAAACGTCGATTATAGGGACTGAATAACCGTTTGCCACGCTTTGAGCAGGTGTTTCTTGGCTCTGTAAAGGGTCAGAGTTCCTTTTGGAGACCAATACGAAGCGATTAGTACCTGATATGTACGTGTGCTCCAAGTATAGAAATCTCTTTTACTCGTCTTTCGAGGCAGATCGCTAGAAGAATGAAATAGATTTAGCCAAAAAATCAGTCTTTTTTTCTGTTGGAACAAACTTATATTTGCCTTTTTTTTAGGCTCGCACCTAGAAACATGTTTTTTGATATCAACCTATAGAAAAAAATTTTTACTGCGGGGTACGGGCAGCAAATTGCAATATCACCATATTTGGCTCCAGTTAAGGTGCGAATTTTTGTAGAATTTCTCATATACCCCTATGACTCAAAAAGAAAATCTTTCACCAATGTGTGTTACCTGTACTCACTTATGGAGCGGAAATATTAACACCCACAAAAAAGGTAGTGAATAGGATTCGCGTAACTCTGAGGGCCATGGGGCGCGTGATATTGGGTGTTTCTTTAAGTAATTTAAGAATATTGCAAAAGTTACCAGAAAAAGAACAAATCCAGTTACTAATGTTAATTGGTTATGGTGATACAAAACGCACTTATGAAGAAGTTAGTCAACTTTTTAATAATTTAAGTCTTGAAAGACTTCGTATAAATAGATAAACCATTTCTAAAATTTTTAATAAATTTAATGAAACCGTTAATGTACGGAATCACCCAAAATCTGGCAGACCAAACACTGCAACTAATGAAGATAAGACTTTATATGTCCTTCTAGATGTTCAAAAAATCCTATAACATCTACGTATGAACTATCTACAAATAATAGTATTAGCAGGAAGACAATACAAAACATTTTACATAAAAATAAGTACCACCCTTACAAAATTTAAAACCACCAAGAATTAACAAAAGATGATTTTGATCTAAAATTTGAGTTTTGTGAAACCGTTTTAGAGAAAATTGATAGAAAAAAACGATTTTCTAGATTCACTTGTATTTAGTGATGAAGCAACATTTTGCTTGAGCGGTACGATTAACAGACACAATTGCCGATACTGGTCAGATTTTAAAGCACACTGGATGATAAGTCATACACAATATATAAAAAAAAGTTAATGTATAAGCTGGTTTATTACAAAAACATTTAATACGTCAGTTGTTTTTTAATGACATACTTGAATATTTGAATACCGTTTTCCCCCAGAGATGAGTTCGTAGAAGAGATGGGCAGCCAGATCTCCCGACTTGACTCTACTTAATTTTTGGGCATAGGAAATTTCGACACTAAGCAGGTAGCGACTAAAATTTAATGGCAATTTTCGACACCAGCCCCAATTGCTGTTTTTATCTTACAGGTATATTCGACACCAAATAAATATAGCTGCAACATAAATAAAATACCATAATTAATTAATTAATTTATTTTAATAAAAGTAATGTGCATTTTATTTCTTTATAACTGTAATAATATCTAAATATAATACAACTAGTACCTAATTTTTGTACATACACAATGATTTATTTGCTATTATAGGAATGATAAGATACAGCTTTTATAAAATCTAACCTACGTATTTGTTGGGATCGTAGTTTATCCATCATTTTCTCCAAAAATGCCAATTTAGCCTTAACAGTAGTATCTTTGATTTTTGCTGGTATATGTAAACTATTTATTTTGACATAAGTGTCTACTTGAAATTATTTTAACTCTTCAATAAAAATAAAAATAGAAGGATGTGTTGAATAAAAAGAAGAATTAAATCTCGAATGAAAGGATTCACAGGCATTTGTGGTCCTCGCAATAGACGGATTCTGATTAGACCATATGTGTGGTGGAAATAGAGCGCTATCGACAATGTAATTTTTCAGTAAATAATATGCATATATATCAAGTGTTGCGTTTATAGGTTTATATGACATTAAATCATAAAGAAAGCTTTCTTCAACTTCTGCTGGATTTAAATAAGTTAAACCAAACGTACGCCTTAACCATTTTCCAATTTCTGAATTTGTATCCTTATATTCTTGTACCAAACCCAAAGATTGAATTTTTTTAAACCAGTTTTTGGTGTAAGTGAAAACGGCATCCACTAATTTTTGCATTGGGCCACATATACAATAAAGCACAGTGAATTGCTTTTTCAAAGTCTACAAATATTTCAGTTGGCTCTAATGATAATTGAAATGTTTCAAAAATCTTAGTCCTTAATAAAGAAAATAAATTTTTTTATGTCATTGACAATTTGTCCTTTACCAAACAGTATGCTAAAGGAACATAATTTTCATTTTCCAAGCCATGTATAGTAAATAATTGTAGAAAATATTTGGTACTGTATGAAAATGTACCATCCTTATACAAAGTTTTTAATTTACACAACAAACGCATATTTGTCTCGCATGAAAATACAATTACATTTAATTCAGGATGATTTAAAAACAAAAAACTTTCATTGCGACAGGTTTTAGGAGAATAATTACTAACCGCGTTATGGACTTCTGATATGCTTCTTGGTAACGGACCTGGTAATAGTTTACGACGACAGTTGTAAATGTTCTTTCTTATGCTAGCTATGTAGGAACCGTCAGCAAATTGGCATCATACTCAGCAACAGCAGTTCTTGTAATTTTGGCAGGTTTTCCGATATGTCCTCTTGGGCTTTTCTTTTACATGCATTGGTTACCATCTTTACTTAAAGCTTTTTTGGATCGGCTTCATGATTATGTACCAAATCACTTCTTGTGATGGTGAGGTCCTCACAGCCTATTGTAAACACTTTTGCGGAACACTTAGTGTTTCTTTGGATGCAGCGCCAAAATATCTCGCCGTTTTTTAACTTTTTCTGTTTCGAGAACGAATGATGCTCCACCACTAATAAATCTCGACCACGGGAACTTTTTATCAAACTCATTTTTTAAATATCCGTATACGTGCACAAGTCAACGTCAAACAAGAAATAAATTACAACTGAAATAATTTAGTCACAAGTACACAAGTGCCACGCCCCCCGCCGTGACAATAAATATTGGGAAAACCCTCTTGTCCTGCTTGGGTGCAAATGTCCATCGCCGCTAATTACCTACCTACCTGCTCTACGCCGCGGTGTCGAAATCTCCTATAATAAAATTTGACCCTTCGATTACCCCAGGTACAAAGACAATTTGGTGTCGAAAGTTCGCCCGCCGTAATTTTTTTATGGAGCTATAGGTTCCATTAAGGACCGAGTCTATGTAAACAAAGCAACTAATTTAAGTGATTTAAAGGATCGCATAGACCTTGAATGCAGGCACTTTTTTCAGAAATAATTAATGTTTCTATTCGAAACTTTCAAGATAGATTGTAATATTACCAAGAGACAGACGGCTAATACTTTTGTAAAAAAATGCATTTTATTTTCATTTTATTTGCTTCTTTTCAAAATTATACAAATTTTTTAACAATTACATGGACTTACATCTACTAATATGTCTTTGTATTTCTTTGTAAAGTTTGAAACACTCTCTAGAAAATGCTAAATATCATCTCATTAATGATTCTAGATTTATATAAATATATATTCATTGGTTTTAAAGAAATTACTATTTTCAAAATTTTTCGCTACCCTGTATGTCAACTGTAATGTATCTTATAAACATTCAAAAATGCCAATTTATTGTTATCAGAAAGAACAAACTTATCAATATACCTTTTTATCTTCTATAAACCTTGCCTGAAAAAATGTATTGACCTTTAGCCTATTGTATTGGTATTTAGATCATATTCCCTAAATGTTTTGGATGATCTAAAATATAAACAAGTATTGTTGCATTCGTCTTTCAAGAGTGAAGGTCACTTTTGTGTTTTTATCTTTTGTGTAAATATGGTCAATGTAAAGTAAATGTATTTTGTTTCTATTATTAGATCTCCTTCAGTTCATTAATGTGCAATGATAAATAAAAATTCAATCACAAAACAAATCATAAAAACACAACACACATTTAGACAGAATATCAATACAACAGCTTATTTAGAAAAAAACGTGTTATGCACATACTTTCTTATTTGCTTTGACTTTTAGATTCAAACATTTTGTAATGTCACGGGCTAATAATTTGGATCAATATTGTTGAGTGTTCTTTTTCGACTATCTCTCTGAGGCAATAATCTGCTTCTTTGTTTTAATTGTCTTCATGCGATAAGACTTTAATAAGTATTGAGATGTTTATATTTTGTGGAGAATAATGAATTTGGCTTTTTCAAGTCAATAATTTGAGTTAGTGCTGTTAATCAAAAGTTACAACGACAATTTAAGGTGTTTTAAATACTATGCAGGATATCTTAAATGACTTAGATAAATCCTGTGAAGAATTTAGGCTTTCTGATCTGATCGCATTTTTTTTCATCGCCCAAAGAAAGAATGGGGTTACTAAATTTAAATATAATATAATACATGTTTATTTCTACGATTTTAAGAAAGCTGTTTGGTTCAAGGTACTTTTACGATATGTTTAACAAAAATTCCGGTTGTTAGTCCCTTCGACTGGATAAGGGGAAGAGAAAAGTAGCCCCGGCCGGTGCGACACATATCGATGGAAGGTCAAATCTTTAGGTTGAAAAGGGGAACGGAAGTACGTAGATGTTTTAGTGAGTTGGTCAAAAAAAAACGGCAAATTCGTAGAAAATAGTGAAATCTACTTTATGTAATATGTCAAATTTGGAAGAGCAATCACTATTTCTTTTTCTAAGTATCTAAGAGATTTTTGTCGTATGCAAGAGATTTAAAAAGTAAATAAGATGATTCCATTTTTGTAAGAAGCCGTTTCTATGGTGTGTCCAGTTTTACATATTCCTGTTTTTTTAAGAAGTCGTCTCAAAGTATCTCTCACATATTGGAGATGGATTTGATCGTGTGACAGAGAAAAACCCAGAAATCTTAGTATGTTTAGTGAAATCCAGGTAACCTTTTTGTTTGAACTCTTAAAGAAAAGTAAACAGTCTAATAATAATATTTTGCTTTCATGGCAATTTAAATTTTAATAATTAAAATTGCAAATTTTAGGGTGTGGCCAATGCTGTCATTTTATTTGTTCTTTGTTGTAAAAATTCAATATTGACATAGGACAGCTACCTTAGTTTTCTTTTTTTTAACACTTGTTTGTTTTGTTTTTAAAAAATGTTAACCGTTATAAATAGTTTCATGTAAAACAATAATTTTTAATTGTAATAATTTATTTTTGCCACAGAATATAGCCCAATTACTTATAGCCCAGTAAGTTATGGCCCAGTAACAATTTTTTGTAAGTTTTGTAACATCTCCCACTTGTAAACAGAGTTTGTAAACGAATAGGACATTTGTAAGTTTTTATTGTTTAATATTTTGATATAAATCTTTGTAACTATTTATATCGTAATTGTTTATCTATTGTCAGATTTTGTAACTATGTTAAGACAGCAAGAAATGTTTAATTTATTTTTCTAACCAATTTGTTTATCTCTTATTTTAGAAAAGTCTCCTAACCCCTCTGGTGTTTCTTCTTTAGGAAGGAAGAGCCTTTTTCCTTTATCCAGCAAAACTAGGATCCTTCGAAGCGGCGTCCTTATTTTAAATAGCTAGAGGCCTTTCTTGATGTTTTTGTTTGCCCATTTATCCAGCAGATTCATGTAAGTACCCTCTTTTTGTTTAATTTTTGTAGTTGCCCCAATTCGCCCCTTGCCATTCGACTTATTTACGATCCCAGCTCTCCAAATAAACCCTGAATGCAGTTCGCATAAGTTTCGATTTATTTTTACTGCTCTATCTCTGGCCCAATAGTTTCTGTCACAATTTCCAACCCCTTATAATAATACTCTATGTGGTAGGCAAAATATTTCGTTATGAGATCTCTCTCGCTCTCTCTCTCTCTCTATCTCTCTCTCTCTCTCTCTCTTTCTCTCTCTCTCTCTCCCTCTCTTGTTAGGCGAGGCAACAAATCACTAAAAAACCAAAACCTACCAAATTTATGCAGTCAGATAGATCTCAATGAGACTTATTGCATTCGATTTGTAAGAGTTTCCGGAAATTTTGTGAACAAAAATAAGGATGCGGGAATGAAAATTGCATTTATGAACAAGGTAAATTCGTTTATCACGTAAGTGCATAAGTAAGTACATTTCGAAGTGACAAAAAATAATAAATTTATTATTTAGAAATAATTGGCGGAAATGAGTTCAATATTAATATTCGGCGGTTTTGAGGGTCACTGTCCAAATTGGCCTTGTTTCCTGGAGTTTTGTAGAAATTCTATACAAAATCAGTGTAACTCGTTACTCAGTGGTTGGGGTCTTTGAACATTAATATTATCTCGGCGATGGGAAAATTCGATACTTGAGAAATATGGGAATACGTGTTTGGCGGAGAAAAGCGATGGATAGAGAAATCCTTGAGGAGGATAGGACTCACGCAGGGGTTGTAAAGCGAGAATGATGATGATGAGTTTACCAGAAAATTTGAAAACCCTTAAAAAACAAAATGGCGGACATTTGAATAATCTGTTCAAAAATTGACCTTTTTTCGAATTTTTTCAGTCACAACAATGTTTTATCAATATTTTTTTGTTCCAATTGTGTTTTTACTTCATTATATTTTTTTTTCATCATCCATGTTCTCCTTTTGTGCATATACCCTAATGTAAACTCTCTGTGTATTGAATTCAACCATTAAAATTCATTCGTTAATGTATTAAATACAATATTTAATAAAATATTAATATTTGAAATAAATATTAAATTATTAAATAGTTTTAAAATTCTTGTGTTGTTTTATTAATATTTTTATTTTTTTCTCTTAACTGTAATTTGCGTAATGTTGCATTTCTATCTAGTCTGATTAAAATCTTTATTGTTTGCCGAGTTTCTATAGTTAACTTAAGGCACTACCTTATATATGATCACATTCATATTCATTCGACCCATAAAGTTCGCTCACAGATGTTCCATACGACCATAATTCAATTCATTTGCCAGCCCCTAAATTCTCTGATCCGTATTCTGTCTCTGCTACTATTTCGACTTAATTGGCTCTATAGAATATGCTCAATAACGTGGAATTTATCGTAGCACATTATATGGCATCACGAGTCAATTAACACTTTATTTTGTGGTTTTATTTAGTAATCGGGTAAATACTTATTTAATATATAAAAGATTATATGTTTTATTTCGTTTTAGATGTTTTTTTCATGTCTTTAAAATTATACTATCTCAGGAACAAATTACAAATAAAACTGCATATTTTTTTAATGTTTCCTCCACTTCAAGATTAAAATCTTACTAATTTTGGTTTAAGAAAAAGGAATATAAGAAAGAAAGCTTTTTATTAACTGTAGTTTTTATAATATACAATAGGTATTGTCCAATTTTTCAATCAATCCTTAATTTCTGTTAGAGTAAGTTCCTGCTGGGAATATCACCAAGTTTAATAAATCTAATTTTCAGCTATGTAAATGTGGTATAACCATTTGTTTAAAACAGGGAAATAGTTGTGAATGGAATAATTATAGAACTCGAAGACCAAACTATCAGTGAGTGGAAAGAATGGGATGACAAGAATTCAAAGGCATCGGTAATTTTGTTATCTACTGTATGTCTAGATTAAATACAACATTCGATAAACTGCCGAACTGTGGTCAAGACTGATCACAATACATCAACAAAAGACAGAAATCTCTAGAGAGTTACTACAGCAAACATTTTATCAATATAAAATGCATAAGAGTGATACGGTTGCAGACCATATATCAACAATAGAGCTATTAGTTAGACAGTTTAAAGATGTTAAAGAAGCTATTAGTAATAGTGCTGTTTGTTCCAAAGTAATTAATTCCAAAGTATTTAAATATATATATATATATATATATATATATATATATATATATATATATACAGATTGAACGAAATAAATTCGGAACATAGGAATATAATGTATTTCGGCTCAATTCTGTTGTAGGTGGTTGGCCAACAAAAGATTGTCAAATAATTATGTTATAAAAATCCCATACTTCAGCGGGCTGCTGGATTCTGAACTCATAAAAATTGAAAGCTACACATAAATCTACGATTTATGCTGTCAAACCAGTTATAGTCCAGGAAATGAAGTATTTCACCTCGCAATTTTTTCGTGCCTCGTGGATTGACTTGAAATTTAACAGAAGGTAGGTAATAGCCTAAGGATCAAAATCTATATCGAACCAAAGTGCGCCAAAGCCTAGGGGGTGGTTGCCACCCCATCTCTGGGGTGAAATTTTTTTTTACGTTTTAACTACAGGTTTCGATTAAAAAAGTGATTCTAAACAAAAAATGTGCTATACATTTTTTTTATAAAATGATATTTTTCAAGTTATTCGCGATTGAAAGTAACAACTTCTAGACGAAAAAATCCACGTTTTTAATCGATTTTTCGCGAATAACTCGAAAATGGTGCATTTTATCAAAAAAATTGTAGAGAACAAATTTGTAGCTTTTAAAAAGACAAATACAATTCATTTTTTAAAATGTTTTTGCGATATAATAGGAACCAAAATACGGCCTATCAATGTTCAGCGGTTTTCTTCAAATGCCAAATTTGAAAGATTCAAAGTCAAATAAGTATCGGGAAAATGATGCATTTTTGGAAGAAAACTCACAAAACCTTTTTTAAAGAGCATAAATAGACATATCATAAAAAAGACTCTAGCTCAAAAATTGAGTGAGTTATGATGAAAATAAGGTCAATACCTCATTTTTTACGAAAAAACCGATGAAAACAACCCCCTAACCACCCCCATAATTAAAATCGATCTTCACCCTTCTGCAATTCCCTTTGTACATGTATTGTTAATACGTCCAAGAAGTTTGACCCATTTAAAATGCTTTGTGTTAGAAAAAGTACAGCTTAAAGCGAGAAACGATTTACAATTTCATATTTTTTACCCTTCTTTTTTTAAATATGCCCGAAAATACTGAATATATGAAAAAAATAAAAATTACCAAATTGTAGCTTTTTTAATGACTAAAATTATCCTTTATTTAGATTTGTTGTACAATGAATATTTGGCGAGATATAGCCGTTTAAAGCATCGATTTACGATCAAGCACCATCTTTTTCGAGCCCTTTAAACTCACCCCATTTAAAAACCAAGGGTTCCAAAAAGATTTAATTCACAGATCCTTGTAGCTCTTAAAAACCTCAACAAATCGTTTTTGAAGAAACACTCTATCGTTAAAAATTAAAGGAAATACGTTAAAAAAACAGTGAATTTTTTTCCGGAAAATTCCATTAGTATAGTACAGTACATTTCGAAGCATAATATTCTACAAAACCGGTATATTAGCTAGTGGGGCGTTATACATTCGAAATTTTAAGCGTTCTAATTTTGAAATCCCATACAACAGAATAAAACATCTGCTCATATGTCTATGGCTTGGCAATGAAAATATCAGAGCAACAAATTGGGGATGGTATTCCAAAGATGGTTTGTTATTACCCGTACGCATGAACAAACAACCTGCACTCGATGAACTTTTGAAAATTATTTTTTGCCAATGCAAAAAAGGATGCGGTGTTTTATGTGGGTGCAGAAAAGTTGGTTTATACTGTAACTCTACTTGTTCTGGGTGCTCAGGTGAAGGGTGCAATAATAGTCCACTAATAATTGAAGATGAGGATGACATAGTTCACGATGAAGATGTAATTGATGACGAATAAGATTAATATTATAATTGTTTTACCTATAAATGTAAATATTTTCAACTATTTATGTAAATGTATAAGAATATATGGTGCCTTTTTATGTTGATAAAAATTTTTTTGTATTTAATTCTACTTTTTTCAATTTATATCTTATAAATTAGTTTATAAAAACTGCAATGTTGTAAAGGGTGATTTTCAAAAGTTGAAAAGTTGCAAAATTTTGGCAAAAAATTGTTTTCACCGATAGCACTCATAACAATTGATTTTTAAGGGTTGAAAATGTATGAATTTGTATTTTAAAGTATATAAAAATCACTATTTAACTAATCCTAACCAAATTTCACTCATCTTAAGATTTATAATATTATTTTACAATTTTTGAAAATTAGGGGTAGTTTTCACTCCTAAGAACAATCAGGGTTCATCGGCATGACATAAACTATAAAGCAGAGGGTGAGTTGAGCTTAATTCCAAATTTTTATGCAAATCGTTCCAAGGTGAAATCATTTTCTTCGCATTACTAATTTTTTTATATTAATCTCTAATAAGGGTCGCTTTTTAAGGGCTGAAATATGATGGAACTTTATTCAAAAGCACGAAACTATCATTATGTAATTAATTCAAACCAAATTTTACCCATATTCAGGTTTAATATATTATTTTATAATTTTTGACAATTAGGGGTATTTTTCACCCCTAAGAACAATCAGGGTTCGTCGACATGACATAAACTATAAAGCAGCGGGTGAATTGAGCTTAAATCCAAATTTTTATCCAAATCGATCCAAGGCGAAATCATTTTTTTAGAATTAGTAATTTTTTTACATTAATCTCTAACAAGGGTTGCTTTTTAAGGGTTGAAATATGATGGAACTCTATTCAAAAGTATAAAATAATCTATTATTTAACTAATTCAAACCAAATCTTACCCATATTCAGGTTTAATATATTATTTTATAATTTTTGACAATTAGGGGTAGTTTTCACCCCTAAAACCCTTCAGCGCACTTCGGTTCGATATAGATTTTGATCCTTGGGCTATCACCTACCTTCTGTTATAATTTCAACTGGATACATGCAGGACGAAAAAATTGCGAGGTTTTAACTTTTTTCGAGCTTAATTTCCTGAACTATTATCGTTTCCTTAGACAAACCAGTCTTACGCAAACTACATTGTTATGAGACAGATAGTTGAACGATATTTTATACAATGTCTATACCCAGGTATGGATTTACTTTTGTCCAAGTTTTATATTGGTCCACTATTTCAAATGCAGTTCAAACAGACATGTATTAAATTGTATGTTCCGTTTTAATTTGGTTCAATCTGTATATATACATATATGTCGGTTTATAACGTTCTTCGACGTCTTCCGATTTTCAATTCAAACCTCATTCTATCGTTCCATAGATCGTCCTCCAGTTCTCTTTCTCTGATTTCTTTATCAACTCCTTCCCTCGAACTTCTTCTAGGCCTTCCTGGTATCCGCCTACCTCTTGGTTGCCATGCCAGTATGGACGGCATTCAAAATCAAGAAAATTATTTTTAATTGGTTAAATAATTAATTAATTAATTTAATTTAACCTAATTAATTATTGATTAATTAGTATTATTTATTGTTAAATATTGTCAAATTATAGACTTTGGGATTGTAAGAAGAGAAGAATTGAAGTGATCTGCAATGTAAATTTTAGTGAAGATGAAACATTTAAAAATAAGAAGAAAATTTTTACTTTAAAATTTGAAATTTTAGATGATAATGAGAAAAGAGACTATCATAATATGTATGATATTCAAGAATGTGACAATGAAGAGAGTTTAGATGTTACAAGGACTAGCAAACATACAGTTACGCAACAGAAATACGCTGTCTGAGCGTGACTATTATGGTATAGCAAACTGCTGTGAAATACTTGAACCTGTCTTTAGCATTATGGACCTTTTTGATGGTATATGTTGAGAACCCGTTTTTGTTTAATGCTGTTTATTTCTTTTTTATCTAAACTGATCAAAAAAGTAATTAATGTGACGACTTTTATATTAAGATAATGAGAAAAGAGACTATGATGCTATATATAATATTCAAGGATGTGACAATGAAGAGAGTTTAGAAATGTTAAAGGGACTAGTAGACAGACAGTTACGCAACAGAAATTCACTGTTTGATCTTGACTATTATGGTATAGCAAACTACTGTGAACTACTTGAACCTATAACTCATCAAGGTGCAATAAATTGTGAGGACTCTAACAAGTGGCAACAAGCAATGGAGGAAGAAATAGATGCCTTTAAGTTTAATAATATATGACACTTGGTGAAATTGTCCAATGGTACAAAAGAAATAGACAATAAGTAGGATTATCGTCATAAGACTGACTCAGACGGTAATTCTATTCATAATTCGCTATAAAGCACGTTTGGTTGCACTCTTTTTTATGTAAGAGCATGGAATAGACTATGAAGATACTGTTGCGCTGGTTGTGCGGTATGACTCGTGGGTGTGTGCGAATTTTGTTATCGTTAGCAGTGGAAAATGAGTTAAGTCTTGCTAATTTTGATGTACAGACTGCATTTTTGTAGGGTGACTTGCCAGAGTGTGTATATGAAGCAGTCAACTGGTTTTAAAATAAGAAGTCACAGATCACACAACTTAGTGTGTAAAAGTTTGTTTTTTTTATTCTTATTTGTATTATTTTATCTTAATTAATTTGACTTTAGACGACTAAAAAGTAATGAAAAGAAAAATAATTTATGATTACCTCTCGAAGAGCTCCACAGACTTAATATAATTTCAATCCCTATATACAGAAAAAAAAAGGCTGTGGCTGAATTATTACATTTCATTTGATACGGAATAATAGCCACGAGGGATGAAATTTATCGTTTATACGATTCGATACTTTTTCCAAATATGTATTTATTCAAACATCGGTAGATATAGGGTATCGATTTATGCTGTATCCATTAATAATGCGGTTGTATAATCTGTTTCATTTCATATTACAATTATGATTAAATCACAAATACAAGATTTTCGTTTTGTGTCCTTAAAAAAAAATTAAGTTGTATAACGATTGTTGTTAACACGTTGAACGCCATAATGTATATAATATAAATGATTTTCGGGACCGATTTTACTCAAAACATATTTATTTGTTATGAATATTCCATATATAAACATAGTTCATCAATATTTTTTTTCCAAATCGTACTTTGAACCGCGAAGTGATCCACCAGCGACCCACCCGTGATTCACGCAGACAAGAATCAACTTGTTGGTCGAAGTCGATTTTCATAGCTTTATATTACAAGCATTCTGTCTAATATTCGTAAAAATGTTGAGACTTTCATTTATATCAGTGATTTCAAAACTAGATTTTTGTGATTCTATGTCTGTTTCTATGGCATCAGTGTACTTGTCCCAAGTACTTGTCCCATTGGTTTTTATAAATTAAATCACAAAAATTCACGAAGAACTTTTAAATGCGTACCTTAACTTTTCAAAGATGACTTTTGATCACAGCCATATCATTTTTTTTTTTTCAATAAAAATAATTGTTTTGGTTTTTAATTTTTCAAATCCAATGAGGAACCTGAAGATTATTTCAAAATGCTCTCGCACCGATTGTTTTCATCACCTGACTTAACTTTTAAACGATAGCCATAAGCATATTTATTTTCTTTTGTTTTCTTTTGTCCACTTTCAGAGGAACAAGTATTAATACTCAAATTATTTATCTATTTTCAATAAGAAAAGGAAGCTGGACAAACTTTATTACCAATTTCTGCTGTTCTACCAAAATTACTTGCTTTTTACATTTAGAGATTTAAATTTTTACAAAATAAAATTGTAATCTAGGTTAAAAACAAGGTCAGAGAAGAAATAACAAGCATCAACAACATAAGCATATAAATATAAGCTCATTTTTAATGCACTCGCCTTACCGCGACGTAGTTTTTGATTTTCCAACTTTTAGGGTGCTTAAACATTTGTTATGACCCTCTTATTCCATGCCGCAATCGACAAACTTCTCATTAACTTCCATCTTTAGGATACTTTTTCCCTGAAGTATTTTCTTGTAGCAAAATTGGGAAATGTCTTTTTAATGATCATCGTTATAAAGTAACATGAAAGTAACCAGCACTAGATAGTAGAGACAGAGGGGAAATTGAGCTGCAGTAAAAAATAAAATTCACATAGAAAAAGGAGGCTGTTTTTGTTTTAAGGATAGTTTTATGGTATGAAAAGGTTAATAATTAATGTTACATTACATAAAATGAAGTCGACACATTAGCCTTATAAAGGTAAGTGAGTTTAAATACAGGGTGATGTCAGTAACAAAAAACTTGATGTTTTAATAATTATAGAAATGGTTCTATTTCTTTGTATTGTTTATCTCATACATAATTAAAACACTTAGTTTGAAAGGGTAACAGGTATAAAAGGTATAGGAAGACAAAAAAAAACTGATTTTCTTCAAAAATGATGTAGTTACAAAAATCTTTCAAATATATGAGTTGATAGTGGATGTGTTGTTTTCACAATGCCATGGTTATCAATTGCTTAAAGTACACTGTACCAATCGAATATTTGTTTAAATATTTTGCATATGTTACATTTTCAAAACAAATGTATGCGAGTCCAAGAAAAAATGGAGCAATCATTATTTACTTCAGTTTAATTCAAATAATACAAAAAAAATAATTTTGAAAATACAACTAATAAACTATACACTAATTAGAAATCCTTTTCCGCTGGTTCAGCTTGCTCTGTTGTAGGCCATGTGACAATCTGGGACCAATATTCTTTTTTTTTACTGGAATATACACCAACAGTTTCTTTAATTTTTTTATGATTAATAGGCAATTTGCCGGCATATGCAGGATATGAAACGCAGTCACGAAGATTAACTCTGCTTTCTTGTATTTTGGCTAATTCAAAACACTTCTGGATTATTCTATTAATAAATTGAAGTTCAGTTACTTTGCCAGGAGTTTCCTTAAAATATCGAAACTTATAGAAATTGCTGACCTAAAAGGAAACTTTTTTATCAGTGGCAATGTTCTTGCCATAGCTTGACACACTTTAAAAGCAAATAACGCTTCTCTGGTTCCTAGTCCGTTTCTGAACCCAAACTGATTTTCATGTATTCCTTCTTCCAGTTTTTTATTTATACGACCATGTATTATTTTCAGGAATAATTTGAGAATGTGACTCTGTATTCACTGCAATATTTAGCGTTTGTATTTTTAGGGATAGCACAAAAGGAGGAGAGTAACCATTGTTTCGGTATGTGTCCTGTTTTGTATACTGAGTTAAATAAGTCTACTATAATATCTAAGGCTTGTCTAAGGTTTCATCAGTCATGCATTTAAGGATTTCTATAGGGATTTTATATTGTTTCCAGCTGTTCTCCGTGCGTTGAGGTTTTCTCCCCGGCTCTGGAACTCAAAACTTTTTACAATGTATGTTACCTGAAGTCATATCTAATTTAATAATGAACATCACAGTTTTTTAACAACAAGATGTATAATCTTTGATAACTATAAGTAATTTAAAGGGTTTTTACCCATGTATTTTGGTGGCTCAGGCATTTTAACCTAGCAGATTTTAAACCTGATGATGGACTGTTTAGTCCGAAAACGTTTGTTTTTTTGATGTAGCCCTTTTAAGGGTTTTTAAATAAATATATCCACTTACAAAGATTAACCTCTTTTTTTTGTGATACGTGGTATACAGCCAGCTACAGGAATTGTTTTCCTTGTGGATTTTATTTTATATTGTGTCCATCTTTTTGATTTGTCGTTAGTATTCAACACAAGTTTTCCATTTGCATCTTTCAGTATTCCCGGTTTTCTTGTTCTATTGTTGTGACGTAATTCTTTAATTTTTTTTACATACAGAAGTATACAATCAGTAAATTAAGCAGACGATATTGTATTGGTAGCGAATAATAACAATAAAATGCAAAATCTGATGAATTCGTAGATTAAGCAGGGTTTGTACAAAATCTGTTTTGTTATCATTTCTATTTAAATTTAAATTATTTATAATACTAAATGTGATATCAATGACCATTGTTGTCGACCGTTTCAGTTTACACTGCTATTCAAACTGCTCATGTAGATTTAGAGTTAGTAGTCTCATCACTTCCGAAGAACCTTTTGTGTTCGTTGTATTAAAATATAGTTTTAAAATTTAGTCATTGTTGTTTTGTTTATCGTAAAAGTTGTTTACGTGCTTTTGGTATTGTACAAATTCTATATTTTAATTTCCGAACAAACAAAAATAGTTAAAGTTTGTTTGTTTATAGTGAGAAACAAAATAATTGGTGTATGTATTAAAGTATATTTCATTCTTTGTGCATTAGAAAATATGTTAAATGATAAACTGACTAGAGTACATTACAAATTACGAAACGGGGAGTTTTTTCAACGACTTTTTTACAAGGCAATTAGAGTAAGGGTGGACATATGTGGGTCATTCACCAATAATGTTGAAAGAACAACCATTATTGGTAAGATAGTAAATAAGGGGACAACATCGAAGCTGCCATCAGGAAGTTGGAAATTATTTATGAAAGAACTAAATCTAAAAGAGACTCCAATATTAAACTCATTATCCACTTTATAAGATTTATTTAATATTTTCAAAAAGAATTTAGCCAAATTATCATTACGGGAATTGACAGAAGATACAATGAGTCTCATGCTGAGTTGGAGTTTGTGAATTTTTGAAAGATAGTAAAGTCTAGGAGAGTAATCATATCCTTTTCATTGGCTGCAGCCAAGTTAGAACAGAATATTATATTGGCGACCAAGATTAAATCTTTTAGCAAAAGCTGCTATCGCTTTGTTGAATTGAACGGCCAAATATATGTCTAGAAGGACAAATTTGTTAAACTTTCCTTATTCAAATCGGTACAAATAGAGTGTTATAACTTATTTCAGCATCCCTGCTTCATCAGACACTCCGACTGACACAAATTCAAACTCGAAAACAACTCGGTCCAACTGTCTACTACTATCCAACTCTGTCAACAGTCCAAATGTCTCCTAAAACTTTACCACTGCTGTGGTTAGGTATATACATAATAAGTTGGGGTACAGAATTTTCGCAATTAAAAAACATGAATTTCGCATTTACTTTTTTTATAATTAGAAAATTTCGCATTTATTTTTAACTATAAATAAAACAACAAAAAACATTATTTAAAAGCTAACATCATTGTAATTTCGACATTCGACTCTTTAAGAGTCGATCTGTTACTACAATATTATATTTTCTGAAGAATCGTTTTGCGTCTACGCTGTTCGTTGGACTCCAGATGCTCTGTAATGCTGCTGTAGCAAATGACGGAAAACTGCACTGTGTAGCAAGCAAAATATCCTTCACATTGGGATCTTCGTTCCTTCGTATTGATTGAAGGATTATTCTATGTAAGTGAGTAGATACATCCATATATGTACTCCAATGGTGTCATTGTTCTAAAAGAAGGAATTTTAGAAAAGCCTTCTGATAGTACACTTGGATTCACAGTAAAACTTGCAGCTATACATGGGTTAAATAACTGTCCAATATGTAACAAAGCCTTGGTTTTATCTTATAAAGTCATATAAAGAGTTAGTTTATTAAAGGCCTTGTCGTTTATTTTAATAAGCATTTCCTTTAGTATAGCGTAAATTGCTTCGTTTTCAGTAAGTAATCGAGATATTTTTACATCAAAATATCCTTGGCGATGGTGTTTTAGTGACAATTTTAAGTCCTCTAATTTGTTCCACAAAATATGGGCAAATGGATAACTGCCTCCTTCCAAATCGTCTATTACTTTCATTAATTTTGGACATAACTCAGTGGTGAAGGTCATTTGAATTTCTAATTTACGTCTAAAAGTTTCATCGGCGTAATTGTCTTTGTGAAATTTAATATTGGAATTTTAATTCTCCCACACATAAAAAAATTGAGTATGTAATTAAGATATTCACTTAGATACGACACTGCTGAGAACCAAGAGTTCCATCTAGTTACTACTGGTGCTGAATACAATTTTCCTAGGAGATTTGGCACGTTTTCTTTCATATAATTCAAGTAAGAGTTCATCATTCTTTTTGAAGGACAAAAGGCTGACTTGACTTTTGCTGTACACATGTTTAACTTATTGAACTCTCCTACAAATACATCACCAACAAAATTAACTTTATGAGGTCAACACTGTACAGAATCTGTATTTCTGAAGAGAATGGCAAAAACACATCTCCCTTGTCCATACGAGGTTTCGTCTGCTACTATTTCAATGGGCTTTTATCTTTCAGCTATTGCTTTGTATTGGCTTTTTCAGACAGCCCACACCGTGGCACTACCTTACTCCTTAAAGTGTCCGCACATGGAAGAGCACCTAACCCCGGCACATATTTAGCAATATATTCACGCACAGCTATATGATCCAATTTATGAAGTGGAATGTTGGGTTTCAGACACATACTAACTGTGTCCTCCACAAAAGTATTATTTTCTTCTTTTGCTCGTTTCTGTCTCTCAAAGCCACTACCAATTGACATTTGTCGCTTAACTCCTGAAGTAGACGCTATAGATTTTTTCTTGTTAATGTGGTTAGTCGACTTTACACGTTTCTGCAGTGTGTCCTTTTTATCACCTTCCAAACTAGTATTACAATACTTCTCCTTCTTCTTTTTCTTTTTTTATAAGCAAAATGCTTGTTCAATGTCGATTAATGCCTCTATTGGAGGTTATTCACTCCATCTTTTGCGTGGTCGCCCGATACTTCTTCTACCTTTTGGTGATTTGTCCCTCGCTATTCTGACTAATCGGGTCTCTTCCATTCTGTTTATGTGTTCGTTCCATTCCTTTTTTCTGTTCAGTGTCCACTCATTTATTTCTGGTATATTGCATTTTCTTCTGATCTCTTCACTCCTCATTCGATCCCTCAGTGTGTTTCCTGTAATTCTCCTCAGTAAACGCATCTCCGCTGTTTCTAGTAGTTGCTGAGTTTTGGAGGTATCCGGTCTTGTCTCTGAAGTGTATGTCATTATTGGTCTTATTGTTGCTTTGTAGATTCTTGATTTCACGTCGGTATTAATGTGGGGATTGCGCCATATCGTGTTATTAAGACAACCTGCTATTTTATTAGCCTTTTGTACTTGATTTTTCACTTCCTTCTCCACATCTCCGTAGCTAGACAGTGTAATTCCTAGGTAATTTGTCTCCATTACTTGCTCAATGCTGATACCGTCGATTTCCAGTTTACATCTAATTGGTTCTTTACTGATTACAATTGTTTTAGTTTTCTGTGTAGAGATCACCATATTAAAGTCCTTTGTCCTTGTGTTGAATCTATGGGTTAGTCTTTGTAGATCGTCTTCATTGGATGCAATTAGGGCCGCATCATCTGCATAGCAGAGTATTCTGATTTCTTTGTTCTCCATTTTGTATCCTCTTCCTTTATTAATAGTATTGATGATTTCATCCATGATTAGATTGAATAGCGTTGGACTAAGCGAGTCTTCTTGTCTTATTCCATTGCCCATATCTATTGGATCTGTAAGCTGGTCATCTATTCTGACTTCCATATTGTTGTTTGGTAAATGTTCTCTATTGTTTTTATAACATTTAGTGGAATTTCTCTATCGTAATGAAGGTGAATTACATCTTTAAGCTTTACTTTATCGAACGCTTTCTTCAGGTCTATTAGACATATGAATGCTGGTCTGTTATACTCTAGTGCTTTCTCGGTAATCTGTTTTATGATGAATACTGCATCTGTGCACGATCTTCCTGTGCGAAAACCCTGCTGTTCATCCGCTAAGGTAATTCTCTGATTTATTTGGCCTTGCAATATTTTGGTTGTAAGCTTCAAAGTGGTGTTTAATAAGTTGATACCTCTGTAGTTTTCAGGTTGTTCTTTATCTCCTTTTTTGTATAGTAGGATAAGCTCGCTTTTCTTCCACTCTTCAGGTATTTTATTATGTTTGATGATTTTGTTAATTAGTGCTGTTAGCTGTTCTGTTAATGCTTCTCCACCATATTTCAATAATTCATTTGGAATTCCATCTTTACCTGCAGCTTTTCTGTTCTTCAGTTTTTCTAAAGTTTGTTTTACTTCTTGTACGGTTATCTCGACTTCCTCGTTTGTAATGATTTCTGGTGTTTCTGGTTCTAACATCATTTGCTGTTCATCATTATAAAGCTTCTTTAGGTATTCAATCCATGTGTCGTTATCTATGTGTTTCGGTTCGATTAAGTCTTTCATCTCTGATCTTTGACCTCTTATGAAACGCCATATTTCCTTTTGTAGACCGCAAAAGTCGTGTTCCAGTTCTTTTGAGAAGCGTTCCCAGTGTTCGTTTTTAATTTTTCTTGCTAGTGCTATGTGTTTCGTTTCTTATCTTTTTGTAATTGTTGTATTCTTGTGGTGTTTTGTTAGACATGTATCTTAAGTAAGCTTTCTTTTTTTCTTTGCATTTTTCTTTCACTTCTGCGCAGAACCACGGAGTTTTCCGCTTTTGGAAATATTTATTTTTAAGAATTTTCCTTTCTCCTACAGCTTCTTTTGCTGAATCTAGGATGTTTGCTTTAATTTTCGCCCAGCTTTCTTCGATTCCATCACTTTCTACGATGTGCACGTTGTCGAGTTTATCTTTGACTCTCTTTTGGTATAGAAGTTTTGTTGATTCGTTCTGCAGACTCTCGACTTTTACCTTTGTGGTGTATTCTTCTTTTTTATTTTTATTGTTTTTATTGTTACATATGCGTGTCGCCATTCTGATTTTTCCAAGTATAAGCTTATGGTCGCTTCCTATTTCTGCAGATGTTAGTTTACAATAATCTGCAGATTACAATACTTAAACATCACAATTCACAATATTTGTTTCACACAGATATAGGCCATCTGTTGCAATTTCTTTGACTCGATCACTTAAAATTGTTTTAGGCGTCCCATTTTAAGGGATACTTTAAATAACTTTATTTTACCATGAAAACTTTTTTGATAGACTATGTTCTCACTCCTTAAAAATTGACGGAATGAGCACTGATTGTCATGGTTGACTAATTTATATGTTTAGAAAATAAGAATTAGTCGGCTTTTATCCCTACTTAGTTTTACCAATATAAAAGACCGAAATACGGATAACTACAGTCTGCTTATTTATATTTCTCAAAGAATCAAAATTGAAAAATATCAATTCCTTAACTTATATTTATCTATATAATGATAAACAATGAAAGATCATTCTGTTTCAACACGTGTTACAACATTAAACAATTCTTTCAAAAATTACAATAGAAAACTTTCCGCAAAATCTTTCCATATCTTCGTAACCACCTACTTATTTAGGGGTAAGTTGAACACCTGCAGACATTTCGGGAAAATAAACAAAAATTCCATATTTCGCATTTATCGCATTTATATTCAATATTTCGCCGAAATTCGCATCTATTTCGTAAAAACGAAAATCCCTACTCCTAATAATAAGAAAAAATAAGAAGTGTATGATATCACTGAAAAAAATTGTAAATGTAAAAACTGTGTAAAAAAAATTAGTAAAAATAATGAGGTAGGTTCGCCAAATAAAGCCCGGTTCCTAATAAAGCCCATTCGCCCATATTCCTCAGGATGGACAAATAATGGCAGTATGCTGCAATGTACAGATGCAGTAGAGCAATCTAGGTGCAAATTGTTACACTAAGTTGAACAGCGACGCGAACTGTCGCTTTTATATGATCATTCGTTTACAGTGGTCAATGGGTAAACATCCAATCTAATATTGAGGTTAGTATGCTTTTGTAATTTAATACGATTATGAGTGCGATTTTTTTTATTTTGCATGACATTTGTGTACTTATTAGTTGTACTTTCATAGTACCTGAATTACCTTATGTTTATTAAAACGTAAATAATGGTAATTTCTAAAAACATTGATCACCTACAGTATTGCTAATAAGGCCCGGGTGGGCCTTATTAAGACAACGGGTGGGCCTTGTTAAGACCACTACAATAACACGTTTTATAAGTTTTTAACTTTGTTTCAGAAAGAATACTAAAAAGCTTAAGATGCCTAGAGCTTAATGGACTGAAGAACAAATGGCTTTGGCCTTGCAAGCAGTTAAAAATGAGATGTCAGTAAGAACAGCCGCCAAAGAATTTAATATTGCCCGTCCAACACTTAGGAATCATTTGCTTAGTGGAAAAGCGGAAAAGAAACTTCCCCAACAAGAATCTGAGTTGTGTGGAAGAATTTTTAGGCTAGCTGACGTTGAAATGCCTCTGACATCAACAGTGATAAGATGTTCTGTCCATGAATATTGCCAAAGAAATGGCATATCTGCACCTTTTATCGATAAAAACTTGGTCGAAAATGGCTCAAACTTTTTTTAAATCGACATCCCGAAGTAGTTAAAAGAAAATCTCAATTCATGAATCCAGTTAGAGCCGCCAAATTAAACAGATTCATAGTCAATGACTATTTTGAAAAGCTACGCGAAGTTATGTTGAAGCTTGATATCCTGCAAAGCCCTCAACGCATTTTTAATATTGACGAGAAAGGTTGCCGCCTAAACCTTCATAAATCACAACAGGTATATGCTCGTAAAGGTGTCAAACGAGTTCATTTGATTTCGCAAGAGCACGCTGAGAATGTGTCAATCGTCGGTTGTGGAAATGCTGTAGGATAAATAATTCCACCTATGATCTTGTTCAAAGGAAAAAGAAAGAAGAATGAATGGTATGACAATCTTCCTGCTGGAACAGTTATTGAAATGACCGAGAAAGGAAGTATGATTACGCCAGTTTTCATTAAGTGGGTACAACATTTTGCTAAGTACAAGCCAATAGGAAGAATACTGCTTATTTTTGACAGAGCATCGTCCCATCTGGATGCAGGTATTGTTGATGAAGCCAAGTCGCATGAAATTACGCTTTTTTGCCTGCCAAGTAATTGCACACATGAACTGCAACCTATGGACAAGGCGGTATTTAAAGCCTTCGAATCTTATTGGGACGACGAAGTTATCACCTACTGAACAAATAAACCAGATCGAACGATCAATAAATTTTCGTTAGGCACAATTTTCTCAAAAGTATGGCCAAAAGCAACTACAGCATCAAATGTTATTTCAGGTTTTCGTGCTACGGGAATATACCCGTATGATCCGAGTGTCATTCCTGACATAGCTTTTTGCCCATCAGAAATAACAGAAAAAAATTAGACTCGGAAGATTCTGCTGTTCCATCAGCTTCGACTTCCGCAACGAATAATCCTATTGGCAGCTCCACTCCAGACAGAAAAAAGAAAATAAAAGCTCTAAAGGAGAAAAATACGCAAGATAGCTCTGAGAGTTCTGATGGTGTTAATAAACACCAGAATTGGAAACTGAAAAACGCAAAGGTGCTAGAAAGAAATCTCTGAACTATCGAGCACAGGAAGTCACAAAATCATTGTTTGATGAAGCTGGTTTAAATGACCCTAAAAACCAATCAAGAAAAGGAAAAAACTTGGCAAATGGAAAAATAGTCAAAAAAACAACTAAAAAAAGGAGAAGAGAAAAATAAACACAGCTTTGTGACAGCTGCAAAAGATATATCCATGAAGAGTGTGTAGGACTTTCAGCAGAAGATAAAGACTTAGTTTTCATATGTCCAGACTGTTTTCAATAATTATTTTAGGTACCTATTATTTTTTACAAAATAAATGTCCTACATGTCACCTTTGTTTAATTTGATTAATGTATAGTTGCACCAATAGACCTTAAGCTTAAGACGTACGTGGAACGTCAATGCGACATAAGCTGAACTGGGCTAAACTGGAGCTGAAGATCTGTTGGTGAAATTAGGCATAATGGTCACATTTAAAAAGTGGGCCTTATTAAGAACATGGTGTTCCTAATTAGGCCCAGAAGCAACTATTTATTAAAGACTTAAAAGTAACAACTCATAAAACTTTTAACAAAATTTAACAATCTCATATTAAATTTAAATATGTGATTTATTTTCTTTGTGGTTTTCAGATTTATATCGTGATTTTATTTATCAAAAAACAACTAACAAATATTAAGTGGGCCTTATTTGGTCAACTTACCTGTTGTATTTTAAAGATATAACAAAAGTGGGAAACAATTTCTGAATTATACTCAAAATATACACTTTAATTTAAAGACAATTTTGTTCATTTCAATCTACATAAAAGCCAACGCATAATAAATAAAACCAAATAGCCAAATAACATGCACAACGACATCAATATTTTCAGCTGAACGTTTAGAAGATTGCCAAGTTGTTTTTTAAACATGTGCTGCCAGTAAGTCTGAATAACTGCATATAATTTGTAAATACTATAAAATTGTGGTAGTCAAATAATATATTCGGGAAAATTCTTCATGAAAATTACGATAGCTTTTCGAATTAAATACTACCATTTGCTATTTACCTTCATAACTGAGAAAAAATGATCATAATAATCAATATCAGTGCTAAAAAATTATTTAATTAAACAGAAAAAATTATTTAGGTGTCTTTTCAAATTATTTTTATCACCAAATTATCAAACAATGGTATTGTTATCATCCTTGTACAATTGAAACTTTCTGTTTTTGTTGATGTCCGAAATTCGCTTCCAAATGACTTGCATTAGTAATAAAAATAAACGCGATAGAGGTTTTTTCGGATACTGATAGAAACATACAACAGACTGACCTACATATGTCCACCGTTATCCCTAATTGCCTTGTAAAAAAGTCGTTGAAAAACTCCCCCTGTTTCGTAATTTGTAAAGGGAAAATGTACTCTAGTCAGTTTATCATTTAACATATTTTATAAAGCATAAAGAAAGAAATACTCGTTAATACATAAACCAACTATTTTATTTTAACCCGTAACCGGTGACGTCCGATTTTAGGAACATAACCGGTGACGTGGAGTCTCCGGGACTCATCATAAATATGCTGGTCTCATTCAAATTTAAATAATTATTTTATCACATTGTTTATAATAATCTGTTCTTTAGGCATTTTTGCAATATCCTATTGCCTTTTTAGTTCTTTCTGTTACTGACTATTCTTATTATTAACATTTTTGTCAAAAGTTGCAAATAAATAAAGTACGGTGTTACGTCGGAAAACTTAATTTTTTTTAATATTTCTAAATTTGGTATGTACAAATGGTTTTAATATTAGGTATAACAAATATTGAATAATATATGGTAATAAAAATTATCATCAGTAGTCTAAACGTAACGGAACGTGCAGGGGGTAAATAAGGACAAAAAAATGCGATTATTTTTTTTTATTCTTTTTGAACGTTACAGTTTCTGCATATTTTATGAGAACAAATCAAGCAAATTGGTTTTTTTACAACAGACGCATGAATAAGATGTCTTCCTATGAAGTTTTGATGGGCAAATGTAGCAATACTTTCGAACTGCTAACCGATCTTCTTGAATAGAAGGAGGTTCAACCACGCACAGTATTCGCTTTATGTTTTCTCGTATTTCTGTCGGGATTCTGCTGTTATACATTCGTTGTTTCATGTGTGCTTCAATTAAGCTTTTAGCCACTACCTTCATAAAATCTTTCCTGTCTAAGGGTTTGGATTCTCTATAACACTGATACATAACGAAAGCGTTAACTGTACTCATATCTAGTATTTTGTAAAATATAGCCATTGGCCAACGTTGCGTTCTTCTGGACGAACTGCAAACCGTACATTTTTCATCCAAAGCATCAACGCCGCCTTTCGTCATATTATACAGACTAATTATTTCTGGTTTTTGTGTTTTTTCATCTATGGCTATACTGTGATGCATGGAGGATAATAGTATGACGGCTTTGTTTTTTTTAGGAACATACGAAAGAAGGGTAATGTCTTTTGTAAAACCGTATCTAACTGAACCAATCTCTCTATGCCTTTGAGGAAGAAACTCAGGAGGAATATGTCTTTTAACCTTTTTCATAGTTCCCACATATGTTAGGCCATTAGATTTCAGCAACTGAACTAGTTCTATAGACGTGAACCAATTGTCAGCTATCACATTACGATTACTGCCAAATAATGGCTTAGAAAGCCGTAACACAGATTAAGTAGGTTTAGCAAGCTTTTTCTCAGTTACTGAAAGGCCCATTCCGTCGGAATCTTGGCCTGTATATACATACGCATTGTACACATAGTTGTTTCTTGCATCTGTTAATATCATAATTTTAAGTCCATATTTTCGTGGTTTGTTTGGAATATACATTCTAAAGCGTGATCTATCCCGGAAACCAACTAACATTTCATCAATGCATACATATTCACCAACAGAAAACTCCGTTTGACAGTTTTGAATAAAAGATTCAAATAGTTCTTGAATTGGTGCTAGTGGATTTACCGCTTTTCGTTGTTCTCTCGTAGAAGGGTCATCAAAACGTAAACAAGTCAATAAAACTGCAAATCTCTGGCACTCATTACGGACCGAAAAATTTCTCTGCCCGTTCCATCTGTAGCAAATAGACATTCTATGTCTTCATCATTGGACTTAAATACTGAGGTGTAAATTAGTAAGCCTAAAAATGCTTCCATTTCGACCTGGTCGACATTTTTTAATTCCGGCCTCTTTTCATTTTTGTATTTGACCCTAACACTCGCCAATTTTATATTTGTCCATTCGACTACAACATTTAACATTTGATTTGTAAATAAACAGTTCCAAATTTCCTTCGGAGGTGCCGAAAGACCAAGAGACCGAGCCTTTCCTTGCAGCCCCGGTAAATGTACAATAATATTATGCTTTTGAGTACGAATATTTTTTGGTGCACTAGCTGACCACTTAAATCTGTTTTTACCATAAAAGTAGTTTGAAGATCTTGACGCCAATATAATATTTTCATCATCACTGGACGAGTCTTGGTTTAAAGTTTCTGGAATATTGTCTTCTGGATCAGATTCACTATCAGACTGCTCAGATGCCGACTCATGACTGCTTTCTATTACCGCATCACTGTCAATATCATCAATATCACTATATTCAGAGTCCAAATCATTGAACCAATTTAACACTTTCTCTTCAAATTTCGGATCTGTAACACTAACCGATCGTGACGTACTTGGTAGATGATCCATTATAGTTTATACGAAGAAAAAACACTCGATAAAAAGTAACTAACGGTGACGTTGAGTCTCGCTGACTCCAATAACGTCTGTTCTCGCAAACGGCTAAACGTAAACTAATCAAACAAAAACGCTTGGTTTATGAACTATTTTTAGAAAGGTACTTAGCCGCAGGCCAAAGTCGTCCGCTTCAATATTTTAAACCGGTTTTTAATTTCGCAAGAGTCTCTCAGACTCCACGTCACCGGTTACGGGTTAATAAAAAAATTTCAATTGATAAAACAATGTTAAATAACAACAAAATTCTATACTATTGAATGAAATAGCTAAGCCGACAGATATTTTACCTCTAAAAATCACGCGAACAAGCTGAATTTAAATGAAAGTGTCATTTTGGAACTTTACAAAAGTTGCAAAAAAGTTTGCTAGTCCTACCCCGGGCTTTTCTCTCGTAGAAAAACACAGATTTACAAGTAATCTGTACGTTGTAGGAAAATATGTTTTAAACAAGAAATGCAGCTGAGGACAAGGAATAAGAAAGCATGTACCAGATTTATATATGCTTAAAGAACATGAAACACGAAAAGTTTTATTCAGAATTGCACAATACAATCAAGTAAACAAAATCTAGGGATGTGAGTTACATTTTAGGAAACTTTAATGCAATAATTGGAGTAGGCACCTACAGTGAAAATATAGTTGGGACAGTTGGGATTAAGAACTAGAAACGAGAGAGGAGAAAGGCTCATAGAATTCTGCCAAGAAAAGAATATGGTAATTGCCAATACTTCTCCTTTACATACAGAAAACCACATTGTCAGAAACCAGATAGATTGTACACTCGTAAATAGCAGATATAAAAACTCTATAACCTCAGTTAAAACTTATAATGGAGCAGATGTTAACTCAGACCCCAATCCGTTAGTTGCTGACATGAAAATAAAATGAAAAAGAATTAAATTCAGAAAACAACAACCAAAAATTAATGTAAGATTGCTAAAAAACGAAGAAATAAAAAACGAATTTAAAAATAATGTGAATCTTAATATGCAAAAAACACTTACTGACATCACACAAATTATGGATGTAAATAAGAAGTGGTATAATATAAAAAAACACTTTACTGAAACCAGCTCAAGAATGTTTGATACAACATAGGCCAGAGGCTAAAAAACAATGGATGACAAAAGAAATACTATTATAGATGGAAGAAAGAAGGAAATATAAAGCAAAAGATCTACAGAAGTATAAAGAAATACACCGAATAATTAAGGGAAAAATCAAAACAGCTAAGAAATTCTATTTGGTGAAACAATGTAAGAATTAGAAGAACTTGAAACAAAATATGATATGAGAAATGTGCAAAAAAAAAATAAGTTAAGTGACTGGAATGGGTAGAAATAGACATCAAGGACACATAAAAGACAAGAAAGGAGTACTACTAATAGATTTACCAGATACATTAAGCGGAGAAGTACGCTGGAGAACTTTTCCAAGATGAAAGAGGTGAAATGCAGAAAACACAAAAATTAAATCCTTTAGAGAGACCGAAGATCACGATAGATGAAATCAAATATGTTATCAAAAACTCTAAAGACAATAAGGCAGCTGGATTAGATGAAATACCAGTAGAACTGTTAAAACTAGTGGAAGAGGATAATTTGGACGTATTGGCAGATTTATTCAACACGGTGTATGATACGGGAATAATACCACAAAAGTGGCTAAAATCAGCATTTTTAACCATCCCTAAAAATAAGCAGCAAAAGATTGCTTTGATTATCGAAAACTGAGCCTCATGAGTCATACTAAAAAAGTACTGCTGAAAGTAATACGTAAGAGAATATATGAAAGGCTAGAGTCTAGAGGCTAGAATATATGAAGAGGCTAGGACTATTTGCCATCAACATATTAATTCAGCGATGTCGAGATGTAAACGTTGATCTACACTTGTGCTTTGTTGACTACGAAAAAGCTTTTGATAAAGTAAGACATGAAAAACTAATACCAATCCTTATGAACAAGTGCAATGACAGTAAAATCATAAATATAGTGCAAACATTATATTGGAACCAAAGTGCCATAGTTCGAATTGATAGGCAACACTCAGAAGAAATGAAGATCTGTAGAGGAGTTATACAGGGATGTGTTTTATCGCTACTTTCGTTTAACTTATATTCTGAAGAAATTTTCCATAGCAATGAGTATAGAAGATGTACAACATCTTATCAAAAGCCTAAGTATGAATAGTGCGGAGATGGAAATTACTATAAACGCTAGAAAAACGAAGTACATGATAATTACAAAAAGACCACAAAATATACATGACCTATTGACAATCAATGGTAACGTGATAGAACAAGTAGAAAAATATCAGTACTTGGGAACTTTTATCAATGAAACCAATGATCATACTGAAGAAATAAACAGCGAATAGAGATTGTCAGATCAGCATTTATACGAATAAAGCCACTCTTAACGTGCAAAAATCTAAATTTGGAGATCAGACTACGTACCATTCGATGTTATATATTTTTAATATTATTATATGGAGCTGAGACTTGGACATTAAGAAAATGCAATTTAAAAAGACTGATAGAATTAAAAATAAAGAAGTACTGGAGAGGGTTAGTAAAGAAACAGAAGTAATCACCAGTATACAAACCAGAAAACTGGAATACCTAGACCACGTGATGAGGAGTTCAAAATATGAAATTTTAAGACTCATAATACAGGGAAAGATTCAAGGAAGAAGGCATAACTTATGGTTAAAGAATCTACGTGATTGGTATCAATGCAGATCGATTAATTTGTTTAGAGCAGCAAGTTCAAAAATAAAACAGCCATTATGATTGCCAACCTCCGTAGGAAGACGGCACTCTAAGAAGAAGAGAACATGAATATCATATATAAAACTAAAACCACTAGCTTTTATAGTCTATATAATAGAAAATAAATTGGAACATATTTTATATACACTATACCAAAATGATCATCGCTATATAACTTTAGTTTAACTAGTTGTTATGGTTAACTGAAAAACAAACTTTAACTGTTTTTGTGTGTTTGGAAACGAAAATATAGAATTTGTACATTACTAAAAGCACGTGAAAAACTTTTACGATAAATGAAACAACAAACAAAACATGATGGGACTAAATTTTAAAACTGTAATTAAATACAACGTTAATACAAAAGCTTTCTAGGAGATAATGAGACTACTAACTCCAAATCTAGATGAGGAGTTTGAATAGTAATGTAAACTGAAACGGTCGTCAACAATGGTCAATGGTATCACATTTAATATTATAAAGAACTTAAATTTGAATGGAATTGAAAATGGAACAGATTGTTTACAAACCTTGCTTAATCTACGAATTCACCATATTTTGCAATTTATTTTTATTATTCGCTACCAATACAATATTATCTGCTTAAACTGTTATTGTCTATATTTTTTGTATTTTAATTAAAGTTTTTTCTTTTGCTTTAAGGTTCTTTATAATCCTCTCCATTATTATAACCAATAATAATGGGCTTAAACTATCTCCCTATTTTATTCCTTTGTTTATTTTAAATGCAATGGATCTTTGACCTCCCAATTGCACTTTTCCTCAGACTGTCTTGTATGTACTTTCTATGATTCTGATTAGTGGTTTAGATACTTCCAAATTTCAGGAATTACCATATTTTATTCCTATCAATCCAATCAAATTGACAATTTTGATTGACTGCCTTTTGGCCAGTAAAAGTTAATTGTAGTTCTTCTTCTTCACTGTTATTCTTCTCAATTTAAGTGTGTCATTTGTCTGCCTATCTGGCCTAAATGTTGCTGTCTGTTTTTCCAGTTTTAGTCCAACATACTTCCTTAGACTTTTCTCTATTATCAATGTACATAGTTTATAGCTAACCTAAGCTAAGCATATTACACTGAAGTTTATCAATTTAGAAAATATACTCATCCAAACAAGAAAAAGATATTGCATCCTATCTGGCATGAGAAAATGAGACTGTTCTTAGTTGTAAAAGCTTTCTAATAAAAAAGGAATGATAATGTGACTTAACATAAAATGTTAGGTAATTTTAAGGCGACTATCTCAAAACATTTAACAGTTGAGATAAAGAAAATCAACCTGGCTGCTAAAGACAGGGTGATTTAAGATATCATTTAACCCTAGCAATTGTGATACAAAAGGGAAATCAAGCGAAAAGGGGGGCCACCAACTAACAAACAAATTCTCAAAACAGAGAGGGAAAACAGGGGAAGAAAAGAGAAAGCCTACTTATATTAAATATAAGTAAATTTGTTAATTTGTGCAATGATAAATTTCACTGAGATGGTCAATATCATTACGTCTATTCATAGTTGAAGGATGTTTGAAAATATGACACATCTTAAGGAAATTTCTTCTGAAATAATTATTTTTAGTGGCTAAAATCTCTGTTTACTCAAAATCAGCCTTTTAGTTTGTTGATAAAAAAACGTGTGTGAATAAGGCAAACCTGTATTTAAAACAATTGATATCACTTCAATAAGAAATAAGGCATCGTTTTAAGTAACAGTAAGTAAAATATCAAACAGAGAAGTCTTGAACAGAGTAGGTCAAGGTGAAGGTGACTTAATAAAAATTATAAAAAAGAGAAAACTCGAATATCTGGGGCATATAATGAGAGGAAGCAGATACAGGATAATGCAGTTGATACTCAACGGAAAGATCGATGGAAGAAGAGGAATTGGCAGAAAGAAATACTCATGGCTCCGAAACCTTCGTAAATGGACATTGCTTATCAGCAGATGAGTTACATGCCGCGCAAGATAGAGAACGATATCGGCAAATTGTCATGGAAGCTACCCACGCCTAAAACTTGGGCACGGTACTCAAAGAAGAAGAAGAAGTAGATTGTAAGTAAATTGTGGAAAAACAGTAAAGAGCAATAAATATTAAAGGTAAAGGGGGAACTGACAGATAGCTCCTGCTGGAACATTTAAATGAAGTAATAAAGCATATGATTCTCCCATAACAATGAGATGTAGACGATATGAGTTTTGTAACAAAATATCCATTAATATTACAAGGAAATCCATTCTGTCAAGAAACGGTAGGAATGAATCAGTTTCCGCCTCCATCGTGAATTGGATATTAGGATGTATACCATTTAGGAACGCTACCGATTTGCTTGAAGAAAAAGGTTTACAACCAATGCATACTGCCAGTAATAACATATGGTTCCGAAACAATAACTTTAACCGAACATTCTGCAAATAAATTGAGAGTAACCCAAAGAAAAATGGTAGGATAGTGAGAGAGAGAGGACTAAAGTGACAGATGTCATAGAAAAAAATTGAACAAGCCAAATGGAGATGGGCTGGACATATAGCACGTTTAAATGATAATAGGTGGACCAAAAGACTCATAGAATGGAGACCTAGAGAAGACAAAAGACACCGAGGCAGACTACCAAAAAGATGGATGGACGACTTGAGATGAACAGTCGGAAATTGGATACAGAAGGCGCAAGATAGAGAACAGTGGAAGAACATGGAGGAGACCTATATCCAACAGTGGATGCAAGAGGTTGAGAAATGATGATGATGATGGCCATTCAAATGGTTTTGAAAAGATCAAAGGATCCCTGCCATGGGGCCAAATGACGAATGTATCTTTAACATATCGTAGCCAACATGTGGGTTTGAGCATTAATGTGAATAGTGCTCGGGTCTTGAGGTCTTCCATAAAGATTTTGGCAAAAACTGAAGATAGTGGGGAGCACATTTGATTTGTCTGTAGAATTGATTTTGGAAGATGAAATAAGTGTTGGACATATAATGTTTAAAGAAAGATAATGCTGGATACTGTATTTAGTTTTCAGAGTTTCGTCTATAGGAATGTTTGTAAAGATTGAAACGATATCGAAACTTACTAGAATATCTGACAGTGAGATAGGTTATTGTTTAAGAAATTCGATGAAATGAAAAGAATTTTTGTCTAGTTATTTCAGCATCTTCGGAAGGTAAACTGGAAATGGCTTCTTCAGTTTGCCAGATAATTGTCTCAATTGTAGTGTGACTTGGGATAATAAAGTAATTGATACCTTTTGCCAAAGCTTAAGTGGTAATGGTCGAAATAGGCGTATCAGAAAAGTAATAAGCCACTGTAGTGGGGTTCAACGTTGTGGTTTTTGTTATTTTGTTGTTTTATGGTTATGAAATTTGTTCGGCAATTAGATGCGCACTACAGGTAATCCAGGATAATGGACTTTCATTTCTTCGAAATATCTTTTATAGTTTATTAATCGAATTATTTGAATAATTATATTTTGTACTTTGAAATATATTAAGCAAACCAATATCATTTTCAATTTTACATGGCAAAACAATATATATATATATATATATATATAATATATATATATATATATATATATATATATATATACAGGGTGAGTCACGCTAAACGGGACGGAGCCTACCGGGGAAACGGCTGAAGATATTAAAAATTTCTTTTGCAGGAATACGTAGGTTAGTACCGGCTACAAATTAAAATTTGTGAGATATATACAGGGTGTCCCAATTTGGCGTAATGATATAAACTTAAACTTTTTTAAATAAAATAACCTATATTTCACTTTAATTTTGAATTCTATTGAACAAAATAATGTTACTTTATTCAACATTCCTATACCTATTTTTGACCGGTTTCGATTTATTTGGGTTTTTCTGAAAATGTACTATTCGCGAAATTAATTAATTACACAATATCGCATGAATTTTAATTACCGCCTTTTTGTCAGGTAATTGTCAAGTATCCATGCTTTACATCATAATAATTACCATTTGAAACTAATCTACAGAGTGTTCGCAATCTGAAGTGTCAATGCTGTACCATATTTTGTATAATTACTTTCTTAACTTAAATGGGACACCCTGTATTTTACTTTAATTTTAAATTCTAATTAAAAAAATAATATTACTTTATTAAACAATCCTATACCTATCTTTGAGAATTTTCGATTTATTTGCGTTTTTTTGAAAATGCACTATGTATTCTTGAAATTAATTAATTTTTATCACTTTATTACATAAAGTTCTACTCTAACTTAAACAAAAACCCTGTAGGTATTTGAATGTTGTAACAATTATTATAATCAAACGATTATAAAATTTTATATTAATATCTAGTATCTTCAAATCTATTTGCATTATGTTACCTGGTACATTAAATGTCATTAATTACATAGCTCGTTATTATAAAGAATGCCATGAAAAAACAAAAGGTACCTAGCTGTCAAACTATTAACTGTATTGCTTTCAATTAAATAGAAATGGCAGATTATTCAATTGAAGACCGATTAAATATGATTTTAATACTGGGTGAATGTGATCAAAACAGTTTGTTAACATCAAGAGTCTATGCTTAGAGATTTCCCTTAAAACGTCATCCTCGTAAAGAAGTATTTGACAGAGTCTTAACAAGGTTTCGTGAAACTGGCAGTGTTGTTTATACTAAACGAAAATTAATAAATCCGATAACTGAAGATGAAAATACCGAATTAGAAGTTATTCAATCAGTTATTGAAAATTCAAATACAAGTACAAGGACGATGGCCAGGGAGATTGAAGTAAGCCAAACTAGTATATGCAGAATTCTTAAAAAATATCAATATCACCCATACCATATTCAAATGCATCAGCATTTGTATGGAACTGATTTTGAACGTAGGTTAGAATTTTGTTTATGGTTTCTAGACAAAACGGGAGCAGATCAACATTTTTTTGATAAAATTTTGTTCACTGATGAATCTACTTTCCATAATAATGAACTCGTGAACCGACATAACTTTCACTATTATAATACGGAAAATCAACATGAATATAGATGTACTGATCGACAAAACCGATGGTCCCTTAATGTATATGGTGGAATAATAGGAGAACATGTGATAGGACCGTATTTTTTTAATGGCCATTTAATGGACAAAAGTTTTAAGGATTTCTACGAAGAGACTTTTGGATACTTTTGCAAAATATCCCTTTAAATATTAGAAGAACATTGTTTCTGCAGCTAGACGGTGCTCCAGCACATTACACGCGTAACGTTAGAGAATATTTAGACAGAAAATTAGGTACCTTTTGTTTTTTCATGGCATTCTTTATAATAACGAGCTATGTAATTAATGACATTTAATGTTCCAGGTAACATAATGCAAATAGATTTGAAGATACTAGATATTAATATAAAATTTTATAATAGTTTGATTATAATAATTGTTACAACATTCAAATACAGGGTTTTTTGTTTAAGTTAGCGTAGAACTTTATGTAATAAAGTGATAAAAATTAATTAATTTCAAGAATACTAGTGCATTTTCAAAAAAACGCAAATAAATCGAAGTTTCTCAAAGATAGGTATAGGGATTGTTTAATAAAGTAATATTATTTTTTTAATTAGAATTTAAAATTAAAGTAAAATACAGGGTATCCCATTTAAGTTAAGAAAGTAATTACACAAACTATTATACAGCATTGACACTTCGTATTGCGAACACTCTGTAGATTAATTTCAATTGGTAATTATTCTGATGTAAAGCATGGACACTTGAAAATTAATTGACAAAAAGGCGTTAATTATAATTGATGCGATATTGTGTAATTAATTAATTTCGCGAATAGTACATTTTCAGAAAAACCCAAATAAATCGAAACCGGTCAAAAATAGGTATAGGGAATGTTGAATAAAGTAACATTATTTTGTTCAGTAGAATTCAAAAATTAAAGTTAAATATAGGTTATTCCATTTAAAAAAGTATAAGTTTATATTCATTACGCCAAATTGGGACACCCTGTATATATCTCACAAATTTTAATTTGTAGCCGGTACTGACCTACGTAGTCCTACAAAAGGAATTTTTAATATATTTAGCCAGTTCCCCGGTAGGCTCCGTCCCGTTGAGCGTGACTCACCCTGTATATATAAATCAATAGTTATATTTTAATTTCCTCGAGGCGATGAAAATAATTTTTCCAAATTTAATTTTATCTGATTAAAATGATAAAATAATATTATTTTAGTTCATTCCTGCTGTTCCTGATAATATAATACCGTATACATCCTACCAGGAAGTATCACTGACACGATCACGTAACAATGTTTATTCTCCCTAAAATGTGGTATCGATTCAGATATCCGCTCCGGGCTTGAACTAAAACGTTTTTCTTTACTTTTTTGTCAGTTTGGATTCAGATGCGACAGAACTATTAGGCCAGAGCATTTATGGATGAAGCTTTTTGGTTCGTTAAGCATGCCTACAGCGTTTCAATTCGACGATCTGGGTCACATACCGCCGGAGATATATCAAGTTAGTGAAGCCTGTGTAATAAGATTTAAAAATTGACAAGCAGAAGCAAAATTGGAGAAGGACAATATAGTAAATCTTCAAACACTCGATACTAAACTTCCCTCTTTTTAAATTTTAGCTACAAACGTGGTCAATCTAGATTAACGCTAAAAGTTAAATGTTAATCAGAGCCTTCTTTGGCTCTGATTTATAAAGCTTTATTAGAAGAGAATTATAATTTCTGAAATAAACTGAGCTTAAATTAACTGAGAAATGAACATCTATTCACAGAGTCATTGGCTGCTTTCTAGTCTATAAATACGTAGAAACCTATAATAAATTCAAATTAAGTTTAGATGCTAGAGATACCCTGTTACAAAACGTCAAAACGTTATTAGACACTATTTTACATCTTGAACAAACTTTATGAGTTATAGTTTATTTTTATGAACGAGAGAGTAATTAGCATAATTTTAACTGGTACCTCCGACCACTCCATGGGCGTGCTCAAGATTAATTGAAAAATTACTTTGAATAATTGTAAAAAATAACTGAATTATTTCAGTGTTATAAAGTGTTATGTGTATGTAAACAAAAGTGACCTCTTTTATCACACACTATATCAGACTGACTGGCCTACATTAAAAAGGGTTTTTAAAAAATTCACATTTTTTTTAATTTTTAAAATTACAAAAGAGAAAAAGAGTTTTTTAAACCGTCTAAGGTATGTTAAATAGATGAATAAAAATATTAATATAAAACTTACAGCTACTTGTTACAAATCCAAATCAGATTCAGAAGATGAATTTTCAGAACCAAGATTTATAATAACTGGCTCGATCATTTTATCAGTAATATTGTCCAGCTTCCACATTTTTTCCTCTTCTTTAATAGTGTGATTTACTGCCTTTTCCAGTTTTCAGGTTTTACATTATTTACGGCCTATAAAAAACAACTGTTTTACATCATGAATTTTAAAAGTGGTATTTTTTCTTGAAACTTCACTCTTTATCTGTGCCCATACCAGTTCAATCGGGTTTAATTCACAATGATATGGTGGGGAATCTAAGTACTGTCATTCCACGATTTTTGTCAATTTCATCAATTTCGTATTTTTTAAATTTTTCTTTATGAAGGGCACACAACGAATAAAGTTCCTTTCTTATAGATCCGGGATGGTACGTCATATTTTTTGAACTCAGCCAATTCTGCAAGTCCTCTGCTCAGTCCTTCTATAAGTCTGGAGTGATAACTTGCATTATCCATTACTATTACACAGTTCTTAGGAAGAAGATCTATCATTTGTTCGAACCATTCTTGAAAGACATCAAAGTTCATGTCTTCATGGTAGTCACCGGTACGAGTTGACTCAAAAGTTAATAAACCACCTTCAACAAAACCGACTGAACTGCCAGTGTGTACTATTATCAGCCTGCGTCCCTTTCCTGATTGTGGGTTTAAACCAGTAGATAAGTTATTTACAAAAGCGTGCCTTTGACTTGTAACAGTTTCATCCTGCCAAAATTTATTTGGTGTATGACCCTCGTTGATCCATGTTTCATCAAGATAAAATATTTTTCTTTTTTGGTTTCTCATTTCCTTTATGGTTCTTAGAAAATGTCTTCTCCATATGACAATATCGCTTCTTTCTAATAAAACAAACTTTTTGGGATTCTTTTTCCAGCGGAAGCCTATTTCTTTTAAAAGTTTCCATAACGTACTTCGACTCATTTCTGGGTAATCCTTATCATCTCGAACTGAGACAAGAACTTTATCCAATGTTGGAAATTCTTGTCTAAAGAAGAATTCATGCACTTTCCGTCGAAGTCCTTCTTTAAAATGATATTCTATTTGAAATTTTGGTTTCCCTGGAGCATTACGTGGCATTTGAAAGCTACCACATTTCTCTTCTTTAATAACTCTGTAAATCGTAGATTTCCCAACACCAAGTGAACTGCTAACTAACTCAACGGTCTCATCAACACTTTCACATAAACGTTTGTCTGCAAATGATTTAAAACAATTAAATACTAATGTTTTTTCATTAACTGTTAAAGGACCAATTTTTCGGCGTTTACACGGCACTTCCAAATTTTCCATAACACTAGTATACACAATAAACTGCACCTTGCAACTGAAGTACCTACTTTTAGTGAACTGTTAAGAATTTTGAATACGCCACTTGGACCTTCCTACAAAATGGAAAAACCCACTATCACATTTTCTGTGGAATAAGTTTAGAAGGTAATTATCTAGTCAATTACTGTCATAGATTCCTGGAATTAAAGAATTAAATGTTTGATTGTTGAAACCCTTACTTCGTGGAATGCACTTATTTCGGATAAAATAAAACGTTTTATTTTATCTAAAGAATTAAACTGTATTTTGCAAATAGGTAGGTACTTATTAAACTTTTATTGGTTATATATAACCAATAAATTAAACATCTTACATTTCTTGCAAATTCATTAGTACCTGTTAACCTCCATCACTCCGACACTGGCAACCTTATTTAGGGATTAGTAACTCTCACAACTATTGTATTCTATCGTATCAACAGTTTAGGGATTTGCATACATAATTTATTGTTTTATTACTCTCTCATATATAAAAATACACTATAAATGTACCTAATATTAGTTTGATAATTGTTGATTGTGGTTTCTAAATTCCAAATATTTGAGAGTTCCAGTTCTTTGCGTTAAAAAAATCATTCAACATAGAAATAGTTTCAAATGTGTAATAAAGATGAAACTTATACATGAAATAATGTAGGCTGTTCAAAATTTAGCTTTGTCCATTGTCAGACGCTTCGCAGCCATGATTTTAGTGTTTTGCTTGCTAGTCCTTTCTTTCTCTCAATATTTTCTTTCACTATTAGTTGGGCATATTGGTACTTATATTTGTTAGTATATGGTCTAGACATGATGTATTTCTAACTTACTCTGTGTTGAAAAATTCTCGATTCTTGAATATTCTATGCAGCACCTCTTCGTTTGAGATATATGATATGTATAAAATCTTCAAGCTTCTCCAGTACATCCATATTTCAAAAAAACTCTAATTAATTTATAGTTTATGTAATATCGTGAAGGGTCCACATTTTAACTACATAGAGGACTTATTTTAACATATAAACATATACATATTGAACGAATGTAAAACGGATCATACAATTTAATATATGTCTGTTTGAACTGCATTTGAAATAATGGACCAATATAAAACTTGGACAAAAATAAATCCATACCTGGGTTTAGACATTGTATAAAATATCGTTCAACTATCTGTCTCGCAACAATGTTGTTTGCGTAACAATGTTGCCAATCGCCGTGTAATAATCCGATTTGTGGATCTTTTTGAGAGTTATATATTGTTCGTATCTTTAAATAAATCGAATATTTGCCTATATTTTTCATTGTATTTACCAATCTACTACAACAGACTAATAACAAAAATAAACTTAATGGTTTGTAGTTATTTTCTTTTTTTTCTTGTAAATATTTTATGGATAACACCTTATTTGAGAAACATCTGAAGGAATGAGGTTGGCAACACCGCTCAAAGAAGAGCTTGTCTAAGGATGCGATAACTGGTCTGATAGCATAATAAAATCGTAGATTTATGTGTAGCTTGTAATTTTTATGATTTCAGAATCCAGCAGCCCACTGCATTATTGGATTTTTGATAATATAATTATTTGACAACCTTTTGTTGGCCAACCACCTACAGCAAAATTGAGCCGAAATACATAATATTTCGTATGTTCCGAATTTATTTCGTTCAATCTGTATACATATATACGAAGTACCTATATGAAATTCATTGTGCAGACTGCTCCCGATCTTATATAAGCCAAACAAATCGTAGAATATAAAATAGAATTTATGAACATTCCATTTCTGGTCACATCATCTTTTATCTTCATACAGATCACATAATTAATTTTTAAAACCACACCACTATAGCCCGCATCTATTTCTATAAACCAAGAATTATCTGAGAAGCCATAGAAATTGAAAAAAGGCCAAATTGTCTCAATAAAAGAGATGACGACATACGGTTACCTCTGACATGGAGACCTCTCATAAAGAAAATATCTGCTCCACCGTTCAATCAAAATACTCTCAGAAATAATCGAGCCAACCTGTCCGACAATCTCTACGCTAACATCTACGCCAACCTCCATCAAACCACGTCACCATCGGCATGTATATATGCAAACGATTGTAACTTTCAGCAAAAGCTAATGACAATGAAGTACAAATTGGTCAAACTATTTTCGTGTCTAAATTGTAATCAATTGGCTTGCCGTAAAAGTAGATGGCACCTTTGTGTGTGAAGTACTGAAAGTGAGAAGATTTTGGAGACATTAGTTTGAACGACTTTGAACGGCGAATCAGCTCGAACGACTGACGAGGTAAAGATACCGAAATAACAGTTATATCTTTCTTTTTATTCGGATTCAGACTTGAAAAACAGTTTGACTAATTTGTGCTCCATCGCTATATTTTCTTTGGTCACCTCATATCTTAAAAATCACTTTAGAGATTTTATTATTCTTTTTTAATTTTCTCGGCTTTTTTAAATTGTCATGTTTTGGTTTATTGAGAAGATTCTTTCTAAAACTAAAGTATAAACAAGAGTTAATAATTTAAAAAACTACAGAGTTACTTATAATATAGTTTTCGCAATTGTTAAAATATAATAACTATAACAGTGATATAATTTGGAGTAAAATTATAATTAAATACTTATCAGTCTGTGGAAGTATCTTAAGTAACCACTTATCTTAATATTGTTTCATTTCATGAGATTTAATCAGAAGTTTGTCAAATATTGGTATACGTAGTGAATGATAGATTGTACACATATTTACAATACAATATACTCAAGTATCAATGCTCTTTGACCCGATTATATTTGGGAAATTGACAACATGTCACATACGAAGCTGGAATTTCACATTATTGAGTTAATAATTTAGTTCTAATTTTGATGTAGAGATGCCAATATACACACACCAGCAAATTTACGGAAACCGATATAGAATATAAATATTTTACACATAATCCCTTGAAACGATGTTTATGGAATGTTGGGATGGGTTTTACAATAATTGTACCATGTGTAAGCTGTTAAAGAACAAAAAATATACAGTAGGCAGTACTGTATACTAGCGCGAAGCTTTATTCTATGTTTTCTGTATCTTTAAAATTGAATAAACAATTTCCATGCACACAAAGATATACACAAATATACCTGGAAACACCGCTCTAGAGGCCAGAAATCCATCATCGATTATATTATAATGAGACAAAAAACAACACTAACAGTTTTAGACGTTAGGGTAAAGAGAGGAGCTGACTGTGGAAGTGATCATTACCTAGTAATCGGAAATATGACCATACCGAGATTGGGAAAATACGAAACAGCAAATGTAAATAAGAACGTAACAACAAATAAAGAGCACTATAATCTACAAAGTCTAGAAGATAACAGCGTGCAGTATTTATACCAAAGAAGGTTAGATGGAAAACTGGTAATAGAAAATAGAACAACAGAAGAAGAATACAAGCACATAGTACACAGTATTAAAGAAGCAGCAGAAGAGGCAATAGGCACTCAAAGACGCGCAAAACAAAAAGCATATTGGTGGGATTAGGGAATAGATGAGGTGAAAAGAAAAAGAAGAAAAAAGAAGCATACCTAACATATCTAGATAAAAAAGACGACCCCTCTAAAAAAATATATAAAATCCTAAATAAACTGGTGAAGACGGAAGTAACAAGGAGGAAAAATAGATCTTGGAAAAGAAATGCGAATACATAGAACAAATGATTGGGGGATCGAAAAGTTCAGAAGCCTGGAGAACGCTAAAATCTATGAAAACGTCAACCAACAATAAATTAGATTTAAGTAACATAACAGAAAAAGACTGGGTAGACTACTTTAAACAGTTGCTACAAGAAGGACGACAAAATTTTCAATACGAAAATGCAAACAGAGACATACGATCAGAATTCATTGAATTGAACATGACAAATATCGTAGAAGCGATAAGATCTTTTAAACTTAAAAAAGCGCCAGGCCCAGGAAACATCTCACCAGAATTTATTAAATACGGCTCAGCTAAACTGTGGGAAATGCTCAAAGATCTGTTCCAACGATGCCTGAATGGAGAAGAGACCCCGTTAGAATGGCTTGAGGCCTATATAACCCCAATATACAAAAAAGGAGCACGAAACAATGTCAGAAACTATAGAGGAATTGCTGTCATCCCCACTATAGGACGACTGTACTCCCGAATACTTAGAAACCTCATAGAAGAAGACATTCGTATGAAACAACCAGAAGAACAATGCGGATTCAGAGCTGGAAGATCGACTATAGATAATCTATTTACACTTAAAATATTAATCGAAAAGCGACAACAAAGAAACAAAGAAACACATATAGCCCTGATAGATCTTGAAAAGGCATATGATAACGTGCCGATAAATAATTTATGGAGTGAAATGCAAAACATGGAAATAAAACCTTCGTTAATAATAGCAACTCAAAAGTGGTATGTAAACAACACCGCATCAATTAAAATAGGTGGCAAACTTAGTGAGAAATTCAACACTACGAAAGGGCTACGACAGGGATGTTGTTTATCACCTACGCTGTTTAAAATATATCTGGATCGATCTCTACAAAAGTGGCAAAGACAATGCAGAAATATGGGAATACAAATAGATGAGGATATTCTCTATACACTATTCTTCGCTGATGACCAACTGGTGGTAGCAGAAGATATAGACGATCTCAGCTATATGGTTAGGAAACTACAAACAGCGTACGAAGAATGTGGACTGACAATGAACTTACAAAAATGCGAATATCTCTCAGTGGGGAAAAATACAGTCGAAGACCTGACATTGGAGAGTGACAAAATCAAAGGAACAAATAGAGTAAAATACCTAGGAGTAGTGTTTACAAAAGACGGAAATAGCCATGAAGAAATAAATACAAGAATAAACAAAGGCAGAAACATTACCAAATGCCTAAACTCCATTCTCTGGGATAAAAAAATCACAAGAACGACGAAAAAACGAATATATAAGACGATGGTTGAGCCGGTGGTAACATACGGAGCAGAGATATGGGACACTAGTAAAAGAAACAGGAAAAAATTACAAGCTACCGAGATGGATTTTATGAGAAGAAGCTGTAGATTGACAAGGATGGACAGAATCCGCAATGAAGAAATAAAACGTAGAATGGAGCAAGAAAAAGACATTATAGATGAAGTCCAGAAAAAACAACTAACTTGGTTCGGTCATGTAAACAGAATGGCAGACGAGAGGTGGCCAAAGAAAATATTAAAATGGATCCCAACCGAAAGAAGGAAAAGAGGGCGTCCAAGAAGAAGCTGGCGAGATGACGTGAATGAAGCCATGGAAGGAAGACAGCTAAATAAAGCCGACACCCGAGATAGGAAACGATGGAAACTAGGGACAGGAAAACAACGACAGTTGTAAACAACCTGCACTAAAATTGAATAAACTAATTTTATGATTTCTTTATTATTTATATAGATTTTAATAAAATTTAAAAAAGTTAACATGTTGTATAGCGAACTCTCCTCGTCTCGTAAATGCACTCGTCCAACTCTTTACTGTAACTACGAACCACTAATCGCTATTTCGTGGCGCTACTTTAGTCACGCCGTGTCGTGGCGCTACATCCGTGATGCTCGTCTCAGCATTTTACTAGAGGAAAAGTAGTACAACACCAGTATGCAGGTAAGCTTAAAAACGACGTCACAACGAAAAATATTAATGGTTTTAAACAGAACAACTTAATTGTACATTTTGAAGATAACTGTACTTTTTTTTGTTTTAATGGCGTGTGTGATCAGTTGTTTAGACAGTCTGTCCCATTCCTCAAAGCAATTTTTTCTTCCATCATCATCATTTTGTCTTCCTGACCATGCACGTATTCCCATATTTCTCATATCTTCATCAATGTTATCAAGAAACCTTTTTCTGGGTCTATCCCTTCTTTTATGACCAATGGGTCTATCAAGCAGTTTTCTAGCTGGGTTATTTTGTTCCATCCGCATTATGTCCTATCCACCTCAGATATCCTATCTTAATATGTTTTACGATATCAAGTTCCTGGTATATTTCCATGGTATATATTCCTGGTCTTCTCCACACTCCATTGGCATTCACTGCTCCATGAATTCGCCTTAGTATTTTTTTTTTTTTTCGAAACATCCTAAAAAGTTTTCGTTACTTTTTGTTAGAGTCCAGGTCTTTGAAATATGTTAGGACTAGGCGTATTATTGTTTTGTAGAGTTTTATTTTTGTACTTCTCGATATAATTCTGGATTTAAGGAGAAGATTTAGATCAAAATAGCATCTGTTGGCCGTGTAAATCCTGCTGTTTATCTCTGCAGTGGTATTATTTTCAGTGTTAAGGGGCGCTTCCAGGTATACAAATTCGTTCACTGCTTCGAAGACGTCATTTTTTTATATACTTCGTTTTGTTGCTATTTATTATTAAACCGATTTTTGCAGCTAATTCTTTTAATTTTGATGGTATAAAAGGCAAATATGGAACACAGTAATTAATTAAATCTTGCCCAAGTACTTTCGATCAATAGATCATCCCCAGGGGCATTTCGTCAGTTGTGGCCTATCCGACATGAGCAGAATGTCATACATGTAAATATTGGACATAACAATACAATACACAAAGACAAACACTTTAAAATTTTAAAAATTGAGAAGCTACATGTTATATGGAAGCCGGAGACAGAATGGCTCCCGGTCTGGCGGAAATATTGAGATAACGAAATGCCCTGAGGATGATCTGTTGATCGAAAGTACTTGGGCAAATTTAATTAATTACTGTGTTCGATATTTGCCTTGTATACCATCAAAGTTCAATTATTCGAACATTCAACCTTATATTGATTCTTTTAATGTTACATACTCCTCTTTTACAGCGTTTTTCGTTCTTCCAACAATATTAATATCATCAGCATAAGGATTTGCACTAATTTATTATATATTGGAATAGTTGTGATATGTGACCTACGTGTTATTTTTTCCAGAGCCAGATTGTACAAAAGAGAGGCTCTCCCTGCGCAGTCCGTTATTTGTTTTATAAGGTTCAGACCTAAATTCATACTCTACATTCAACTTTTTCAAGAGTTAGTTTTGTTAAATTTACGACTGATTTGGTATTTCTGGCTCTTTCATTACTTTGTATTGCATAAATATGTGATGAGTATTAATGCCATAGTCCAGTGTTTTTTCTAAAAATTTTTTAGGGCTACAATATAATGAATTGTCAATTTACCGCCGTTAAAACCAGCCTGGTAGTTTTCTACTATCCTGTATACAGCGACATATTACTGTGGAAAATATTTTATATACTGCATTTAAAGGCGTAATTTCTCTATTGTTAGAGCATTCAAAGATATCTCCTTTTTTGGGTAAGGTGCAAAGTATTCCAATATTTCAATCATTGGAGAGAGTATGTGTCCATACTTCTTTTATAAGCTGATGTAATGACATTATGGTAACATGACCACCTTCTTTATGTATGTAGTTAGATAATGGTCCATTGCTGTAAATATTTAATACAAAAAAATAGACAAAATTATTCGCTGGTTTCCTTTAAAGTTTCAATTATTAGGCAGATATTGTTAACATGCTAAAAATGACCAGTTCCTGGAAATTTTTAATTTATAAAATATGACAAAAGACTTACGTTTTGGTAGAAAGGGTTTGTCCTAAAAACGGGCGAAGTCAGTCTATGTGACAGCCTCGTTTCAGGATATTAACATGGTCTTTGTGTCCTTTTTTCCATAAGCAAGGTACTTGATACCATGGAATCTGGAACAAAAAAGCTATTTTAAAATAATAAACAGTTATAAAATGTTTAGGGAATAAAACATTTTGAAAGTTTAAAGAGAACAGTTTTGATTTTTGGAATAAAACGTATTGATACGCTAATTAAGGGATCTAGAAACCTGCCTAATGGATCAATGTCACCAGAAAGCCGTCAAAAATACTAAGAACACTCAAAAAAAGGCAAGAGGGGACACATCCTTGGGCGTAGCCCAGAGCATAGACCTAGGGTCCTAGCAAGTAATTCAAATTTGATGATAAGTCACTAAGGATAGCAGGAAAATGCTGTCGCCTAATGCTAACCTGCTTTGATACTCACCCATTAGAGAACTATAGGAGGAAAGGGATGGTCTGGATCATTGGGGCATGGTGAAGTGATTCCTGTTTACATAAATTAATCCTCCTCGCATCAATGAATTGTAACTCCCGAGTGTCATTCGAAGGGGTGTGTAAGGCTCTCAGGCTAAGTTCAATTAAATTTCTTGCTTGGACTTATTAACTGGTATCGTAAAATCATTCTTCTTCTTAACATGCCATACACCAAAGTGCGTAGGCGACTATCTCATTACTAGAATTCTGTTCTTGGCGGCGTGACACAGCTCACCTGTATTGTGTATTCCTGTCCATTCTTTAATATTCCTTAACCAGGATAATTGTTTGCGGCCGGCTCCTCTCCTACCTTCGACCTTCCCTTGTAGGATTAACTGTGGTATTTTATATTTTGCTCCTCTCAATATGTGCCCAAGGTAACCAATCTTACGTTTTTTAATTAATTCAAAGAGTTCTCTTTCCACGCCGGCTCTATTAAGGACGTCATCGTTGCGAACTCTATTCACCCAAGGTATGCGCATCATTCTTCTCAATGGCCACTTTTCAAATGCTTCAAGTTTGTTGATAGATGTTTTTTTTAAAGTCCACGTTTCCATGCCATAAAGCAAGATGGACCATATGTAGCACTTGACCATTCTGTAGCGTATTTCGAAGTTTAGGTGTTGATTACATAGGAGCGGTCTGAATTTCACAAAAGCTTGTCTTGCCATTTGTATTCGGGTTTTTATCTCGTGTTGTGGATCCGATTGGTCATTGTTTGTGGTGCCAAGGTATTTAAAAGTTTTCACGCGATTTATACGATTTTCACCTTTGCATATTATCGGGTTTTCTGGAGGGTTTCTGCTAATGACCATATATTTCGTTTTCAAAATGTTGATTTTGAGGCCATATTTTTTACCTATGCTATTCACCCTATCAAGTAATAACTGCTGATCTTCCAAATTATCAGTTATAATCACTGTGTCGTCCGCATAGCGTAAGTTGCTAATTGGTATGCCGTTCACCTTAACGCCTAATTCCGTATCTTCTAATGCTTCCGCAAATATATTTTCAACATATAAATTAAAAAGCATCGGAGAGAGTATGCAGCCTTGGCGGACACCTTTCCGGATTTCAAATTCATCCGTATATTGGTCTTGATCAATCCTCACCTTTGCCATTTGGTTCCTGTATAAATTCAGAATAATTCTGATCTCCTTCTGGTCAATGTTGGCCCTATGTAGTAGTTCCATCATGATATCATGTTTAACATTATCAAATGCCTTCCCGTAGTCGATGAAGGTGAGGTAGACATCTTTCGTTAATCTAAGCAGTTTTGTATTAAGGTGTTCAAACATAAAATTGCCTCTCTTGTTCCTAGTCCTCCCTTAAAACCGAATTGTGTTGACCCCGCTAAGTTCTTCTGTAAAAACATTAATAACAGTATATTATACATTAAACAGTTGCGTTTTAGTGTTAGTGTAACTGAATTGGGTCCACATAGCGGAGATGGAAATGTATATATTGTTTCAGTAGGCTGGGGCTATTAGATGCAAATCAAATAAAAATAGGAAGTGAAGAGAATGTTAAGTACGGGGTCTTTCGTTAAGAAAATACATATCTTTGATACAATAAAGCGTTATGGAAGATTCTGTATATTTGTAACTAATTTTTACTATAGCAATGATAGCAACTCGTAACGAGTTGCTATCAACAAGTCGCCTCGTAGACACTTTGTCTCAGGACCAGCAACCTAAAGTGGAGTCTTATGTTGCCATGCTATCAATTTCAGTTGTAACTTTAACATCTCACATATAAGATCAAATAATGTAACGTAAATTTAAACTTATAACATTTAACGGGTTTTTACCCAAATATTAAGTGGCTCAAAACAGGTACACCTAGACACAATGACGCTGGAATATAGATTTCGAAACGTTTTGTGATTGCGATATAGACCGAGTAATTGTTTTAATTATATACCTTTTAAAATGATTTTAAATAAAAAAAATTCTAAAGTAAATATCCAAAATGTCCCCCTTCAACGTCTATACAAGTTTGTATGACGTATGTATGTATGTATGTTTGTATGTAACCGATATTAAAATGACTGAACCATATTTCTTATTATTTGTAAGTTAATTTTATTAAAACCTTCTCTTATTCTATTCATATATCATCTGGCGTTGTTGGAGGCACACGACCGTCAAAAAAAGTATTCCAATCACACGATCACCTACAATACCACCCCAAACATTTTTAGACCACTTAGTTTGACTATGAATGTTACTCACTTCTTCTTCTTTAAGTTCCATCTTCTATCAAAGGTTGGAAATCATCATGGCTATGCGGAATTTGTTGACTGCCGCTCTAAAAAGTTCTGCACTACTGCATTCAAACCATTCCCTTAAGTTCTTAAGCCAGGATATTCCTCGTCTTCCCACATTTCGCTTTCTTCGGATTTTGCCTTGCATAATAAGTTGTAATAATTGCGTATTTTTGCAATCTCATCACATGTCCTAAGTACTCAAATTGTCGTCTTTTGATAGTTAATATTATTTCCGCCTGATTTCCTATCCTTCTAGTTACTTCCACGTTTGACATTCTTTGAATCCATGATATTCGTAGGATTCTTCTGTAACACCAAAATTCAAAGTCGGCCAACTTATTCAGATAGACTTGTTTTAGTATCCACGCTTCCAAGCCATAAACAAGAGTAGAGAACACGTAACATCGAAGCATTCTCAGGCGTAGTTCTAGCCTTATATCCCGACAACAAAGAAACTTTTTAAGTTTAATGAATGAATGAATGTTACTCACTGACTGACTGTAAATCGATATTACTTGATCCATAGTAATGAAAATTATGCTGATTCATCGTTCCATTTTTATGAAATGTAGCCTCATCTCCAAAAGCACGTAAACGAAAAAAATTGGCCTCTTTGCACTTGCTGCTGAGACCATTGACAAAAAGCTAATCTGCGTTGATAATCATCGACTGTCAATTCCTTATGTAACTGTATGCGGTAAGGATGCAGTTTATGTTTACGGAGGATTTTTGCCGCCAAGTTTGACTAATGCCATCTTAACGTGGAATTTCACAAGTGCTGATATCCTCAGTAGTAGCTATTAGTACATCATATTCCTTCTCTTCACTTGGAACAGTTTTGGTTTTCTTATTTTTTTGTATGCAATTGACCTAGTGCGAACAAAACGATCCATTAATTTTTCAAAAGCTCTTGCGTTTGGCTTCCTCTGTTCAGGATATCGCTCGTGATATATTCTGGATACAAGTAAGCAATGTCTTACAAGTAAGCAAAAATTCATTCATAACAATAGAGACAAGCCATACAGGACGATTAAAAAGGTAATAATATGAAAACTGTCATTTTCAAAGCCTACTAGTTTAAAGTTTATTAATATAAAAACTGTACGTGTGTGACAAATATCCTGTAAAATTGCATCTACTACATGCTGTTATAAATATAACAGTATAAAAAAAAGTTCTATAAAAAAATTCTTGTAGAGAATAAACGAGTAATTTAAAAAACTACACATTTAATCGTTTTATTACAGTTTTCAATATTTCTCGGTTTTCAATATTTCAACTGAATCAACTAAATTAATCAATTTGAGCAGTTATTGCGAAATATAAATCATCCAGCTTTTTATTTAACGCAATTAGCAAACACAATTTAATTACAACATCTACTAACAAACGAACACAATTTAAATGTCCAGTTTAGTTATTATTTTAATCCCGTCGAAAAAAGCAGTGACGTAATATCTATTTAAAAACTATTGTTAAAAATATTTTGGCAACTTATTTCGTAAATAAAAATAAATAATAGTGTATCCAACTTTAACTTTGTTTAATTTTTTGAGTTACTATCTTGATACTGACATTTTTAATTGACCAGCTTTATAGATATGTAGCATGCAAAGGGTAACCTGTTATGGATATATTTATGAGGATATTGGTAGTGTTCGTTCTTTAAAGTATATCGAAGATGTTTTGTTATCATCCGTTAAATTTTTTAAGTGTGTATTAATTATTATTCCATTCTTTAGTTGTTGGATTTCTCTTTTGAGTTCTTAATTCGCATTGTTTAATCTTGTTTTATATCGAGGCGACCTAGTTTGTTACCATATTCTTCTTAGTTTCCTTTTATCTGTTATTAGTTTTCTTATTTCCTTTGGACAATTATTTTCTTTCATCCAAAGTTTAATGATCGTATCGCTCAGAGTTAATACTATGAGTAAATGATCCGAGTTCTTCACGTTCAACTATCCTCAATGTCTAGGTAATTTGACTGAAATATATTTAATTGCGAAAAAATCTATTAGGTTAGAAATTTTATTTATATCTGTAGGGCAATAGGCTAGTTGGTCAGTAGATATTGTTTCGCACCTATGTTCGTTAATATCCAATAAAGACTCCTTTCCTCTAATAGTAATTAGTCTAGAGACCCAATGAGCATTCATTGCAATAAAATATTTTCCTACTATAAGTGTATTCTCTTTCTTCTATCGTATATCACGCATATCATTAACTTTTTCTTAACAAATTCAATGTTTCCCACTAAATGGAAACGGGCACATGTTATCCCTTTACAGAAGACTAAAATTACAGTAAGCATGAATGGATTAAGACCAGTAAGTGTTCTGCCTACATTATCTAAAATTTTGGAAAAGGTGATTGATATTCAGTTACTAACACATTTAAAAAATAACAACCTAATCCCTATGATGCAGTCCGGTTTTAGCTCCACATATCTTTCTGCTTTATTAAATATTACGGATGATATTTTTTAGAGCCTATAGCCAAAACAAAATATCAATTCTAATTCTTCTAGACTACTCAACAGCTTTTGATACAATTAACCATAATTTGTTATTCTCTATTTTATCTGTGATCTTCCTGTCTCCTGTCTGTGAGAAAAAAAATAGAGATATACATTTGTCATTTGTGGACCTGAGAAAGTCGTATGAATCTGTACCAAGGTTAGAACTATGGGAAGCAATGTACAAATTAGAAATACAGACGGAACTCATAGAACCTACAGAAGCTTTGTGTAGAAGAAAATAAAGTGTCTGTTAAAATGGGAACAAAAATCCCAGGAGACTTCACTACAACAAAAGTGCTCCTGCTGGGTTGTTCCACATCTCCAACCCTATTCAAAATATATTTAAAGAAAGCCTTGAATGCATGGAAAAGAAAATGAGAAGCAAGACTGACCTAGATACTAACCTCGCGAAAACAAAGTGCCTATCTACAAGTGAAGAAGACATAGAAGATCTACACATTGACGACAACGTAAACAATCAAAGGAAAGGATAAGTTCAAATACTTAAGGTTTATAATCACGAAAAAGGCAACAACACAGGAAGAAATTACTCAAAGATTAGGACAAACAAGAACAACAAACGTGAGAGAGCTGCTTGGCATATTTGTTCGCTGTAGATATTAAACAAGAGCGGTGACAATATACAACCCTGTCGTACTCCTCTACGTATTTCTATTTCGTCCGATGTTTGGTCTTCTATTTTTATATGAGCTCGCTGATTCTAGTACAGATTTAATATTAACATATTAACAAGAGAAATTACCATGCCATAATACAGATAATGAGTCTGAAAGACCTCTTGTCATCAGTTATGTTAGAAAAATTGGTATCACCAAAGAAGACGGTTCAGGCTTTCGTATTTGCAACCAAGTCCATGAAAGCTGCCGTCAGGATATAAATGGTTCGTATTTGTATTGTGTTTATATTCAGAATATTAACTTTTAGAATTTCTTTGATGAATTACTGTTACATTTTTATAAAACGTTTGTGAGATTTTAATAACAATCTTCTAACATAATAGACAATTAAGCGTACATCTTTATCAATAATGGGTCATTTAAAATCGACCATCTCACTAAATATACACAACATTCCACGCACTCTAGCCAAAACTGTGTTTATTTCTAGCATTCGACCTTAAACTTCTGCACTATTAGAAAGCGTTTATGTTGATAATAATGACGAATCCTACCGATTTTTAAAATAGTGAGATAAAAATAAAATCAAATTAAGTGTGTACATGAGCTCCAAGCACTGCAGTCGAAACCAAACAAAACAAATAGCAATTAATCATTGTATCTATGCTAGAGTTTTGTTAGTGATAAATAATAAATATACATACAAAAAAAAGCTTTTTTTATTAACACTGATAGATTTTTACTTAGAAAAGGCATTCCTTAATTTGTTTAAACAACTTGTTACCTATATTATGTACAACAAATTTAATATACAGGGTGTAACAAAAAGGTGGGTCATAAATTAAATCACGTATTCTGGGACCAAAAATTAGTTGAATTGAACCTAACTTACCTTAGTAGTAATGTATACATAAAAAAGTTATTCAATTTATTTCGAATATATCGAAAACTGTTAAGAGATTTTATATTAAAATGTCGCTTTCTTATGACAGGAATATCTTAAAGAAACGGGTGTAGCAGTCCAGTAGAACTGCCGGCAGAAGTTATACTTGTATACACGTGTTCGCCGTTACAAATTTATATGAGAGTCAATCTGCACAATCATTACAATGCTATAGGTAAGAGAGAGCAGAAAGAGAAACATAATTAGGTACATAGGTATATGGTGCATCGTTTGCTGTATATACACAAGATTTGACTTGTAGGAGGAGTATAGTAAATGAAGTATTGAATCAATATTTTGATGAAAATGTATATTTTTATTTTCATATATGTATGAAAGGAGTTAAATGCAAAAAAAAATTTTATACATACTCTGCGGTAAAATTTATTGTTTATTTTGTTATTATATAAAAAATACAATACACTGCAACATAATTCAATATAATATATATATATATATATATATATAATATATATATATAAATTATATTATATATATATAAGCGAGTGTTCCTACAGCCTCTGCCGTTTCTCGCATTTTCGACCGCCATCGTTTTCTGTCCATCCATTCGTCTTCTCTGATGGCTCTATCTCTCATTATGTGCCGTACATTTTCTTCCCAGGCAACTGAAGGCCTTCCCCTTCTACTTCTTTGGTTGTGGTATGTAAATTTAAAGCTTTCTTTGGCCATCTATCTTCATTCATTCGTACATTCACGTGACCATACCACACTAGTTGTCTCGTTTCAATTCTATCTACACTGGAATATACAGTATTTGTCCTCCTTCTAATATCTTCATTCCTGATGTGATCTTTTTTGGATATACCACACGCTCTCCTTAGAAAATCCATTTCTACTACTTCTATTCTTTTTTCTATCCTTCTGCGTTATCTGCCAAACCTCTGCCCCATAAGTCATAATAGGCTCTACCAGGTTCGATAGATTGTCAATTTCGTTTCTTGTCTAATATCTTTAGACCAAAGTAGAGAGTTTAGAATGTTTACCACTTTTTTTTCCCTGCTGTGTTCTGTTTTCGATGTCTCTTTTGGTAGTGCCTTCTTTAGATATTATATATCCGAGATATTTATATTCATTGCATGTTTTTGTGTTTCTAATTTCTAACTCTGGATCTTCTTCACCATCTCCTATTTTAAGATACTCTGTCTTTGCCATATTCATATTAAGGCCCCATTTTTCATATTCTTTCTTTAGTTTTCTAAACATGTAGTCCATGTCTTTCTCGTCATTCGCTACGACTACCTGATCATCTGCGAAAAATAAAGCTGTTAGACATTCACCACCGCCTATGTCTATTCCCATTCCGGATACTTGTTTTCTCCACTGCTCTAGCAGACAATATAATAATACAATTATAAATTAAAATGCAATTTTCATAAGTATCTAAAAATGACAATATACATAACTTACGCATATGTTTAATTTACCATGATAATAATATTAATAAAATAAAAATATTGTTTCGTTATGCAACTGTCAATTTGTCTGACATTGACAGATACAAAACTTAATTGTTGTTAGTTGTGTATATAAGTACACATTTGAAAAATAATAATATTAATAAATATTAAATATATTTACAAAAGGAACATTTTTATTCTTAAGAGAGAAAATATATCTTCTGTCTCTCTCTTACCTATATCTTACATATGTAATGATTTACAAATACAAATACAATTTTCCAACGTCGAACGTGCGTATAGAAGTATAACTTCAAATAAAATAACAGTGAAATTTGTACACCCCATAAAAATTTTACAGGGGTTGTGTCTCATAAACACTTAAATGCTAGTATAAGTTACAATTAAAATATAATTGTGATAAAATATATTTAATATATATATATATATATATATATATATATATATATATATATTATATATATAAAGTAGTTAGGTATTATTGACTGACACGTTACGTAAAATGAAGTTTTATTTTGAGGATGCAGTCATTTAAGTAGGGTAGGATAATGTTACATTCTTTGTTCTTAAATCAAGCTTTCGCATAATTTATTTGCTTCATCAGGATATGCTAAAATATGTTATGGTAAATACAACGAAATTAGAATTAAAAAACATTGTAAAAAACTAATATAAAAATTACAATATGAGGTTAAACCATTAAATTATTAAATTCACAAAACATTCTTCACTTATCTAAATTATACTTTTATGTAAGTACAATTATTTTTCCGCAAATCGCCAGGAAATTTTGACATTCCTGTCAAAATTTCTTGAAGAAAAAGTCAGGACTTCCTTACTGTAAGGAAATGATATTTCCGTACAGTTGTGTTCTACATACATAAGCGTCAAGTTTGACAATTCAACCTCAATACGTTTCCATAGTAACCCAAGTAATTTTATTAAGAATTTCAAAGCACCATTTATTTGGGAATAAAATTATCGCGTTTTTTTTTTAAATCAATCAATATCTGTCGAATTTTAAAACGATTTGCGGAAAAATAGTATGTTTACCTCGTAGGAAAAGCCACATTCCTGGACTCTGTGTTGCTAAGTCTCGGCTTGCGCCTCGACTTAGCAATCTTCACAGTCGTCCAGGAATGTTAGGCTTTTCCTACCCGGTAAACAATGTACTATTAATTTTGAATATATTATCACATTGATTATTATAATCATGTTTGATTTATGTAAGAAAGACACTCGTGTCTGTTTTTGTTATTGATAACTAGCTCTAGATTGTTATTATGCTTATGTACAAAGTGGCGCCAAATATGAATATTTAAAGTTTTGAAAATATAGTATTTATAGTCAGAAAATCATATATTAGAAAATTAAATATATATATATATATATATATATATATATATATATATATATATATATAATATATATATATATATATATATATATATAGTTTGAGTTTAGTTCTTGAACCTTAATATATATTTTTTAGTGGATTCTCTTGGGCTTAGGTTCATAAAAAAAATTTAGTTTGATACTAAGACATTTTTATATATTTTTTTCCGACGTTTCGGCAGGAAATCCATGCCTTTTTCAAGAATATATGACTAAAAAAAAACATTTTATGGCAGACATACAGACATAATACGGTTTAAAAGTTAAATTTTTGACTTACCAAGCGTGTAAAGATTCGGTATTAACAATTAGACGTCACAATTAAAATAATATTGAAACATAGGACATACCCACTAAGTCACTACAAGTAAAATGAATTTTAAATCTAATGTGTTGTTTATTGATGTTAGTTTATCGTTGAAACAATCAAATTATGGTACTATGTTATGCTACTATGTTATGGCTACTATGTATTAAATAGTAGCATCAACATTTAAGATAATTAGGACAAATTAATTTTTTTATTACAATGGTGTACACGTTTTCAGAAATAGCAGATCTGCATTTAATTCTGGGTAAGTTTGAGCAGACTAAATTAAGGTTTTATATAATTATTGGTAATGTGGTCATTACAGGTGAATGCCAAGGGAATAGTGCAGCAGCTACAAGGCGTTATGCAAAAAATATCCTCATCGAAATACACCAGGCAGACGATTATTTATTGCCATTGATCGTCGTTTACGAGAGACAGGCACATTGCGACCGAAACTGGTTGGTAATAATGGTCAGCCAAAAGTAGATACAAACGATAAAGAGACTTTGGATAAAATTAAAGAAATCCCTGAAAGCAGTACAAGAGTAGTAGATGCTCAATTATATTGTTCTCGTATGATTTGGAAAAGATTCAAGGAACAGCAGTTTCATCATTATCACTTAACATCCATTCAAGAATTATTAGATGAAGATTATCCTAAGGAATGGGGTTTCGCGATTGGTTTTAAACGGAAAACATACAAAATGTCATCATGCTTTGTTTACCGATGAAGTTACCTTTAACAGAAGTGGCATTACGAACCATCATAATCTGCACATCTGGGCCGAACAAACTGAGATACCCTTGCAAAAAAAGTCTTTTATCACCAAAGACATTTCGAGTCAATGATAGTGCAGGAATTGTATATTATAACCTAATAGAAAAAATCATGAAAAAAGTCAGAAAAATATGTGGTTTTACAGGATGGCGCTCCATCGCATTACCATAATGAAAGAAGGGGTCTTGATGAGCCTATTCCCTGGCCACCCAGAGGTGTAGATCTTAACCCAATTGACTTTTGCATCTGTGGTTTTATAAAAGGGTACGTATATTCCTTAACAATTATGAACAAACAACAACTAAAGCTGTAAATCGATTTCGTCAGAAACACATTGATTTTCCAAAATATTCGATTTTGCTTTTTTAACACGGTTTGGAATGCGTATTCAAGAAAATGGAGGTTATTCCTCAGATATAAGACTGATAATATGAGAATTTATTCATGTTATTAGAAATTTTGAAACATATAAAAAAAGAAGTCGCATCTCGATAAAATCGATCCTTCTAAGCCTAGAGTACTTCTGAACTTTTGTTATTGTAAGATATACAGATTGAACCAAATTAAAACGGAACATACAATTTAATACATGTCTGTTTGAACTGCATTTGAAATAGTGGACCAATATAAAACTTGGACAAAAATAAATCCATACCTGTGTATAGACATTGTATAAAATATCGTTCAACTATCTGTCTCGCAACAAAGTTGTTTGCGTAAGACGGGTTTGTCTAAGGAAGTGATAATAGTTCAGGAAATGAAGCTCGAAAAAAGTTAAAACCTCGCAATTTTTTCGTCCTGCATGTATCCAGTTGAAATTTTAACAGAAGGTAGGTGATAGCCCAAGGATCAAAATCTATATCGAACCGAAGTGCGCTGAGGGGTTTTAGGGGTGAAAACTACCCCTAATTGTCAAAAATTATAAAATAACATATTAAACCTGAATATGGGTAAGATTTGGTTTGAATTAGTTAAATAATGATTATTTCTATCATATATTTCAACCCTTAAAAAGCAACCCTTGTTAGAGATTAATGTAAAAAATTACTAATTCTAAAAAAATGATTTCGCCTTGGATCGTTTGGATAAAAATTTCGATTTAAGCTTAATTCACCGCTGCTTTATAGTTTATGTCATGTCGATGAACCCTGATTGTTCTTAGGGGTGAAAACTACCCCTAATTGTCAAAAATTATAAAATATCATATTAAACCTGAATATGGGTAAAATTTGGTTTGAATTAATTAAATAATGATAGTTTCGTGCTTTTAAATAAAGTTCCATCATATTTCAACCCTTAAAAAGCGACCCTTATTAGAGATTAATATAAAAAAATTAGTAATGCGAAGAAAATGATTTCACCTTGGAACGATTTGCATAAAAATTTGGAATTAAGCTCAACTCACCCTCTGCTTTATAGTTTATGTCATGCCGATATACCTGATTGTTCTTAGGGGTGAAAACTACCCCTAATTTTCAAAAATTGTAAAATAACATTACAAATCTTAAGATGAATTAAATTTGGTTTGGATTAGTTAAATAGTGATTTTTTTATACTTTAAAATACAATTTCATACATTTTCAACCCTTAAAAATCAATTGTTATGAGTGCTATAGGTGAAAACAATTTTTTGCCAAAATTTTGCAACTTTTCAACTTTTGAAAATCACCCTTTACAACATTTCAGTTTTTATATTTATAAATTAATATTAATTAAATTAAATACAAAATTAATTAAATTAAATTACAGAATTAAATACAAAAAAAATTATCAACATAAAAAGGCACCATATATTCTTATACATTTACATAAATAGTTGAAAATATTTACATTTATAGGTAAAATAATTATAATATTAATTTTATTCGTCATCAATTACATCTTCATCGTGATCTATGTCATCATCATCTTCCTCAATTATTGGTGGACTGTTATTGCACCCTTCACCTGAGCACCCAGAACAAGTAGAGTTACAGTATAAACCAACTTTTCTGCACCCATATGAAACGCCGCATCCTTTTTTGCATTGGCAAAAAATAATTTTCAAAAGTTTATCGGGTGCAGGTTGTTTGTTCATGCGTACGGGTAATAACAAACCATCTTTGGAATACCATCCCCAATCTGTTGCTCTGATATTTTCATTGCCAAGCCATAGACATATGAGCAGATGTTTTATTCTGTTGTATGGGATTTCATAATAAGAACGCTTAAAATTTCGAATGTATAACGCCCCACTAGCTAATATACCGGTTTTGTAGATTATTATGCTCTGAATTATGTACTATACTAATGGAATTTTCCGGAAAAAAATTAACTGGTTTTTTAACGTATTTCCTTTAATTTTTAACGATAGAGTGTTTCTTCAAAAACGATTTGTAGAGGTTTTTAATAGCTACAAGGATCTGTGAATTAAATCTTTTTGGAACCCTTGGTTTTTAAATGGGGTGAGTTTAAAGGGCTCGAAAAAGATGGTGCTTGATCGTAAATCGATGCTTTAAACGGCTATATCTCGCCAAATATTCATTGTACAACAAATCTAAATAAAGGATAATTTTAGTCATTAAAAAAGCTACAATTTGGTAATTTTTATTTTTTTCATATATTCAGTATTTTCGGGCATATTTAAAAAAAGAAGGGTAAAAAATATGAAATTGTAAATCGTTTCTCGCTTTAAGCTGTACTTTTTCTAAAACTAAGCATTTTAAATGGGTCAAACTTCTTGGACGTATTAACAATACATGTACAAAGGGAATTGCAGAAGGGTGAAGATCGATTTTAATTATGGGCGTGGTTAGGGGGTTGTTTTCATCGATTTTTTTCGTAAAAAATGAGGTATTGACCTTATTTTCATCACAACTCACTCAATTTTTGAGCTAGAGTCTTTTTTTATGATAGGTCTATTTATGCTCTTTAAAAAAGGTTTTGTGAGTTTTCTTTCAAAAATGCATCATTTTCCCGATATTTGACTTTGAATCTTTCAAATTTGGCATTTGAAGAAAACCGCTGAACATTGATAGGAAGTATTTCGGTTCCTATTATATCGCAAAAACATTTTAAAAAATGAATTGTATTTGTTTTTTTAAAAGCTACAAATTTGTTGTCTACAATTTTTTTTTGATAAAATGCACCATTTTCGAGTTATTCGCGAAAAATCGATTAAAAAACGTGGATTTTTTCGTCTAAAAGTTGTTACTTTCAATCGCGAATAACTTGAAAAATATCATTTTATAAAAGAAATGTATAGCACATTTTTTGTTTAGAATTACTTTTTTAATCGAAACCTGTAGTTAAAACGTAAAAAAAAATTTCAGCCCGGAGATGGGGTGGCAACCACCCCCTAGGCTTTGGCGCACTTTGGTTCGATATAGATTTTGATCCTTAGGCTATTACCTACCTTCTGTTAAATTTCAAGTCAATCTACGCCGCACGAAAAAATTTCGAGGTGAAATGCTTACATTTCCTGGACTATAACTGGTTTGACAGCATATAAATCGTAGATTTATGTGTAGCTTTCAATTTTTGTGAGTTCAGAATCCAGCAGCCCGCTGAAGTATTGGGTTTTTATAATATAATTATTTGACAACCTTTTGTTGGTGAACCACCTACAGCAGAATTGAGCCGAAATACATTATATTCCTATGTTCCGAATTTATTTCGTTCAATCTGTATATTTAAATGTAAGCAATTTTGAACTGCTAAATTTCTCTATACTACCAATAGCACCCCGTTAATAGCAGAGCCCCCGATAAATCTCTTGTTAGTGACAATCCGAACTATACTATTTTCTTAACCCCCTCGTAGGGGAAAACAGAAAACACCGATATTATTTCAATATAAAGAGAAAGAAAAGTTATTTCAAAGAAAACAGAAATTGCAGGAATAGTTTGCATATGCTTAAAAAGTTATCGGTTATGTCAACTTTTAAATTAAATTTCATAGGGATGCATTTTTCTTTGAATATATACGTAAAAATTACGGTATTGTCAAAGTACACATATCTATGAAACTTTGATGTGCCGACATACTTTTCAAAAGTTGGAAAATTCGATTTAAGAATAGAAAATGAAGTATATGTGATGTTCCATAAAGGATTCTTTAGAGAAGACTTTTTTGTTAGTGAATACAGGATGAGCTACAAATAACTTTAGTTCTTATTACACCTTTAAAAGCATGTTTAAAAGAATTAATGTACCAATAGGTTAAGAAATTCAGAGAAACTAACAAAGTGGATTTTAAAGTACTGCAGAAACAAAGAAAATTTCTTCTTTTTAAGGTGCTTTCTTCATTACTGAAGGTTGGCTATAACTACAGCAAATTGCTCTCTATCTTGAGCTGTTTTTAATATGAATGTGTGTCCATACCTGTTCAGTCTATTACATTCTTCAACCAGGAGCATTTTCTTCTTCCTGGACCTCTTCTTCCTTCCACTTTCCCTTCCATTATAAGCCTTAGGAAGTTGTATTTTTCTCCTTTGTAAATATGTCCTAGATAACTCGTTTTTCTCTTTTTTACAATATTTATGAGTTCCCTCTCAGTATCCATTCTTCTTAGCACCTCGTTGTTGATCACGTGCTCTATCCAAGAGATCTTCAGCATCCTTCACAAAACCCGCATTTCAAAGGCCTCTATACGCCTCATACTTATAATTCCGAGAGTCCATGTTTCCACTCCGTTAGGGTAATATGGAATAAATAAACGTTATTACAAATTGGTATCGGATATCCAACGATAACATAGAGTTTATTAGGAATTTTTTCATTCGTTGAAATGCGGACCTAGCATATTCTGTACGAGCAAGTATTTCGACCTCGTGGTCAAGATCGTTTGTTATTCAGCAACCAAGATACTGGAATCTTTGTACTTTGTACATTACTCTTGTTTTAATTGTGTTTAAATTTAGTCCCAAGCTATCTCCCTTTCTGGTTATAACATTCAAAAGTCATTGTAAACCCTCAGCACTCTCCGCAATAATGACGGTGTCGTCTGCGTATCTTACGTTGTTTACGTATTTTCCGTTGATTTTTATTCCTACTTTAATATTTTCGAGGGCATTTTGAAAGATCTTTTCGGAATATCTATTATAACAGTTGAAAAAATACACAGCCCTGACGAACTCCTCTTTATATTGCCAATTCTGCTGTCAGACGATTGTCTATTTTGATAGACGCCATTTGAGCCGAATATAGTTTTTTAATAAGCGCTTCAGTGTTATGGTCTATACCATGTTGTGTTAGGGTTTCTATGAGTTCTGTGTGTTTTACTCGATCAAATGCTTTTTCGTAGTCGATAAAACAAAGAAACACTTTTTTTCGCCGATCTCGTCATTTTTGTAGTAATATCTGGAGGCCAAATAATGCCTTCCTTATACTACAAGCCCCATACGAAATCCAAATTGATTCTCGCTTAGGTTTCTTTCGCATTCTCTGTATATTCGTTGATGTACAATTTTAAGTAAAATTTTCAGAAAGGCTCATTATGCTAATTAGTCTAAACTTTGAGTATCTATTTGCTTTATTTTTCTTGGGTATAGGTGTAAATAATGTCGATCTAAGCCATTCTTCTGGGAAGATTCCAGTAGAATTTAGGAAAAATAAAAAAAATGTAATTTATTTATTTATTTAATACTTGTAAAACAACTTTGTAATTTAATATAGAATAAAAATATGCTATTATCACTGAAAATTGTACAATTTTATGGAAAAAGCTTACAAGAAAGTCAAAAAAATAGTAATTTAAAAATTTACTGAAATTACATAAATCGTCAATATCACAAAATACAAATAATAAAATACACAATGTATTGCAAAATTTAAATAAATTGCATAATAAATCCTTACGAACTAATACATTTTAATACAAGTTTCTGCATGTGATACTCAAATATATATTTATACAAATTGTTTAGTTACTTGTACATAACACTATTCGTTAAGAAAACTCTTCTACTGAATAGTATGATCTTTCAGATAGATAGGATTTTGTTCTTTTACGGAACTCAAGGAAAGAAGTTGCAGATTTAAGTTAAATCAATCAGTTATTTGTTCTCTAATATCAAATATTTATTGGACTCACCATAAAAATGTAAGTAGGAATTCCATTTTTGTACAATTTATGACTCCATGAAGAAACAAACTTATCTTCAAAGTGTCTGTGGCAGATTCGTTTTGTTTTATAAACTGTACTAGCATTCATAATATCTAAATTAGGATTATTTATAACACTAAGCCACTTCCTAAATCGTGTAATGTCTTCATCAGGATTTGGAAAGGTTATGTCTAATTAATAACGAATTGCAAAATACTATTTGAACACCGCCAGGAACATTTAAAACATAGATCACTGAGGTAGGTGATTTGTAATTTACAAACTAACAAAATCAAAATATAATATAGACGCTAATATGACAATTGGCGATTGACAATTATAATTCTTTTCTTAGTTGTGTTCTAAACCTAAACTGCAGAGTAAAAGTAGAGGACAGAGTAAAGCGACATCTGAAGATTAGTATCGGTACTACAATGACATTAAGTTTAGTTTGACCTTGAGCTACCTACGTGAAACGTCTAGTTATTAGTGGTCTGTGGATTAGAACTAGCTGAGCTGATTAAAAAAATGTATCACATGTTGATTCAAATTGGTACGGGGTGGACAAAAATACAATAGTTTTGTGTGTGTTCATAAAGTAACGCGCTAGTTAAATTCACAATATTATCAAAAATACTTATTGTCTAGCGGACAGAATATGATGAAATACATGACTTTATAAATGTTCGAACTGCAGCCCTTGCTGTATTTTACAGTAACCCAAACGTTGTACAAATTCTTGTTGAACCTTGTTTATTGTCTTGAGAAATATTGTTTATTGCTGTCCGAATTCTCTGTTGTAATTCTTGAATATTTGCTGGTGTCATTTGATACACAACATTCTTCAGATGGTCCCACATAAAATAATCCAAAGGATTGAAATCTGGTGACCTCGCTGGTCATTCAATAGGAAATGTTCGAAAAAATTTCATCTAGGTACCTTCTAACATCTACAGCATAATGTGGAGGTGCACTATCCTGTTGCAACCATTAACTTTCATCAAAACCTCTAGGATTACGTCTGCTGGGAAACAAATTACGAAAAGTAGGTACGAGATATCCCCTTACAAACTCAAGGTACGTTGCTCCGTTTAAATTACCTTCGATAAAGTAGGGTCCGATGATTCGATTTCTTACAATTGCTAGCCCATACATTTACCTTTTGCGAGTATTGTGTATAATGCTCACGCATCCAGTGGGCGTTTTCTTTTGCCCAGTATCTACAATTCTGATGGTTAACCTCGCCATTTAACGTGAAAGCGGCCTCATCAGAAAAAATAATGTTTTGTACCAAGAGAGGATCTCGGTGGCAGTTATCCATCATTGCTTCGCAAAATTGCATTCTTCTATCTGGATCATCTTCGTTTAATTTCTGCACAAGTTTGATTTTATGAGGATGCCATTTTTCAACTTTTAATAGTTTGTGTACCGTTGTTTTACTAACATTGATATCGCGACTAACTTTACGCAAAGAAGTGTGCGCATCTTCTTCAAAACTAAGTAAAACATCTAATGATGTATCAGCATTTGCAGAGGGACGAACTGATTTCCGTGCATTTTCAACCGTACCAGTTTCTCGAAATTTCTGTTCAATCTTACTGTTGAATCGCGTTATAGGTCTTTCTGGATATTTATCATAGTTTATCATATTTATCAAAGTTTATGGTTGCAACAGAATGGTGCACCTCCACATTATGCTGTAGATATTAGAAGGTAGGTAGACGTGGACCTGTTGAATGGTCAGCGAGGTCACCAGATTTCAATCCTTTGGATTATTTTATGTGGTGCCATCTGAAGAATGTTGTGTATCAAACGAAACCAGCAAATATTCAAGAATTACAACAGAGAATTCAAACAGCAATAAACAATATTTCTCAAGACACAATAAACAAGGTTCAACAAGAATTTGTACAACGTTTGGGTTACTGTTAAATACAGAAAGGGCGTTCGAACATTTATAAAGTCATGTATTTTATCATATTCTGTCCGCTAGACAATAAGTATTTTAGATAATATTGTGAATTTAACTATCGCGTTACTTTATGAACACACACAAAACTATAGTATTTTTGTCCACCCTGTACCAATTTGAATCAATATGTGATACATTTTTGGAGTCAGCTCAGCTAGAGTAATCCGAAAATTGAGACAAAATGGGGGTATTCCATTTAAAAAAAATGACGGTCACGTCATTACTCGAAAGTAATTCACCCTGTATATTAGAATATTATTTTAAATACGGTAAATTAAAATTAAAAATCGACGTGTTTCAGGATTATTTCTTAAAATGCTCTGTTTAGCTAAAAAAGAATTTGTTCCATACTTTACGGACACAGTGTATATATTTTGTTAAATAATATTGTTAACGTCTAAAGATTTTCTTCATTGATAAACTTTATCATCTCTACGTATATTTCATCTGGACCTTAGGCTTTTCGTGGCTTTGCTGGATTGATTGTTTTTGTAACTTTCGATGTTAATATATCAAGTATTGTTTCTTGTACTATATTCATCTGTGGTTCTGTTCTCTTGTCATCAAACAGATCTTCGATGTATTTTTCCCACATATCTCCTACATTTTCTGGACTAGATACTATTTCGTTGTTATACTGTTATACTCATATACTCATATATTATGTCATAATTTTAGCCAAAGAATAGAATTCCTTCTTAATAAAATTAAAAATGTGATATTTGTAAGAGATTTTCAACGCAGAGACCAAATATTTTTTGTAACAACCAGTTTTGAGTAACTGGCATTTAAGAATAATTTTTTGTGATGACAAAAATAGATGTCTTAAATGTAAAGATTAGCTTTTTACATTCTGCCTGAAGGGCTGGAGTATGAGCAGATTTGACTGACCAAAGCTTGCATTGTCCAAAATTGATCTGACATATGCTCTGTAAAATATTAAATTTATTTTCGGGTCTGCTCCCCAATCGTATCGAATAATGGCTTTTAGAATATTATGGCTTTTTTTCACATTTATTAAAGAAATTATTAATATGCTCATTCCACGTTAATTTAAATTTTATGGTAATACCTAGGTACGTAAAAGTGTTATATACAGTGATTTTCAGTTACGAGAATTACTAACCAAAACTAAGGTGTACCAAAAACCTGTGTCTTGACAAAAATACTTCAATTAACTTATTAGGTGAGATTTCAAGTACATGACCATCCTCCTAGTTTTTAAAATAAAACACCATTACTTTAAAAGAATAATTTCCAAACGTTATTTAATATGAATGAATGATTTTGAACTACTAAAGTCAAAATAATTTCCTTTCCTTGTAGAACTGTATAATAAAAAATATAAAAAAGTATATACAAAACGCTTTAATATAATTATACCTGTTGACACATTATCCTTTGATGAATAAAAATCAATTTTGGCGTGAATGAAAAATATGAGCTACAAGTTACCTTCATTACACACTTTTCTATAGAATTATAAGCATTTACCAATACAAGTAATCAATGAAACCTTTTAACATCATTATTTTAACTAGATTACACTGTAAGAGCACGCTGCTAAACCGATACATAATCACATTGAGTCTATGTAATAGAGTTAAGACTGTGTTTAATACTGTTACGCAAAAAATTAATTTTGGCGGAGATTAAGCGGAGAATGGGAGTGCAATCAGACATAATCGACTATATAGAGGAGAAGAGACTATCCTGGTTCGGCCACGTCAGAAGAGCGGACAGAGGACGCTGGATAAACAAAATTACAGAATGGAGCCCGATCCGAAGAAAAAAGAGCAGGAAGACCCAGAAGGTCATTCAGAGACGAAATCGACGAGGCTATGGAGAAAAGAACCCTGCGAGATGGAGACTGGAATGACAGAAAAAATTGGAGAAAACGGTTGAGTGAAGAAAGACAGTGAAAACTGTGGAAATCCTTAGTAGTAGTAGTGTATAAATAAGAATAATCCACACTTCTGAATACGTTAAAAACAATACAAAGTAAAGCTAGAATTTTTGAACCTAAGCTTCTGTACTGGCGTTGTATTCATTTTTTTCTATAGTAAAATGCTGAGGGATCGTCACAAAATTAGTGACACAAAGGCATTTGAAAAGTCCATTTACTCGATGAGGAAGTTTGGTATGAAACATGAAAATTTTTATCGTTCAACGTAATAGTTCAATTTACTATCAAATGATATTTATTTATATTTTATTATTTATTAAATATTAAGTCTAACTTTGATAGGTCTGTCAGAAGTAAACATCGTATGCTTAGCATCAGTACAGGCGAAATATTTAGCGTAACTTTGTTGATACACTAGCAGATGGCGTTAGGAGACAAACATAATAATTTATTGAATTATTGTAATCTAAAATACAGATAGAATTTAAAACGGAACATACAATTTAATATATGTCTGTTTGAACTGCATTTGAAATAGTGGACCTATATAAAACTTGGACAAAAATAAATCCATACCTGGGTATAGACATTGTATAAAATATCGTTCAACTATCTGTCTCGCAACAATGTTGTTTGTGTAACAATGTTGCTTGTCTAAGGAAGTTTTTAATAGTTCAGGAAATGAAGCTCGAAAAAAGTTAAAACCTCGCAATTTTTTCGTCCTGCATGAATTGAGTTGAAATTTTAACAGAAGGTAGGTGATAGCCCAAGGATCAAAATCTATATCGAACCGAAGTGCGCTGAATGGTTTTAGGAGTGAAAACTACCCCTAATTGTCAAAAATTATAAAATAACATATTAAACCTGAATATGGGTAAGATTTGGTTTGAATTAGTTAAATAATGATTATTTTATACTTTTGAATAGAGTTCCATCATATTTCAACCCTTAAAAAGCAACCCTTGTTAGAGATTAATGTAAAAAAATTACTAATTCTAAAAAAATGATTTCGCCTTGGATCGATTTGGATAAAAATTTGGATTTAAGCTCAATTCACCCGCTGCTTTATAGTTTATGTCATGTAGACGAACCCTGATTGTTCTTAGGGGTGAAAACTAGCCCTAATTGTCAAAAATTATAAAATAACATATTAAACCTGAATATGGGTAAAATTTGGTTTGAATTAATTAAATAATGATAGTTTCGTGCTTTTGAATAAAGTTCCATCATATTTCAACCCTTAAAAAGCGACCCTTGTTAGAGATTAATGTAAAAAATTAGTAATGCGAAGAAAATGATTTCGCCTTGGAACGATTTGCATAAAAAATTGGAATTAAGCTTAACTCACCCTCTGCTTTATAGTTTATGTCATGCCGATGAACCCTGATTGTTCTTAGGGGTGAAAACTACCCCTAATTTTCAAAAATTGTAAAATAACATTACAAATCTTAAGATGAGTGAAATTTGGTTTGGATTAGTTAAATAGTGATTTTTTTATACTTTAAAATACAATTTCATACATTTTCAACCCTTAAAAATCAATTGTTATGAGTGCTATAGGTAAAAACAATTTTTTGCCAAAATTTTGCAACTTTTCAACTTTTGAAAATCACCCTTTACAACATTGCAGTTGTAAAGGGTGCAGTTTATAAACTAATTTAATAGATATAAATTGAAAAAAAGTAGAATTAAATACAAAAAAAATTATCAACATAAAAAGGCACCATATATTCTTATACATTTACATAAATAGTTGAAAATATTTACATTTATAGGTAAAACAATTATAATATTAATTTTATTCGTCATCAATTACATCTTCATCGTGATCTATGTCATCCTCATCTTCTTCAATTATTGGTGGACTATTATTGCACCCTTCACCTGAGCACCCAGAACAAGTAAAGTTACAGTATAAACCAACTTTTCTGCACCCACATGAAACGCCGCATCCTTTTTTGCATTGGCAAAAAATAATTTTCAAAAGTTCATCGGGTGCAGGTTGTTTGTTCATGCGTACGGGTAATAACAAACCATCTTTGGAATACCATCCCCAGTCTGTTGCTCTGATATTTTCATTGCCAAGCCATAAACATATGAGCAAATGTTTTATTCTGTTGTATGGGATTTCAAAATAAGAACGCTTAAAATTTCGAATGTATAACGCCCCACTACCTAATATACCGGTTTTGTAGATTATTATGCTCCAAAATGTACTGTACTATACTAATGGAATTTTCCGAAAAAAAATTAATTGGTTTTTTAACGTATTTCCTTCATTTTTAACGATAGAGTGTTTCCTCAAAAACGATTTTGTAGAGGTTTTTAAGAGCTACAAGGATCTGTGAATTAAATCTCTTTGGAACCCTTGGTTTTTAAATGGGGTGAGTTTAAAGGGCTCGAAAAAGATGGTGCTTGATCGTAAATCGATGCTTTAAACGGCTATATCTCGCCAAATATTCATTGTACAACAAATCTAAATAAAGGAAAATTTTAGTCATTAAAAAAGCTACAATTTAGTACATTTTTATTTCTTTCATATATTCAGTATTTTCGGGGATATTTAAAAAAAGAAGGGTAAAAAATATGAAATTGTAAATCGTTTCTCGCTTTAAGCTGTACTTTTTCTAAAACTAAGCATTTTAAATGAGTCAAACTTCTTGGACGTATTAACAATACATGTACAAAGAGAATTGCAGAAGGGTGAAGATCGATTTTAATTGTGGGAGTGGTTAGGGGGTTGTTTTTCATCGATTTTTTCGTAAAAAAATGAGGTATTGGCCTTATTTTCATCATAACTCACTCAATTTTTGAGCTAGAGTCTTTTTTATGATAGATCTATTTATGCTCTTTAAAAAAGGTTGCGTGAGTTTTCTTCCAAAAATGCATCATTTTCCCGATATTTGACTTTGAATCTTTCAAATTTGGCATTTGAAGAAAACCGCTGAACATTGATAGGCCGTATTTCGGTTCCTATTATATCGCAAAAACATTTTAAAAAATGAATTGTATTTGTCTTTTTAAAAGCTACAAATTTGTTCTCTACAATTTTTTGATAAAATGCACCATTTTCGAGTTATTCGCGAAAAATCGATTAAAAACGTCGATTTTTTCGTCTAAAAGTTGTTACTTTCAATCGCGAATAACTTGAAAAATATCAGTTTTACAAAAAAAAATGTATAGAACATTTTTTGTTTATAATCACTTTTTTAATCGAAAACTGTAGTTAAAACGTAAAAAAAAATTTCACCCCCGGGATGGGGTGGCAACCACCCCAAGGCTTTGGCGCACTATTGGTTCGATATAGATTTTGATCCTTAGGCTATTACCTACCTTCTGTTAAAATTTCAAGTTAATCCACGCAGGACGAAAAAATTACGAGGTGAAATGCTTCATTTCCTGGACTATAAGTGGTTTGACAGCATAATAAAATCGTAGATTTATGTGTAGCTTTCAATTTTTATGAGTTCAGAATCCAGCAGCCCGCAGAAGTATTGGGTTTTTATAATATAATTATTTGACAACCTTTTGTTGGCCAACCTCCTACAGCAGAAATGAGCCGAAATACATGATGTTTCCTATGTTCCGAATTTATTTCGTTCAATCTGTATATAATTGATTTGAAATATAAATAATAAAATTACTTTCTTACTTACTTCTTACTTTCTTTGTCTTTAACTTCTTTATTTCAGGTCTTTGTTGCCAGTTCTGACATCAAACCTAACTGCACCTTTTCAAGGCAAATAGTACAAACTTTCTTCCTTTCGATTTCGTATTCATGATTTGTTTAGTCGATTTTTATTCGTTCTTATTATCATTATTGTCTATTTTTATCATGTGTCTAAACAATCTTTATAGTTTGAACACTATTTAATTATTCGTTTTGAAATTTTTAGTTCAATTTTTAAATTAGTTTGTTTTTCTGAATTACAATCTTGTTGCCCCTTCTAATCAAGATCTTTGGGGCTAGCATAAAACTAAGTTATATATCAAAAACTTGAACAGCTTTAAGGGTAAGTAACAATGGGTGTAAAGGTGGTGTACATACACAAAATAGGATGACAAGACGATGACCTAGCTACATCTTACAAGCCGATCAGTCGTACATAATTTTTGTTGAAGGCAATTATTAGAAAGTTGAAGAAAATTATTGATAAATATATCAAGGAGGGGCCATTGATGGATAATCTCTTCAATGGCTACCAGCTTGCATATTAAGAAGGAAAATCAACAGAAACAGCATTGCACGAACTAGTTCAGAAAATTAGTTACTCCATTAATGATGGAAACATTGTATTAACCGCATGTCTAAATATAGAAGGCGCATTTAATAATGTAGGTACTACCAAATTCTCTTTATGCTGCAGCAACTGCACCGCTACCGTATGCAACTTTATCAAAGCAATGTTGCAGAATAGGCTGATTCTAACAGACCTGTGGGGAGAGGAGATTTTGATCAAAGAGCATAGGGGTGCCCACGGGAATGACTGTTTTCTCCCCTTCTGTGTTAAGTCCTCTTGGACGACTTAATCTTGCTCTGTGGCTTACAGTGGATAAAAGTCCAGTCCTATGCGCATGATCTAGTAATTATGGTAAAACGAAAATACGGTAATGTTTTATCCAGCAAACTCAAAAGAATATGAAATATCCTTTGTAGGTGGTACGAAAAGATACGGTAGGAAAAATTTCTCTGTTAATCATAGTATAACAGTATTAGTCAGTTTTACAAGGAGACAGAACCTAGATAACCTGGATGTTCGCCCTGTATGGAGAAACTATCAAAGAGGCGAATGAAGTCAAGTCGATTACAACGGTAATTACGATTTTTTATTTATTTCAACAATAAAAAAAAATTACTAAACCCTAGCAATGCATTTACTTATGTCAACATACTTTGATTAGTTTCCTTGTTTCTTATTTCTTGAATTTATTTGTTTTTTGTTCAGATAGTGTTATTTTTCACTTAAATTATTAATAAAAAAAATATACAAAAAAAATTTGGATAAATTTTTCATATTATATTCTTATTCATATTTAGAACTTTTCATATTATAGCCAATTTACACCCACAAATTCCCATTTCCTTATTTTACAAATTTTATCACCAAATATTTTGTCTTCTAAAAATCTAATATAACTTCACTTCAGGTTTTTTTTTACGAAAAATACACACCAAGTTAACTTTAACAAACCGCCAAGTCATCTTTCTAAATATCTTGAAAAGACCTTGATCTAAAAACACGCAGCCACATCTAATCTTTAGAGCCACATATTAGGCAATATTTCATCGCTGTAAAAGGACTGCGATTCCTAAGGGACGCTTTTCATAAAAGTGAGGAGTGTACGGTGACACTTTCGCTAAGTGACTATGATGGTTGATTTATATTAACTGCAACGCAATGTAAATATTATTTAAGACTGATGATAAATAGGAACATTTTTGTAATATATTTTTACTAGGAGTATTCATGATTTTTATAAATGTTCCAAGGTGTTGAACATAAATAATGTCTTTAATATTTTTAATATTAGATAGAATAAAATTATAATTTAAAAAGCGGGAACACCATCCTTCATGAATAATGTAAAATGTTCTCTTATTTTGCACAAGATATTTAATGCTCTGTTCTTAATATTAATAAAGAATGGAAATATGATTTTTCATTTCTGCTTGATTGTATTCACGAAGTAGGAGAGGAAATGGGCATTAAAATAAACTCAAACAAAACCAAATTTTTAGTGTTTAGTCGTGACCCACATCCCGATGCAAAGCTTTAATTAAACGGAGTCCAGGTTAAAAAAGTTCACAAAATGACATATTTGGGAACTGTGATAACGAACCAACTAGATTCAGACATAGAAATAAAACGTAGAATAGCAATGATTAACACTACTTTTATGAAAATGAAGTCATTTCTTTGCAATAATCATCTCAGTTTAGAACTAAGACAAAGAATGATTAAGTGCTATGTTTGGTCCGTACTTTTGTATAGTGCAGAAGTGTGGGCGCTAAAAGTATCAATCATGAACAAAATTGAAGCATTGGAAATGTGGGTTCATAGACGAATGCTGAAGAAACCTTGGACAGCAAGGAAAACTAATTAAGAAGTACAAAAAAGCGTCAATAAAGGTAGAAAACTGTTAAAGACTGTTAAACATCGAAAAATGTCTTATCTGGGACATATAGTAAGGGGAAGTCAATATAAAATGTAGGTGTATAAGGTGTAGGGTACGGGTACAGAAGACGTAATAGAGAGATGGAAAGAATACATAAAAACTCTTTTTGACGACGATAGACCTTGTTCCCCACTATCCACAGATAATCGAATTAATGAAAAAGGCCCAGAAATAACCAAAGAAGTGATTCACACAGTAAAACTCTCAGAAAGATGGAAAAGCCACTGGTGCAGACAATATCAATGTCGAAAACTAAAACTAATTAGACAGCACTATTCAATATATATATATATATATATATATTATATATATATATATATATATATATCTATATATATATATTTATATATATATATATACAGTGCAGAAGTACAAGGCGTATTACTACCAACTCCAGTACAATAGAGCGGTTTATGACAAATTTGGTCGACAGACTGTCTGTAAAAACCAAAAACTGAAAGAAAAAGGTGGTTAAGAATTCCATTTTCCTTCCAGTGATCGGTTGAGATGAAATAAAGAACAAACAAGAGAAGTCAATCCAAAAAATCATATGTTAATAGTCTACGTTGTGACTGGTTAGCCAGCCACAGGGGAAGGATGATCAAACTTCCAACAGTCCAAGGTTCATCACATTTGGAACTGAATTTAATAGGATTCTATAAATCAATTTATAATAATAAAGTTGTATTAAACTATTTGTGTGGAGACAATTAATACAATTATACAAAAGCAACGTTGACATTAAGTCATGAAATATGGGTTGCATAAATCTAAGATAATTTAAAGTAAGAGTTTATTAAATGAGAAAAGGCAGCAAATATTTGATTTCACGCAAACAAATCCTATGTATCTCTTGATACGTATTTCGACCTAATAGGTCTCGTCAGAAGAGCTATTCATAGGGCTTCTCAACGTGAAAAATCAATATTTTCTGCCTTTTAAGAAGCAACAATAACATGGCTTCAATACGGACGCAGTAGCGAATTGTGTTTCGAAACTATTTTACGATTGTTTAAAAGTTTATTGTTTAATTTATTTTAATTTATATTTGAAAATTATTTAAAAAGAAATTATGTAAAGAAACACCTTAGGTGACAATTTTTAAATAAATAACATAGTAAGCCTAATTCTGCAATATTAGAGCATGATAAATTTGGCTCAAGTTACTAATGTCAGTTCTCTTATTAAGAGTATTAGGGTGTTTAAGTATTAAACACATTTCTAAAAACTGTCTTTTTAACGAGATTGCGTTCAGAACCAAGAATCTTAACTTCATTAAAATCTACTCTGTGTTTAGTGTTGATAGCATGCTGTGTAAGGGCACAAGTATGCTTAGATAAGTTGATATCACTGCGGTGTGTCGTAAGACGCCCTCTTAGTGATCTCCCAGTCTGATCGATGTAACACGAGTCACAATCAGCACAAGGTAAATGATAAATGACATTAACTTTTTCCAGAAGGGACAAGGGTGTTTTGGTTTTTGAAAACAAATTTTTAACAGTCTTGGCATTCTTAACCGCAATTTTAACAGGTATGTTCTTCTGTTTATACAGTTTAATAAGTTTGTCAGTAACTTGAGGAAAGTAAGGTAAAGATGAGTAGTGGGTGGTAGGAGTCCCAAGTGCAGTACCAGGCAGAACAGTGTCATTCAAAGAATTATTTGATATTATTCTAAGTTGGTCACCATTGGGTATGTCGTTTAAAGAGGAACCATAGCTTTGTACAAAAAGCCAACAGACTGGCTGAAATCAACATTCGTAGCATTACCAATAATATTGAAATCCTTAGAATGCGATTATTATCGATTATCGATAGACTTAATAACAGCACTATTCGATAAGATATATGACACAGATAAAATACTAACAGACTGGCTAAAATCAACATTCATAGCATTACCAAAAATGATGATTATCGAATATTAAGCTTGATGTTTCATGTCCTTAAAACTTTTCTCATAATTATCCATACACGAATTTACAAGAAGTACGAGTTCCAGATGAGTGACACTAAATTCCGATTTCGAAACGGATTGGCTCAACCTGGCTGGCGTGCTCCCCTGGGAGGTGTGAGAGCATGTCAGGGGGGCGCGAGACAAGTCGAAAATGAAATTAAATTCAGGTAGTCTTTCTAAAGTTCTACATTAACCATGATATTTAGAAAATTAAATTAAATCAATTTGAAATCGAATGCTTGAAAAAATGGAATGTGAGATGTTTAATGTGACAATAGCGCGCATTTGACAACCAAGTGTTTTCAAGCACTGCCTACCTTCTTCCGTTCCTCCAGCCAGGCACAGACCAAATAACCGCAGCTAATCCATTGTGACTCTGTGTTACCAGACCTAGGGAATTTTCCCTATACCTAGGAAACTGACCTTGGCAATTGGTACACGCTACAGAACACAGCAACCCGACTTTTTCACATCCACATTTGGCACTACAACCTTTTTTGCAATTGCAAAAAATAGTGTTAAGGAGTTTTTCTGGAGCAGGTGGGAGTAAGGTTTTAATCGTTCCAGGGTAATATCTAATAATTTCCAACCCAGTCTGCTGGATTCAGTTCATTGCCTAGCCATGTTTGAACTTGATAATATACCTAATGCAAATGTTGAAAAGCAGATGCTGATGTTGGAGGAAGACAGTTTGACTTAAAAGTTTATAGTAAATAAAGCAAAACTGAGACATTTTTAAAACTATAAGATTGTAAAATTAGCGGTAATGGTACTAAATGGTAGACGTTTGTAATAAGTACTTATATTCACTTGAACTGAACCTTTAGCACTAAAAGAAACAGATAATATGAACAAGACCTACGGACAATACTGTAGTCATTGTTAAGAATAGACAATTTGTTCTTTTTTAAACAATTGTATAGCCAAATGTTTTTTAAGGCCACGTGGATAGAGGAAATTCAGTTTGGGACTGATTAACTTTTGAAGAAATATTTTCAGAATAGTATAATATATAAAAGAGACACAAATAGGCATTTATACTTGTCTTAAGTGCCTGATATGTATATTCGTGGCTTATATGTGCATGTAATGGATAATGTAACTTTTAAGGGGACAGTCTCATGCGATTAAAAAAAAAGACACATTTTAAAATTAAAACAGAAAAAAAAACTATAATATTTATTAACATAATTCCTTTTGGAGATGATTAAGTAAGTCTTGAAGTACATAAAAAAAATTTAATAGCGATTTTAACTTCATTGGTGTCCTGTAGATGGCGTGTAGTAAAAAGTGCGTTTTTGGTGGTAAGACACTTTGTGGGTCACCTGTAACAGATATTCAAAAAATTCAAAATGGGTTGTATTCGTGAGACTCAAAACTAGATGATAAACCTTTAAAATATGCAAATTGTATTATTTTGAAGAGTTTATACGAATTTTTTCAAAAAAGTCGAAAAATCGCTATATTTTTCGGTGGATTTACCCATATATAATAAAAGGGGGGGTGGTTTTTAAATATTTTAAAGGTTTATCATCTAGTATTTTGTATGTACATTCGAAAAATTTTTGGTTTTTTAAAATCGGTTAAGAAGGTTCGGAGAAAAGTGTCTGACCAGTTTGAAAATGTTACTTTTGAGAAAAAAGCATTTAAAGTTTTTTTTACATAATTTTCGTGAATAAAAGGCTGATAACTTTATACTCACGTTTAATCGGCCATTCCTGGTGAATATTGAGGACCCTCTTCATCCAACAGTTGTTGTAAATGGCTTTGTAAAGCTGTAAATTTCAATACAACGTCGCGATGTTTTATAATTAATTCATTTGTTCATGTTCGACTGGAGTCTCAATTCACGCCGCGATGCTGCCAGTGTAAGTGTAAAAACGGAACACACCTAGATCGCATGTCAATTCAACGAAAACGTACTTATTTATAAATGTAGATATGAAAATATTTTATAACTAAAAAAATGGTTATGTTTTATTGCCAAAACGGCTTGAAAAAAAAGTTGATTTCTAAAATAAAAAATAAAAAGGAATTTTAAAAATAAAATAATTATATTACACTCTTTTAATTTGAAATTATAAACAATATTTGGAATAATAAATGTATTTAAGTATAAATTTTATAACTCAAATAATACCTAATGAACACAAACAAAATTGATGTTAATAAAACATTATTTATTATCTGCACAAAACCGGACTTTCAGGAAAAATCGGTAGACGGAGCAACACTGTCGGCGTGCCATATACGCTACTATCGGCGTGCCATATACGCTACTATAAACCGCTAAGGAGAAGTAATCCAGTGGAACAAATAAATTTACACTGGTTAATTGCAACGCAGAGAATCTTAGTATTTGTAAAAAAATCCTATGTTCCGGATTTAAAATTCCAAATCCAAATGTGTATAGTAAACGCCAAACGTTATACAGATATACATACTATATAAAAATGAATCACTATTACATACCCAACGTATATACAACATATATACAAAAGCAAGAACAGCTGGAGCCTCGCGCTCGCCGCGCGGAGAGAAACCGGTTTTTCATACGTGCGTAGATGACGTTAATAAAATAACTATAACTTATATTCTAGTGGGAATTTCTTTTTAAAATTTTAGGAGGGAGTTTTTGAATGTATATGGGAAGCGATTTATATAAAAAAAATAAAATTGATTTTTTGAAAGTTTCGCATGAGACTGTCCCTTAAAATCGCGATATCTCAGGAATGGTAACTCTTAGGAAAAAAATTGTAAGGACTATTTTTTTTAGAGAACGTTAAGATCTACTGGTTTGGGGTTTTTTTTTGATAAAACTTACCGTTTTCGAGAAAAATCCAAAAAATCTCAAATTTTGACTTTTGACTTCGAATAACTTTTGTTGCACACATGGGATCGATGGGGACTTTTAAAACTTTATTTGTTTATGGTAAACTCTAGCTCTACTAGGGAAGAAAGCTGTTTTGAATTCGAGAAAATGGCTATCTGATTGGTATTCCACTCACAAAAAAGAACCACTACCAGATATAAAAACTACCACACATTGTCACTAGTAATGCTTGCCAGTAAATTACAAATTAAAAGAAGGAATATGTCTTGCACACATGGGATCGATAGGGACTTTTAAAACTTTATTTGTTATGGTAAACTCTAGCTCTACTAGGGGAAGAAAGCTGTTTTTGAATTCGAGAAAATGGCTATCTGATTGGTATTCCACTACAAAAAAAGAAACCACTACCAGATATAAAAACTACCACACATTGTCACTAGTAATGCTTGCTAGTAAATTACAAATTAAAAGAAAGAATATGTGTTGCACACATAGGATCGATGGGGACTTTTAAAACTTATTTTTTATGGTAAACTCTAGCTCTACTAGGGAAAGAAAGCTGTTTTGATTTCGAGAAAATGGCTAAAAAGAAACCACTACCAGATATAAAAACTACCACACATTGTCACTAGTAATGCAGGCCAGTAAATTACAAATTAAAAGAAAGAATATGTGTAGATACCCGTTAAAAATGAAGTTAAGTTTAATACCGGAAAAACAGCAATTTCTTAAATCGTGTTACGGAAGAAAAACACATATATTTAAATTTTCGTTTTATCTTTCTGTACTTCATTTTAATTTGAATAAGTAGGTTATTTTTGGAATAAAATTCAATTACGAAGTCGACATAAAACGAAATATAACTTATTAAACTTTCCAGTTACAAACCAATAACCAAATTTGGAAATTTTCGCAGAATAGCCTCCAGTTTCCTTAATTTAAGTTTAAGACTTTATTTTTGTGCTTACAGCAGATTCTACTACAAACCGCTTCTCGGATAAATACGCCCTACGGGCTTGTAAATCAATAAACGTTTAAAAATTTGTAAGGAGGCTTTCGAGCGCTGTTTACTTTCTGTTTTTGTAATACTCCTAAAACCCGACGCTCTAACCCCTTTCCCACAAAATCTCGCATAATGCCGGTGACTAAACAACCGCAAGATGATCCCTTTCCTGCGGACCACAACATATTAGGGATTCTCTTTTGTCACATGGGAGTGAGAAGCACTGCATTACACTGAAAGGGCATGCAAATGAGAAGAGAGACTATAAAACGTAGGTTATTTCCGAGGGATATATTGAAGTTGAAATTTGGCAAATTGTAAGAAGGATCACATACAAGATTAACCGTAATTCGAATTCAAAATGTCTGAGGGTTAGTTTCCGACAGTTTAACTGAAGTTTTGCAATTACTTTATATTTGATTAAGAACCCAGTTTTCATCTTGAATATAAATGAAATGATAAATTGCAAATGTGGGTCCACTCTCAATAGGTAAGAGAATAAAGAAAAAACCATTAGAGATCTTCGCATCAGAAAGATTTTATGTAATATGCACCTTTACATTGAAATAAGAACACGAGTCTGAGATGCTATGTATTTTCTACCCTTTTATATGGAGTCGAAACATGGACCTTGACGGAGGCAACATTCAAACGATTAGAAGCCTTCGAAATGTGGTGCTACCGCCACATTCTCAGATTTTCCTATATCCATTATGTTACAATCAACACCGTGATTCAATGTATGAATAAAGATCTGGAAATTATGCGTATCGTAAAAATCAGTAAGATGACATACTTAGGACCTGTGATGCACAATGAGAAGTATCAACTAATTCAACTAATTTTACAAGGCAAGATAAAAGGCAAAAAATCTCAAGGGCGCAGAAGGACATCGTGGTTGAAGAACTTCAGACAGTGGGCAGGAATGACTACCATACATCTGTTTAGAGTAGCTGTCAACAAAGTTGTATAGACAAACGTGATTACTAACATTCACAGAGGATAGGCACCAAAAGAAGAAGATACCATAATGGTAATTGCACTTTCGATATTACTGCTTTAAATAGCTCAGTAGTTAAACCATGCTCTTTTTTTTAACCAGTAGATGGTTAAATCTTCATCTTCATCTTCTTCCACGACTTCTTCTACCCTGTATTCTTACAGCAGTAAATATATTATACATCTCAATTTTCTGTAGCTCTACGTGCGACTTTTCCTACAGCTGCAATTTTATGATTTACACATTTTCTGGCTAATTCCAGACATATTATACTTGCATTATATTCCTTGAACTATCGCCCTCTATGGCAGTATTTTACGGACCAGTCTCCTATTTCGAACGAAACATAGCAGTGCAATTACTAAAGTAAATACCCACTAAATACGTAACGTCTACCTATTAGAGCGCTCAGATATATATTCTCTACAGTATATATTTCCTGGCACGGTAATTTAAAACTCCTCGTTTAGTTGGATATCGCTTATTGTGAGCGAGGACGGTAAGTGAAGCACTCAATAGAGATGGGCATTCTTATGATAACATCTTGAGCACGGGATATCAATACAAGGTTAACCTCGTTGTTAATTTATTGCACAAATATATTGTATTATATTAATCAATACAGCCTGGGTAATAAACTATCGACAGTATGGACCTTACGTGAGATGGAGTGAGAAACACCTGTTTAAAAAGAGAGAGGTATACGTATATTAGGTCCGCCCTTATATCGTCGAAAATGCATTAGTAGAAATAATAAATTCCACAGAAGAGGGGAAGTTCAACGTTGCCAAACGTATTGGTTTTATTTGACCTGTTGTCTTAGCATTTGAACAATGTTCTAAGATAATCAAATTTGAGCGAATTACTTAACAATAAGTTTAATTTCCACTTCAGAAATCGTTTTTAAAAATAAAATTCATTATTGTTTCGTATTTTAAGTACGATTTCGAATTGGAAATCTAAACATCAAAATAGGTTTATTTGTACATTGCACCGTATTCCTAATAAAAATAATAAACTGCATTATGACGCCACAATAAAAAAGTTGCATACAAAATTATTTGGCAACGTCGCGTCGTCAAAGTAACGACACTTTAATTTTAATACTGTGGTAACGAGCAGAACACAACTAGAACACAACATAATAATAAAGGCTACACTAGTAAAGCATAAAGAATGAGAACGTGTATTATATTAAATTTAAACTGGTCAAAAAATTACGTTTTTTTAATTTAAAATATAAAATATAAATAGTATTTTCCAAATGATATCTTTGAAACCATATTTTCGTTTAGATTTGTTGGAGCTGGTAGGTGTAAAAATAAAAAATTAATTCTATAAAAATGAAACATAAAAAGATAAATTAGTATAAAGTATAAAATCTGTTCTATAAAATGAAATCAAATAAAAAATAATTTTAACACTACTATTTAAATTAAACATAATTCCAAACAATTAAAAATTCTAAACCAAATAAAGTTCTTAGATTAATAAATGTTTAAACAGACCACTAAATTGTAACGAACAGTAACCAAATCCATTATACAACGCATTTCTCATGGCGTTGAGTTCATTTACCGATATGTTTTAGCTAAGTTGAATTATTTTTTCCTTTAATTCTTCCAAGTAGGTGGCTCGCTCGAACCCATGCCTGTACAATTTCGTTTTTAGCATCCCCCAAAAATAAAAATCCCGAAGAGCCAAGTCGGGTGACCGAGGGAGCCATTTTATTATACCGTTTGTAGTAATAACACGTTCAGCAAAAATTGACGCTAAATAGTTAACTAACGACTTTTGCATTATGTGCAGGACAGCGGTCTTGTTGGAACCAAATTTTGTTGAAGTTATTTTAAAGACGTTGAAGTACAAGAATAATTTAATTTTGCAGTAATTGGAGATATTTGACTGCGTTCAAAAAAAAAACAAGCAGAAATGGACATGGATGAGTCCCGATAAAAAGACAAAGAATGAAATAGATTATATCTTAACGAAGAATAGAAACCTAGTAGAAGACGTATCAGTATTAAATCAGTTTGACCTTGGAAGCGATCATAGACTAATAAGAACAAAACTAGTAATTAACAAAAAACTAGAAAGAACAAGAATACATTAAAAAAGATACAAATAGACATCTGAAGAAATCAAAAATAGTGAATTTAAAAACAAGATAGTGCATGCATTAAATCAAGTTAGCATGCAGCAGATAAACTCCAATGATATTGATGATTTGAATAACCTTATTACCGAAACAGTGAATAAAAGCCTTCTGCAACTGAAAAAACCGAAAACAACATGCAATGAATTAGACAAAGAAATATTACAACAAATAGAAAGAAGGAAGATCTTAAATAAATCTAACAAAAGGGGAACCGACGAATATAGAGAACTTAATAGGCAGATTAGAAAAGGCATCAGACAACAAAAAAGAGAAGAAAACGAAAAATTAATAACAACAACTATTGAAAAAAATAAGAGTATGAAATGTCTCAGACCGACACTAGGACGACGTCAGATGATATCATTAATAGGAAAAGACGAAAATGAAATCACAAGTAGAGAAAACATACTGACACGAATAGAAGAATTTTACACAGAACTTTACAGATCACATCAACAAGATGATGAGACGAGACCAGCACGGAAATTAATAAAAAATGTTGGATCAGAAATAATGCCAAAAGTAACAATTTCAGAGGTAACTACAGCATTGGAAAACATGAAGAGAAATAAAGCTGCAGGAGAAGATAGTATTACCACAGATATGATATTAGAAGGAGGTAAGGAACTAATTGCAATTGTAACTAAGCTTGTGGACAGTTGTTTACATCAGGGCAAAGTCCCTAAGAGCTGGAACAACTCTAAAGTAATCTTATTGCACAAGAAAGGTGATAGTCGAAAATTGGAAAACTACAGACCCATCAGCCTACTGTCACACCTGTTTAAAATACTCACCAAAGTCATAACTACTCGACTAACAAGGAAATTAGACGAATACCAACCATATGAACAGGCAGGTTTTAGAAAAGGCTATTCAACTTCCGATCACCTGTTAACCACAAAAATAATAATAGAAAAATGTAACGAATACAAGTTTCCAGTTTTCCTTGCATTTGTAGACTACGAAAAAGCTTTCGATACCATAGAACACACGGCCGTAATAACGCAATGCAAAATTGTAGAATAGACAGCAGATATATTAACTTAATAAAAGAAACTATGAACCAAGCTACAGCTACATACTACCTAAATGAAAATGAACACACGAACCCTGTACCATTAAACAGGGAGTCAAACAGGGAGATACTTTATCACCCAAACTGTTCACCTTAGTTTTGGAGGACGTTTTTAAAAACCTAAATTGGAAATATAAGGGAATAAACATCAATGGCCGCTACCTCAGTAATCTACGATTTGCAGATGACATAATCCTGATAGCTACTGACCTACAAGAAATGCAAACCATGCTTGTAGAACTTCATACCGAATCTTCTAAAATAGGACTGAAAATGAATTTAAACAAAACAAAAGTCATGCACTCCAAAGACACCGTGACAATAATAAACGATAAAGTTATAGAAAAGTTGAAGAATATATATACTTGGGACAAAAAATAATCCTAAATAGGGAAATTCAGACTGAAGAAATAAAAAGAAGAAGAAAGTTAGCTTGGGCAGCATTCGGTAAACTGAACTATATACTCAGAAATCAACAAATTCAATTACATCTTTGATCTAAACTTTTTGATGCATGCATTATTCCGATATTAACTTATGCGGCACAAACATGGACAATCACAAAAAAGAATATGAATATACTTAGAGTCACTCAACACGCGATGGAAAGAGCACTGCTAGGTATATCACTTAAGGACAAGAAAACAAACACATGGATAAGACAGAAAACCAAAGTCACCGATGTGGTGCAAAAAGCATTAAAGCTGAAATGGGAATACGCTGGACATGTAGCTAGGAGCGATCTAAACAAATGAAACAGATCAATTTTAACCTGGAGACCATACCAACACAAAAGACCCAGAGGCAGACCTCCTATGAGATGGACAGATGATCTGAAAAGGACTGCCGGGAAAAATTGGCTACAAGTAGCGTACAATAAAAACCAATGGAAAGGAAGACTTGAAGAGGCTTATGTTCAGATGTGGACGTGAATGGCTAGACGAAGAAGAAGAAGAAGACTGCGTTCAAATTGCCTTCAATGAAAAAAAAGGACAATAATATGGTCTTCCAAAATTCCAGTCCAAACATTCAACTTTTGTGGATCGCACAGACACACTCAAATGCTTATTCTCCTAACACCAATAAAATACAACTGATGGCTTATGTTTTTTGTGCATTGTGAACGAAGACTCATCTGTAAACAAAATATTTTTCAAAAAATTATTATTTGCATGGCATCTCTGCGTGGAGCATGTCAAAAACGTTGAGGTCCTACAGCGCACGACAAAAGAAAAAGAAGTGTTTAATTAAGTGAAACAACGTAAGCTTGAGTGCCTCGGCCACGTGATACTAAACGAAGAAAAATATCGAATTGTTCAACTCGTTATGTAGGGTAAAGTATTTGGCAGAAGAGGACCGGGACGCCGTCGTATCTCGTGAGTGAAAAGCTCCGACAATGGTTTGAAATGACCTTAGCGGAGCTATTTCGCAGAGCAGTAAACAAAACCATGATAGCCTTGATGATCGCTAACATACGAACCAGATAAGGCACTGAGGAAGAAGAATGGCATCTCTCCATCATAATTTTACAAAATTGCATCCGTTTAAATTGATCATCTGGAAATGTTTCTTGAGTTGTCTGCAAATCAATGGTAGTTGTTTCTTTTCAAAATAGTCCTCACTGTTTTTGCATTAAAATTAACTTCACCAGCAATTTTTTTACTTGAACACGGCGTCGCTTCAGCTAATGCGCAAACTTAAATTTCTCTAATTTCTTGCTCTTGAGAATTTTTTTTTTTTTTGTGAGGTTGATCTGATGGGCAGCATTTTTTACATCTGCCATGAGTACAGCCAAACTTTTCAAATTGATGAATAATGGCCAATACAGTTTTTTCTATAGGTATTGACCTATTTTCCAAAGCCATAATAAATAAATTAATAGTTTCTTATACTGAATTACGATTTTATTATGTGTAACCGTTTTTCTGTTGTATAAACAGTCGGCATATCAAATTTTTATCTTCACACTTACGCAATTACCTCGAAAAAGAAATACATAGCATAGCGTTCGGCCTGTCTCGTATGCAGTTCAGTTTACCATTGAAGAGAACAGACGAAGAGCGATGTTGCCAAAATTATCTTGTTTTATTCAAAATTAGGTTACAATTTCGTCAAATAAAAAGGCGAACCCGTAAATTTCTCATGGATTTAAGAAATTTTGTACCAGTATTAGTGTAAAGTAGTGTTTCATCTTTAATAGCATCATTCAGTGTTGAATGAAACTATAACCGCGCCACTGATCGCTAATTTTTTGAATCAATTCAATATTTTAATTCAAATATGTAATAAGGCAACCCTGCCGCTGTTTCTTACGTATAAGCTGGATCAAAAATAATCGCATGGCGTTTACTAATGGGCGTGCATGAGGAATGTGGAGGAGGGACTAATGGGAAATATGATTGTTATCTTTGTCTATTCGCAGAAATTATCATTTTACATTTGTGCTAGATACATTGTTAAATTCTGCTATACTGACCATAAACTTTTACCTACATCGTATACACGGAGCTATGATATTAGATATATAACAGACTCAAAGTAACAAAAAAAAATATATCAGGGTACATGAGATATACATCAATGGTACTTAAGAATGCTACTAAAAATATGTACAAAAAGATAAAACGTGTGAAAGGATCAAAAAAGGATTTTGAAATAATTGTTGCTAATAAAAAACTTAAAGAGGTTAGGATCGACCCATTCTATTATGGAGGTAAACATTAAAAAACCAGGACTTATTGATTTCAAAAAATTCGTCAGCTTCCACCTCTAATACTAACTCGCTTTTTGTATTACGCCAACTTTACTTCAGTAAAACGTTAAAAATGTATTCATATTGACACTTGCTACATGTTCCTAGTACGAAGGCATTTCTAAAAGCATTCCTGAGGGAGTCTTGCGAATCGGCTCTATCCATAGAGTTATTTATTTGATGGTTGTATATGGTGATTCCAATTCCTTTTTATTCGGGGTAGGGAATAATTTATTAAAAGTAAACCAAACTAGAAAAAGTGTGCTTTCAATGCGGCTGGGTTAATAAAAAATTAAGGGCAATATCGGTTTCGGAAAAATCGCAATATGAAAATAAAAGAGAAATTTTACAAGCTTGGTTCTTTAGTATTTTCTCTAATATTGGGGCATACAAGAGCGCAGTAATAAGTTAAATAGTTAGATTAGAATTTATTATACCAGAGTGAGAATTCTACTCAAGAAAAAAATAGGTAAAATAATATAATCATGGACATTGATAAATTATCGATAACAGTCCAGTAGTAGAAAAGAATCAGTTCATAGATATATCATGAGAAGAGGTGCAAAAAGTGAGACCAATGCAAGAAATAGTAATAGTGGGGGGCCTAAATGTAAGCTATGTGAGTAAAACGAACTGAAAATTACAAACGCATTTTCCAGGTTTAAGGACGTACGTAAATACACGTACAAACAACTAGGAACATTTGATCCATTATTGATTACATATATAATTGCCAGCAAAAGTAATACTATCAAAATTAAAGACACTCGTGTGAAATAATTAGTCAAATGTGGCAGTGAATACTGATTAACAATTTCAAAAATGGGGTTTCTGTACACGTTGAACAACCAAGCTATAAACAAGGAGGACTGCAAACTAGAAAATGAAGGGACAGAAGAATAAACTAAGTTCAACATACATTTACTTCAAGACAAATCTATAAGGGACCTTTACTACAGGAAACTTGACCAGAAATTACGGGAATTCGGTTTGAGAAACATATAAGCATATAAAACACAGCATAAAGGAAGTCATAAATATGAAGAAAATATCTACTACAACTTTAGTAACTGATAACAACCAAATAGTATCTAGCCCAGAAAATGTGGGAAATATATGGAAAAATACATCGAAGATCTGTTTGAAGATAAGAGAACAGAAGCACAAATGAATATAGTACAAGACACAATACTTGATATATTAACATCGGAAATTACAAAAAAAAAATTAGTATGGAGATATATGTTCAGTAATGGAGAGGGCACTTTAAGAATAAGATAAAGGAGGTGGCATTAGAAGCTTTATAAAAACTTGAGAAAAGAACTACCCAACACAAAGCAAAAATAAACAAAGAAGCCAAAAAATCAACTGAAGGATAAAAAATCTGTAAAGTATAAATACCCAATTCTCAGAAGACACAGAAGTACAAAAACAAAAACAGAGAAATTAACAGAAGAAGGGCAAAAGAAAAACATGAAGAATGGAAAGCAACATGTGCACAAATTGCACAATACAAAACAGGAACAAGTAAATCTAAATATTGGAAAATATTGAAATATTTAAGGAAAATTATCAACAAAAGTTCATAATATACAATATGTACCAAAATAAGATTGGAAGAAATCCATTAGGAACTACTTACACAATATAAACAACATAAATAACAAAGAAATTGATATTAAGAACAAATTGAGCTAACATTTAGCGAAGCGAAGACTGCCATATGTTCGAAGCATATTCAAAAGCATTTGCGGATGGATTCGTCGGCGTTCGGTGATAATTAGTTGACGTAAGTCTTCTAGAGGTGCAGGTGATATTTTTATAAATTTTACTTAAGTATTCCCGAAAAACAAATTCAATAGAGATAAATCTGGTGACCGAGGAGGCCTTTCAATGCTGCCTCTTCTCCCAATCCAATAGCGTGAATAATATTGGTGTAAATACTGGCATACAAGTAAAGCATAATGCGGAGAACACCGTGTTATTGGAAAGTCAAATGTTTATCATCATATTTTTAATTATTTTTAATCAAGTTTAATAAATGTAAATACATTTTGCCAGTTAATTTGCCATCTAAACAAATTGTCATGAAAGTTGATCAAGTCATGGAAAATCTTGCGATTTAAATCAGACCAATTGTGACCATATTTATTCTTTGTAAACGTCCTGTATTCACACTTTTAATCTACGTTCAACTAGTCACTTTGTTTGTATGTTGGCAATTCTGAATTCTGATTTAAATCTGTCAGTGATCTATTCAACATAATAAAAGTATGGAGTATGCTTTCATCTATTTAAAGTAGAATTTATGTTCCGAAACTCATTTTATCGTTGAATATTCTTCTTGGGTTTTTATTTTATATTGAATATTGTCTTGTACGCCTCTTTGTTTAGACACTTTAACTACCCGCATTATAGTAGTGCACATTAAAGGGATGTAGCAAGCCTACAATTCTTGTTAGACGGATCAGCATCTAGAGCTGAGAAAAGCATACCATAAGTATTGCCATAAGTGTAATGCCGTAAGTATAATGTTTTATTTTATTGTACAGCTTAGGCAAGATTTGTTTTTTTTTTTTATTTATATATTTAATAAATTTGATCAGTAAATATAAACTTTTATTTCCCCCTGCCAAATTTCCCATTGTACAAGTTAGTATTAAGATCACTTACACCTTACACCTGAGCAAGAGTTAGTTGAAGCTCCAACAATAAAATTGTCATTTCAAGTGTCTTTTATACGTACATAATTAATATATCATTTCATTGCTAAACAATTGGCATTGAATGATCTAGGTCAGCGTTTCTTATCCATTTGATACTTGACTACAGATACTCCGTCTAAGGACTGCAACATCAGTGGAATGTATGTAATCTTGTAATCAATTCCTATTGTAACTTAAACATCATAATTTTTAATTATCAAAAATGTCACTCAAAGTTAATCATATAACATTTAAAATGCTTTTACCCATATATTTAATGGCTCAAAACATATACATCTAGATAGCACTGATGATGAAATAGTTATTCCGAAACCGTTTTGTGATGTAGCCCGATAGGATTTTTTGATATTATAACTTTTATAAAGACATTTAAAAAAAAAATAATCAGAAAGACTTAAACTTGTATTTGATTATTTTCTTTAGCTTAAATATTTATTTCTAAAAAAAGAAAGATGTAAATAAGTTAGGTTGTGTTGTATTTAAGTAACTTTACAATCAAAGGAATGTTTATTGCATAGCCTACTCTAACTACGATTTTTTTGATCGCCCTAAAAATGGCATTTGTATGATTTCGCGAATTTTATTTCATACTTCTGACAGAACAGTATTAACTGTTATAATAAATCATGAATGATTTAATATATTTTTAAATTAGATTACAATGTTGCAATTTCTTTCTCTTTTTAAAAGACTTTCCTCTTTTTCTAATGACTCCATCTACACCCTATTTAGCTTCTTCTTAAATACTAATTACCTCTGTTAAAAACCCTCCCATCCAGGCGCTTAATTGCCACTAAATCTTGACCCATATTCTGTTTAGGTGCTAATGATTTATCCTACATAGACATTTGCCATTTCCGCCATCATCCAAGAGCAAAGATTTACCACGCAATCAGTGAATTTTCGTCTCTCGTTATATCTTTCAGTTGGAGAATTTAATTCTTATCGTGGCCTTTTATCCGAAAGTATTTATTACTACTATTGCTCGAGTAGTAGCTCGCTTATTCGAAAATTCCAGAGCAAGTTCCGCCTTAAAAAGAATATTTTAGGTTTGTTTATCACGTCTGGCTAGAAATTGCGGAAAAGTCTAGCTGTAAATTAGTAGATGTTCATGGGGGATTTTTTGTTATCTTTGTCACCGAAGTTATAAATAAAAATTGCTGAGATTTATGTTGTTTGAACCATTTTAACTTTTTCCAGATAACGGTGGATAGTGAATTGGTATATAAGAGTACTATTTTTGTTGATTTTCTCATTTATTTGTAAATATAGTTCAATATAGTATTTTTTATTCAAAAAAATAAATAAATCATAAATTTTCAAGACATCATGGTAAACAAAATTTATGTATTAGATTAAGATAAGATTAGATTAACAGAAAGTTTTGCCTATCAACAACTGATTTTTAAACACTTGCAGGTAAAATATTTTTATATAGAATTAGAAAGCCCATACTCATTTTAATCATTTCATTGTTTGTATATGACCTAGGATTAAGATACTGTAATTAACCTTTTGTTATAGGAATGAATTATGTATTTTTAACCAAAGGTAATCCAGTTTTAAAGCAACAATTTTAGTTTCTCTGGAAACAGTAATGGGGTTTTTTCTTAATGATTGTAAACATAATAAAGCTTTTTGATTGGACAGTTTTTTTTCGATGTCGATGTATGAGAGAGAGTGGGAGTTATCATTTGATCATCGAAAGGAAAGGTCTCGTCTCGATAGAGGGTGTGTTCGTGAGTTTGGATACCGGCATTGTGACAGGAAGTTAGCAGAATTGTGGAAGAGGATTACAAGTCGATGAAAATATATCCTTGGATCTAAAGTGGGCAGTTTCTGGAATACGTAGGAAATAGTTTGACGGCACCAAGTAGACAGAAAGAGGTCCTTGTGTCGTTGAGAAGTAGCTGAGTGTTTGGAGAATTAAATTTCAAGTGTTAATTGTTGGAGAATTGAGTCAGGTGTTTCGCACAGTCACTGCAGGAGAATTGCAAATACGGAAAGAAGAAAGCCGAGGCGAATAGTGGCAGATCATATTGCTGTGGAGCTTGGACGATTCTGGGTATGGTCCAAATAAAATCGATGAAGGAAGATACAAATACAGAATTGAAAATTGTGTAACTGTGAAGAAGTTTGTTCACATCATTGTTGTTTTAAAGGCTACGAGGACTTTATAAAAGGCTTTCGTAAAGTCCTCGTAGACACACCGTCTCAGGACTAGCAACTTCACGTGAAGTCATATGTTGCCATGTTACCAAATCTAACGGTAACTTTAACATCCTTATAATAAATAACTAATAATGTGAACTAAATGTATATTAATAATTTTTAATGGTTTTTTACCGACATATTTAGTGGCTACATTCATGTATACCTAGACACTGATCATAGAATATGGATTCCGAAAACGTTTTGTATAACATAGCTCGATTGGGTTTTTAAATATGTTCCTTTTATTAAAGATTTTTAATAAATTTTTTAATATATGGTATACATCCAACTACAGGAACGTAGATTTCTTGTGGATTGCTACGACTTATAATGGAAGGGAAAGTGGAAGGAAGAAGAGGTCCAGGAAGAATAAAATGCTCCTGGTTGAAGAATGTAAGATACTGGACATGCATGAACACACATTCGATACCAAGAACAGCTCAAGATAGAGAGCAATTTGCTATAGTTATAACTAACCTTCAGTAATGGAGAAGGTACCTTCAAAAGAACTTTTTAATTAATCAATTAATTTCTATCTCGATTAACATATTTGTTAAAAAAAGTTTCTAATACTTTAATTTTTACAGTTTTTTACTGAATAGTCAAAATAGAAAAAGATAAAACTGATATAGACAGTTATATCAGGCAGTGGACTTTGTAAGATTTACTCTGCAGCTAAAGGGCTGCAGTAATATTAAACAAGATGAATATTCTGTGATATGTTTTATATGGATCATGGTATGGAATAGTAGAAGCAAATAAAACTTGTTTACGCATTTTAGTATAAAAACCCACGTTTTTATAAAAACCAACCCCTTAGCTTCAGAAATATAACCGTTATCCCAATAAAATCCGTCATCGATGAATACAACCGCTTTTTCAATATCGCACCGTGGCCGGATAGAGTTATATTTAAACCCTCGGCAATTTTTCATTCTTAGCAAATTGATACTAAAGGAGGAAAGAAGAAAAAACCATTATTTTAACAGTTCATCGGTTCACTGATGATCTGAAATATATGAAAAGCTCCGTCTAAACGGCTTGTTGACAAAATTATCCGAAGACTTAGGGAAGTGTATAAATTGCCAAAGAACTCGTATCGAATGGTATTCGAGTGAAAAGCCGATATCTATATAAAAATGTTATAAAAAGAAAATTCTTTATATACTGTATCTTTCGTTTAAAATTTTTATATCGTAGTTATTTTTTACAACTTTGCGTTATATTTCGCACGAATTATAAATACAGGCTCTATTATAAGCAGTTTTTCTTACAATTTAGGATTTTGGATTTATTTACAAAGCTCGACAGAAATTGAAGGCCTGTCGCCAAAATACAATTATTATAATACTTCTTGTACAACCATTCTCCTTGGCTACTAAGTTGACTCATCTCGGTCATTTAAGATTCATCCCTGTTTGTTGCTGTTTTCAACCATCAATTCCCTATTTTCCAAGATTTTCCTGTACGCTATCAAACCATCTTTGCCAGAGTCGTCCTTTCCTTCTTTTTGTGATTTGGCTCCGTTGTAGGATCATCTTTGATATCCTCTTTTTTCCATTATCATCATGTGCCCCAACGATCTCACTTTATGTGTTTCTTTAAAGCCACTGATAGTTGGTTCGTTATACAGTTATAGCTCTGATCATGTTTTTATAATGAAACGTAGTATTCAATATTCTTATAAGCTTACTAAAAATTGTACATAAAAATAACAATTTTGTGAAAAGGGAATAAAAAATTCTTGGTATCTTTCATTAAAATAAATCTACTGAGCTTCATCACAATAATCAAATTCATGAAATATCAAGATAATTTCGTTTTCGTTAATCATGCACAAAGATCCATTACATGTAATTCCTAAACTTAGTTTTTGAAATGATATCGCTGTCCCGGAGGATCATTGACGTAACTAAAATTTGCCGAAAATGAGTTTAAGTCGTCATTGGGTCCAGACTTAATCAGATTACTGTCAGAGGTGTTGTTCAGCTTTTAGCTACCAGGGTGTAGATGCGTCATATTTGAAAAATCAGCACTTTTACTAGTAATAATTAAAGCAGTTTTTAGTGAAAAATTTACTATTATACCAGAAGATAAACGTGGGAAGCACGAGAGTCACAAGAAAATAAGTGACAAATTTTTTGATTCTGTTCGTAGCCATATAAATTCAATTCCACGAATTGAAAGTCACTATCTTCGAAGTGATTCCTCGAGGCATTACATAGACGGTGGTTTAATTATTGCGAAACTTTACAGGAACTATATAAAGGAACTTAAAGATGCAAAAGAAGAAGAGTCAGCAACCTACGATTGTTATTCTCGTATTTTCAACAGCGAATTTAATATAGTTTTTTTTTTAACACCGAGAAAAATTTTTGTGACCAATGCGAATCTTTTAAAAATGCCGGAGCAGAAAAAAAAAGAATGCAAACAAACATTAAAAGTCACTTAGAGGAAAAGTCATAAAGAAAAAATTAACGATAAACTTAAAACAAAAAATTTTGATAACAATATACATCTGGCTACTTATGATTTACAAGCAGTGTTACCTGTACCAATATGAAAAAGTTCTGCATTTTTTTACAAATCCTGCTTAAACTGTTACAACAGTTTTCCAGAGAACGATTTCCGACGTGGAAATTGAAACGTCAATAAATCTACTTTAACCTTTAATTTTGGCTTATTCCCATTTAAATAGTAATTAATTTAAAATGCCACAAGAAAATAGCTTCAGAACAATATTGTAAATACTTTTGTTTTGTTGTAATATATTTAACTAAAATATATATAATTATGTATTAGTTTATTTAAATAGTCCTTAAAAATATAATTTCGGTATTTATTTTTATAAAAATACCACATAACAGCCAAGTCACTTTTCTGTTAAGTTGCAAAATATTATTTTTCCAAATGAATGATTAAGATAAATAGGGGTTAAGTTAGTCTAAAAAATAAAATTATTATAGTAATTTTGGCAGAAAATATGTACCTGAAAATAATGATTTTTATTTTATTCTACAGCATTACCCATTTATTTAATGTCTCAAAATATGTACGCCATTGTTTCATAATGTTGTACTGTATGTACAACAACGTGTTCAGTCCGTAGTAGTATCTGAAACTGATTATTCTGACATAGACACATCTGATGCTGAATCAGAAGTTGACGATGTAAGGGCAACTACCTCAATAGCACTCAAACTAGAAAACAAAAATAAATCAATATCTACATCTAAAAACAAGACAGAGAAATTATTATAGAAGGAATCAAAATTGAAGAGTTATTATGAAAATAATTATGCTTTCTTGAGAGAATCTGAATGGCCAAAATACATGCAAAAATTGAAGGGTCCTATAGACTTTTTAAATTCTTATTTAATGACGACTTATTAGAGTTAATAGTTAATAAGTCAATTTTCGAATCAAAGGCTGGAAATTGCTGGAAAGCAAAGTCATGTTTACCTGATGGTGCACCAGATCTTGGAGCAAGTGGAAATATAGTTGCAAAACTAACTAGTACAATCCCACGGCACAAAAATCATAAATTATGTTTTGATAATTGGTTCAACAGCCCTCACCTTAGTTTATCTTTCGCAAAATGGTTTGCTGCCCTTAGGGACAGCTAGAATTAACAGAGTAGCAAACTGCCAAGTGCCTACACCAAAAGAGTTAAAACATGGTCGAGGTACTATGGTAGAGAAAACTGCTGCTATAGATGGAGTAGAAATCTCTTGTGTTTGTTGGTACGACAACAAACTAGTAACCATGCTTTTAACATACGTAGGTAGTTCTCCTATTACTTCCAGAGAGTACTATTTTCGAGAAGCCAAAGAACATCCTAAAATTCCTTGTCCTAAATCAATAGATGTTTATAACAAGCATATGGGAGGAGTTGATCTATTGGATTTTATGCTAGGGCTCTGTAGGATCCAGTTCTGTAGGAAGAAAATATTTTTTCACCTGTTGGACATGTACATTGCGAATGCATGGATCCTGTGGCGACAAAAGAGTGTAAATTATATGCCATTATTTGACTTCAAACAATATATTGCAGAAAATTTATGCAAGGTGGGCAAGAATAGTTTGCCAAAGAAAAGGGGTCGACCATTATCAAATAGTAATTCACCAAGCAGTTTCATAACTGAAGCAGAAACTCCCAAATCCAAATGATTATCCGTCAAGATAAGATATCCTTTGCGTCAAGATTATCCAAGCAATGAAGTTCGTATAGACACCATTGGCCACTTTCCCCAGTGGAACGATACAAGATTGTTGTGCTATACTGACTGTAAATTTAGATCTTTTGTTAGATGTTACTAAAAGTAACGTATTTTTATGTTTAAACAAAGATAGAAATTGTTTCGTAGAATTTCACTCCTCAAAACAATAACTGGTTTAAGTGCATAAGAAGCCAATCCTTTTCGGCGGAAGTACAATTACAAGTAATGATTCAACAGCTTACAGAACATTTTTTTTGTTATTGTGATGCCAAATTATTAAAGGTATGTAAAAGTGTGCATTCTACAAAATTTGCATTGAAGTAATTAAAATTTTTGAGTTTAAAATGAGTATACAACACAAACATAGTATACGCTTATTTTTTTATTTATTTTCTCTTCTTTCTGACTTCATTAAAAAGCTCGGACGTACAATAAAGCTTGTTAAAATTACAAGTTCCTGAGTTTCTAAGCATATCATGTTCCATATTTGCTCGTATTTTCAGCTAAATGTGCATTAATAGATATTTAAATTTTCATCCCGGTGTAATTGATATCAAATTTTTATCCAGCCACAATTTTACTTGCAAATGTACTTTTTGCTGCGTATCTGCTTTGCATAGCAGATTGGGTAATTGGGTGTGAGTTCGTTTTTATTGCTCAGACTATACAATAATAATGTTGGCACGAAACAATAGTTGTTTATTGTACAAGACGATAAAATTGTACTTTATCTTCGAGAGCGTTTTTTAGCGTTGAGACGTCAGTCGAAACGCTAATTATGCTCGAGAAGATAATGCGATTTATCGTCGTGTGCAATACAACATTTTTTTTCTATAGCAAGACTTCAAGTTCAGATGAAAAATAGAATTTCAAAGAAAATTGTAATTTTTAGCACAAAAATCGCAATTGTGTTGCTCCTTTGCTAGGGATATGAATTACCATTTTTTGGCTTTGTAAGAGCTATTGCAATAATTCCAAGAAAAAATGTTTATTTTATATTCGAGAAACTTGTTTATTATTTTTTTAATAAAAATATTTAAAGTAAATTATTTGGAATTCTTCGAAATTATTGTTTGATTGATGTGTGTATAAGAAGTTAAAAGATTGTTCACAAATATTTCAACTATAATCAAATAATTTTTCATAGCAAAAAGTTCTATTTAATTCGTTTATGTAATTATGTAATTCTAGAAAATTTACGTTTCTATAAGTTTTCTAAGTTGGCTGATGTAATTTTCGTGAAATCCCACTGCTACTAATTGAATTCTTTGTGTAAAGTATTCATGAAGTGAAGTTCTATCTAGTTATTGTTCCTTAGAGGTTCCTATTCTCGCGTTTCTAACGATGTAGCTTTAAATAAATGAGCTATCCTTAAAATAATGTTATAGGCTGCATTCACTATGATACAGAAATTTAGTGTTTAAGGAAAGTCTTTACATAAAATAAAAAAAGCGGAATCTGCAGATCTTAGGATAATTTTAAGAAAATTCTGCTCTCGAAAGAATGCTTACAATTTTGACACACATTACAACAGTAAATAAGTTGTTAGAGGTTTTGATATTTAGCAAAATATTGTTACAATATGGAGCCCGTAGAATTTTGATAACCATATCACAGAAGAAGCTCCTGTTGAATCAGCCATTAAAAATTATCATTTAGAAAGAAGCGACTGTTTGACGGTAAGTCAAAAGTTTGTCTTTTAAACCTTATTATATCTTCGATAAAAAATTTTAGTCAATATTATTTCTTGAAAAAAGCATGGATTTCCTCCCGAAACGTCGAAAAAAGAAAATAAAAATGTTTAGCACAATTAAACCTAGAGCTAAGGTTAAAATTATGCTCAGGGTGTGGATTGGCGCGAGATTTGGCGCGAACTTTTCGACAGTGAGATTTTGATTCGAGGATGGAGAGGACGATATTTTCTTTTATAAGAGATCTCCATGTAGAAGTTTAGCGTATGGCGTCATCTCTTTTATTAAGACAATTTGACCTTTTTTCTATCTATATGGCCTCTCAGATAATTCGTGGTTTTTAAAAACGGATGGGGGCTATGGTTCTGGAGTTTTCAAATCTATTTTGTAATCTGTACGAAGATGGTGTTCACCTAGAGCTGAAATTAAATTGGAATTGGAAACAAAATGGAATGTTCAAAAATCCTATTTTGAATTCTACGATTTGTTTGGCTCATATAAGATCGGAAACAGTCTGCACAAGAAATTTTATAACTGCGGTGTTGTTCATTAGGAATGTTCTTCTTTGATTTATCGGACAAGAGATGAAAATAAGTTTATCCCCCCCCCCCCAACAAAAACTTTATAATGATGACTATAATAATATGAAGTTACGATTAATTTCAATCTACTTTTCCTGCAATTTCACACATCAACTATAGAAGTCCTATAGACCTCTTATTTTGCCGCCCTTGTACAACCAATCCCTTGTGTCATAGCTATATTGAAACTCATTATCTTCTTAGTACGTTCTGACGAAGCTGCATTAGTATGCTGGAGGTTCCACTGCATAACTCTGATTGTAGCCGTCAAGATATCTGATAGCTTTGAAGGATACCTTTTCAAGTCTTTACTACGCCTTAAAATAAGCAACCCTCAATGCATTGTAGTAGACCTCGTCGATCATGTAGACTAGGATTTGCGCGTATTTCTCGATCCTCTGATTTTTCAACAGTTTTTCATCTAATGGTCTGGATTTTGTTCTCTTTGGTGAGTCCTGATATCTATTTCATGAACCTTTTTGGGAAACGCAAGTTTCCAAGGAGAATGGTGGGCCTAGACACATTATCTTACACCAACTATATTTAAATCTGCTCTAACCCATAAGCCCTTTATAGTCCTAATTACCTCAGTAGTCCATTTTTTGTACTAGTTCAGTTCATCTACACGTTCTAAATTATGTTTTATGGAACCACTAAAGTTAATCATGACTTTCGATGCCTTATTAACTACTTGTTCCAGTTTGTCGATGAACAGGTCTGCTTGGGCCTGATCTAGTTGATTATGATGACGGTTTTTGTGTATCACAGCCATTCTAAATACTTTTGTGACGTTGCTACATAACCTAGTCCGCTCCTTGGAGTTCCTTAGTTTTTTGGTAACTTTGTGTTGAATGATTTTACTCTCGGGTTCTACCGGTACTGCCTCTTTGTCTCAGCAACGGTTTTTTCCTCTCTCTTCATCTTTCTTCTTTGAGCTCCAGAAAGGTTTTTGCTATTTGGTGTAGAGTAGATATTCTGGGAACAACTTATATCTTAGTATTTCAGACACAACGACCGTGACTGAAGCCGTCCCTCTGGTCATTCCCGTTGTGTTTTTAAGTAATGAATCTGTCCTAAACTCTGATATCGTTTTTTGTCTCGTTGTCCATATTTCCAAAAGTTTGAACAAAATGCAGGTTTTACTGCCTTTGCAAAATGCAAATATCATTGTTCTTGGGAAAGCATATTTCATAGTTCCTTAGGAGTTTTTGTGGTAGGTACGAGTGTGAAATTCTTGCAGTAGAGTATATTTTTAGTCCAGTATTTAGCTCAGTTAGTAGCCACCAAAAGTAGATAAATACCAGTTATCGTCTCCATTGTCTTCTTTCCTATAAAATTCTTCTACAATTCCCGATAACTTGTTCAGTACATTGTGTCTCATATTTACTAAGTTTTTAGTTGGATAGAGAATAATACAACCTAACGATTACAAAATTAATATTAAAGTAAATCAAAAACTTAATTTTCGACGACAGTATATCACAAACCTGACAATAAACAACACACAAAATCTTAAGCCTAAGAACCAAACATTGAATTTATTGTCAAGAAAAGTAATGCGACATTTTTCTCCTCGGAGATTATGGGACTAAAAATATAAAAGCCTGTTAAAATTTTTTGGGGTATTAATTACTCCAAGGACCTCTTGATTACATTTTGATCATTTTCTGTAAAATATATTAAAAGGTAATTTCCCATTATCGATTTTTATTAACGAGTCTTTAGTTGATAGCTTTTCCAGAAGAAAAAAGAACTCAGTCAGGTCAAGATCGTTTATTTTTAGAATAACAACATGGTAGTGTAGGACAGGGGAATCGATTTGTATTCGTATAAAAAACACGTTTTTATATAGTGATCAAAAAATCAAGTTAGGGGGAAAATGGCGGAGTTATGGAATTTGAAAGAAGTAAATTATTTGTTTCGCTCGTCGTATATTTCAGATAGATAAAATGCTAAGATACTTACAACTTGTAATTTACCTTACATTTCATGAAATAAAAGATGTTAATTTTTTTTTTAATAACTACAAAGACTATAATAGAAACTGAGTACATACAACAATCATGTTTGATTCAACCCTATTCATCTCCCTTAATGAAAAAACCTGATTGACTTTAACCCTTTCCAGGCAAATTATGGTTTTTAATTAATTTTGTTAAAAAAAATGTATGTTATAGGAAACGATACAAGAAAAATAATTATTAATAACTTTTGTAAAAAAATTGATCCTATTTGGAATCATCTAGCGTTGGTGGTACCTGAATTATCCATTTATAACACTTGATATAGTGGTCTGGTAAAAAATTTACTATAATAGGAAATACGTTAATTGAAGTTATACTTCTATACGCACGGTCGGCGTTGGAAATTTGCATGGGAGTGAATCTGTGAAACCATAACATATGTAAGATAATGAGTAAGAGAGAGACAGAAGATATATTTGACTAAATATTGACCAGTCTTAGCAATTCACTTGGTAATTCATCTCTACCAGCAGCTTTATAATTTTTCATGGACTTTACTGCATGCATAACTTCTGTATTTGCTATTTCGGGCCCCTTGTCTTTACTCTGATTATCTTCATATATATTTTCCTGTCTCTTGTCATAGAATAATTCCTCTATATATTTTTTTTTTCCTAATTTTTCTTCCGTCTCCAATAAAATGTTTCCTTGTTTGTCCAATAGTATGCTTGATGTTTTTTGTTTTGCTACCCCAGCTAATTCTTTAACTTTCTTATGGCGATTGAAGTTGTAATATTTGTTTTGTAAGTCTTCTATTTCTTGGCATTTTTCAGCAAAATAAGTTTCTTTAGCTTCTCTTATTTTCCTTCTTATTTGATTATGCAGCTGTTGATACTGAGTTATGTTGATACTCTTCTGCCTTCTTCTTTCCTCCATTATTTCCAAGATTTCCTCTGTCATCCAATCTCCTTTCTTGCATCTGGTTGTTGTGAGTTCTCTGCCACTTGGTTCGATAATTGCATTTTTAAACAATTGCCACTGTTGTTCTACATCAACATAAATTGATTCCGGTGTGGATTCTAGGTTTGCATTAATTTCTTGTTTCAGTTTTTCTTGTGACTTCTTCTGATTTTAATTTTTTATGTTTAGTTTATCACTTTTGTAGCTTTTTTGTATCTTTTTTAAATGAAGTTGGAATTTTGCTACAAGAGGATTGTGGTCCGACGCCACGTCTGCACCTGGGTACGCTTTCACCGATTGTATTGCGTTTCGGTATCCGTGGTTTATTAAAATATAGTCAATTTGGTTTCTAACGATTTTATCGACCTTGTCAGCTGGCGATTTCCAAGCGTAAAGGCGTCGTTTAGGCAGTTTGAAGAAAATATTTATTACGGCAAGATTCTGTTCTAGGCAGAATTCTATAGGGCGTTCGCCTCTCTCATTTAAAACTTTACTTAAAAGCAAAATTGCACAATGTTTGACAAAACCATTGGAATAAAAGGATCACTAAATTGATAGAAATAAAATCTTCCGTCTTTTCATGGAACCTCTGGTCTTTAAAGCGACAACATCAAGTCCTGATAACACATCTCACTCAGAGTAGGACACACTTCTACAACACATGAATACTTGTTGAAGACAGAAGAGGAACCAGTGCGTTTTGTTTGTGAATCTAAAGTGACAATGAAGCACATTTTGATCGACTGTTCCATATCCTCAGTTGAAAGACCACATTCCAAAAACATTAAAAGAACTTCTAGGAGAATCTAAATACGTAGCTGATATTATAGAATTCTTAAAATCTATAAACTTAAAATTTAATACACTACATCAATAATTAAAATATATATTGTATACCTTATTTTGAAATTGATATATTGTATATGCCTAAGTATGTCTTTATCACTTTTTGTACTTTCTTATGCTAATAACCCTAAGTGGTTAAAGCAAAATAAATAAAAGAAAATTGAAATCCCTATTTTACCTAATTGTTTATATTTTTTAGACGTGACCTAGTCTAGCTAGTTTGCGTCAGTGTAATTTCTTAAAGGATCCCTAAAAAAGAAGCAAGTTTTATTTTTACCACGTCTGTGTCCTATCTAATATGCTATTAATTTTTAGTGGTTTAATTTTTGTTAAAATAATGGTAATTTGTCCGTTAAAATATACTATCTCTAATTAAAAGTTTTGGAGATGTGTAAGAACACAGGTTTACAAAAAAAAATATTTTTTTAAATTGTTTGGAATTTTTTAACTGGTTTTTATGTATTTTTCAGCACTGATTGCATAAATGCAATCCATTTTTTTCTATCACGTAAGGTTTTCTCACAAAAAAGGAATTACTTTTTGGTATAATAACAAAATTTTAGCAATTTTTCAAATTTTTTTCTAAGTTAAAGTATTTTATTTCATGTATAATACATGTTATAAACTATATATCTAGTACATTTATATTTCTCTTTAAGCTCATAAGTCCTTATAGTAACGCTTTTGCTTTCCGTCGAAGCTTCTTTTATTGTTTTTCCGACTGTGTACTCGTTTAGGGTCATCTCGTTTTAGCATCCAGCAGTAGTTCGCTATCATGTTGACGTTCCATCTTCCTTGATACCTTCTTTCCATTTCCTTGATATCTTGGTGAAATCTTTCACCCTGCTCTTCACTTACATCACTAAGATTTGCAAGATTTGCAGGGAAGTAGTCTAGATGTGAATGGAGGAAATGAACTTTAATGCTCATGTTACATCCCAGCTTCTTAAATTTGTCGAGCATGTCTGCGACGATTGTCTTGTAGTTAGGATCTTTTTTGTTTCCTAGGAAACCGGTAACAACGAGTTTAAAAGATGTCCATGTTGCTTTTTCGTTTGTTTCAATTACCTTGAAACCATTGTCTCAGTTCTTCAACACACACTGAACAAACTTTGTGTGGGGCCCAAGACTTGTCTTGATCACCCAACTTTATACCAAAATAGGCAAAATATACCTTTTAACAAAATTGGAAATGTTTCTTTGTTGCTTTTTAACTGTATAGTTACCACAAATGTAGCAGACGCAATCTGGTGAGTTGATACATCCTCTGGTAGCCATTTTTCATAAAACAACTTCACACCACAAGAAAACAATCTGTTTAGGCTGATGCCTTGAATTTATGTTCTTTGTAGTTCGATCAAAAATCACTGAAAGTTATTTGATACACACGTTATTGCCAAATATCCGTGTGTCACGAGATATCATTTAATACTACTCTCACAATCACTACTACAAATCACTAGTAACCACAGCACGTGAACAACACAGAGTGAAGAGATACTGTGAACTGAAGAACAGGTAGCAGAAGCTTACTGCTTGGTGATGGAGAGAGGGATGGGCACTGTGGCAAACAGGCAATGACATAAAAGATGCTCAGGGAGTAATTAAGTGGATGGCGAGGGAGGGGAGGCAATGGACAAGTACCGACATGAAAATAATGCTGGTTTCTCCTAATCAACTCTTTATTTTACATACAACTTGTATAGTAAAAAAACAGGTAAGTAACTGAAAATACCTTAAAGTATTTTTTATACTTATTAAAAGTACTATGGGCTTAATAAGCAGTTTATAAAGATCCAAACAAAAAAAAATCAAACTCACTAGAGTACGGAACTATGTATAAAAATATCGAAAAAAAGCTAAAAATAGACAAGCAGTTTGTGGAATAACTGTACGTGATGGAATGTTTTCACTATTTTTCCCAAAATTAGCCTTGAAAATACTATAAAAATCACTTATTCAATTTTAAACAATTTTTATGTCGCAGACCTGTGGAATTGTTAGTAACAAAATTAAAAAATCAGCACTTTTAAGATAACAAGACTCTATTTGTCATAAGGCACTCATACAACTTTGTAAATCTAAAAAGTATGCATGCAGTCCTCTAAAATTAATCGAAAATCACTTGTGTATGTTATCAAAATATGACAAGAGCGCAACATAATCCTGTTAAACATACGACTTTGTTTTTCGCAAAATTTTAGTAAAATTTCCAAACGTAGACTAACACGATTCTATGTAGTATATAGAAACTGTCATCAATTTTATTACTAACAAAATTTTGATAGAGGGCTAGAATACATTTCTTCACGAAAGAAGTTAAGATCAGCAAGAGAGATAAAAACACATAAAGATTGCTTCGAGAAATGCATTTGTAAATGTGCCAAAAATATAAGCGAAGAAGACAGAAAAAAATTATTTTCTGATTATTACAAGCTTAGTAGCAGTGAAAAAAGGATGTTTATTTTAAGCACAACTGAAATGAGTATCCCACAGCGAAGAAGAAAAGGAAAAAATACCCAAAACTCAAAAAAAAAAACTAAAACCTTTAAATTCCATTATTGTAGGGCTGATACTAAAAGAAAATATGTAGAGGGTAACCTATCACTGCAAAAAATGTACAATATGTACGAGCATTTCATAAAGGGGAAAAACGTGGCTTTAGTAAAACTTTATGCAAATAAAGTTTTACTAAAGCCACGTATATTTTCAATATTTATCTAATTTTCAATAAATGTTTATCGCAAAATATTTTGCACTGAATTCATTTAATAAACCTTCAAAAGATCTATGTGACCCATGTGCTGAGATAGACTGATTGAAGAAAGAAAATCCTTAATGAAGAAAAGAAAAAATACTTGAAAACACTTTCAAGAAAAAATTTTAATGAGAAAAAGAGAAAATGACGGATATTTAAAATGGTAACGCAGTACTGTGTTTTGACTTACAAAATGTTTTGACATGTCCAAAAGAAGACATCAAAATTTTCTCTTATAAAAGTAAGCCAAATGTGTATAACATGAGATAGATTTATGAGCTTTGCTATTGCACATATTTTAAAAATTAATACGAACTTAAAGAAAATACAAATGAAGTTTTCAGTACCTGGACATTCCTGAATACAAGAGGTTGATTCAGTTTAGAGTGAAATTGAACGAAATTTGAAAAAATCTGAATACTTTTCTCAACTTCCGTTATTGAGTCCTTTTGAAAGTAAACACAAGAAAGCCTTACACCATAGTTTAAATAAAAGAGCAAGACTTTCTGGATTTTTCAACCTATTAATCAAAACTGAATTGTACTGCAGTTCCATTTTCAAAGATGGTTTGTTTGCAATTTACTACAGATTTTTATGTCATCGGTTTCCGAACCAATTTTAACGAAAGTGAATACAAAATCATCAGTTTATGACAACGGAATGCGAGATGACCTACTAATGAAAATGACGAAATACCCATATCAATAAACAAAAATGATATTAAAGTGACCTTGGCAGAAAACAAGGTGAAAGTTCTATTTATTTTTTTCAATAAAAATATGGAAAAAAATAAATATTTTCTGTTCCTTTTTTATTGTGCTTTTGTTGTAGAATTTCATCTATTATGTTTAAAACAAAAGCAAATATACTTTCTTGTATAACAAATCTAATGGTCAAAATATTCAGTCATTTTTCTCAGTTTCTACAGTTTTATCATACAACCTTGTAATTCTTAGGCAGCGATAGGATAATGAACTAGATCTTGTAACCAGAACAATTGTAAAAACATCATAAATTAGTGCAGAAACAAATAAGAATGCAAATTATTGAAATCAAAAATAAATTTAGATACATTTATAAAAAGAAGTTCAACTTTAACACTACAGTAACTTTCACTGTAATATTCGTTACAATATCTAATTGTTGTGGAAGTTTACAACTCGATTAGTGCCCAACAAAACAAAGCGGACGTATTAGATAAAGATTAAATTGTCTACCTTAGCATGCAATAATTGTCCTTCAAAATATTTAGGTCAGACTGATCGGAGTTTTCGTGTAGGAATAAAAGAGCATCTATATTCTCGAAAATCACGCACGGAGAATCATTAGCATTAACATGGGACCTAGCATCGTTAAATAAATCTTAAAGTTTTCGAGCAAGGTCTATTTTAATGACATATTTAATTAGTAAAAGAGAATCTTTTATTTAAATTTTGTAGTTATGGTTTTTATTGTTATGGCTCCTTCCTCTACTAGAGGTTAAGTAATTAGCTGTGTCATAACTGAGCTGTGTCATAACTTAGCAGTGTTCATTTTTTGTTCTTTTTACCAACTGCTTTGTTTTATTTTGTATTTTTCTAAAAGTATCGGGATTATAGAGTATTTGATGTTTCGTACTTTGTGTAGGTTTCTCGTTTCTCTTTACATTTCTCTTTTCTTTCTTTACTTAACTATAGTGTATTGCTGTTGTTTCTTTTGTTCAATATGACTTTGCGATATGATAAAAACATAAGCTACATAAACCAAACATCCTGCATTAAATTACCCAATGAAAGGAGGGAGGTTATCAAGCAAATTAGAAAAAAGTCTTCACCATTTGCTATGACTGACTATAAAAAAGAGCTTTTCAGTGCCTGGACCGAGTACTTGCCACCAACAGAAATGCACTAATCCTACCGGGCCAATGCGTTGTTTAAAAGTCGAAGCAGTCCTTCCCGCAAAAGTTTTTTTATCGATCACAAACAGTATTATAAGTACTTTAAAAAATGTTTCTAAAAGAATGTTGAGAACTTTGTGAAAAAAATTTATTCCAAAGATTGGTCTGTATTTGAGGATATCCACTGTAATTCAACCAACATGACAGAGTTGCTTATGAGATATATATGTGAAGAATACAGCATTTATGTTCCTTTAAAAAACGTGAATAGCAGAAAACGTGCTATTCATTGGTTTAATCGCAAACTTGGAAATTTAAGAAAACAACTCTACGATTGTAAAGCAACTTATAGGAAAACATATACTACTGACAATTGGATTAGATATTGTCAAATGCGAAAAAAATACAAGCAAGCAATAAAAGCTGAAAAACGTACTGCTTATACGAACGTAATAAACCAATACACTAACAAAAGTGAGACAATATGGAGTATTGTTAAAAAGGAAACCTATAAGGAAAATACTACGTCCAATCTGAACTTAACACCAAAAGAGATTAACCAATACTTTATTAATATAGCAGATATCGAAATCAATAGGAAACCCTGAGCATTACATAAACTACTATCTTAGCAGGCTACCTAGAAGGTCGATTTCGTTTATTAATAGTAATTCCACTTCATAAAAAAGAAAATAAAAATGCTCCAGACAATTACAGACCTATTACTATGGTACCAATAATAAGTAAAATTTTAGAAATCTTAATTAAAGATCGAATAACAAATTATTTAGATATCAAATCAATTATAGCTTAATTATTTGGTTTGAGAAAAATATAATCAACAACTAAAGCTTTATTAGAAGTAATAGAACATATTGTTCACGGACTTGGTGCAGGTGAACCTACTAATGGATTAATGTGTGACCCTTCAAAAGCTTTTGTTTGTGTGGATATTTAAACACTATTGATAAAATTTGAGTACTATGGAAGAATAGGTGCCATACACGACCTTTTAAAATCATATCTTACAGGAAGAACATAGATTGTTGCATTTAACAATCAATAATCTAATCTTCTACCAGTTTTAACGGAGTACCACAAGGATCATATATATACCATAGTAGAGAGTTTAGAGTGTTTAGAATGTCTCTTTTGGTAGTGCCTTCTTTAGATATTATATATCCGAGATATTTATTCTCTCCGTGCGTGACTGACGCGACACCTACCACCTTCATCTGACAATTTTGAAGTCCCAGTTTTCAGGTAAAACATATGACAAACATTCCATAATATATTTTTTCAACTCCAAACGGAAAGAAAGGGAAAAATCTAGTACTGGCAAATTAAGTTTTCCACGTGAAAGAATATATAATTAAAAACAATAATAGTAAAAGTTATGATATAAAAGCTAAAGTCATCTGCAGTTAGCTTGAAGCCTTATGAAATATCATTCAAGGTAAATTATTTAAATTTTTCCTATTTCAATTGCATAAAAATGAAATTATGTGATATTTACTTTTTCATATTAATAGCACAAATCCATCTTTTTCTTTTCTCTAATTTATATGTAATCTTTGGGAACCTATAAAAACTACACTCAGTGTTTTTGCTATTATTAGCACAATTAAATACGCAACATGTATTTGCACACATTTTTGATAAAATTTATGCGTAAAAATATTTTGTCCAATATTCCAATTTTGTCATATTTCGCCGCTAAGCACGCTTTCATCGTTTCAATGTACCCTACCATGGTCACGGACAGAGCGAATATTCATTGCATGTTTTTGTGTTTCTAATTTCTAACACTGGATCTTCTTCATCATCTCCTATTTTAAAATACTCTGTCTTTGACATATTCATATTGAGGCCTCATTTTTCATATTTTTTTTTTTAGTTTTCTAAACATGTAGTTCATGTATTTTCTCATCAATCGCTACCACTACTAAGTTGTTAGACATTTACCACCGCCTAAGTCTATTCCCATTCCAGAAACTTGTTTCCTCCTTTGCTCTAGCGATGATTGAATATATATTTAATATATAAAGGTCGGAGATAGACAACATCCTTGTTTAAGCCCGTGTTATTGGAAATGAGCCAGATATAAAGTTTCCTTCTTTAACGGCCCTTCTTGCATTTTTGTATATTTTTGCGATAGTATCCATATGTGATATAGAGACTCACTGAGACTCACTTTCGTCAATGTTTGAAACAGTGTTTTCAAAAGTACCGTATCGTATGCCTACTCTAAATCTAAAAACAATAGGTGGGTAGATAGATTCCTTGCCTTTCGTTTTTCGAATACCTTCTGCAGAACGGATATACCATCAGTGCACAATATTCCTGCATGAAATCAATTTTATTCATCTATGTCTTCGTATTGTGATTCTATTCTTTCATTATTCGAGCGTATAACCCCCCACTGAGCTGATAACAGTTATTCCCCTAAAATTACAGCATTTGCGTTTTGCCTTTGTATACATAAGTGACTTATTTATATTGTGACATGACCTGTAACATTTACTATGTAAAAATTATCTATCTATTACTATCTATCATTCTGCAGTATCTACTTGAGCACAGATTTTATATGGAAACCACCAGATTTCTTACGGAAATTTATCCAATTAATTTTCCTGAAAACAACCATAATTATTTTGTGTAATTACAAAGTTTGTGTGCGTGTAATCTTAAAGGCTACTGCAAAGCTTCTCCAAACTTAAAATTGCCTTGTATTAATTATATCAACAACGACCACTCGATCAATGAACAGAAGAGAACTCTCTCTGACCGATATCCTTGAAATGAAACACACTTTTCATAATTACTGTTCTGTTTAACCAAACACAGTCTTCAAACTACACTCCAATTACTAACTTTTTTTCGTATCACACAGCGTAACCTCCACTTTTGGGTAGGAACTTACGGGGGCATTGATTAAATTTATAAATACAACAAGGCTTTTAGTATATCGATTATTATAGTCCCAGTTCAAGAACATACCACGTAGGTTTTATAATTTTCAATAGTTGTTCCTACATGCTAATAAAATGCTACAACGGCGACAATCTGACTGGTTGATTTTTTTATTTAAAATGGAGTAATCAATGAATCTAACGTTGCGACTTATCAACTATTTATTTGGTAATAACTAGGTTATATCACATAACTTGATTAGTTTTAATAAAAGGCAATGCTCATAATAATCAGTATAAATATAGAAATAGGTTTTTATGCTTTTATTACAGGTGTTAATCAGAAATACGATTAAGGCTGCATACTCTATTTTAGTATGTAGCATAAAAAAAAAATTATTATACGTAGTTTCTGATCTTAAGATCTGGCAAAGGAAGGTTTAAGGATTTTCTTGGTCGCAAATAAACGAAAATTCAATATAAACTTATTTGCTGTATCTTCTTCTTCTTCTCTTCTTCAGCCTTCATTTATCCATTGTTGGACATAGACCTCCTCCAATTGCTTCCACGCTTCCCTATCTTTTGCAATTATCATCCACTGTTTTTCACCTACAGCTGTTATATCGTCTATCCATCTCTTTTTGGGTCTTCCTACGCTTCTTTTTGTTTCTCGGGCTCTCCAGAATGTCACTTTATGAGACTATCTGTTGGTGTCTTGTCTTGCTACATGTGCTACCCATTGCCATCTCAATGTCGCTATGTTCCCATGATGTCGGTTACTTTAGTTCTTCGACGTATTTCGGTGTTAGGAATTTTGTCTCTGAGGCTTATATTTAACATGGCTCTCTCCATGACCCGTTGAGTTTACTACTTATCATAATACGAATATTACCAGTTACATAAATGTAATAATGTTGAAATAAATGAAACACACCAGTTGAGTGTACAGTTAAGACTAACTTTTTTTTATTTATTTACGCTGTAACCACAAGGGTTATAAGCGACCTAAAAAATATAATACAGGTAAAGTTACAAAAAATTACAATAATTGATACAGTCCTGAGTCTTAGGACTTAGATAACTAGTATTTTTAATGTTCATGTTTTTTTCATAAGGTTTCCTTTATATTATTTGGGATAATGTGCTTCTTTCTTGCTGCCTCATATGTTTTGCACACTTGCAAAGAGGCATTTATCAGTCAAATCACTGTGTCCTAGCCGCAAATGCACTATTCTCACTTGGTCGTGTCTATTCGCCGTGGGTTGAAGCCACGGTTTCACTAATTGTTCGATTTACTTGAGTTTACCTGGCAATGCACTCCACTTTATATATATTTTATTTTTTACTTGTGACTTAAAGTCACCAGAAGAAACCTCATTAATAAGAATGGAGTCCTGGCTAAAGGATGCTATGTGTTTGCCAAATTTTTGTATAAATTTGATGCTTTTGATTTTCAATTTTATTTGGCTGATTATGTCTTTTGATCCTTGTATATTTTCGAATAGATCCACTACTTGATCGAAGCTTAACAATTGCTTTTCTCTTTCTACATATTCTCTAACTGGTTCTAGTAATGTTTGGAGATTTGGTATCTCATCTATTTTTCTTATCAAGTTTCATCTTAAGTTTTGTCATCAGTTTTGGTTTTTTTCTTTAATGGAAGCTTAGGTTTTCAAAATTTTCATCGGCGGGTGGCATGATCTTCTAGGGTTCTTTTTCCGGTTGCTTTGTTCGAAGTTATCTGGGGTTTGTGAGAATTCATATGTGTATTTTTATTTGGAGGTATGTGTTGACTTGTTTCCGGTGAGGTTGACTTATGTTTTTGGGTATTAGAGGATGATTCAGACGATGTAGGTGGTGCGATTGTAGTGTTAACTGAAGAAGTGGTTAAATACATAGATGTATTTTGTAGTGGGTATTGTTGGGTTTGGTTTACTGATAAATTTGGGATTGCTACCGTTTGTAATGTGGTTTGAGAAGACGTAGAAAGTGTGGAGGGAGTGGTAATTGAGATTGTGTGACAATTTGTAGATTATCTTGTTGAGTATGATTTATTTATGAATTTTGTCTCATTTCTGTTTGCATTGCACTATTATTGTAAGGATGGTTAGAAGGTGAAATATTTGTACAATTAGCTGCCTGGTGTCTAGTTAATTTGTATTTGAAACATGTTTCGTTTTGGGCTATAAATATGCGGTATGATGTTTGTTCCAATTCGATGATAAAAGATTCAGGTAGTACAAAGTTGTCTAGAAAAGGTGAAATGAAAATTTTTCTTCAGAAGCTTAGAATATGACTGAAGTCAGGATGGGTTGCTCCTATCCGTAGGTATGATAGGTCTGAGAGAGGATTTAAACCTAGTTTTATTAATTCGTCCATTATTATGTTAGTAGAAGGTATGCTTGGACATGCATTGGACTGAATTAAGCGGACTGATGGAGTTATTAATCTTCTCGCTTCTAGTATATTTCCATTTATTATTATCTTCTTTGTTTGTGCTATAAATTTATCTCCTAGGATTTTAGATGATAGATATATGCATATTCTACCGTTTGATATACGGAATGCGAAAAAACAAACTTATATTTTTTGGTTCTCTCAATCAATCCTTCAAGATTGTTATTAATTGTACATTTCTGTAGAGTGTTAAATAGAATAGCTTGTAAGGTAAAAACATACCATCTATCTATCTATACAGCCCTAAACATCCATCCTTGGATATAGGCCTCCTCCTCCTTCTTTCATGCCTCTCTATCTTGGGCAATTTGCATTCATTTTGACCCTGCGTGTTTCTTTAGGTCATCTGACCATCGCATTTGTGGCCTTTCCCTTTTTCGTTTGTGATTCCATGGTCTCCAATGTATAATTGTTTTAGTCCATCTTTCATTTTTCTGATTTAGGGTGTGTCCGGTGAACTTCCATTTAAGCTTTGCTACTTGGGTTGAGACATCTGTCACTTTTGTTTTATTAGGGATCCACTCGTTTCTTTTTCTGTCTGATAGTTTAATGTTCAGCATTTGTCTTTCCATGGATCTTTCTAAAGAAAATAGTAAAGACATAAAGATCCATAGAAATTTTATGTTTATAATATTCCATAATTGTTGGATAGGCCAAAATTGACGAAGTAAGTCTAAAACGTTAATAAAAAAAACTTCAACCATCAACTTCAATTTTTTTATGGAAGTTAATTATTTCTTTATTTAAAGAAACGTTTCTTGGCTTATTTCAGATGCCCCTGAAGATGCTCTAGGAGCAAAAGTACTTGGGTAGGATTTAATAAAAACTGTGCTCGATATCTGCCTTTCAGTTGATTAAAGTTCATTTATTCGAGCATTCAACCTTATATCAAAATATTAAATAAATCAAAGTAGCCTTATATTTCTGTGAAATCTTAAAATGTTTTTAAAATATATAGATTCTTTCTATTTACTCTATTATAAAATAGACTCACATACGCGACTGATTCATGATCATCTGCACAAATGTATTTCCTTCCTGAATGAAGGTATTCAATACATAAAAATTATGCTGTTACATCGTAGTAATAAAAGTAACTGTATTACGTCGACTTAAAATATAATTTATTTCTCGGATAAAGAAATAGGGCAGAAGATCCTGAAATAATAATTTACCCTAAATATCCCCAAGACAAAAGGTAAACCCGCATAAGATTCAGTAATCTAAACATGGCAGACAACGGTAAATTCTCCTTCAAACGATGAATTAATCATTCTTCTTAGTAGCAGCTTACAGTTATTTCTTTTTAAAGTAATTATAAAATAAAGGAAGTTTTTAAAAAAGTGTATTATTTTTCAATTATTGTTCTAAAGCAATTTTAATTACTTTGTTTAATAGAATAAGCCACTCTTTTCATTAAAAATACCTTATATTTGAGCTTTCTTAGCTCTCCCATTGAATACCACAAATGATTTTTATGTATTTTACCATTGGCCTTGAAGTTATAAAATATTATATAAAGTATAAGTTTATGATCGTAACTGGAGGACCTAAACATGAAAAAAATATATTGTAACTACTCCATATATTTGATCAATGAAATAATTTAGATTAGCAGATTAGTAGTAACTAAACAATAGTACATTGTTTACCGGGTAGGAAAAGCTTAACATTCCTGGACGACTGTGAAGATTGCTAAGTCGAGGCGCAAGCCGAGACTTAGCAACACAGAGTCCAGGAATGTGGCTTTTCCTACGAGGTAAACATACTATTTTTCCGCAAATCGTTTAAAATTCGACAGATATTGATTGATTTAAAAAAAAACGCGATAATTTTATTCCCAAATAAATGGTGCTTTGAAATTCCTAATAAAATTACTTGGGTTACTATGGAAACTTATTGAGGTTGAATTGTCAAACTTGACGCTTATAAATTTAATTGCTGGTGTTCTCGAAAGTAAAATGATAAGTGATGATGAAATTTCCATTCCTGGGACTCCTCCAGAGCTGGTTGAGGCAGTGAATACTGCTTCATTAAAATTATTGCCAAAGAAATCAAGAGAAAAGTACGAAAATGCATACAGACGTTTTATGGATTATCGCATGAGTAAAAATACGAGTTCTTTCTCAGAAAATGTTGTAATGGCATACTTCCTAGACCTTTATTTAAAGATGAAATCTTCAACATTATGGGCCAATTATTCAATGCTGAAGTCAACCCTTGCACTTAAACACAATGTAGATATATCTACATACTCAAAACTTCGTTCTTTATTGAAACGGCAAGCTCAAGGTTATAGGGCAAAGAAATCTAAGATTTTAACGAAGGAAGAAATTGAAAAATTTATCCAGGAAGCTCCAGATAAAGAAAATTTAATGATTAAGGTAATTTACAAGGTTTTAATTTCTATTTAGATTATAGCTTTATTTATTTTTTAGGTGGCTGTAATATTTGGTATTTCTGGGGCCTGTAGAATGGATGAGTTAGTCCGAATGACTGTACACGATATAGAAGACTTAGAATCTAAGCTTTTAATCAGCATACCTGATTCGAAAACCAACAAACCAAGATCATTTGTAATTAATCAGATCTACTTGAATGTTTATCGAAAGTATGTTTCGTTAAGACCAGAAAATATGAACAGTGACCGATTTTTCTTTAAATATCAAAGCGGAAAGGGTTGTAGACAAGTGGTAGGAATTCATCAATTTAGAAAAATGCCCAAAATAATTGCTACTTATTTGAACTTGGTAAATCCGACAGAATATACTGGTCACTGCTTTCGTCGGTCTTCTGCAACAATATTGGTTGACTCTGGTGCCGACATAACTAGTTTAAAGGGGCATGGCGGATGGAAGTCATCAAACGTTGCTGAAGGATATATCGAAGAATCGCTTAACAATAAGGTTGAGGTGGCAAATAAAATTTTCACAGTACAAAATATTCAACAAAATGACACTTCCACCCTGCATGTTGTCCAAAATATTTCTCATAGTTCTAAGAGTGTTCCTCCAATGTTCAATAATTGTACTAACTGTCAAATTACTGTAAATATAACAAATTGATCTTAAAAATGTATTCAGCAATGACTTGATGTTTTCAAAATATAAATTAATTCCTTATAAGCAATGTGTTTTCTATCATTTATGTAGAACACTAACAACTGTACGGAAATATCATTTCCTTACAGTAAGGAAATGACATTTTCTTACAGTAAGGAAGTCCTGACTTTTTCTTCAAGAAATTTTGACAGGAATGTCAAAATTTCCATGTTATTTTCTTCTTAGCACATTTTAAACAATCGCTAAAGTGGCCCGTTGAAAAAGTTGTGTTAATTGCCTCCGATAAAATTCTCAGAACATTATCAGGAAGAAGGGATAAAACTAAAAAAAGGGATGGGATATCATCCCAGCCTGAAGTCATGGGATTTTTAAGCCTTGTATAATATTTTTTTAGTTCAGCCGAGTTAGTGGGAAGAAAGTAAAAGGAATTTGTAATGTTTACTCCATTTAAAAAATGCATTGGATCAGAAGAATAATTAATTTTCCCAGTGAGTTCTGGACCTACCGAGCAGTAATATTTATTCAGATCACTAGGGTCTAAGACTATATCTGAAGTTTGGGGAACTTAAGCTCTAAGATTATGAACTATCCACCAATATTCCTTTTGTTTATTATTGGCATTTTCCATTCTAGATTTAAAAGATATACATTTGGCTAATTTAGTTACTTTTCTATATATGGACCTATATTTATAGAAATACATCAAAAATTCATCATTGCATAGTATATGTTTTTTAATGTAATTTAACGATCTTAAGTTTTTACAGGAAATTCTAATTCCTTTAGTAACCCAAGTTTTCTTACTTTTTGATTTAAGAACTCTTGTTTGAAATGCTAAATTAAAAATCTTCATGAGAGTGTGATGAAATTGATGAAGCAAATTAGGAGAGCAAAAAATATTATTCCAATCTTCCTGATTACATAATTTGATAAACCTGTCAAAATTACTTTTGCTGAAAATCCTACCCCATCTGGCCGTATAATGTGGATACTTAAGTGAAAATTCACATAAAATGTGATCATGATCTGATGTTAAATAGGGAATCACTCTGCACACAGCTAGATCTGGATGTAAATTAGTACAAATATAATCTAACATGCTGTTATTTCTGGTTGGATCAGTAACCAGCATGCTCATATTAAAACTAATAAGTAAATTTGTAATGGTAATAACATGGCTGCGTGATGAATCCAGATAATTAATATTAAAGTCACCTGTCAATATAATAAAAGCATTTTGTGGAATTTTTTCAAGTAAGGATTCCAATCTTTGAAGGAATAACTGAATAATAGACAGTCAAAATTGAATTTATACTGAAACGTTGTATTAATTAAAATTAATGTGCCTCTATGGACGCTTTCAGATCTGCAAAATTTAGATATTATGGAGTAATTGTATAAAGTAAAGCACAAGATCTGGCCAATCATTTTCGCTAAGAAATACTTCCAGTTCCTCAACTTTATTGCGCACAGAACATATGTTGTATAAAATAATAGAAAATTTATTAACGATATTAGATATATTGGTATCCAGTTTATCACCTACCACACTTAAAAACAGAATATGCAAACTTACAATCGGAAAACAGGGGGAGAAGACGGAATAGGTGCAGAACTTATAAAATATGGTAGGGAGGCACTATTCAGATATATTTATCTACTAATACAGAATAATATATGGAGCAAAAATAAATACCCAAAGAATGGAAGAAGGAAATTATAGTGACAATCCCTAAGCAAGGAGACCATAGAATATGCCAAAACTACTCAGCAATTAATTTACTGAATGTAACATATAAAAGAGTAGATTACCAGTACAGTTTTAGAAAAAGAAATATCCACGATAGAAGCTAAACATACACTAAAAAAAGTGATAGAGAAAACATACGAGTACGAAAGAGACACACATATACTTTTCCTAGACTTTAAACAGGCGTTTCACAAACTATACAGAAGAAAAATTATTCAATGCTTACAAGAGAGAAATATACCAAATAAAATTATTGATAGAAATGACAATATGAGATTCCCAAGCAAAAATAGACACCCGGAAGAGACAGAACAGAAATAAAAATAAAAATGGAGTAAGACAAGGAGATGCGCTTTCAACGGTACTATTTATTCTACCACTAGACAAGATAACAAAAAAGCTGTCAAAAGCAGGAACTATACATAAGAATGCCGTACAAATAATAGCATATGCGGACAATACAACCATAGTAGCAACAGATAAAAAGGCATTAAAGAAAACCTTTCAAGAAATATAGAAAACAAAGCCAAACTGAGAGGACTGGAATTAAATGAAAATAAAACAAAATACATGAACGTAAGCAAGAAAAAGAAAACACAAATGACAAAACTAAAAATAGATGCACACAGTTTAGAAGAGGTTGAAAGATTAAAATATTTGGGAATACTATAGTGTATTTTTATGTATGAGAGAGTAATAAAACAATAAATTATGTATGCAAATCCCTAAACTGTTGATACGGGTGACTCAATGAAAAAACAGATATTTGTCAACAAGTTTACAGAAGTATATAGGAAAACAATTTTAAATTGAGTATGACCACCAGGTATAAAGGTTGGAGCAGAATAGAATACAATAGTTGTGAGGGTTACTAATCCCTAAATAAGGTTGCCAGTGTCGGAGTGATGGAGGTTAACAGGTACTAATGAATTTGCAAGAAATGTAAGATGTTTATTTTATTGGTTATATATAACCAATAAAGTTTAATAAGTACCTACCTATTTGCAAAATAAAGTTTAATTCTTTAGATAAAATAAAACGTTTTATTTTATCTGAAATGAGTGCATTCCACGAAGTAAGGGTTTCAACAATCAAACATTTAATTCTTTAATTCCAGGAATCTGCGACAGTAATTGACTAGATAATTACCTTCTAAACTTATTCCACAGAAAATGTGATAGTGGGTTTTTCCATTTTATAGGAAGGTCCAAGTGGCGTATTCAAAATTCTTAACAGTTCACTAAAAGTAGGTACTTCAGTTGCAAGGTGCAGTTTATTGTGTATACTAGTGTTATGGAAAATTTGGAAGTGCCGTGTAAACGCCAAAAAATTGGTCCTTTAACAGTTAATGAAAAAACATTAATATTTAATTGTTTTAAATCATTTACAGACAAACGTTTATGTGAAAGTGTTGATGAGACCGTTGAGTTAGTTAGCAGTTCACTTGGTGTTGGGAAATCTACGATTTACAGAGTTATTAAAAATTATTATTAAAAAGAATCCTAGAAAGTCTATTTTATTAGAAAGAAGCGATATTGTCATATGGAGAAGACATTTTCTAAGAACCATAAAGGAAATGAGAAACCAAAAAAGAAAAATATTTTATCTTGATGAAACATGGATCAACGAGGGTCATACACCAAATAAATTTTGGCAGGATGAAACTGTTACAAGTCAAAGGTACGCTTTTGTAAATAACTTATCTACTGGTTTAAACCCACCATCAGGAAAGGGACGCAGGCTGATAATAGTACACATTGGCAGTTCAGACGGTTTTGTTGAAGGTAGTTTATTAACTTTTGAATCAACTCGTACCGGTGACTACCATGAAGACATGAACGCTGATGTCTTTCAAAAATGGTTCGAACAAATGATAGATCTTCTTCCTAAGAACTGTGTAATAGTAATGGATAATGCAAGTTATCACTCCAGACTTATAGAAGGACTGCCCACAACCAAGTGGTTAAAAAAAGACTTGCAGAATCGGCTGAGTTCAAAAAATATTACGTACCATCCCGGATCTATAAGAAAGGAACTTTATTCGTTGTGTGCCCTTCATAAAGAAAAATTTAAAAAATACGAAATTGATGAAATTGCCAAAAATCGTGGAATGACAGTACTTAGATCCCCACCATGTAATTGTGAATTAAACCCGATTGAACTGGTATGGGCACAGATAAAGAGTGAAGTTTCAAGAAAAAATACCACTTTTAAAATTCATGATGTTAAACATTTGTTTTTGGAGGCCGTAAATAATGTAAAACCTAAAAACTGGGAAAAGGCAGCAAATCACACTATTAAAGAAGAGGAAAAAATGTGGAAGCTGGACAATATTACTGACAAAATGATCGAGGCAGTTATTATAAATCTTGGTTCTGAAAGTTCATCTTCTGAATCTGATTTGGATTTGTAACAAGTAGCTGTAAGTTTTAGATTAATATTTTTATTCATCTATTTAACATACCTTAGACGGTTTTAAAAACTCTTTTTCTCTTTTGTAATTTTTAAAAATTAAAAAAAATGTGAATTTTTTAAAACCCTTTTTAATGTAGGCCAGTCAGTTCTAATATAGTGTGTGATAAAAGAGGTCACTTTTGTTTACATACACATAACACTTTATAACACTGAAATAATTCATTTATTTTTTACAATTATTCAAAGTAATTTTTCAATTAATCTTGAGCACGCCCATGGAGTGGTCGGAGGTACCAGTTAAAATTATGCTAATTACTCTCTCGTTCATAAAATAAACTATAGTCAAGAGAAGAAATGAAAGTGTAAATATAAAAAGATAAATTCAAGCGGGAAATACAGCGTTTTATAGAAATAAAAAATCTTTAGAGATAAGAAGATGCCAAAACACGAAAATGAAAATCTAAAAAACGATCATAAGACCAATAGTAGTATATGATGCAGAAACATTTACATTACAGCAAAAAAGAAGAGCAATTAGAACAAAGTTTTTCAGAGGAAGATTATCAGACAAATATTGGGACCAAAGAGGAAAAACAAAGAGGATGCAAAGCTATAGATGAATCACGAAATACAAGAATGGATAAGTTAGGAAAACATAGTTAGAGCAACAAAAGTACAAAGAATTAGATGGTATGGACACACGATGAGAAAAGAGAAAGAGAAGAGCAATCCGTTAAGAGTTACGGAATGGATACCACCAGGTAAAAGAACGAGAGGCAGACCTAGATTGACATAGAGACAACGAGTGGAAGAAGACTTAAAGGGTAAGGAAATTAGAAATATAGACAGGACAATCAAGGAGGGAAGAATGGAGAAAAGTGGTGGAAACAGCGAAGTCACACCAGAAACTGTAAAAGCAAACCCAGAATGGCATGATCCCTCACACAAAAAGGATCTTTAAGTGCAAACAGCTTCAGCTCCTTCAGGAACATATAGCTATATATAATTATATGTATTGCTATGTAAGTGAACATTATTGTAATGAAATTTTGCAAGCTTTTGTCGTTTTACTTGTTATAAGATTTTTCTTAAAAGTTCCTTTTGTTGTCAGGATTTTTATCGTTTAAAAATCCGATTTTGTCAAATAATGTGTCATAAGTAATAACAGAATATTTAATTTTAATTTTTCGGCAAAAAAATGTTATTTTATTTGATTTGACAAAAAACGGTGTTTGTGTTTTAGTATATTATAAAACTTTTATTTTATGAAAAATTTTAAATACTATTTAAATATCAATATATTTATTTATCAGCTAACTGTATTATAGTGTTAATTAATGAATAAATTAAAGACCCACATAATTTATCTTCGCGAATGAATTCATTAATAAACCTAAGTTCGGAAAAGCGCGCTGTCATCGAAACAAGTGTCGTGAGTTTACTAATAAACGCTGCGAATATTTGCGAAAACATTATTATTCAATGTTTAACTTGTAAGATAATTTTATGTCAATTATCGATGAAGATCATCAACAAATAAGAAATTACCTTAAACATTTGCGTCACCTCAGGTAATACCGCATTAGATCCATAAAGAAAAATCCTCGCATCGGTACGGTAACACCCTTTGCTGCACTTGTTTAACGGAAACACTGTGGAAAACTAGCGAAACGCGTGCCACTGCCGAGCAGACGTACAACTAGTGACCGCGCACCAGAAAATTTTCCTCATCGACTCTGACAAACGAAAATCGTCGAATTTTCCTGGTCGTCGGACAGACCTTTACTAATAATGACAGCTATTTTTGTCGCACTTGATATTAATTCGTGAATTTTTTTTGTATTGTGATCCAAGAAATCTATATGATCTGTCGCCAGACACTGGCTCGCATTATAAAGGGCGACGCACCAAATGTCTGTATTCAGGTGTAGCGCGCAACTACTGCAACGTATACACTACAGACTTGCTCTTTGTTGAAATTATTATCCATATCGCCGCTTTACGAAGGGTGGTTTACCAAACAAGCTTATAATATTCCTAGTGCGATTGCTAATCGAAGGTCAAGTTTTTTGCGTCGCTGGATATTACATCAACTGATTTATTCGTGGAAAAGGTGAAGTCCGTTAAAGAATCAAGCTAAAACACAGTTTTATCGAAGTTTATTATTTAAGACCTTTTTAAAACTAGTAACCTAATACTGGACAAAAATGATAAAATATTAATTGCATTAAAAATTTTACTCCCCTAATACAAGGTCAACAGTTAACAATAAGCTACATGAGTTCTAACGTCGCCAAATATTAGATGAGATCACAAACTATACTAGGCAAATTTTTAATGAAAATATCTTGCTCTAGATGCAATTATTATTTTTAAATTTCGATATTCTTGTGTTGATAAATAGATTTCCATATTATTACACTGCCAGGAAGATATGACACTGAAACAGAAAGGCAAAGAAATACGACCAAGATAAACGGAAAAATAAACACAAACCAAAGGCACCAATCCAAGGATATAATAAAAATTGGAACTTGGAATGTGAAAGATACTTTTAAGCAAGGAGCTTTAGGAAACTTAGAACAAATTATGAAAAAATATACAATGGATATCATTGCCCTGCAAGAAATGAAGCAACTGGGAAATGATATAACAAAAATAGGAAAGAGCACACTGTTCAAGAGTGGGGGGACCAAGAGATATTTTGGAGTGGGATTCATGGTGTCATTCATATATACCTAAGTAAACAATGCAGTTGTAAACTTTCAACCAATATCAAACAGAATATGTTACGTGATAGTAAGATAAAATTATAGGAAGATAAGTATCAATAATGTTTATGCGCCCACTAAAGATAAAGACTTCCAAAACTTTAAAGAAACCAAAACAGAGTTCTACGAAAACCTAAAGGGAATATACAGAAATACGATATATTGCTACAGAGAACAAAATGAAGATAGTTAGCACAAGGTTTAATCACAAAGACATTCATAAGGTAACATGAACTTCTTAAGATGGAAAAATAAAAAATCAGATAGATCCTGTCCTAATTGAAAGCAGACATGATAAGGCAATATTCGATTGCAGGAGTTACAAAAAGGCAGATACCAACAGTGACTAGTAGATTAAATTACCAATTAGAGCGCATTTACGAGAATCAGGTTGTAAACAGAACAAACAGAGGAAACAATAAATAAAAAAATAGAGAATCCAGTCAAACAGGATATAGATGAAGAATAGCAGACCATGCAGACAACCATGTCGGAAGTAGCGGAAAAATGTATAAGAAAAGACCAAATAAAAAGACGACAAGACTGGTTCCATGAAGAATGTAGGAATATTTTGGTAAGAAGAAACAGAGCAGAACTACAAAAAGGTAAAGAAAATACCCAAAGTGCGATTGAAAACTATGTGGCAAAAAGGCGGGAATTAATAAATATATAATAAATAATATATAAATAAATAATAAATATATAATAATAATAATGAAATAATATTAAATATATACCTATTAGAAAGGATTTTTAATTAAATTTTTAATACATGGTATACAGCCAACTACAGGAACGTAGATTCCTTGTGAACAAAATAATAGCTACGAACAAAACTTAGGGTTACATATGCTATTTATCGATTTTAAACAAGCATGTGATTCCGTAAATCGAACGATGCTATATGAGGCCATGAGAACATTAGAAATACAAGAAAAGCTTATAAGGCTACTGAAAATGATTCTTAGGAACACGATGAATAGGGTAACAATGGAAGGAAGCTTTTCAAGACAGTTCACAGTTAATAGAGGTTTAAAACAAGGGGATCCGCTATTAACGAATCGTAAAAAGATCAAATATGAGCACATACAGGACTAACAAAAAACATTTTGAAAAAGTTTGAGAACAAAAACATTTAGAAAAAGTTTTCCAGAAAGTTGAAGGGGAAGCAATATATGGAAATGAGAGGAGACATAAGAAATAATAACAAATGTATCAAAATAAAGAAGCAGTGACTGTCTATAGTTTCGAAAAAGTGTTAGAATTTGAATAGAAATAGACAAAAAATTAATGAAGGGAAGCAAAGCGATAGGGTCACTAAATTCATTACTGAAAGCAAAATATGTGTCAATAACAGCTGAACTGCGAGTCTACAAGACAGTAATCAGACCCGCAGTGATGTATGAAACGTGGATTATGAACCTGCAGAAAGAAAAAAAAAGTAAAGATCTGGGAAAGAAAGGTACCTAGAAAAATATTTGGAGGAATAAAGACGGCAAAGAATATTTGGAGAAGACGAACAAATAAAAAAATAATGAGGATGTATGGAAAATCAGCAATTGCGGCAAAAACACGAAGCCAAAGAGCTATATGGCTTGGTTACTTTATACGAATGCCAGAGAATTGAAATTTTAAAACAGTATTGAAGAAAGGAGAAATGGGAAAAAAAGTTGAGGACGTCCAAAGAAGAAGTGGTTGGAAGCAGTAAAGCAAGACTTGTCAGAAATAGGCGTGAGAAATGGGAGAGAGAAAGCAAGGAACTGAAAAAAATAGAGGGGGCCTATAAGGCCTGTAGCATGTAGGCCTTTTTGAGTCGTAAATTAGCTGCGTTATTCCTCTTGAATTTATCTTAATGGCAATTTCTTTATTAGGAGGGTAAATCCGTTGCAGCCCCAATTTTTACAACACAACTTAGACCCATTATCTACATGATTTCAGAAAAAATTCGCTTTAAGAGAAGATTCAATTTAGCGAATCAGAATATTCAGTTATTTGGCAAGTGGGACATCAAAAAGTGGAGTACTGTAGTTTGAAAAATAATGACTTGGCAAAAATTAAGGTAGCAAGACACGCTGAAGCTACTACTAAGGAAAGATTGTCTGAAAAGCTGTATGAGGTGTTAGAAACACACAAGGGAATGAAAAAATTATACAGCATTTCGTACGAAGTTAAGATCTGAGGTTGAGGTCAAACAAAGATGAAATGAATACAGTAGAAGTTGCTAAATTAAGAAATAAAAGAAACGGGACCCCTTATATGAGAATGTACTGGTAATATCTATGAAAAGGTGAGATGACATTAATGTGACTGTAAATAGAATGAAGAATGGCAGTAGTATCTGATGGAATACCTGTGGAGGTTTGAAAGGGTCAAGGTGAGAAAATTACATACAATAAATATGACGAGAAGCAAAGCTACATTTGGTATTTAGACATCTCGAGAAAGCGTACGACACAGTTCTTAGATAAGAGCTAAGAATATGTATGAAAAAGCAATGGGTTCCTTAGAAGTACGTAAGTATGGAGGAGCATGCACCAAAGTAAGGACTTATTTTGGATTGACCGAAAGTTTTCCAGTAACGTTTGGTTAACGCCAAGGCTTTTCGCTGAGTTCCTACCTGTTTAATCTTGTTATGGATATACTCACAGAGAAGGGAAGGGGCTCCTTGGTAATGTTTTTTGCGGATGATATCGTGTTGGTAAAGGCTTACAAATAAACGTTGTGGAGTAGTTGAAAAGTTGGAGAAAAGCCATTATAGAGGAAGATAAGCTAGTTAACAGTTAGTTAGGGATATTTTATTGTTTGGGGAAAATAAAACGAGTAATAGGAAAATATGTTGATCTAGAAGCGAGAGCAGTTGATCTAATGAAATCTTTCTAATAGATGTCAAGCAGTAAAACTTAATTCAAATATTTCTTCATTTTTAGAACTTAATACTGGTGTCCCTTAAGAATCTATATTAGGTTCAATTTTATTCTCTATAACACATCTAATTTTCCCTTTGTGTTTTATCGTGTTCACCGCATTATTATATATTATTATATGCCTGTAAGGAAATACGGGAGGTGCGGCCTTAAGACAAGTTATTTGAACTATATATCTTTTGGACTTAGGGCAGTATGCTTCCGATAAACAGATATTTACTAATTATTCCTTGAATATTGATGGAATTAACAAAAAAAATGTAGTAAGTATATAAAACAAGATATACAGCTTGTTTTGAACATTGTACAAAATTCTCAGTTATTTTTATTTTTAGAAAACAATATTTAAAGTTGTGTTTATATAATTAAGAGCATCCTCACCCCTGCAACTTCATACACTAAGTTTTACAACACACCTCACGTAACTCCACAACACTTCACACAACCAACACAAAACCAATTTAAAAAAAAAATGTAATTTTCCGCTCCCGAAAATCACAATCATAAAACTAAACTAAAATAACATCTCGTCTGCCGGTACGTACCAAACAAATAATGAGAAACGCATGTTTTGTCGCCATGCGCCAAAAAGTGAATCAAACCGAGCTAAGCAGTCTAGAAACGCATTACCTAGGTATCTAAAAAAATATTCAATCTGGACTAAAAACTAATCTACGTGTGCCAATTAAAACTTAATTCAGTAAACATTTCGCCAAAATAAATAGTACGAAATAAAGTTCTATTTATTTATTTATTTGTACTATTTCTACTAATTGTATATTTATAATTATACTAATTTATACTATTTTAAAAAAATGCAACACCTACTAGGACAAATATTTTTGGATAAATTTTTTATTCATGAAAGTATATATTAGAATATTCTTCTTATTTGATGACATTGTAAAGAAGAAATTAATAAAATATTATACATAATATAAAATAATATTACAAACAAAAAATTCATAATGAGTGACTTCTTCTTTTGATTTTCTATACACTCAGTTACTCTATGGGCATTAAATACTTATCTAGATTCTTTTTCTGGCATGCCACAGGTCTATTAAGTTTGCTGGAGGACATGACGATCGATTTAGGTTTTGACCTACCATATCCCACACATGTTCGATGGGTGACAAATCAGTTGATCTAAATGGCCACTCCACAGTCTCTATACTAGATTCTTGTATGAACTCCATGGTTTCACAGGCAATATGAGATATTGCGTTATCCTGTTGAAAGATCGCATTTAGAATGGTTTGTAGGTAAAAGTGTAAAATCGGTTGCAATACTTCACCACTATACTGTCGAGCTGGCAGGGTATCGATAATAAAATCTAGAGATGAGCTGCTTCCCAAACATTTAGTACCCATACCATAATGCTTGATTTAGATAAAAACTAGAGGTGATCTGCTTCCCAAACATATAGTACCCATACCATAACGACTTACCCACATGTGCCTAACAGAGCTACCTAAACAGATCTTAGATTCATCGCAGAATCAGACAAAATTCCGTTATCTATTTCAGTTTGCCGAGCTCTGTTGAGAGCAATTGGTTTCAACTCGCAATGGTAAGGTGAAAGTCTCAAAACAGTAATACCATGAAGTCTAGCTATTAAATTAACAGCATATTGACGATAGTTCTGCTTTGACTACATCCTCTGTAAATGAAATACATTTTCTCGTAGCCAGCCCTGCGTGATGCCATTCTTTGAGCCTTGTTTCCTTTTACAATGGGTAGGATGCTAACCTGGCCCATCAACCTCCTCTTTTATCCGGGCTTGGGAGCGGGTGTGGGCATGAACGCGGCTTCTGACCTACTCAATCCACCCAGTGATCGCGCTCATAACCCCCAGGCCGAGTTCAAACATAAGAAGAGCATGCAATATAGAAGACATAAATGGATGGGTGACAAAACGAAAACAGGAGTGGAACGAACACATCAGTAGAATGGCAGAGGATAAAATAGTACGAATACATAAGACGAGATAAGTCACCAAGTCGACGAAGAAGTATTAACAGACCAATAAAAAGATGGTGCGACAATTTCAACTGATGGAGTATACGAAAAATCGTGTTACTATAATCTAATATTTTGTCTTACTTCAAAATAAAAATAAAAAACGAATTAACAAAATAAGTACGAAAATTATTTACACAAAGCGATCGAACACAAATTTAACAACCAATCCTATAACAACCGGTTATGCAATTCCCACTAAGATAATATTCAGACTAGTTAATTTGCAATAATTAACAAAAATGTAATGCAATGACAAGTATGAACTTTATGGTAGTACTATCTTCGTAAAACATTATTACTTGTCGATGACAGTTTTTAGATAACATGAATCAGTTTTGTGTGGATCTACGAAATTGTTTCCTGTAAAAGCTTTAATCGTAGGAAGTCACATACCTGTATTCCCATAATAGTAAAGTAAAATTGGGTAATTATAAAATTCACATAAAGGGAAAAGGCACTAACAGGCACATAATGCTAGAAATAATTTATAATAAAATAATTCAATTCTAAAAAAAAGAATATTGAAATAATCACGCCTCTGGAATTGTCTGATTTTCCAATAGGTGGCATTGATGAGAGTAGTGGGCTTAATAAAGCGCAGTTGCCACAATTACCTCAATGTATATTACCTATGTCTAGTTGAAAGATTTACGGACTGTATAAATAATCAAACGAAGCCGAATCATGCCAATGTACATGATTTTTGATCAATAAATCCCTTGATATAACTCAAAAAACAACAGTTTTGCAGAACAGATGACCTTATACATTAATATTATCTTCTTCACGGTGATAAACTAATTTCAACGCCTCTCGTACAATTCGATACTTTCTTTGTACAATCCTTTATTGTTTGCTTCAAAATAGTCCTCAGTCATGACGGAGTCTTGGGAGTAACGAAAGATTGTGAAGTGATCGTGCAATTGTTGGTATCTGGTATCTGGAATAAAAGTTTATTTAATGCACAAAGATATGTAAAAAATGGTACAAATAAAAGAATCTTCATCCAGTAATTCACAGATCTTTGCGATTCGTCTATTTTTTATTATCCATATAAAAGTATTTCCATTATTTCCACAAAAAAATTTACATTGGTCTCTACTCTATATCTACCAAAAAGTAAGTTAAAACCAATATATAAAAGATGTGCATTAACTCGATTTTATTTTTATTATTTTTCATTCTCCAACTTCCTAAAAGGCAACTCCATTCAACACGCCAGTTATCTTTTTCACAAATCAACGTGCACGAATTCTTTCTTGCTGTGCCGTACTTATTGTGTTACACCTTTTGTATAATTCACGGCTATGTGCCTCTCTGGAACCTGACTGACATAAACCACTGCTTCCCGACCTACTTGAGGCTCGTAAAATTGGGCTTTTATTGTCATTTATTATCATGACACACATTTTTGAATGATTATTTAAAATATAATCTATTTTAAAATTGAAGGAATGTAATTAATTATTAATTGTTATTTATAGCACGTTTAGGAAATAAATAGAAATAAGTAAAAATGTTTTCTCTCGAACTTTTTGCTGGAAATGTACTTCTTCAGCTATTATGTCACTATTACTGTCAATGTGACTGAAATCCATGGAAATATCACAAATTTATAAAAGTACATGGACGTATAAACATAGATGGACACGGCAATAAGATACCTTTAACACACAATGTTTTGAAGCTTTGATAGAATGTGATGCTTCCGCAATGAGCATAAGCGTGCTTGAATTTTTACTCGCGGGTAATTATTCAGATTTTAAAAATTGAAAGTAGTAATAATGTATAAAAACACGTTCAAAGAATTTAAAAAAACGAGAGTTTAACTATTAACAAATCACTTCTTTATAGAAAAATTAAAATACAATTTTATTTGCTTTAAAATTAATACAATTAAATATAGTTGAATTTAAGTTAATTTTTTAATAGGTATCAAAATAATGCTACAATAAAAAATCTTTATGTTTTCTCCTAAATTTGCTACCCAAATAGTTCGATCGTCAATATTATTTGGAAAGCTACATAGAAAAATAAATGAGTTTTATTCATTTCACTAATTTATTTGTATCCATGAGAAATATTAAATTAAAAAGGTATTAACCAGATCTTTTTAATCAGATGATGTCTACTTACAATCTAAAAATGTCTACTAATTTCATGAATTCATATCTTATTTAATACATTAATGAACATGAATAAACCCAATGGTACGCCTATTAAAATGTAAATAAACCCGCTTCCTTATTTAGAATAATGTAAATTGTATGTACTTACAAATGAAATGAGAGATCGGGATGTAAATATTTCGTTTATTTTATTTCACTTTTCACAAATATCACTTAAAATACAGCCAAAATATCGAAAAACAACTTTTCCTCATCTACTGTAAAAAGTAAACAAACATGGAACAGCATTTGAAGTTTGACGTAGATCCATAAGGCAGAGAAATGTAAACAACCGTTGCCATTTATAAATAGTTTTCAGTGCTTCTACATATAAAATAATTGATTGATATCTATTATACGCACTTGATATTTTGATTACAATTAAATATATTAATCTAACCAATAAATTATTATTTTGGTTTGATAGCACCTGTAGAGTATAAATTACGGAGTAATATTTTCAGCGACTCGCGAATAAGAAATTTTAAAACAAAACGTGACAGCAGTTGAAGGTGCTGAGAATGTGACTTATTCAAATAATTTTGACTACACAATTTTATGTAAATAACTGAGTCCATCTGTGTTTATACGTCCATGTAAAAGTATTATAAAAAATACCATTTGAAACAACTCAAGGAGTTAGACAAGGGGGAAGTCTCAGCACAGTGCTATTCATAAATGTAATAGATGAGATAGTGAACGAATGTAAAAAAACATTCAAGAAATATTACATCGATTAGAACAGAATCCAAATGATAAACGCTGAGATGTGTATATATGAAGACGACTTACAATTGGGCCCTGCTCCGATCTACCATAACTATGACCATACGTTCAATAATAACGAAGATGTTGTGTAGTGCAATGTTGGTATGGTAGTTGCCTAGTTTATTTTTGCTCAATTTGTTATATCCTATGTCGCAAATTAAGATTCGATCAGTTGTTTATTTTGTGCTCAGCCAGAAGCCTTCTTTAAGTCAATAAATCAAAATTTGTCTTACAGTAAATTTATTTTCATTCGTAGTGACCTATGATATCTGGTATGTAACTCTACACTCATTAAAATCGAAGATGCTGTCTAGTGCTCTTTTTGTAGACGCCTTGTTTGTTGTACTATCTTCATATAATCATTATCACCTTTCCTTTCATTTGTATATCGCATTTTAGAATTGTATCAGTTGTTTATTTTATTTTCAGTCAGAGGCCTTCTTCAAGTCAATAAATCAAATTTTTTTGACTTTAGTAGGTTTTTAGTAGATCTATTTTCATCCGTAGTGCCCTATATCTCGTATGTGAGTATACGTTTATTAATAATCACGATACTGTGTAGTGGCTTTTTGGTAGTCGCCTTGTTTGTTTTTTATCTTAATGTAATCGTTATCCCCTACTTTTTCATTTAATGTATGACACGCTACAATAGCACCAATAACAACGGAGATGTAATGTAATGCCCCTTTGGCAATGCCGATACGTTTGTTTTTTTGTCAATTGTACTAGCTACCTTCTTCTCTTTCCGACAAGAGTTTACATGTCACGATCCGTAGAACAGTTCTCGAGCTGTGCCACTTTGCGTACAATTTACGTATTGATGACGGTCGCAAAAATCTGTCGCGTATGTAATGATTTGTTTCTAATCAAAAAATTGTTCAATATCGCTAAAGAAGTTTTTACTTAAAAATAGCCATCTTCTAATAAAAAACTCCATCTAGTCGAAAAATGCCTCACAATTCGAGGTACCTCCGTGTACATATCACCCAACCACATACACACAACACAACAATTACCATCCTCCATGTCATAGCCTGGACCATTTCGGATGACATACAACACACACATTCCTAACTTTATACAACAAAGACACTACACACATTAAAATACACATCAAAACTCATCATTCATAGTTACTCCATAAATCACAGATTATTACAACCAACTATAATTTTTTTAGACATCTTAAACTCAGGCAGCTTTTTAAAATATGACATCAAACAAATGACACAATACACAAACACTTTTACGTCACAAAACCCTCAAAACATTAGAACTTAGAACTCATACAAATACAGTAGTCGAATTATTAATAGTTGAGTATTAATCTCCTGTTAAACGAGATAAATAACCAATCGGTATGCTTACACTCAACCAGGTTGTTCCGAGTGTGCATTAATATAGATGGACGCCCGACTCAAAAACTGAGGAACTCAGTGAAGCAGCGGCGAGTATTACGATTACTACATAAACTAAATTACGATTACTAGAACGAAGGGTCCCTTGTATCACTCGATGTAACACACTTACACGATACAAAATACACGATAAACCACATCTCTAACCAAATTCTGTAGTCAAACCCCACTAATCCTAATCGTTCCGCATATGTTAGAAGACGAAAACAATTTCTTTGCAGTCTACGTGAATAAATTTAATAAGATAGCCTACCTTTATACAATGAATCCCATTAATGCCAAATGTCTGCAGAAAAAACTCAAAGTTTTACCCGGAACCAAATATCTAACCATCACAAACAGATCCAATCAAAAATTACCCATCTCACCCCGCCGTCCAGTCCCAGAAAACATCATATAAACAAATCTAAACGCACTCATTCCTTAATAATTCCGCAATCAACGTAGATTCAACTGATTATTTATTTAAAACTCAAAATCTACCCATCTATCAAAATTCAAGTCACTTACAGTCAACTCTCCTTACAAATCCGATACACCTACAACCAAATCCAAAATCAATACATCACCCCTTATACCTTAAGTCCCATATTACAGTACATTACCATTACAGTTACACACAATACACAACATGAACCTGCGACAGAAACAATACCTATTGAACCTTTACCCCCAACCTTACAATCAAAAAACACAAAACGAAACACATACAACTCAATCTACACCATAATCAACTCAAACAATCGATCAAATTCATCCCCTACAACCATCACACACAAGCAACAAAAAACATAAGACAACTCAACAAGACAACACAACTCAAGCAAATACCTTATAGAACACATCCCACCAAAGCATTTGCCAACAAAACACTTCTCAACAATATTTTAAAATCAAACGAACTTCTTCCTAATAAAACCCCACTTAAAAGTCTATTCATTAGACAAAACAGCACACCTCAACACATTTTAACCACTAAATATCTACGAATTCCAGACAAAACTAAGAAACAATATCATGAACATCACTATTGGCCCCATATATTTCAATAACACTCCACAAAAATCACAACCAAAATCCAATCAAACCTCCATCTCGTCATGACAGGCATGACAGGCATTAACAAATATTTTTCACGAAAAAACATTGAAGACCATCAATCATATAAGGTCACTTCCCTAACATTAAATTGTCAAAATAATTATCCGCTAAAATAACATCCCTATACACTTTGTTCAAGTCTTCAAGAACTCAGAACAAAAATTCTCAGAAGCACTGAAACACTGAATGTTATACGTTGTGAGATCCCTGGATCGAATAACGTCATCACGTCAACAAAGTGCATTGATCAAGGAGCTCTCTCCCCTACCTTTTCTGTTAGTACATCCATAACAAGATTAAACAGGTAGGACTTAGTAGTTCCAACGTTCGCATTAAGGCTCTTTACTATTACATACATTTATATTTTTTCATTTACACTACATACATTTCCTTACATACATATCCATGGCTCTTGTCTAGGAACTGTATCGTACGCCTTCCCAAGATCTATAAATACCAAATATAGCTCTCTTTTCTTTTCTCCGTATTTCTCTATCAACTGTCTCAAAGCAAACAAGGTATCCGTTGTCCCTCCCCCGCCAATATAGGTAACATATTGGTCTTCAGTCTTCATAAAGAATGTGATAAAGAACGTTAATGACAGCCAAATCCCATGCCACTGCGAAGTCAATCACACTATTTCGTTTATCATTTTTTATTCCCATCCCCAAACCTTCATGAACCATTTCTATACCCGCTCCTTCTCTACCTATATGTCCATTCTAATCACCTCCATTACCCATACTCCATTACTCCATCCTTCACACAGAAAAATCCAATACCGAACCAGAACAACCGATTCAAATCATGCATATAAATAGCGCACCTTCCAGGAGCCCCTCAGTTAGTAGCCATTCGCTGGCAGGTAAGGAATTCCAGTGGAGATTCTTCCAGAAATTGTTTTCAGGTGAGTTTTTAAAAACGTTTAATATTATTATAGTTTATAGGTCAGTTTGTGTATTAAACTAAATATTGAAAAGAAAGTTAGTTGGATTATTGTAGTGTAATATAAATAATATATTATAAATACACTGTTTTATTTTCTTCTTCTTCTCAGATTGATTTTTGTTTTGTACGAAAATCTCAGGTATTTAAAACTTGGTACGTGCCTTTCTATTGGTATTATAAGCGTATTGGAACCCTAGCAAGTTTGGCGTCAATTTCTTCTGTCTTTTTGTTAATTTTGGTTTAATTTGCTTCTTCTTCTCAGATTGTTTTGTGTTTTGTACGAAAATCCTAGGTATTTAAAACTTGGTACGTGCGTTTCTATTGGTATTATAAGCATATTGGAACCCTAGCAAGTTTGGCGTCAATTTCTTCTGTCTTTTTGTTAATTTTGGTTTAACATGGTTTTTTTCTTCTTCTTAATTTTCTAAGGCCTATTAATTTTATTGAAAGCAAACTTCTGGAGGTCTAAAACTTGGCACGTAAGTTTTCCATGGTGTAAGAATGATCTTTTAATTTTGGGATCGGCTTGTCTTCTTTTCCTTTTCCTTCATTATCTCACGTATTTTTAAATCTTTCTTATAGCTTATCATATAGATTTTATTTTGTGTACGAAAAAACCCTATTGATTTTGGTATCGTCATGTCTTCTTCTTCGTTCTCACTCGTATTTTTACACATTTTTTTTCAAATAATATTCTCTAATATTAAAACTTTATAGATAGGTTCCATTTATTATAGGATAAGGGTACTTATTGATTGTGGAGTCAACACTTGTACAGCACTTGCAAAACTTGTACAGCAACGGAAAAATGATTTCATAGTTTAGTTAAAAATGACCAATGAACATGAATAATGAAGACCTAGCTGAAAAGCAACTGCAAAAAACCTGCATAATCTTAGTAAATACGTATTTGCGGTTGTCTAGCATCTTTTTAATAAATTTTATAAATCCTATTTGAACAAGTTTTCCCATTTTTTTTTTTATTTTTTAAAAATATATACTTAATCATTCACCCTTTGTATTAACTTGTCTCAGCTATTATTAGTTGGCTACACCGTACTGATGACGACCAATGACTCAGAAATACGTATTTACAATATATTTCTATTATTGTCCATCTTTCTATTGCATATCTTTCTTTTTACGGATTATTTCCTGTTAATATATTCCCTATACTAAGGTTTAACTCATCTTCCTTTGAGAAATTAAAATATAGATGTCTAAATACATGTTCGCGTATGGCTATGGTAAATAGTACTTATTCTGGAATAAAAATCAGTCAGCAGTGCTCGGTCCATCTCCATAGCTACATTCAACTCATAAAAAAAACGATAAAGAAGTCATTTTTAATATAGCGAATATAACGCTTGTAATATTAGAATGTCTTTCCTTGTTAGTTATTTCTCAGATCTACTTTTACCTTATATCTTTGATATATATTTTCTAGTCTCATTCGTTGTGTTTTAATTACGTTGTCACGTTGAATATAATAATATAGGGAACTTAAATATTCTATTATGTTTGATTATTAGAAATTATTATGTTAAAGTACTTGTTGGTTTTGATGACGTGGTTTAAGAATTATTGCATATCGTTTCCGTTGCTTATTACTAGTACACACTTACCTTATTTTAGGCATTATAAAACAAGTTTTAATTTGTTTTTCTTTCTAAATTAAAACTCTGCCGCAATAGATACTCACAGACAGCTGGTAAATGGTATTCTAGTAAAAAATTTCAGTGATAAGATCAAGAAATTTTGAGTAAATTATTTTCTCTATATAACTGAAATTCTATATATCTGAATTTCTTTTCTCGTTTGTTAATTTTTCAGCTCTACTTTTACCTTATATTTTTGATGACTATCTTAGTGGTATCATCACGTTGTCACGTTGGACATAATACATGGAAAAGTTTTGTGTTTTATTATGATTGATAATTGGACATTTATACCTTATTATTTGTGATATATGGTATACAGCCAGCTACAGAAACTTAGTTTCCTAGTGGATTTTTATTTAAGGCACTTTCTTTTTATTACGTCATTAATAATAAATAAATAAAACAAGTTTCAATTTGTCCTTCTTCCTAGATTAAAAATCTGACCCTATAGATGCTCACAGACAGCTAGTAAATGGTATTCTAGAAAAAAACCTTCAGTAGTAAGCCGGTCGCTGGCGCTCGGTCCACAGCGACATTCGAGGCCGATATGTTTCAGTAGAAACCTAAGACTGGTAAACACTGATTCTTTCTTTTGGAATATCATTAAGTGATTTTCTATTTTTGTGTTTTGTTATGTTTAAATTTTGGAAAATATTATGATGAAATATTTGGTGGTTTAATTGGAGTTGTGTTAGAACTAGTGAATAACAATATTGTTGCTTGTTTCTAAAACATACTTCTCTGATTTTGTATAACCTTATTTTGGGCATTCTCTTATTATCTTGGCATTAATAATATTAAATAAAAAAGTTCCAATTTGTCTTTCTTCCTAGATTAAAAGTCTGACCCTATAGGTGCTCACAGATAGCTGGTAAATGGTATTCTAGAAAGAACATTCAGTAGTGAGCTAGTCGCTGGCGCTCGGTCCACAGCGACATTCGACGCCGATATGTTTCAGTAGAAACCTAAGACTGGTAAACACTGAATCTTTCTTTTGGAATATCAGTTATCTCGGCTCTTTGTGTAGTGTCCTTTACATTTTCGAGAAAAATGAAATCTTTCATCTCAAGATAAAGTTGAAAATAATACATGGAAATTCTTGAAGAATTCTGTTTTGTTCTATAATTTTTTGGATTAGTTTTAATAGTTGTTTGGTCAGATCTTGTCCTCAGTATCTTAGGAATTCGTTCGGTACTTTGTCCTTTCCTGGTGATTTTCTATTTTTGTGTTTTGTTATGTTTAAATTTTAGAAATTATTATGATGGAATATTTGGTGGTTTAATTGGAGTTGTGTTAGACTTAGTGAATAATAATATTGTTGCTTGTTTCTACAACATACTTCTCTGATTTTGTATAACCCTATTTTAGGCATTTTCTTATTACCTCGTTATTAATAATATTAAATAAAAGAAATTCCAATTTGCCCTTCTTCCTAGATTAAAAATCTGATCCTACAGATGCTCACAGACAGCTGGTAAATGGTATTCTAGAAAAAACCTTCAGTAGTGAGCCGGTCGCCGGCGCTCGGTCCACAGCGACATTCGACGCCGAAATGTTTCAGTAGAAACCTAAGACTGGTAAACACTGAATCTTTCTTTTGGAATTTCAGTTATGTCGGCTCTTTGTGTAGTGTCATTTTTATTTTCCAGAAAAATGAAATCTTCTATCTCAAGATAAAGTTGAAAATAATACATGGAAATTTTTAAGGAATTCTGTTTTAAAGAATTAAATCTTTTAGCGAAAGCCGCTATCGCTTTATAAAGCGATAGCGGCTTTCGCTAAAAGATTTAATTCTTTACACATTTCGCATAGCATAAAGGATATAGAAAACGATTATTCATATCGTTTCGTTCACGGCCTCCAAAATAGGTGGCGCCTTTATAAGCTAACTACACGGTAGTAAAGATTTGGGAGACATTCGTTTTACTTTCCGAGTTTGAATTTGTATCAGCCCAAGTGTCTGACGATGGCTGGGATAGGCCGAAATGATCATAACACTTTAGTGATACCAATTCGAGCACGGGAAGTTTAACGAATTTGTCTCCTAGGCCATATAGTTGGCCATTTGAATTCTGTTTTGTTCTATAATTTTTTGGATTAGTTTTAATAGTTGTTTGGTCAGATCTTGTCCTGCGTACTTTTAGAGTTCGTTCGGTATTCTGTCCTCTCCTGGTGATTTTCTATTTTTGTGTTTTGTTATATTTAAATTTTCAAAAATATTATGATGAAATATTTGGTGGTTTAATTGGAGTTGTGTTAGAACTAGTAAATAACAATATTGTTGCTTGTTTCTAAAACATACTTCTCTCATTTTGTATAATCTTATTTTAGGCATTTTCTTTCTATCTTGCCATTAATAATATTAAATAAAAGAAGTTCAAATTTGTCCTTCTTCCTAGATTAAAAGTCTGACCCTATAGATGCTCACAGACAGCTGGTAAATGGTATTCTATAAAAAACCTTCAGTAGTAAGCCGGTCGCTGGCGCTCGGTCCACAGCGACATTCGACGCCGATATGTTTCAGTAGAAACCTAAGACTGGTAAACACCGAATCTTTCTTTTGGAATATCAGTTATCTCGGCTCTTTGTGTAGTGTCCTTTACATTTTCGAGAAAAATGAAATCTTCTATCTCAAGATAAAGTTAAAAATACTATATTATTGAGAAATTCTGTTTTGTTCTGTATTTTTTTGATTAGTTTTAATAGTTGTTTGGTCAGATCTTGTCCTGCGTACTTTTGGAGTTCGTTCGGTATTCTGTCCTCTCCTGGTGATTTTCTATTTTTGTGTTTTGTTATGTTTAAATTTTGGAAAATATTATGATGAAATATTTGGTGGTTTAATTGGAGTTGTGTTAGAACTAGTGAATAACAATATTGTTGCTTGTTTCTAAAACATACTTCTCTGATTTTGTATAACCTTATTTTAGGCATTTTCTTATTATCTTGCCATTAATAATATTAAATAAAAGAAGTTCCAATTTGTAATTCTTCCTAGATTAAAGTCTGACCCTATAGATGCTCACAGACACCTGGTAAATGGTATTCTAGAAAATACCTTCAGTAGTAAGCCGGTCGCTGGCGCTCGGTCCACAGCGACATTCGACGCCGATATGTTTCAGTAGAAACGTAAGACTGGTAAACATTGCATCTTTCTTTTGGAATATCAGTTATCTCGGCTCTTTGTGTAGTGTCTTTTTCATTTTCGAAAAAAATTAAACCTTCTATCTCAAAGTAAAGTTGAAAATAATACATGGAAATTTTTGAGGAATTCTGTTTTGTTCTATAATTTTTTGGATTAGTTTTAATAGTTGTTTGGTCAGATCTTGTCCTCCGTATCTTAGGAGTTCGTTCGGTATTCTGTCCTCTCCTGGTGATTTTCTATTTTTGTGTTTTGTTATGTTTAAATTTTCGAAAATATTATGATGAAATATTTGGTGGTTTAATTGAAGTTGTGTTAGAACTAGTGAATAACAATATTGTTGCTTGTTTATAAAACATACTTCTCTGATTTTGTATAACCTTATTTTAGGCATTTTCTTATTATCTTGCCATTAATAATATTAAATAAAAGAAGTTCCAATTTGTCCTTCTTCCTAGATTAAAAGTCTGACCTATAGATGCTCACAGACAGCTGGTAAATGGTATTCTAGAAAAAACCTTCAGTAGTAAGCCGGTCGCTGGCGCTCGGTCCACAGCGACATTCGACGCCGATATGTTTCAGTAGAAACCTAAGACTGGTAAACACTGAATCTTTCTTTTGGAATATCAGTTATCTCGGCTCTTTGTTTAGTGTCATTTTCATTTTCGAGAAAAATAAAATCTTCTATCTCAAGATAAAGTTGAAAATTAATAAATGGAAATTCTTGAGGAATATGAGTTATCTCGGCTCTTTGTGTAGTGTCTTTCATTTCCGAAAATAATAAAGTTTTCTAGAATGTTTACCAATTGGTTCTACGTCTTCTACATATGTGAATTTCTTTTCTTGTTTGTTAATTGTCAGTTCTACTTTTACCTTATATCTATGATATGTCTATTGTGCTGTCATTCGTTGTGTTTTAGTCACGTTGTTCCGTGTAATATAATATATTGGAGATTAATTGAGCAGCAAGTTAGCAATTTCAACATTTTTTTCTTCGTTTTTTTTTATAGAGGCGTTTAATTTCACTTAGATCTTTAATATTGTATCAGTCTTTATAATGTTAATACGTTGGCGTTTTTAGAAAGTACTGCGGAATTTATATGTTTTAGTATATGAATGATATCTTTCAAGTGATACCAATTAAATAGTTCTATTAAATAAATTAAACATATAGACAGGTTTATAAAATTCTCTTAATTTTTCAGTTAATTTTTTAAAGGCAATATTTTATTTTTTGTTTAAGATTTTAATTTTAGCAAAGTAGTTTTGTATCTCGATAAGTTCAGGTTTTTTAACTCCGCCTACAGGATCATTGAAATACTACCTCAATGATCTTGTTGCCGGTCCTAAGCCCGGAAAAAGGAGGAAGGTTCTTGGGTCAGGTTAGCACTTTAGCCAAGTTAAAAAAAAACCTTGACTTTTTCGGTACAAGCTATTTATGACTTATTGTAAAAATTTGCGACTCTTAGATCAACTATGTTGCTAACACATTTTATAGTGAAGAAGTTGCTTGACCAACGGAAGGTTCTAGTGGTTTTAAAAAGATCAACAACGATCTAATCGAGAATGAAGACAACATAACGACAGTCAAATTCCAGTCAGCAGAAGAGTATTTATGAAAATAATCTGGGAAATATCCCCTAAAATTGATTAAACTTCTAGTCACACCAATGAGAAATTAGAAATTTCTAGAATTTTTAAGTCTTCTTCATCTTTTTTAACCATCGTCATTGTTTCCCCTGCATATAATAATATTGGTCTAATTATGGTGTTATAAATGCTCATCTTACTTTTTTTAGTCAGTGTTTTGCTTTTAAATAATCTTTTGTTTGTAAAATAAGCTTTATTCGCTGCTAATATTTTTTCTTTTATTTCGGATTTCCTTTCTCCAGATGTACTTATTGTAACTCCTAGGTATTTGAAGTATTCTACTTCTTCAAACTCAGAACTTCCTATTTTGATTTTTTCCTTCATTGGTTTTTTCCCTAATCTTAATATTTTTGTCTTTTCTTGATTTAATCTTAGCCCCATTACCTCCCCTTTCTCTCTTATTTGTTCAAGCATTTCATTCATTATTTTTCTGTTCTTTGCAATAATAGCAATATCGTCTGCATATGCAATTATTTGGCCACCTCTTGTTCTGAGATTTCCTTTATTTATATTTCGCAGTACATTTCTAATGCTAGATTAAATAGTGTTGTTGATAAGGCATCTCCTTGTTTCATCCCTTTATTTATACTGAATTCCTCTGTCTCTCCTCTTTGTGTCTTTATGCTTATTTTTGTAGTTCTCATTGTCATTTCTATTAATTTTCTGAGTTTATGTGAAATTTTTAATTTTTTAAGTACTATCATTAAAACGTTCCTTTTAATTCAATCAAATGCCTGTGTGAAGTCTATGAATAACATTTCCAATTCTAATTTATACTCGTTTGCTTTTTCCATTATTTGTTTTATTGTGTGTATTGCATCTATTGTAGATCTTCCTTATGTGAATCCACATTGGTACTGTCCTACTGTCTTCTTTGTGATCTTTGATATCCTCTTTTTTATTATTGATGTCAATATTTTATATGTTGTATTTAGTAATGTTATTCCTCCATAATTTTCATATATTTGTTGGGCTCCCTTTTTTTGTACTGTTATGATCTGTCCTACCTCCCAGTCCCCTGGCATTTTCTCTTTTTTCCATATATTTTTTAATAGTGCCAGTATTTTTCCTCTTAGTTCCCTTCACCCGTATTTTATTAGTTCCATATTAATTCCATCTTTACCAGGGGCGTTTCCATTTTTGCTTCTCTGTATTACTTCATCCAATTCCTCTAATGTTGGTTCTTTTGAAATTTCGATGTCTACCTCATCTGCTTCTTCTTCGTGTACCGTTTCCTCCTCGTTATGCATTTCTTCTTCTGTTGTTTCCTCCGTCAAGAGCTCTCTGTAGTAATTTCTCCATGCCTGCTTGTATTCTTGCTCCTCTATTATCACTATTCCCTCTCTATTTTTTATTCCGTTTGTTTTGCCCTTGTATTCTTTGTTTTGTTCTTTAATCTTTTTGTAAAACTTTTCGTATTTCTGTTTGTTCTTTCCTGCTATATTTCCTGCATTTTTTTTGTCTACCCATCTTCTTTTATTTTGCCTTATCACTTTCTTAGCATTCCTTCTTAATTTTTGATATTCTTCTCTGTCTTCCTCTTTATCTGTTCTTAGCCATTTATTTCTGACTTGCACTTTTTTTCCTGTTATTTCTCTACATTGGTTATACCATTCGTTTTTTTTAAGCCTGACTTTTACCTATCTGCATATTTGCACCTTCTTCTATCAATTTTTTGATCGTCTCCCATTCTGTGCTTATATCTTCTGCTTTATATTTCTCTTTTATTTGAACTGTTACTGCCTCTTCATATTTTTTTCTTACTTCTTCATTACTCAATTTATTGACATTCCACTTTTTATGTTGGTTTTTTGTTTTGTTTCAATTTTAACTTTTTGTCTTATAGTGGCTGTGACCATGTAGTGGTCTGAATCTGCACACGCACCTCTGAACGTTCTTAGAAATTCTAATTAGAAATTCAAAAATGTTTACAGTAAAGTCAAGGAATGAATTAAAAAAAGTAAAAACGTTTTCTAGATTAAAATCGAAAGATCAAAACATAAATATGTAACATTTATTTCTCATTTCAATTAATTAAGGTTAAGTCTCATAATATTGCCAAACCAAAACAATTACAGATTCTTCTATATTATTTATATAAGCAGTATTCATGCTTTTAATTCAATTAAGTCGTGATAAAATCCACAATTAGTACCACGTTTTAGTACACACCTGTGTGGTGATTTAAAACTATCAGTTTTGATTTTTATATTCTGAAAATATAGTCGGCAATTGATTTTTGGCATAAGTTGGCGTTTTTTTACAAATCTACTATAGTTTTTAAATTACCTGCTCTTAAAGTATCTTGATAGATTTTTAGTTTATTAAGCTTCTGTAGAAGGGGCTAATAAACTGCAATAACATTAAGTCATTAGGTTACGTATTTTCTGTAAATACGCTGACCGGCAAAAAAGTAGCCACCCTAAAAACTTCCAAAAATAAAAATTCATTAGAAGTTTTAAACACTGTTTCATATTGTATACCCAACATCCTTTTATTTTTAATACAAAAAATGGCCATTACTGCTTGATTCTTTAGCATAATTTGTTTAATTAGAAGGCTACAATCACTTGGAATACACAGCTTGAAGAGCAAAGAAATAAGAAACAAGAAGCGTACAAAAGATGGCTGAACACTAAGAATCTTGAAGATAAAGAAATATACAAAGAACAGCAAAGAATATTTAAAGATATGACAAGGAACAACAAAAATGAAACATGGGATGCAAAATGTAAAGAAGTTGACTGTTACATCGGAGGAGCGCGATCATCAGCGGCGTGGAAATTAATAAAAACCCTGAAAACCGAAACATTAAATAAAAGTCGAATACAGCCCATCCAGATACATACATGGAAAGATCATTACGCAAGGGAACTGAATGAAGACAGAGATATTTATAATACTGACTCACCTCAACGAATACGAGTACAAGGTGAATATGTAAACGTGGAAGAAGAACAAATACAACAAGCGCTTACATCGATGAAGAATAACAAAGCATCCGAGCCGGAGAACATACCAGCAGAACTTCTAAAAAACGGAACACCAAAACTAATAAGCTATCTTAAAGTGCTATTCACAAGATACTTAAATGGGGAAGAAATCTCGAGTAGTTGGAAAGAAGCATGGATTACTCCAATTCACAAAAAAGGTCCAAAAGATATTTGCTGAAACTACAGATGTATCTCTGTCACCAGTACCTTTAGCAGGCTGTTTAGTAAAATCTTAAAAAACATGATTAAGAAAGAACACGAATATCATGAAATTGAACAGCAAGCAGGATTTAGAGCTGGAAGATCTTGCGTAGACCACATATTTACCCTAACACAACTGAATGGAAAAAAATTGCAAGAAACCAGGAAATACATTTTTTATTATTGGATCTCACAAAAGCATATGACACGATTCCTGTCAGAAAGCTGTGGCAGTCTCTTGAACGATCTCCATTAAATAGCCACGATCATCGCCGCAGTCAAACAATTATACAATAAAGCATCATCAAAAATCAAACTAAACAACACCGTATCAAAAGAATTTCCAGTAACAAAAGGCTTACGACAAGAATGCTGCCTCTCTCCAATACTATTTAAGATTTAAATGAAGCACTAAAACACTGGAGAAGATCCTGTTCAGGAATGGGGATCCAACTTGACGACGATATAACATTATACACTCTACATTTTGCGGACGACCAAGTAGTAGTGGCAGCAGACAAGAAAGATTTAGAAGTCATGACGAAACGGTTGTTTAAAACATATAAAGAATGGGGCCTCTCTGTAAATAGAAACAAAACGTAATACTTATGCATCGGGAATGAAGTAGAAGATCTAATGGTCAACGAACATGAAACAATCAAGAACTGTGAGGAATATATATATATATATATATATATATATATATATATATATATATATATATATATTTGGGAACACCAATCAACAAGAGTGGGCCAACCGAAAAAGAGATAGAGCAAAGAATCGTGAAAGGAAAAAGGGTGATAGGATGCCTAAACCCGATGCTATGGTCAAAAGAACTATCAAATCAAAGAAAGCATCTCCTTTTTAACTCCATCTTAACCAATATCCAACTATTTAGAGGTATAACCAATTTTATTAGAATTTTTTAAATAATATAGGAATGAGTCTTCGTTTAAGGCTTTACATTTTAAGAATATTCCACATAACTTAGAACACTCTGTACTCTGTACAGGTATAGGAAAGTCTTATGAAACTATACCTACTTTTTTGCTGACAATTAGAAAATGGAATAAAATACAGGGTGTCTAATGAGAAAAAATATAACATTGATACACCGCACTTTATTGGGAAGCCCTGTATATTTCAAAATAATTTTAAAATGTAGCCCTTATCAACCTTCAAACTATAAATTTAAAACAACATATATTATGTACAACAACTTTTTTAAATATTTTTAAACTCTAAATCTTTGTCTCCTGATGAAGCTGACAAAAAATCAGCGAAATATAGAGCATTAAAAGAAAAACGAGTTTTTTCTTTAATACAAACCGCATACCCGATACTTCAACACAATAAATTGTTATTTACGTTTCGGTCGATAATCTTACTACAATTACTATATATATATATATATATATATATATATATATATATATATATATATATATATATATATATATATATATACATGTATTTCTATACTACTTCACCTAGATTGCGGCCCGCAAGATGAGGCAATAGCTACTATGCGGCCCAGGGAAAAAGAGGTTGAGTATCGCTGCTCTAGAACAACAAACTACAAACAAATATATCAAATTTTAAAATAAACAAATAAGGGGTGAAAGGGTTAAAAATGTTTTATCTTATATGTTCTACCTTGTATAATAATGGTTTAAGTTTTATGCAGGTGGCATATTTCTGTTTAAATAATAGACACAAACAGCAAACACTATTTTGAATAATAACTTAATTGCTTGTACTAGCTTGGGAAGAAAACCAAATGGCTAAAGTTGCAATTTTTAATTCGCGTTACTTGAAATAGCAAACTTTGTTTAGTTTCGTCCATTGTTTAACATGGAACGCATCAGCTATTTAAGGGTTCAAAAAATTCTGATGATAATAGCAGGCCAGTGGGAATTTGAATCTCCCAGCTTCCTCCAAAATATATACAACAAATGCTCGGACTTGCTGTTGGTCGTCTTCATAGTGGTCACCCATTATTTGTTGTTAACCCTGGTATTTTATCCAAAATGCCAGACTGCGATGTTCGAAACAATTTTTTATTACGTTCATTTCATCATAGCCATAATACTAACACTGCTGCTGAAATCCAAGAGCACTAAGGGTTTTTTAGGTTGGATCATAAACTATGAAAATAATGTAACTTTTGAAACTAAAGAAGCTCATACGATTTATGCGAAGTATTGCAAAAATAATGATAAACTTTGTGTATTTTTTATTATTATTATTAACTTTGTTTCTTGGATGTGGTACTTTGTTGGAAAAAGGTAATTTTTTTATTTATTTAATTTATAAAATTAAAAATATATAAAAATATGGAGTAAATTTATATTACCATCTAATTGTAGAAAAATGGGCCTATGATGGGCCTCTTAAGGAAAAAGCTCCATAATAATTTTAATTATTTACTTAGCAGACTTTAAATATGACCATATAACGTCTTTATATAAAGGATTTTAATAACGTCTTCTTATTTCTATAATATGAAAATGTTTCAAATTTAATTAAAAATTTAGATGACAAAAGTTTTTCATAGTTTACTAAAATCCTGTTAAGGGTCCATCATGGGCATATATGCGCTCATGAAGGACCCTTTGATACGCCTATGATGGACCAGTTGCATTTTGTATAAAATAAGTAAATGCCAAATTATTTTATTATTCGAAAGGTATTCTAAACGATAAATAATATTACAAATAGGTATTTTTAAGAAAAAAGTTACATGCACTATTCACACACAAATTGTTTACGTCCAGGATTTACATATTGTGACACCAATTCAGTTAACAACGAATCGGTTTTTCTTTGGATCATGAATGCGAAAACAGTTCGTTACAGTAAATCCAAGCTGCATCGTCTGAGTCATCTTCTTTAAAAAAAGATTCACAATCGTCTTGAGAACTATTTGTAGTTGAAAGACGTCTTATCTTTTCACTTTTCTTGCGTCCGGTGTTCTTTTTTTTTTCTTCTTTTTCTGCAATTTTTTGTTTTATATCATCAATTTCTGTCATTGAATTTAAATACCCTATTTTACCCCGTTTTCTATCCCTTTTCTGAGTTACTTCAGATACTCCAGCTAAAGGAGGAGGACAAATATCTTCGACCGAGATGTTTAGGAATAACGATGATGTTGATTTCTGAGCAGTGATTTTTGATAAACCTTTAATCGAAGAAGCATTTTGGTTGATGTTCCGGTAGTGAGTTCTCGTCAGCACATCCTGGTAAGTGGGTTTTGTTCATAATTTTCTCTATCTGTTGTTATAGACCAGTGTTTCAAATTAATTAAGTTAATCTTTCAAATCTAGGCTGTGTATTTGAGACACACACAATTATATCATTTTCAAGTACGAGACGATTTCTAACTCTTGTTTTAATGGCAATCACACGAGAAACTTAACTCACACAAATATGATGTTACAATTAATGGAACCAAACATTTTACAGCTTCACTCGCCAACTGGGGGTGTTCCTGCATCTTTTCGGTCTAAAATTGGTCCGAGTTCTGGGAAAAAAATTGGAGCTTCAACATTCTATCATTTGATATTTCAATAAGTTTTTCTTTCATGTTTATTGGTATTTCAATATGCTGAAAGGAATCGGCTAAAAACGGATTTAGTATCCATCTGCAACTGTCGTAACTGTTTTGAATTTCTTCGGGGAAATAATCACAGAGCTTTTGTTTTAAATTGAGCAAAGTAACATGCATGTCAGCAAAAACTTGTTCAAAATTTGTAGCACTGTAATTGGATACATTTTCCATAATTTCCTGAAGGCACTGGAATGAATCAAGTTGTTTTTTGCCAAGTGAGGTCGACCATAAATCGATTTTTTCTTAGAAACGCCTTAATTGTATCTGTGGCTATAATTATATTAATGTCGCGACCTTGTAAATTACTGTTCAAAATATTTAATTACTCGAAAATATCAGCAAGGAAACCTAGAGTCAGAAGCCAAATAGGATCGGAAAATTGATTTTAATATGGGGACTTCTCATCTTTCAAATACATTAAAAGCTCTGCTCTTAAGTGAAATACTCTTGTCCAACATCTTGATCAACAAGATGTTGCTCCTTGAAAGCCACCTTACTTCGGTGTGATAAAGAAGATTTTCAAATAAAGAACCCATGTCTTCGCAAATTTTTCGAAAAATACGGATCTGCAAAGCTTTTCCTTTAATGGAATTTACAACTTTAATGATGGTTTTCATAACGCAGTCCATTTCAGGAGGTAAAGCTTTGGACGCAAGAGCTTCTCGATGTAAAAAACAATGTCTCCACTTGTCATTATTTCTTGAAATTTGACGACAAAACCAGATTTATGTCCGTCATAGCTTTAGCGCCATCTGTGCATATAGCAATACATTTACCCCAGTCAATATCATATTTACTTGTACGTTTCACAAAAGTGTCGAGTAAACATTTTTCAGTGGTATTGGTCTCCAATGGGGAACAAAAAAAAATATCTTCTTGAATGCCGTTATTTGTATCATATCTTACAAATGTAATGAATTGGGCACAGTTAGATATATCTGTGGATTCGTCCATTTGAAGAGAGAAGTACGTGCATTTATTAAGATTGAATATCTTCTGCCATATCACTAATTCTTCTTTGGATAGTATTATTTCACAGAGTTATTGTATTTAATTTTGCAGCCTCTCTTTCCCCACACATTTCAACAGCTGCTGGAAAAATCAGATTTTCAGCAATTGTGTGCGGATTACTAGTTTTGGCAACACGATAAGCAACTTTATAACTTGCTAATAATGCTTTTTAATTAGTAGTGGTTGCCAAGGGAAAACTGTCTTGCTGTTTGTGAAGGACGTTCAGCTTTCTTTCAAAGAATTCTACGGGCTTGTCTTTTTTATCTGGATGTTTGGTATTTAAATGTCAAAGTAACTTTGAAGGCTTCATGCTTTCTTTTGACAAGACTTGTCCACAAATAACACATTGTGGTTTATTGGAAATAACGGTAAAACCATATTTTAGATAGTCATCAATGTAGAATCTGTTTTTCTTTTTATTGCTGCTACTGCCACTTACAGACGTAGATGGTTCTGCACTTCTTTTTTAAAACTTATCCATAATTTATAATTTATCGTAGACGTAAATATGTAAACGGGAATACGTAAGTCGTAAAATATTTACTGATTACTCAACACCGCGTTCGCCACCATAGGCTGTTTGGATTCGAACTGAGGCTTCGTTGCGCATCGCCGCTAACGAGGCTACCAGAACGTTCCAGAGTGCCATCTAGTAGCGAGCGCTTTCGCGATTATCATGGAAGAGTTTTGCGATATATCACAAGCTAATATGTCGCGGTGTACAATATGCAGTCGACTTCTTATTATTTATTTTTATTGTAAATGCTATTCTTGCAGAAGTACCTACTACTAATTACTAGTGGGACAGATCGCAATCATTAAAATAATTGTATTAAAATAAAATAATTGTTTTTGATTTAAACTTAAACAGCAAAGTAAAATTAAATTTGAGAAACCATCAGATAATTGTAAATTAGGCACGCTATATCTGTCAAATAATATTGAATAAATGAGTGGGGGAAAATGGGGGGGGTCGCGAACAATTTTTTTAGCAAAAAGGGGGTCACGGTTTAGATAAGTTTGGGAAACTCTGTTATAGACGGCAAAAATTCCTAGTCCTCGAAGACATCTGGATTAAATGGTTCTATTCCTGTTTTTTTTTTAAATGCATTTATTGCATTTGATAGAAGATCACTTTTTAAATAAGCTCTATTAAAGATACAGGCTACTATAAATTGGGTAACTGTTTTACCTAGATTCTGTCGCAGCCATAATTGAATTTTTTAACCGTAGTAAGTTTGAAGTGGTCTAAAATATCCTACGTCCAAGGGTTGAACGTGATTAGAGCTGTGAACAGGAAAACAAAACATAATAATACCGTTTTCTTTTGCAAACTGAAGAGCTTCAAAACTTTTATGACTACCATGACCATCGAGTAACAACAAAACTTGGTTGGTTTTAGAAGCCTTTGAATACCTTTAAAAATGTTTCAGCCAGAGACAGAAAATGTCGGAAGTCATCCATCCTTTTTCTTAAGCGAAGGCTACACTTCCAGTAGGTGCATCGATCATAAATTACGAAACATAATATAAGAAATTTGCAGTCTTTAGCTTTAAAACTTATTTTAATTTTTGTCAATAGGACACTCTTATCAAAAAGTATCGAATTTCATTCAATACATTCAAAATTTTCGGTTGCTTTAAGCGTTGCTTCTGAGACAACGGTTTGTTTTACACAAAATTGCTAATTAACATTTTTTTCAAAATTATCTCAAATATATTTTTTATTTGAAACATTTTTTTCTACAGGCAGCGCACAAATTTTTAATAAATCCATTTTTTGCGTTTTTCCCCCTCTACGTGGGGGTATTTTGGAGGAAAAGAAGGAGTACTAGTAGTAACCTTTTTTGCAGGTCAAATCTCTGATGACTGGACTGACACTCAGGAATTTTATTTTTTATATTCTCTGTGTAACATTTTCTCTTTTAATTACTCTCATAATAAATATGGTTTAAACAAATTAAAAATCGATTGCTTTCTTGTCATTATCTCGTCTGCTTATTCGTTCTAATCTTACAAATGTTTAACCATCCAGAAAGCTATTGCATAAGCAATTACTAGATCTTATAGTGTGAAATTGCATTACTCCAGGAAGATCGTGTTCATATGTTAAGGCGGTTGATTCATTTTATGGTTGAAATATCTCTTGTTTACTAAAGCTGCATCTACAATGGATACAAATGTTTTAGTTTGTTTATCTCTGAGTAGATAACATAATTATAATAGATATTTCGCTGATAGTCATGAATTACTACTTATTATAGTTCTTATTGTATATACTGTATGGATTTTTAACAATTAATATTTTACTTTTAATATAGATATATTATATTAAAAAAACTGGCACAAGTAGATAGTAGAAAACTTTTCATTCACCAATTCTTAAGGAAGACCACGTTGCTTAGTTTGGAGGCTTCATTGCAGTGGGTAAGGATATAGAAATTATCTATTATTTGGTGTAATATTATGAATGTATTAATTACTATTTATAACTGGGAATAAGCCACATTAAAGATAAAAATACATTTATTGACGTTTCAATTTCCAATTCGGAAATCGTTCTCAAAATACAAATAGTAAATTAAACAAATTTTGTTTTTTGTTACATAGTGAAAAAATTCTTCTGATAATTTAATTTTATCTGACTCATTTATATTGACAATTCAGACATACATTATGCATTTTAAAGTAGACGACTTTAAAATGATATTGCCAATATTGTTGAGTTGCGCTCCTGGGACGACTTTACTTATAAGATAGTTCATTCGATTACATGAAATCAACTTTAACTTGAGAATAATATTTAAATTAAGAATATCAAACACGTTGAGATCTATTTTGTCCAAAACCAAACCTAACAATGAACAAGAAAGGACAAAGAATTGCATTTATAAAATACCTTGTGAATGCGATCAGTTTTATTTAGGTGAATCATCAAGGCCATTAAATGTTAGAATAAGTGAACATCAATCTTATATTAAAAATAGAGAATTTGATAGATCTCAAATATGTAAACACGCATGGGATAATGAACATAGAGTTCAATGGAATAATTCAAATATAGTCCTAAAAGAAACGGATGGTAAAAAAAGAAAAATCAAAGAAGCGGCTCTAATTATGTTAAATGAGGCCAATTGTGTCGCAAATTCCTCGGCAGAATGTAGTAGGATCTGGTTACCAATATTGAAAGAGGAAGTTATTAATAAGAAAATACCAGTATTAGTAAGTCAGTAACATATAGAGGATACATCATTTATGTTTTTTAAATAACGTAACATAAAATCAGAATTTTGATGTTTGTTGAAGGTAAACTAAATTCACGAACAAATACTTACAATGTCGGGATAGTATTATGAGGTTTTTTTCCTGGTTTTTCCCTCATAATTTACTATGGAATCACTAACAGGAGAATTTTACTGTCATCATGTCATGTGTTTGTCTTTTTAAAGACGAATTACATGCTATGATTTTTTCTGACGGATATTCTCAAGTTAAAGTTGATTTCATGTAATCGAATGAACTATCTTATAAGTAAAGTCGTCCCAGGAGCGCAACTCAACAATATTGGCAATATCATTTTAAAGTCGTCTACTTTAAAATGCATAATGTATGTCTGAATTGTCAATATAAATGAGTCAGATAAAATTAAATTATCAGAAGAATTTTTTCACTATGTAACAAAAAACAAAATTTGTTTAATTTACTATTTGTATTTTGAGAACGATTTCCGAATTGGAAATTGAAACGTCAATAAATGTATTTTTATCTTTAATGTGGCTTATTCCCAGTTATAAATAGTAATTAATTTACAATGCCACAAGAAAATAGCTTCAGAACAATATTATGAATGTATATTGAGAAAATTTTATGAGATATGTAATGGCAATTAAATATTGAAAATATGAGATAAACTGTTCTAGAAATAGAAAAGAAGAAGAAGATCATCAATGAAAGACATAAACGATTGGATAAGTTATTAGTTAGTTAAAGTATGTAGTAATAGTAATGGTAGTACAAGAATGAAAAAAAAAGATATTGAAAAAGTATTTAAATGTATTGGATTTGGTATTCAAGAGATTAATGATATAGCAGCAGGAGAAAAATATTGAATGAGTTAGTACGGTTAATAATAATATGAACTGTGTAAATTAATTGTACTTAAGGACCTACAGACTGGGGAAAAGACGGGGTGACTGTAGAAATGCTAAAACATTGTGGGAAAACAACTAGAGAAGTTTTGTACATACTTATGTATAAAATACTAATGACAAAACAAATACCCAACGGATGGAACAAAGCAATAACACTGATACTATTTGAGAAAGGAGATAAAAAGGATTTAAAGAATTACAGACCCATAACTTTACTAAATGTGATGTACAAACTATTAACCAAAATATTAATAAATAGATTAACAACTAAATTAGATGAATACCAGGCAAGAGAACAAGCCGGATTTAGAAAGAGCTTCAGTACAAGTGACCACCTTTTAACGATGAAGATTTTAATCGAAAAAACTAACGTATATCATATCCCGCTATACATGGCATTTATTGACTTCAAGAAGGCATTTGATAGTGTGGAACACTGGGCAGTACAGTATTCCCTACAAAACAGCAGAATAGACTACCGATATACCGACTTAATTACAAATATATACAACAAGACAACAACAACTATTAAGCTAATGAAACAAACGGAGCCTATTAAAATAAATCGAGGAGTAAGACAAGGAGATACCATCTCGCCCAAGCTATTCAACCAAGCGCTAGAAGATGTTTTCAAACGACTACACTGGGATGGCTTACGAATTAACATAAACGGGCAAAATCTGAATCATTTACGATATGCTGATGATATTGTATTATTAACAGAAAAAAGTGAAGAATTACAAAGAATGATGGAAGAACTAGATAGAGAATCGACAAAAATTGGACTCAAGATGAATTACAGTAAAACAAAAACCATGACTAATCAATCAGAAGAACTAATAATTACAGTGGCACAAACAAGAATGGAACAAGTAAAAGAGTATATACATCTAGGCCAAATCACTAAATTAAATAAAGAAAATCAGACCGAAGAAATAAAGAGAAGAATAAGATTGGCCTGGGCATCATTCGGAAAATTGTCTTATATTCTAAAGAATTCAAAATACCCCCAATACCTAAAAACGAGACTCTTCAATCAATGTATACTCTCTGTCCTCACATATGGCTCTCAGACATGGACGTTTACAAAGGAAAATATGGAAAAAACAGCAAAGACAAAAAGATCATGGAAAGACAAATGCTGAACATTAAACTATCAGACAGAAAAAGAAATGAATGGATCCGTAATAAAACAAAAGTGACAGATGTATCAACCCAAGTAGCAAAGCTTAAATGGAAGTTCGCCGGACACACCCTAAGGCAGAAAGATGAAAAATGGACTAAGACAATAATTATACATTGGAGACCATAGAATCACAAACGAAAAAGGGGAAGGCCACAAATGCGATGGCCAGATGACCTGAAGAAACACGCCGGGTCAAAATGGATACAAATTTCCCAAGATAGAGAGGCATGGAAGAAGGAGGAGGCCTATATCCAAGGATGGATGTTTAGGGCTGTATAGATAGATAGAAGGACCTACAGAAGTATGACGGAAATAGAAGGAAATGATGAACTTACTGATAAGTAAATAGGCAGAAAACAAGATATGAGAGGTTATTGAGTAAAAATTAAGAAAGTATCTTCTTCTTATAAATAGAACGCTTTCTGGTAATCTATAAAGCTATAAAGGTGGAAGACATATTTTTGCTCATCTCTGCATTTCTGAAGCAGGACAGTTAAGCTATAAAGTGCTTCTCCTGTACCAAATCCTTGTCTGAACCCAAACGCTGTAGGGCTAATGTCTCTTTCACATCTTTTGTATACTCTTGTGTGAATTATCTTTAAGGAAGAGTTTTAGGAGCTGGCTCAATAAACTGATCATTCGGAAGTGGTCACAACTATTAGCGTTTAGATTTTTTGAGATTGGTATAAAGGTTTATTGAAGCATATCCTGTGGTATTTGACCAGACCCATAAATGCCATTAAAAAGATCTACTTAAAAAAATCTTAGAACCTCTATGTATACCTGTACCTCAGAGGCAGACGAACGTAAGTCAAAAATTGTGATTTTCGGGTTTTTGTTGTTTTGTGTGTAAAATTTAATTCTACATCGACCCATAATAACGTAGCTCCTTTAAAAATTATAATTTCCAAATCAGCAAAGGTTATAAGAGCGTAAGTCCTTACCCATATCAGAGCCAGACAAACGTAACTCCACTTACTACATTATGGTTCTGAGGTTTTGCTTGAAATCTGTAAAACATAGTCCAAGCTGGATCTACGCCACGAGACAAGTTATAAAGAAAAATGAAAAAAAGTAGTAATAGTAGGAAGTAATATGTTAACACAAAAAATATGGTTGTTACAAAAATATCTATAAAACCCCCTTGTTATGATAAGTGTCGCCTAAAATGTAACTAGAGGTTTACAGAAGAAGACAGATTAAAAATACACTCTAAATATTGGAATGCTGAAATAAACTAGGACTCACAACGGCCATTTGTATTGTCTTTTATAAGAACTAAGTTAATAGGCATCGTTATAGAGACGGGACAAGAAAGAACAAATATAAAAATCATTCGTTTTTTAAGTTATATAGAAAAGAGGAAGTAATTTGCAAAATGTTCTTCTTAAATGCACTTTCAATTTCAGAAACTATCATGAGAGTAGCCATAAAAAAGGCCAATACATCTGGATTGGTAACTACAGACCTTAGGGGAAAACATATGGAATTACTCAATGAACGGAAATTAAAAAAAAAATAAACACCTTGAAGATGCTTCATTAAGATATGAGTTAAAGAAAAAAGCCAAACTTGAAAGAAGTGCTAACATAGGATCAAGAGTGATTATGTCAGATCTCCAAAAGTGCTTTCCAACACCAGACTTAAAAACACCAAAAGTTTTCTCAAGAAAACTCTGGACGTTACTGGAAAAAAGTTACAGCGGGTCGAGGGGGAAATGAAATAGTGTCTTGCTTATTTACATGGACAAGTAAAGAAATTACTAATGATCAGCCTACTGATGTACTAACTAATTGGACACATAATTGCAGTGGACAAAACAAAAATATAAATATGGTTTTTATGTATTTGTGGCTTTTGGAAAAGTTCCTACTGTAAAGAGAGTCAACCACAAGTTCTTATTGGCCGGTCACACCCACATAGAGGTTTATGGAAAACATGGCATAATAGAGAGGGCTAAATAACAAATAAAAACTAACACCATTTTCACTACTGGGCAAACTTTATTGCTACATGCTCAAAAAAATCCATTTGCTGTCAGACAGATGTGCATTAAAGACTTCGTTCATTTTCTCTTCTTGAGGAGCAAAGAACACAAACAACGAACCATTTCTAATATCCAATGCAGTGTGGTTACAGCTTCGAAAAGGGGACAGTATGCTATACTATAAAATCAGTTTTGAGCAAGATTCATTCAAAAGTGTTGAATTGAAAAGACATCGGAGGCAAGAAAGGATTAATATGCCATTTGTATATATATATATATATATATATATATATATATATATATATATATATATATATAAGCGAGGTTCCTACAGCCTCTGCCGTTTCTCGCATTTCGACCGCCATCGTTTTCTGTCCATCCATTCGTCTTCTCTGATGGCTCTATCTCTCATTATGTGCCGTACATTTTCTTCCCAGGCAACTGAAGGGCTTCCCCTTCTTCTTCTTTGTTGTGGTATGTAATTTAAAGCTTTCATTGGCCATCTATCTTCATTCATTCGTTTCACGTGACCATACCACACTAGTTGTCTCGTTTCAATTCTATCTACACTGGAATATACAGTATTTGTCCTCCTTCTAATATCTTCCTTCCTGATGTGATCTTTTTTGGATATACCACACGCTCTCCTTAGAAAATCCATTTCTACTACTTCTATTCTTTTTCTATCCTTCTGCGTTATCTGCCAAACCTCTGCCCCATAAGTCATAATAGGCTCTACCAAGGTTCGATAGATTGTCAATTTCGTTTCTTGTCTAATATCTTTAGACCAAAGTAGAGAGTTTAGAATGTTTACCACTTTTTTTCCCTGCTGTGTTCTGTTTTCGATGTCTCTTTTGGTAGTGCCTTCTTTAGATATTATAGATCCGAGATATTTATATTCATTGCATGTTTTTGTGTTTCTAATTTCTAACTCTGGATCTTCTTCACCATCTCCTATTTTAAGATACTCTGTCTTTGCCATATTCATATTGAGGCCCCATTTTTCATATTCTTTCTTTAGTTTTCTAAACATGTAGTCCATGTCTTCCTCGTCATTCGCTACGACTACCTGATCATCTGCGAAAAATAAAGCTGTTAGACATTCACCACCGCCTGTGTCTATTCCCATTCCGGATACTTGTTTTCTCCACTGCTCTAGCGATGATTGAATATATATTTTAAACAGGGTCGGAGACAGACAACATCCTTGTTTAAGCCCCTTGGTTATTGGAAATGATTCAGATATAAAGTTTCCTTCTTTAACGACACTTCTTGCATTTTTGTATATATTTGCGATAGCATCCACATACTCTCTACTGAGACCTACTTTCGTCAATGTATACAATAGTTTTTTCAAAGGTACCGTATCATATGCCTTCTCTAAATCTACAAACAATAGGTGGGTAGATAGATTCCTTGCCTTCCGTTTTTCGATTACCTGCTGCAGAACGAATATATTATCAATGCACGATCTTCCTGCCCGAAATCCATTTTGTTCCTCTATGTCTTCATATTCTGATTCAATTCGTTTTTTTGTTATTCGACCGTACAACCTCCCAACTGAGCTAGTAACAGTTATTCCTCTATAATTAAAGCAATTGCGTTTATCCCCTTTTTTGTATATTGAGCTGATGTATCCAACATTCCAATCATCAGGGATATTTTGTCCTTTTAAGCATTTATTAAATAGTTTAACCATCATCTCGTGTAATATTTTTGGTCCATACTTTACCAACTCAATTGGGATGTCTCCAGGTCCTGCTGCTTTACCGTTTTTCGATCTTTTGAGGGCATCGCTTAACTCTCCGGTTGTTATCTCAATTATTTGTGTATGTTCAGATATTTCTTCCATTTCGATATCTTGGAATTTACGTCTATCCTCTGTCAATAAGACCTCATAATGCTGTTTCCACTGTTTCAGATCTATTAATTTTAAGTTAGATTTTTCCTTTCCTTCCCTCCGGAGAGACTTTATCACCGTCCACACTTGCCCAACTCTTGTTCCACCCATATACCTATCCACCTCTGCACATCTTCGATCCCACATCTCATTTTTACTTTTCACTACTTCTCTTTTTACATCTCGATCTAATTTCGTATATACCTTGTGATCTTCCTCCTTTCTCGTTGACATCCATTTCTGATAAGCAGTTTTCTTCTTGTTTACTAACGTTTGCATATTCTCCGACCACCATTCTTGATTTTTTGTTTCATGTTTGTCTTTATACCCCAAAGCTTCACTTGCAGCCTCATGAATGTACTTTTTAAGTTGTTGGTATAATTCTTCCGCTGTTCCGCTGCTTATGCCATTGGTAATTCCACAAATAAGGGTACACAAAAAGAAAATAAGCAATGAAAAGTACAACGACCTTATGTACATGAAGCAATGGATCCCTGAAGAATACAAAACTTTCTTTGAAAATCTTCCACATGGTGAACACGAAGGCAACTTCCCTGAGGATGACTCGACTGCTCTTGAATACTTTTTTTTCCTTAACTCTTTGACAATAATGTTCAAAATTAATTGAAAAACATTGACTAAAATATTGCTAGTTTTTTATCTATGTTTGTTTATAATAATTACATGTTTTTAATAGTAGCATATAAAGTTTATTTCTAAACACCGATTAATAGATAAGTAAGTCTTATGAGGAATTTTTGTAGAGACAAAATAACGCAAGTCCAGGAGTAAGCCCTACAGTAGGGTTTTGTGGGGAGCCACAATAACACAGTTTTTACAAAATGTTATATTATTTAGTAAAAAAAAATCAAACAATAAATAAAGGATACTTATTTGTTAATAATACAAACAATAGTTTGAAGGTAAATTAAAGTGACAGCTTTGTAATTAAGCAATTAGGTAACTTTTTTAGTTTTTGCTCTCTCCTGAAAATTTGGCTAAACGTGACTTACGTTTGTCTGGTTCTGAGGTACAGATATGTCGTCTGGGCCTGGTGTTTTTCCCAATTTGCTCTGTTTGATTGCCCTTATAACTTTTGACTTTGGGGTAGGGTTCACTTTTATATTCACTTTCTGAGTTTCTTCTAGTGTTGTCTAAGTATAGTTACTGTGTGTAGTTTATCCAATGTTGAAGTAGATCCTTGGGATCAGTAATTAATTTATTGTCCTTCACAATAATGTTAAAACTGCAAGGTTTTGTATGACCTGTCACTTCTTTAAGTAAGTATTTGTGGATGGATGGGAACAACATTACGGTTGGACGAATTCTATCTGTTGACATAGTTAGACCTATTCTTCATGTCTTTAATGACCTCTAAGTCTTCGTATAGAACTAAACGTAATACGTTTCTTTGTTGTATGACACCGTCAGGAATCTCAGTTGATGTTTATTGACTTTTAAATGGTGTGAAAAGGCAGATGCGAACTATCTCTTGGAATGATCGGATGATCCGGTGAATCAAAATCTGTAAATACTACCAATATAGGTAGCATCGCAATCTAAACAAGACAGTTTGTATACATCACTGCGATTCATATAAGTATGTGGTCCTTGGTATTGGTTAAACTCTTAATAAGGGTGTAGTTAGCTATAAATAAGAGCTTTGTTTCTCTTAACTATATTAGGACCTTCTTCCATAGCCCATCATATTTTTTTTTTGTTATGGTTCCCTGGAAAACCATCTTTATTATCTGTTTTACTTCCATTGTTTGATTTTGTCTCCGTTTCTCCAATTCCAATATTTTGGCTCCGTTTCTAAATGGATAGCTCAAGCAAATTAAGTTGTTTGACTTACAGTTTCAGTAACTATTGTCATTATTTTTTTAGATAATCAAAGTAAAGTATGGTTAAGCGAATTAAAACGTAGGTTTCGCAACCAAACACGCATACAAAGATATAATATTATCTTCTGATTTTTAAAATTTTTCTTGTGTAATATTCAGTACATTGTGGATTTAGCCGACCTAATAACGCTAGATTTTTCTAATAATTATAACTTTTTTAATTCTTTATTAAATATTAACTAAATATATGTGATTGTCAATAAAATTTGAAATAATTTTAACTGGATTTATTTACATAAAACTAATACTTTTAGCGATTCCAAGCATATAGAATATAACCCAGATTGTCCATTGGCGAGAGGATTTGTTTTCCAGATCTGGTATCCATTTACTGTCGAAGACTATCCATGGATTTGTTCTTTATTTGACGTCGTAACAGTATTTATAGGAATGATACTGTTCTGCTATTATAAGATAATACCGATGTCTTTGATACTGTTTCTTTTGGGCCAAATTACTTTATTAAAGCATGATATTAGACACCTGAATATAGAAAATTCCAACAATGTGTGTGGTGTCAAAAAATCTACAAAGGATAAATTGAGAGATTGCGTAGAGTCTCATCAACTAATTATAAGGTAATGTGCCGAAATGCAGCAATTGAGATCATCGTAAAAATAATCATTTGTATTCAATATTTTTCTTTCCTTTTAGACTTATGAACTGGATTCAACATTCTTTAAAGGAAATTATTTTAATACAGTACGTCAGCTACGTTTTAGACACCGCAGCCTTCATGATTCCTACGTTGACAGTAAATATTATTCTTATTAAACGGTTATTTCTGCGATTAACCCATTAGTTCCCAACGTTGCGTAAACGCAACATTTTTAATTGCATTTTTTTTAGTGTATTATTACTCAAATATAGTTTTTATTGCTACATTTTATTTAAAACAGGACATAAAATACAAATCTAATAAAATATTTTGAAATAATTGAAAAGGTATATATTTTCGAATTGAGTGAATATTGAAAAAATCAAAAATTCTTTTTTCATATTTTTGTCTATGTAATTTCAGTACTAAACATAAAATAATATTTCTGAAATTATCAATTTATATTGATATATCTATCAGTGGAGGGGACCAGGAGATAATTCACTACATATGAGTAGAAATCAGATAGACTATATTCTGGTAAACAAGAGATTTAAGATAGCGTCACCAAAGTAACGACATATCCTGGTGCAGATATCGGTTCAGATCATAACCCTGTAATAACTGACATCAAAGTGAAGCTCAAAAAAGTCCAAGAAAACCCCAAAACGCCAAAATTAAATATCTCAATATTCAACAAAACGTTAATAGAAAATGACTTAAACAATGAGCTAAAGAAACCAATAAATGAAAACAACACAGAAATATGGAACACATTTAAAGATCTTACCTTGAAAGTAATAGAAAAATATTCAACAACGTTACACAGGCATAAAAAACAACAATGGATGACTGATGAAATCCTGGAATTAATGGAGCAGAGAAGGAAACTGAAAGGTAACAAGACAGAATATAAGGAAAAACAGAAACTAAATAATCAAAAAATAAAGGGTGGCTAAAGAAAAATGGATGGAGGATAAATGCAAGGAAGTGGAGGAGTTGCATGAAAAACATGATACGTTTAATATGTTTAAAAAAGAAGTAGCTGATCTTTATCATAAGAAAACTCCACATACTATAACCGATTCGTCGGGAAAAATGATAATAGACGAACATGAAATTCGAACAACCTGGTGTAATTATATAAGTGAACTGTATAATGGTGATAGACCGAAGAACTGGAGACTTTAGTTGAAGGTGAAGGACTAGAAATACTAAAATCAGAAATACTGCATGCTATAAAGTTAGCAAAGAACAAGAAAGCCGTTGGCCCTGATAACATACCGACAGAGACGTTAGAGTTTATAAATGAGGAAAACATTGGAATACTGGTCAAGCTTTTCAATGATGTTTATTCGACTGGTGATATTCCTGAAGATTGGTTCAGAAATGGACTGGGAACTCGGGATGCCCTCTTTGCACTAAATGTATTACTGCAGAAATGTTGAGATCAAAGGAAATACGTCTTTGCTGTTTTAATTTACTATGAAAAGGCCTTTGATAGAGTACAGCATCACAAATTAATTACTTATTAAATTAATATTAAAAGATGAAGGAGTTGATAGTCAAGACATACGATTCATAGAAAAGTTATACTGGCGTCAAACAGCGACAGCTTGCATAAACAGAAAATCAACAGAAATATGTAAAATACAAAGAGGTGTCAGACAGGGTTGTATACTATCCCACTGTTATTTAATTTATATTCAGATGGAATATTTAAAGAAGGGCTGCATAGTTTGGAATGGGTCGTGAAAGTTAATGGAATTCCGATAAATACAATCAGATGTGCAGACGATACAGTTATTTTAAGTGATGACATGAATGGACTACAATGCCTTTTAAATATCATTGATACAGTGGGAAGAGAGTTTGGTCTAAACATAAACTGTTCAAAAACAAAACACATGGTGTTTAGCCGTTTAGCACATCAAGATGCACGATCATATGTTGATGGTCATATAATTCAAAGAGTGTCCAGTTTTATTTATCTTGGTTGCCATTTTACTGAACAACTAGATCCAGATCAAGAGATAAAATGTAGAATCGAGATAGCCCGCACTACATTTTTAAAAATGAGGTCATTCTTCTGTAATGATAACTTGCAACTTCAACTTCGAAAGCGCATGGTTAAATGCTACATTTGGTCAGTCCTCTTATACGGTGTGGAAGCATGGACATTAAAAATATCCACCATTAATCGTCTGGAGGCCTTTGAAATGTGGCTGTATACTATAAATTCCATGGACGGCTATGTTGACAAATGTGGCAATCCTTGAGAGAGCAAATGCTGCTCGCGAGGTGCTTGATAACATCAAATGTAGAAAGATGGCCTATTTTGGACACGTAGTAAGAGGAGACCGATATAATATTCTTCAACTTATTATGATGGGTAAAATCGAAGGACGCAGAGGAATTGGTAGAAAGCAGGCCTCTTGGTTGAAGAATATCAGGAAGTGGACAGAAATAAGGAAAGCTAAGCAACTCTTTAGAATAGCTCGAGACAGAGACAGTTTCGCCATGTTAATCGCCAACGTCAAGGGGACTTGATAGGACACGTTAAGAAGAAGAAGATATCTATCAGTAGAAAAGATAATTTGTCGTATTTTAAAAATCATTTTAGATGATTAGAATAAAAAAAACCAATTAGGTTTGAGATGAAACTATGGTGTTTATGTAGTTCAAATGGCTATTTATTTATATTGTTACCTTATGGTGGAAAAACAAATGCTTATGAAAACGAGTTGGGTCTAGGAGCACATGCTGTGCTGGATTCGTTGTCAGTGATTGAAAGGAAATCTAATCATCGTATATTTTTTGATAACTTTTTCTCATCTTACAAGCTATTCGGTTTGCTAAAAAAAAAAAGGATTTTACGCTACTGGAAAGGTCCGCAAAAACCGTACTTGTAATAGTACAATGGAAAGTGTAAAAAAATAATAACTCTGTAACTTTTTGGATCACTTAAGTGATATAATGTTACAACAGGTTTTGATTTGTTAACCACTCGTCAGGTAGAGATATAAATGAAGACAGAGAAAGAAAAGGAATAGTGAGATAAAGAAACACTGGCATATATAAGAGCACTCATCCATAAATTGGTCCTTCGCCATGTATTCTAATCTAAGTAGCAGATTCATTTAGATCTTTAAACTACTGAGTCAGTCTTTTTGTTTTTCTGTCCAGAGCCAGAGTCTGCTTCATCGGCCACCAGATTATTCCATAGTGAACTGAATGCCATTCGGCCACCTCCCGCTTGGCTATATGACTGACTTTTAATGTTATTTACTAATTTAATTAGTCACAAAGATAGAAACTGCAAATGATTGCTCAATTTTTTTAGGAAGAATCATTACAATTAAAACTGAGATGTTTTGCTGGATTTACCATGACAGTTATACAAATGTATTTTTTCTTTTGGTTCGCCAATGAGATTCAAGAAGAGGTAATTATTATTGTTAAAATCATGAATGTGTTGCTTGTGTAAGTCCATTTCAAATAGGTAAAGAAATAATAAATAAGACTTACTCATAATCAATTTAATTTAACTATCAGAACGACCGGTTTCGCTTTCTACAATATGCAAGCATCTTCAGGTCTCGATACAAAGTTAAATAAATGCTGAAATGATAAAAACCCATATTTGGGTGTTGTCTTATAAAGATAAACAAATTAGATGTTGTAAATTACAATAATTATGCCAATATTAACCACAGACATGTAATATTGGCATAATTATTGTAATTTACAACATCTAATTTGTTTATCTTTATTAGACAACACCCTAATATGGGTTTTTATCATTTCAGCATTTATTTAACTTTGTATCGAGACTGAACATGCTTTGCATATTGTAGAAAGCGAAACCGGTCGTCTGATAGTTAAATTAAATTGATTGTGAGTAAGTCTTATTTATTATTTCTTTACCTATTTATTATTGTTAACCCTAGTTATTAATATCACTGATATTTGTAGATTTTAATAATAATGGTCATCTTAAATGTTCGAATACAAGCAATTTATGCAACAAATAATAATGAAGGAAAAGTTATTTGTATACAAGGTATTCTTTCATCTTTTTGATCTATTTTTCTTTTTAAGACTGTCTGGTTTTCTACAAATTTGAATCTGTTTGTAAGTTCTTCGTCTTCCATTAATTAATGTTCTTTTTTATGCCCGTCATCCTTTTCCAATGACGCTAGAGTTTAAATTGAGTCCGGAACTTTAATTTCTGGTCAACTAATAAGTCACTCGACTACAAGTTCTCACATTTTCTATGGCCTCTTATTTGGTCTTCTGTTCTTCATTTTATTGTCTGCTGTATTATATTATTTTAAGCCTAGCAATGGTATAATATTATAACAATTGATATAAGAAGTCTGTAGTAGTATGGAGAGAGCCTTTTCAAAAAATGTTACTGCTTTTTGGCTTCGAAGTCTATGTCCATCCACCATCTTACCTTTATGGGATTATTTTGTATTTTTTCGCAGCTATTTACAACGTCACAGCTCTTTAGAAAATCCATTACCTCTTTAGAAAGTAAAAACGTTGTTGAGCTTAAATCAAATAGTAACTTTCTTTACGATAAACAAATTAGATAGATGTGTTTAGAAGATCGTTAGGTATATCCCGCAGGGAAAGAGTTCGAAATGAGGAAGTAAGACGAAGAATTGGAATAGATGGTTACTTAACAACAGACATTGAGAGGAAACAGTTGATTTGGTATGGTCATGTTCAAAGAATGGAAGACACAAGACTACCCAAGAAGATTATGCAGTGGGTACCACCAAACCGCAAAAAACGAGGAAGACCCAAAAAGACATGGAAAGAAGGGGTAACTAAAGTAATGAGTACAAGAGATCTTAGAGACGGCCAATGGGATGATAGAAGGACGTGGAAGTTAGGCATCGGACAACGTCGAAAGACGTTCTAAAACCGATATATATATATATATATATATATATATATATATATATATATATATATATATATATATAACTTTCTTTACTACTTCTCACTGTTTATGATAAAGTAATTTCTGATATCTTCATTATTTTAGAGTAAATCTATAGCTGATGTAATATATAATGACGTAATCTGGGTTGATGCAAATGAGAGCGACAAGAAAGTGCTGATGATGATGATGCTAAGATCGCAACAAAAATTAGCACTCAAATCGACTGCATTGGGAGAAATGTCGCTGATTTGTTTTACAAAGGTAAAATGTTTTCATATGTGTTAACGCATAATTAAATTAAACATAATAGTTGTACATTTAATGACATTACAACCGTTAGAATAGATTCAACCTTAACTTTTTTCTTTCAAGATTACTATTCTCTTTCTGTAGACATAAAACAAGTAGATATACTTCGTCTTCAGAGTTAAGACATTTTTTATTTGTTCTTGTAAATGTTTATCCGTTATGTTTATATATTTTTCCGTATCATTAATTTTGATCCATTCTTCACTACGTTTTTATCTTTCAGTCCTGTCGCATTTGCAAGAAGCAAAATTTTTTCTGGATTCTTCTATCGTGTTGTTTTTCTCTTGATCTAGTTTCAATTAACTATTTATTAGAAATTCAAGCTATTTTCAACACTTTTCAGAATCCTTGTTAACCCCAGAGTGATATCTCTGAAATATGGTAATGAAAAATATTTGTTGATAGGAGTATCCGAGACTGGGTTCCCACTTAAGACATCAGGATCAGCATTGTTAGTCGCGAAGGAAGTGAAGTATCTTCGTTATGGATAGTGTTAAACAAAATCTTATTTACTAATGGTGTTGGATAAGCGTTTGAAATAAAAAGTTTCTGTAGGATTTGTAGGTTTTTTGTATGAAATGAAGGATCTGATAGTTTTATTACTCTATTTTTCATCTGTTTGATTAAGTTGACTGGTAGAAAAATTATGGTAAGAGTGGTAGTTAAGGTATCTACCAGAATGTGTCGGTTTTTGATACCAATCTATTTTAATGTTGTTGTTTTCCCTGATCATCCTTTTGTCGAGAAAGGGGACGAACCAATTACCATCTTCCCTCTCTATAGTGGACTGGATTTAGGGGTTATAACTATTGAAAGTTTTTAATAGTTCATCTACCTTGTCATTGGGTATGGCCAAAATGATATCATCAACATATTTTTTAATAAATGGAATTTGAAAGGATAGTAAAGGAATAACTGAGTCTAACACATAATCCATAACGTAAGTTGCAATGATAGGAGAAATCTTTGCTCTCATAAGGTTACCGAAAGTTTGTTGATAGAATTTACCATTAAATGAGAAGTAAGTGTTGTTAAAGAGAAATTCGACGATGCTGATGAATCTGTCATAAGACATGGAACAACAACCTCTAATACGGTCCCAGTTGATCTCTATTGAAGTCAAACATATTCCTAGATGAACGTTGCTGAATAAGGATACAACGTCAAGGCTAATAAGGACATAATTTAATGATAGTATGTAACCATTATATTTATTTACCATCTTAAAAGAATCTTTAATATAATATTGAATTTCATAATTATATGCATTAGTAAGTATGTCTGTAACAAAAGCTGAGATATTTTCTGTAGGAGTTCCAATGGAAGCCATTTATTCTTCTTCTTCATGTACCATGTCCTTTCAGAACGTTGGTTACCATCATAGCTATTTTAATTTTATTCACTGCCACCCTAAATAGCATGCTTGTATCTACACCATACCAATCTCGCAAGTTCTTCAACCATGAGGTTCTTCTTCGTCCTGGACTGCGTTTGCCTGCTATTTTTCCTTGCATGATATTTTGTAGCAATCTATATTTGGGACCTCTCATTACATGTCCGAAATATTCCAGCTTTCTCTGCTTGATGCTTTTTCTTGATCTTGATCTGATGATCTCAGTGGTCTTGCTGAGACGTTCAAGTATTGTGGAGTTACGAATCTTCTCCACCCAGGAAACTTTTAAAATTCTTCTATAGCACCACATTTCGAAAGCCTCAAGGCGATTTAGATCGATTTTATTCACAGTCCAGGACTCGACAGCATAAAGTAAGACCGAGAACACGTAGCAGCGAAGTAGGCGGATCCTTAATGCCAATTTTAGGTCTCTGTTACATAACACCTTGGACATTCTTCTAAAAGCAGCTCTAGCCTGCTCTATTCTGGATCTAATTTCGCCGTGATTTTCTGCATTACAATTTAATTGCTGTCCAAGGTAGACGATTTTATCAACTTGCTCAAGTTTGGTATTATTTACATATATAGACGGTTTTATATTCTGTTGTTTACTTATTACAAGTATTTTGGTTTTCCTTATGTTAAGATCCAGACCTGCCTCCCTGCAACTCTCAACGACACTATCAAGTAGTGTTTGCAGATCTTCTTGACTAGAAGCTAAGAGTACTGTATCGTCCGCATATCGCAAATTATTGATGACTTCGCCGTTCACAAGTATTCCTTCTTGTTTTTCAGAAAGTGCTTTTCTGAAAATTCTTTCGGAGTAAACGCTAAAAAGCAGGGGTGACAAGAAGCATCGCTGCCGTACTCCTCTTTTAATATTGAGAGCTTGTGATTCCACACCATCTACTAAAACTGATGTTGTTTGATTCCAATATAAATTTGCAATTATTCGAACATCTCTTCCGTCCAAGCCAATGTCTTTTAGAGCTTCGATCAATATAGAGTGCTTAACACGATCAAATGCCTTTTGAAAGTCAATAAAACAACAGTATATGTCTACAGATATATCACGACATCTTTGAGCAAGTACGTTCATTCCAAACAGTGCCTCTCTCGTTCCAAATCCGTTACGGAAACCAAACTGAGTGTCATCCAGGTATTCCTCACATTTATTGTAGATACGACCATGTATTACCTTCAGAAAAATTTTCAATAAGTGGTTTAACAAGCTGATGGTTCTATAATCAGCACAGGTTTTTAGCAGCTTCTATAATCAGAAACCATTTATGCACTAACATAACCTTTAAAACACAGAAACTGTAGAAATTATGTTACCCAATGTCGTATGCCATTGTTGTCAACTACTAGGATTACATGGACTTTTCAACATTTTGCCATGTCTAAAATGGATATATCAAGTTCTTTTCCTTTACAGGGTTTTTTAAACACTTTTGACTTAGTAACACAATAAAGAGTTATTACTCTTTATTGTGTTACTCTTAGAAACTATTTAATTAAAGCTACAAAGTGGCATTAAAAACGAGAAATGTCAAAAATTGGACTTCTCAAGTTATTTTCTCTATGGTCTCCATTTTCGATCTTATTTTATTGTCTGGTAAAAAAATTCTATAAAATAAATTTAACACATTATACTTTGTAGATAAGAAAGTGGTTGGTTCTTATTAAACTTTTAATTTGTTATTTTTAGATAATGAAACTTTGTTATACAGTTTGCACATTTTTTACCACAATGTATGACAAGTAATCTCATGGTTTCAGCTATGGAAAAGACTTATGGAAGAAATAAAAAGGCATTTAATGATTTATTTCACTTACATCTTTTGTCACAGGTCTCACTTATTAAATAGTTATCTTAGCTATAAATAGCTGTATTGTCACCACAAAATGTATCTGTTAAATACCTGTATCACTTGATGACAGTTAATAGCTTTTCTTTTAAAACAGATACAAGCTTTTTTTCAGGTTTAAAATCTATCCGTGCTAATAATAAATTACAAATATACTGTATGTTTCATTTTTCCCAAGTTGTATAAAAGCTATTTTTATGTTTATGCCCTAATCACTACTACTATAAAAAAAACTCATGACTCAGTTCAATTAATGTCTTTATTGCTTTATCATTTAAATTTAATCTTGATAATGCTGTTTTATTGATGTACTCGCTGACATCGTAGCTGGCAATAATACTCAAGTGGTCTCCATCGAATTGTGCGAATTCCGGCAGACTCGTAAAGTACTAAAATAAAAAATATTAAGTGTCTCATCGTTAAGAAACGTGTAAGTATCTACATCTTTTCATAAAGAAATATTAACTGTTCGTAAAAGTACTTATACGTGTTACGCTAAGTATGATTAAATGGAAATTAACACAACCCGAATATAGCTAGTTAAAAGCAATAAATATACAAGGATTAATCACATCCACTGGTAATTATCAATAAATCCCGTATTAAAATTGTAAACATGATAAATTTCAATATCGTAAGTGCGTAGAAGCTTGCGAAGTGGAGGGAGGTATATTAATCACTGCGACATTCCAGTGCTAAATGCTATGCAAGAACAAGGGTCACTAGAGAACACGTCTTTGCCGATAACTCACACACATTCACACACACAACACCCGTACCAGCATGACAATGAAAGAGGTCCTCTTTCTGCTACCGGAGAATTCTCGTCGCTGGGACCCCCTGGCCGACAACAGAACCCGTGCATGCTACGGGATCTGGGGTTGGTTGGGGCAGTCTAGTCGACTGACGGAGCCAAAGTAACATCGAAATGGTATAGGTCGATCACAAATAATTGAGAAATTTAAAGAGATAGACCAATTTGAGTACAAGTGATACCGATCAATGCTTAGATCAAATGACATCTGTTTTAATAGTTCCTCTTTAATATTTTGCCTTGTTACAGGATAGTATTCAGAAAAACGCAAAAATAATTACTGTAAAATATAATTTCAATAGCTACAATTATAAATATTATAACTGTTAGGTCTATTTAATCAAAATAATGATTTTATTTACGCTACTGCTAAAAGTTGCCGATGTAAGCCCCTTTTTATACCTATCATTAAAAGTTTATAAGTTTATGACTCCTCTTACTTGATTGTCGGGTTCTTGTCACAGCCCTGCTGTGCTGACCAAGGTTTTTAAATTTCCACGAAATTCTAAACGACCGATAACAAGACGTGACTTTCGGTATTGTGATACATATAATTTTTAGTTTAAACTCTGTAAAGAGAACACGCATTTATTAGTGACGATTTCGCTATCAGAAAAATAGTAAGTAAATAAAAATGTGGCGTCCATGGGAGAATAGTGCATTAGAAATTGTTGAGAATAATGAAGTAGAAATTGTTGAAGAAAATAAGGAAATTCTACTACCAAATAATCCTGAAAATGTTGCTGGACCAAGTGGAAAAAGTATTAAAAAGTCAGAAAAAAAACATTTATCGAAAGACGCTAAAGAAATTGTGTTAAATGTGTTTAATGGATTATGTAAAGAATTGGAACGGCACGCGAGTGTTTTAAAAACTGCGGCTTTAACAAAAGTTTCATGTGCTACTGTTTATCGAATCATAAAGGAGGGCATTACAAATAGACAAAAAAGGAGCGACTTTGGACGACATCGATCTATTGAGCAACATGTTTTAGGTCCCATTTCAGAAACCATTTATAATATGTTTGCAGGTAATATTATACCCACACTAAACCAAATTTTAGCTGAATTAAAATCTAAAAATATTATTAATTGTAGTAAATCAACTTTAAGAAAATTTTTACTTTCAAATGGTTTTAAATATAAAACAATCAATAAACGACATACTATAATGGAAAGTGCCCGTTTAATAAAATGGCGTAATGAATATTTGGAAAAGATAACCGAGTACAGAAATAGCGGAAGAAAAATTTATTACTTAGATGAAACGTGGTTTGACACTAACGAAACAATTGGAAAAGGTTGGAGTAATGACAACGTAAAGTGCAAAGTTAATGTTCCAGCTACCAGGGGCAAACGAATATGCATTTTACATTGTGGAGGGGAAGACGGTTGGGTAACCGATGGCTTACTATTAAGTGCAAAAGATATTAAAGACAGTTGTTTGGACTATCATCAAGATATAACGGGTGAACTTTTCGAATCGTGGTTTAAAAATAAGTTATTACCAAATTTAGCAGACAACAGTGTTATTGTTTTAGATAATGCATCATATCATTCTAGACAACTTAAAAAAATTCCAAATAAATACTCTAGAAAGGATGAATTGCAAGATTTTTTATTATCACAAGATCTATATTTTGAAGATTGCTACACTAAAGACCAATTAGTAGAGGTACTTAATACAAAATTATTTGTAAAGGAATATATTATTGATGATGTAGCAAGTAAAAATGGACATACAACTTTAAGATTACCACCATATTACTGCATTTTAAATCCAATAGAGTTGTTATGGTCTCAACTGAAATATAATGTGAGACAAAAGAATGTAAGTCCAAAATGTTACAACACTGTCGTGAAACTAATAGATTCTGAATTTAAAAATATCTCTGAGGATAACTGGAAGAAAGCAATAGAGCACGTAAAAAACATTGAAAAAGAATATCTTAAAAACATTCCTGTTTTAAACAAAATTATTATCAATGTGGAGAACAGTGATTCAGAGGAAGAAAGTGACGAAGTATAATACCAAGACAACTTTCTCTCAATACTGAGCTTACCCGGAATATTTTCTTACATAATCAGATGTAGGGATTATCGACATATATTCAACACCAAACTACTGCTTCAATTTTTTAAGAAAAACGTGGCCTTATTATGAAAATCAGTTCTTAGGAGAAAATATAATGTAAGTAAGTGTTGACTAGATAAACTTTTAATTTTTACATCAAGGTTTTATAAATTATTTAAATATATATTTTTTTCTTTAACTACCTACCGTTCGCTCAATTATTAATTAGTTTTTGTATACAAACCAATTATTGTTTGAACATTTTATAGAAAATGCATTGCAGAAATATGATTAAAGTAATTTAAACTTACACAAAATCATCAAGACATAAAATTAATCTTTGTTTATAACAATAGAAATTTCTTATTTCAATTTCTTATAAAATATACCATATTGTTTCGTGTGGGTAGGTACTACCCTGTTATTCACCAGTCATGGTGCTGGTTGTCGCATTTTTCTCAAATAAATATAAACGACCTATAACTTCCATCACTGTCAGGCTAAAACACACACATTCACACTGGGCTACCTACGACAAGCCACCTCTCGAAGGCTGACGAAGCCTAGCTGTTAGCGAAAACACCCAATGACACAATTTTAGTGCAATACACTAGTTTGGATGTTGAATGTAGACGTAAAACGTCTTTAAGAACAATAGTAACTATACTAAAACATTTTTTAATTGAAGGTGATTACTTTGCAACATCGCACTTAACTAAGCCCTTAACGATAACATTTCAACGAAATTATATTTCACTTATCAATTTTGCAGAGGCGTACCAAAAAAAATTTAATTATTTATTTAAACACATAAGTAATTAATTCAATCTAAGACCGATATAGTTATTAAATTTTCATGTGTCTTTTAACAGGTATCTTATTCGCTCCGTGCGTAACCATGGTAGGGGTACCTTGAAACAATGCCAGCGTGCGTATTTACGCATAAATTTTATCAAAAATGGGTGCAAATACATGTTGCGTATTTATTTGTGCAAATAATAGCAAAAATAGTAAGTAGTTTTTATAGGTTTGCAAAATCTTGATTTGTCAGTACTAGATTTTTCCCTTTCTTTTCCGTTTGGGGTTGCAAAGATAAATTATGATGAATTTTTAGAAACCCAATTTTAAATACCACATTTATTTTGTACATAAACTGAAAAATATAATAAAAAAACTAATTATTCATAATTGTCAATTTCTTATATATTTAACATATTTTTAACCTCAAATTGGGAGGTCCAAAACTCTCAGACGAAGGCAATAGGTCAGTCACGCATTTATAGAATTGCTGTCTGCTATGAACGTTATATTTGTTTTGTTTTAACTCGAATTGAATTGATTTAACTATTTATTTAAATACATAAGTAATTACATAAAAATTAAATTTAAGACCGATATAATCATTAAATTATCATGTGTCTTTCGACTGGTATCTTATAGTTGTCTAACAAATTAAAGTAAAATTTTAATCTTATTAGAGAGTACCTAATATAGAACTTCAAAAAACAGAAAACTTTGAAAAATACTTATTTTTTCGTAACAATAAAACACTGAAAACTTTGTTTTCAAACTTCCACAAAATTTATTTTAACTATTATCACTACAGCTGTTTCGGCTGATTGCCTTTCTCAAGTGATCTATTTTTGGCATGCGTTTACAATTTATAGTCTCTAATGAAATAGGTTGAGGAGGGAGAACTGTTTGTCTCAAGTTGGTCATTCAGAATTATATCTGTATTTTTTAATTTGTTGATTTCCATAGATTCTAACAAAGATAGCTTAAGGCCTTTATTTTGAATGTGAAGAATTTTAAATTTGTCATTAAAAGAATGATTATGATCTAGAAGGTGAAGTGCGTATGTCGAATCTGTTTTTCTATTATTGAAAGCCCTTTTATGTTCTGCTATTCGTTTATTAAAGTTTCTACCAGTTTGACCGATGTAAGTTTTTGGGCAGTCGCCACATTGAAGTTTGTACACAGCACTATTTAAGTGTTTTTTATTTTGGCTCTTGTTATTCAAACTTCAAACTTCTTGTTGTACAAACTTTAATGTGGCGACTGCCCAATATGCCCAATGTGGCGACTGCTCGAAATATGAAATAAAGATGGCACTAACTACTAAAGAGTTAATAGCTTTGTTAGAAGAATACTCAGATTGTGAAAATGCTGACTCACTTAAAGTGTTTCATTTGCCGCCGAGATTAGATAAGAATGTGTCTTATGTAAAAGACATTGCTGATAATATTATTTGTGAAGAATCAATAAAATCGGATATTGCAAGTACATATGAAATACAAGTGATTGGTAATTCTGATTATGATATTCCTCTGAACCACAGATAAAACGTCCAAAGAAAAAACCGGTCAAAAATAGTAGATCCAAATTTGTACTTAAGTTGTAACAACAGATACTTCTTCGTACTGCTTTGTGCTCAGTAGTAATTCAACATCAGTCTGATTGATATTTAGACAATATAAAAGCCAACAATGGAGTCAAGTCATATATTTTAAAGTTTTTTCACTCTTTTTTGATAAAAAAGCATTCTATATTTAGATAGCATTTCTATCCTGTACATAGAAGCATTTGATAAAGAAGATTGAGAGCATTCTATACTTTTGAAGAACCGTCACGATTTTGAAATAAATAACATAGATTCGTATATTATCTGAATTACACTCTGCTTCAAGTTGATATACATTGGTCAAAAGATGAAGATAAAGAAGTGCACAGTATATGAGAAAGCATTTATAATAGTGAAGAATCGCTACATCAATGTCAAGCTTCGTACATGTACCTCAATCTAAATTTGCTTTACCAGATTTGACAATTGGCCACATTACAAAAAGAGACGATGGTGCAAGAATGTAGGATATGCAAAAGTACCACTATTTATTTATCTAAAAGGTGTAGAATGCATCTACACCCCGAAGGTTTTGAACATTTTCACCTTACAATTTAAGATGCAATATGTTCCTGTATTAAAAATTGTACAGTTTTCCTTGAAAATGAGAAAAAAAATCTTTTTTGTTGTAAATTGCAATCCTTTTTTAATATATGTGTTTTTATTCCAACCTAATAAATTAATTGACAAATTTCTCTTTGTATACTGACCGGCCGTTAACGGGTTAATACTATATAAAGAATAAATTTGCCGCAACTTTACTTACCTCAAAACTATTTTAAAGTTAATAATAAAGTCTATTTAATAAATATATTCCCACGAAATAGAAAACGCTACGCCTATGCACATTAGAATTTGGAACGAATAAACATAAACTAAAATATCATATTTCACTCATTAACATTCTTTCTAAGAACGTAAATATATATAGACCAGCAAAATATTGATATGTTTGCGGATGTTTTAAACTATTCAATAAACTTGTCTCACTACACACTCGTGAACCGCACCAATTTATCTTGTTACGGGGGAAAATGTTATAAGGACTATATTACTTTTTCGCTTATTTACATGGGCGAAGTATACGCAATAAAAATGACCCCTGTAAGAATTTACTACTGACATTTTACACGGTTGCCGCTACCGTTTAGTTCAATTTTTAGATTAGTCATCTTTAATTGAAATCTGTCCGACTATAGATACACGGTCCTATCGCATTTAGATCTAAGCATTTAGATCAAGCCTCTCGCCTCTGATTCAAGTGGTGACTACATCTGAACAGCCTTCAAGATACTCCACCACACACACACACCACCGCTACACCAGTTGCCTTTGTCGATTACAAACAACACATTCAACTCTAACCTGAAGAGGATATCATGATCCTAAACGGGTACTCACATGTTCATTCCTTTTTGTAATAAAAATTCCCTAACCTATCCCGCAAAATGAACATTGAGTCAATCAGTGGCAAATAACACGTATACAATAATGGTAGTAAATCTGTAGTCGGAAACGGCCACTGTGTAATGCTCTATTTTAATTGAATGAGCGTTGTGACGGTTCGAGTATTCTGTGCATATTTACTTACAATAAGTATTTTAGACTCCATGAAAGAATCATTAACTGTTCACAAAAAGTTCTTTTATGCCTTTTTGTTAAAAATTAAAAAGACCAAAGACAAGACTTCCCGCAAAAGGATATGATATTATAGTGAAAATTGTTAATGTCCAGAAACTCGTTGTGCCAGTAAAAAACAAAGGAGATCCTATTGTTTATTATGCCTTAATGTTGAAAATTTCCAATGGACATAAGAAACAAAATCTATTCCCGTCGTAGACAATAGTTATCAAAATAACTATATAGAGACGTAACTACGGCATCTAAGAACAAAAAGAGAGATCATACGATTTCTACCAAAATCTAGTACCGTCATTATGTTATATTTCTTTACTCCGTTTGGAGTACCAGAAATTGAATTCACTACGAATTTTGACCATAATCAATGGCATTTGGAATGCAATCTAGATTCCCTTGCCGAGTAATTTATCAAGCTGTTTGCTTTGCAAGTTTTAGAAAGCACATTGGTTAAGATTTGAATTTTGGCCAGGTAGAAATCGTATGATTTCCCTTTTTGTCATGGTTTATTTCAATCTTTATGTGCCGTGTCAAACAATACTGAGTATTCCAAAAAAGAACTCGTTGTAAAACAGTACATTTAATTCGAGATATCAAGTCGATCTTATTGACATGCAGTCACAAGCGGATATTGACTACAAATGTATTATGGTCTATCAAAACCATATGGCCAAATTTGTCCAGCACAGAGTATTAAAAACCAAGCGTGGCGAAGAAGTTGCGTACCATTTTTGGATGTGTTTACTATATTTGGAGCTCCACACATTTTACATACCGATAATGGTCGAGAATTCGCAAAAAAGTTATTGAACAAGTCTGCAGTATGTGGGACTAACTGAAAATTGTCCACAGAAAATCCAATCAAAAGGTTTGGTAGAGGCAGCGAATCAAGATATTGAGAAAACAAAGAGGAACAAACTTTCAGTTAATTATTAATAAACGAATAACTGAAGCTTAAAAGAAGAAGAAGAAGAATAAGGACCAAAGTAAAACCAGAGCGATTTAGCCCAGGGACCCTATGGGTGAACTATTCTAAAGATTCTACCAAGAAATAGACTGTTGATCTGATGAGAGCTATGGAGGGTATGTTAGAAGGAGCAGACTGGAGCTTAGTTGATTCCAATGCTAGACGCCTCCGGTCATTACCCCAAAAACAGATTGAACCATTATCAGGATCCGCTTATGAAAACAAAATCCTGAGCTTCATACGGAAGACTAGTTATTACATAATCGGAAGATCGTGGAGGATGCATATATCAGTCCCGAGAAACAGACTAATAAAAAGGATCTTTTTAATTCTATAGCTTACTGTCAATAAGTAGGTTCCATAATAACAAGGCCAAATATGAGCTCTATCTGGCACTGATGGAGAGCGTATGTATAGATGATTTGACTCAGATACGCTATGTAATAGTCAAATGACGAAATAATTCTGTTGATGAAGCTCTCTTCCACTACTTGGCTGTAATACTAGCGGTTTGTAACAGACTTGTTCCAAGAAAAAATGTGGATATAGTAAGCGAAAAGTGAACAGTTCATGATATAATAGTATCACCATGAATAAAGAAGAAACGAAAAGGGAGCCACAAGAATATTAGCACAATGATAACAAATGAATGCTCATCATGTTACGGAACAACATCATAAATGGAGAAATACTTATTGGACTACTTCAATATGAAGACTAAACAGTTAATAATTCACTTCATAAATATTGGTTCACATAATCCAGAACTTACCAAGCACTACCTTTTACAAAAAAATTGTAATAATGATCAGACAGATGTGTTGGTTGGTTGGTTTTATTTAATTTATAAAAAAATGCATTTACTATCGGTGGAAATTATCACTACCTACTTAATGTTTATACTTACTGCAGACAATCCAAAGCTCTCATAAGCACTACAGTCTTCAGGAAGTAGAATATGTAGTTTCGCATTTATTGGTTCATTGTCAGGTTTATATGCTTTAACTTTTTCGATATAGTCTTTAATGGCAGGTAAGCCCTGTTCTAAAAGTTTCTTGTTTTTATCGTTAAGATCAGTTCTGTCTTTAAGCAGCATTTGGACTCTTGATTCCAAGTTTGAACTATTGGTAAGCTTCTTAATAATCTAAAATCGATATCAGAAATTTTTAAATATTTTAAATACCAAATATATATTTCTATAGTCATAAAAATATTTTAAGTGAGAATATAACATATCGATTTATGCGAGTTTGGAGTCTGAATGTAGGCAACACAGCGAGCGTAGCGGTATTATAAAATGCCTGTCTAGTAGAGAAACGGAGTGGTCTTATATTGTTTAATATGAGATTATTTTCTGCTTGGCGATTTAATTCTCAAATCTTACTTCCATTATATGAGTAAACTTTTAGAAAATAACATTTACAATACATTTTAAATTATTTTAACTGTATTTCTTAAAAATGTTTGATTTTAGGCGGTTAAATTCGCCCCAATGTATTCAACTAGTTTTCTGCATATTTTTCCTTCTGTTGGCATCCTGGATTTGAATATAACTGCAATTTTACCAAAAGATGCAGAAGTTTTTAGTTTATGATATGTTACAATGAAATGTTCTCCAATATCTGTTTCTTTTAATTTATTAGATCTTATTGACAAATTCAAAGATATAGTAATTTAAAGCACGTATGTATGTTTAAGCAGTAATTCACATTTTATTTTTTGTGATATAGTAGCAAATTAACTCAATTCTCCACGAAATTGGTCAAAATATAAAAATGTAAAAATATGAAAATATTGTCAAAATGGTGTATTTTTTATTTAAGTAGCAAATACGTACCTCTGGGTCACTAATGTCGAAAATTATTCGCAATAAATTGATTTCTAGCTGTTGGCCTTCCCCTATGTCTTCCAGACCTTGTTGAATACGCAATGGCGCACTGTCGACGAAAAACAGGTGAAGATTTTTGTTCTGTTTTGATAATATTTTAGCTATTTCAATAGCTAAAGCACCTCCAGTTGAAATGCTTACAATGTTGTAATCATTTCCAGAATATATTTCCGACATTCTCTGAAAGATAAAAATATGGTATGAAATAATTTTACTTTTAAAATAATTTTAAGTGAAATCAAAACGTGTTAAACATGTGGATTTAGAAGTCATAAATATATGAGAATGAAAGGTATTATGGGACCACAAATGAATATAGTACAAGACACAATACTTGATATCTATATTACTTGATATTGTGAACAAGCAGAATTGCTTAAAGAGAAAGAAGAATAAGAATATTTTTAGCACTTAAGCAAAACGCTTGTACAAGAAGATTTTTAAAATAATCAAAGTATATTATAGCATCAATGTTTCGAACTTAATCCCTCTTCAGGTGACAGTCATAACTTTGATTTTTTAAATGGGAAAGTACACCATGTGACACCTCATTTAAAAGCTTTTGAAACACTGATTACAAAAATGCATATTACTTTGGTTCAAAAATTTACAGAATTTAAATTATTGCTAAAAAATAATAAACAGTTCTTTAAATTAATAAAGAAAAAATGTACTTACTTGAGCACAAACTTTAGCTAGTTTTTCCAACGACCAAGATTTAGACGGCAAAACTGCACAGAAAGTTGGGTACAATATGTGCTTCAGCATTTGCTCCAATTCTGCGAATCCTGTTAACCCAGGTATTACAAAGAGGGGTGCTAGTTCTCGTATTTCTAGAGGCCCCTCCGTTAGTACTTGTACGAACTCTGGTTCATCAGATGCGTTCTTTTGCAGTCGGATGACTTCCTGTTCACTTGGAAGTAGCTGAGTTACATCTAGAACGAATATACATTAATTATGTATATGTTCATAGTATATATGTATAAATATATCGTAAGACAATTTTTGAGAACTTATATTTACAAAAATATCCCGGAATTTCAACACTCACCTTTTATAACACTTTTAACTGATCCTTGTGTTTCTTCCAGCTGTGTATCTCTCCTTAACGACAGATTACTTATTTTGTAGCATAAAACCTTATCTAGAAAAACTATAGCGTCTTTAACACCTTCTTCAGTGTTGACGTTAATGTTGTACGTAGGATAATCAGGTGCTCTAATGTGACACAAACCTAAAAAAAAGAACAATTAATTATTATTACGAAACAATCTTAATATCAATTTATAAAAACAACTAGCCTAAAAGCTCTAGATTTCAACCAGCGCTATGAAAAGGGTCATTATTGACAATAGCTCTTAAGGGAAAAAACTCCAAAATTATTCAAAAATCATATTAGCCTTCTTCGGTCCATTTTTGGATATAGGCTTCCCCAATCCTTTTCCATCCTTCTCTATCTGTCGCTACAGTCATCCACCTAGAGCCCACGTGCTTATCTCATTTGGGGCCATCTTTTGCTTCGTTTATATTCCCACGGTCTTCATCGGTCTTTTTTTTGTGTTTTATTGTGTCCGGCAAATCTCCATTTCAATTTTGCAAATTCTTGTTTAAGATCAGTCACTTTTGTTTTTTCTAATATCCACTTGTTTCTCTTTTTATCCATTAGTCGTATGTGCAACATTTGTCTTTCCATTGGTCTTTGGATTTTTATTTATTTGTCCATGTTTGCTTTTGTAAATGTTCACGTTTGGGAACCATAAGTGAGAACAGAGAGTACGCATTGATAGTATACTTTGGTCTTAAGATGCTGTGGATATCTTTTGTTTTTAAGGATGTAGCTTAGTTTGCCAAATGTCGCCCATACGGTCTAACTCGTTTTTTTATGTTTACCGTTTAGTTTTCTTCGTTAAGTTTTATAGTTGAACTCAGATATATATAATCCTGAACTTGTTCTATTTCATCTATAGCTATAGCATCTATAACAATCCGATCCTCATTGTGATGTCTTCATCTGTATTTGTTATGATTTTGGTCTTGCTGTAATTCATATTAAGGCCTATCTTTCCAGCTTCTACGTCCAGTTCTTTCATCATTTCAAACAATTCTTCTTTTTTATCGGTTATCAATACGATATCATTAGCGTACCTTAGATGGTTCTAGCATTGACCACAAATGTTTATATCTTTTTCTTCCCATTATAATCTTTTAAAAATATCTTTCAGAGCCTGATTGAAAAGTTTCGGTGGTATTGTGTCACCCTGTCTCACGCCTCTTTTTATTGTTATTGATTTTGCTCCTTTATATACTTTAATTTTATTTTGGCTTCCTTATATATCGTCGTTAGGAATGAAATACCTCCAATGTGCAAATTTCTAGTAATTCAGATTTTAAACGATTCTGAATCGCTATGAATAGTTTTACAGTCTAGAAAAATATCCAATGTGCGTACCGATTCCTAACTTCCCTAATGTATAAAAATGCATTACTCCAATGTAACATATTATTAATTGTTGGACTAAAATAAATCCAATGTGCTTAAAAAACACATTGGAGCTATTATCTATTATAATATCTGCACATTGGAGGTATTTCATACTTTCATCTGTCAAATTCCTATCCTCAAATTTTCTCAAATAAGCTATTTACCAGTGCAAAATGAGTGTTTTCAAGACAAGAACTAAAATAGTTGTACAAAATTCACTTAAGTAAGATCGGCAAAATTCTATCCAAACTTTTGCTCCTATTGAAAATGAAATTTATAATGAAAAATCCAACAACAGGTATGTAAACAAATTCACTACTACGGTTAGATATCTTTCATCTCATTATTGCTTAAATTAAGTAGGTAATAATTATTTTTCTTATTTCAGTTTGCCTGCAGCTACTATATTGGAACAGGAAAAAGGCAAAATTTGTGTTTTGGCGATGTACAACATATTACCAGACGGAATGGCATGTCAGTTAAGGAGCGATGTAACCATATTATAACGCCAAAATGTTTAAAAGAACACTCATTTAGATGTTCTTTAATTACGCAGGACGATAGACTACGAATTTTAAAAAATTTTTGGACATTTACGTCGTGGGAACATAGAAGCACTTATGTTAAAAATCTTGTTCGGACAAGAGCAGTGCAAAGGCGCCGAAAAGATACTCAAATTCAGACAAACGGTCCAAAAAGAAGAGTGCTGTGACTTTTTTTGTTTCTAAAGACGGAAGTTACCTCAAGGTATGCCGAGAGTTATGTTTTTGAACACATTAAATTTAGAAGACAAAATGAAACGATGGGTCTCAAGGGAGCCAGCCACTCATGAAATTGATATTTCTAGTGAAAGTCTACAAGATTCCAACATTCAACAATATTACTCCAAGAAAAATGAGACAAATTTGCAAAGAAAATAATGTTATGGAATGGTTGCAAGATATTCCTAAAGTTCCTTCACACTATTGTAGAGCATCTACTAGCAGAATATATGTTGACAACAGTATCATAACAACAAATAACATGTACAGACTATATAAAGAATGGTGCGATGATAGAAAGCAGTCAGTTGCTCATATCAAGTTGTTTAAAGTTGTTTTAGAAGCAGAGAAAATTGGCATACATAATAAGTAAAGGAAAGATCAATGTGATACGTGTGTTGCACATAAAATGAAGACAATAAGTACTGAAGATTGTGATCAGCACATGTCAAAGCAGAAAGAAGGAAGACGGGCAAAAGAGTTATTAAAAAGTAGCGCAAATTCTGAAAAATTGGTTCTCACAGTTGATATTCAAAGTTTCTTAACGTGTCCAAAAGTATTAGCTTTCCAATCGTATTATAAGCTCAAACTCCAAGTACACAACTTCATCATTTATTCTCTAAATGATGAAGATGTCCAGTTGTACGTTTGGCATGAAGCAAATGGTGAAGTTAGTAGCAATGAATTTACATCTTGTCTTATAGATTATATAAATAATATTTCTGCTAACTATCAAACTCTTGTATTCATCTAAGATGGATGCAACTACCAAAATCGAAAAAGAACTCTGGCTTGTGCTTTAAGTGATTCAGCAAGAGCAAAATCCCTTACAATACAGCAGTTATATCTTGAAAAAGGCCATACTATGATGGAAGCAGATTCAGTTCATTTAACTTTGGAACATTACTTTCAGACTCCAATTAATTCACCGATGGATTACATTGCTAGAATGCGTCTTGCTCGGCCAAAACACCCGTATAATATTAAAAACGTAGATTTTATGTTCTTAAAAAAGTGTGCTATTGATAGTAACTTTCGTTCAATAAGACCTGGAAAAAAAATGCCAAAGATCCGCAAGTTGTAGATATAAGACAATTAAAATATAGTCCCAATGGAGAGGTATACTACACCACTGATTACTCAGATAACTGGAAGCTACTACCACACAGAAGAGAAAGCCAAGACCTGTCGGTTTATGAAAACTCGCTCTTCAAGACACCTCCTGAAATATCAGAAGACAAGTTCAAACATCTGCAAGACCTCAAATCAGTTATTGAAAAAGATCATCATCACTTTTACGATACTCTTCCTAAAATCAACAAAAAATAATACTTTCGGTGGTGTTCGTAAAAATATCATACACTGATACTACATGTCGAAGTTTGTTTATTTAAAATAAAGATAATACAAATCACTTCACTGTTTATATGACTCTTTTTCCCCTAATAACACCAAATTCAAGGTGTATAGTACTATGACATGCCATACACAATATTTGAAATTCCTGCTATGTACCGGTTCAATCATTTATAATTTCTCCAATGTGCGCGTTTGTAATATTTTTTTTATTAGTTTAATGTTTTGTACTGATTTAAGGAATCTATTTCACCTTAATATCAATATCAACCTTAGTTTGACCAAAAAAATCAATTACCAATTTAATACAATATAAAATAGCGTTATTTAACTGTTTTTTGTGTCTCCTGTAAAATTAGGATATTTTCACATTGGAGATATTTCATTCCTAACGACGATATATTGGCTATTAGGCTATAGTTGCGTTTATCTATGGTCAATTCTGCTGTTAATCAAAGAATTTTTTTAACAAAATTATTAATAATATATTAAACAATATTACAAATACCGACAATAATCTAGATAGTTCGCACCTTCTACAGACTCTTTACAAATATTACATAGGCCAAATCAATGGAATAATGCAAAACAGAAATTATGAGCACTTCATTTTCATTCGCAATTTCGTTCGTAATTTCCATTCGTTTCTGTAAATAAACTTAAAAAGCCATTGTTATTTAAAAACGCCCTAATTGCCACATTAATAGAAATATCGGTAGCCGGTTGTCTTCAACATGAAGACATCTTCTAAGTTATAATAAGACATCGTCCGCTTTGTCCACCAATCCAGTCCCGCCGTCAAAAATATTCGAAACCCACTTCCACCCAAATGCTACGTAATTATCGAAGCTATAAATAACCCGTCACCATCTATAAGAGACGGCCAAAACATAATCAAACTTAGCTGCTCATCCATTGGCAACATATTCGCCAGACGCCCCAAAAGAAAACTACCCTACCAAACTGCTGGAATTTATTATCGCAACTAGCTGAATAGCTCACTTTGAGCTCTCCCACGGATAGGGAGGGATCGGTTTTCTGTGGTTTCCCGATACCATTGCACAATTATACCTGTCCTTAGGGAGGATCAAATGAAAAGCGAGATAGAAACTAAAGCCGACGAACTACAAAAATTTAGTTAGTAGTTATTCTCGATTGTAAACACACTCGAAAATACAACAAAGAACAAATCGAACATACCGTTGAGAACAATAGAAGTATGAAAGTACTGAGAAAAAAGACTAAGAACGGGGACAAGGCAGATAATAAAGATTAAAGATAGAAATGGTCATCTTACAACCCATAGAGAAGAAACCCTTAAAATAGTCGGAGACTTCTACAAATTGTTGTACACAAGCCAATACAAAGCAAATAGTAGTGAAGATCAAGTACCAGAAATATTAATAAGGAAAAAGGGCATTGTCGACCAAGGATCGAACTACTACCGAACGAAATAAAACTAGCCCTAAGAAAAGCTAAGAATAACAAATCTTCTGGATAAGATTATGTATTTACTGATGCAATCAAAATCGGAGGCACTTGCCTACTTAAGAAAATAAAAACCTTTTTAACATGTACCTTTGGACAGTAACATATTCGACAAATAGCACAGTGCTGAGGTAACTCTATTATACAAGAAGGGAAATCCCCATGAATTAAAAAACTACAGACCTATAAGCCTTCTTAGTCACCAGACTTGAGAAACAAACGTGATTTCTACCAACCAATAGAGCAAGTGGGATTTCATCTCTATCTATACAGCCCTAAACATCCATCCTTGGATATACGCCTCCTCCTCCTTCTTCCATGCCTCTCTATCTTGGGCAATTTGCATCCATTTTGACCGGCGTGTTTCTTCAGGTCATCTGACCAGAGCATTTCATACAGAGCATTAAAACGGTAATAAAAAAGATTATCGAATACAATCGACCACTCGTTTCGATAAAGCCTTTGACACACTAGTAAAATTTGACAAAATCAAGGAAGCACTACAATCATGGAGCATTGACTACAGATATATAGCGTTAATTTACAATACATACAAAAACGCAACTATGTATGAACGCAAACTGTTTACCGCAATACTAGAATATGCTTATAAAAAACTTAACTGGGAAGAGAAAGATTGATGGTAGAAGATTAATAAATTTGAAATTTGCAGACGACATTGTTTTGTTTTCGGACAACCTGAAGGCAATATGTACAATGCTACATCAACTTAAGTGTACCAGTGTGAGTCTTAAAATAAACATCTCCAAAACAAAATGCATAACAAACCTAGTACCTAGCGTAAATAACAATGTTGGAGACAATGAAGTAGAGCTGGTGAGAAAACACATATATCTTGGACACGAAATAATGATCATAATGCTCCATAAACTTCAGTTAGTGTGTGTCAGTATGGGTCGTCTTAAAATAAACATCTTCAAAACAAAATCCATGCCAAACCTAGTACCTAGCGTAAATATCAATGTTGGAGACAACGAAGTAGAGCTGGTGGGAAAACACATAAATCTTGGACACGAAATAATGATCTCAAGAAACAACCAAACATACGAACTACGAAGCATGGGCAGCCTACGGAAAACTCAAAGACTTCTTTAAAAGTAATATACCAATTTCTTTAAAACGTAAAACATTTGACCAGTGTGTGTTGCCTGTGATGACCTATGGTGGCGAAACTTTGACGTTGACAGCTACAACCTGTAAAACATTGCAAATAGCTCAGAGGAAAATGACAAGGTGAATGCTGAGTTAGAAATGAAGACTTAAGGCGAAGGACAGGAGTTACCGATGTAATTTCCCGAATTTCCACACTGAAATGGAACTGGGCCAAATCAGTGATGAAAGGTGGAAGAAATGATTACTTGAGTTAATGTCGAGGTTAGACAAAAGAAGTAGAGAAAGATCCCCTACTCGTTGGTCGATCTTAATAGGCTAGGAGGCCTATGACCAGCAGTGAATGCAAAAGCTGTAGTGATTATGATGATAATGATAATAGGAAGGGATCTTAATTCATCCTAAAATAATTCATACATTTAAATTCAGTCATATATCACTCATAATCATTAACAAAAAATTATTTCTGAAAAAAACCATTTTAGCACCAACCCTTTCACCTCTAACTGCTCTGGAAAGCTACCTCCTTTACAGAAATTAGCATCCACCGAGCCAATACCACCAGGGGAAACAGAACGACCCCAGTGCCAAAATCCACAAGGCAAACCACATCCTGAAGAGGTGACAGAGTTGCTTCGAAAGAAGCAACTAAAACAGAAAGAGACAAATCAATGAAATAACTACAAGAAGCAGTAGTACAATGAACAGTGTTCTAGTAAATTTATCTGGACCTTAATAAAGGCTTTAAAAAAGAAATGAGATGTTTTAAAAACGTTAAAGTTGTTCTGCAAGAGAATGAATGAAAATCTACCAACTAAATAATGCCTTACCTGCTGCTGATTTTACAAAATTAATCAAAATAGCTTTAGGCGCAATTCTCTCTAGAGCCTTTTCGAGAAGTTCAACAGACTCGCTCTCAGTAGAAGAAACAGCCATCGACTGGGAAAGTGCAAACACCGCATGAAGTTTTCCAAAGTTTTGAACGTCGGAGACCAAATTCTGAGCGTGTTCTTTCGTTTGAACTCTGCTAGGCGCCATTATTAAATCGGCGCCATAATAAGTTTGGAGGAATTGTAGTCTTCTGTTGAGATGGTTCTCTTTTGGTTTGCTTTCGCTCGCGATTACTACTTTTCTAGCTCCTCTATGTACGAGCCATTCTGCGATGTGTGACCAGTGGTTGGCAGATCCACCTAAAAATTAAAATGCAAGAATAAAATTGAAGTCATGAAATAAATAATGAGGTAAGTGCCAAAAAATCTCATTTTTATTTTATACCTTTAAAATGTTCCAAGTACCATAACCAAGAACCTATACAGTCTATCCCATAATTAATTGGACATTAGCTAATGGGTGATAGCTGACATCAAAATAAAGCGTTTGAGCTCAAACTGCTTAGGCAAAATGTTGCTAGTTTTCGCTCTACAGGGTGATTCATTAATATTTTTTTTTATATTATTTTTAGGGATATATTGAAAACTATTCAACCGATTTAAGTAAAATTTGGTATCTTGCTATTATTTAGTATGCTTAATAAGAAAATGATATTAGTTTTACCATTGACACTAGGTGGCGCCACCTACTATAACATTGGTTCATTAATGGGGCCATAATTTTTTTTCCCGCCCTGTATAAACATTCTAGGAAAAAAACATGAAATAACATTCAATTCTACACAAAAAAGGTATTTTTCAGGTAATCAAAAAAGTACACCGTTTTCGAAATAAACGTATTTTTTAGAGACGTGCATAAAATAAAAAAATTTTACAAAAACTTATGTAAATTCAAACATTATTCAAAAGGTCCTAAATGAAAGTGAATATTAAATGTATTAGTAGTAGATAATTTTTGCAAACAAAATGCATATGATTGAAAAAATTATTTTTATTAAACCTTTGACTCAGTAACAAATTTAAAAAAAATCAGAAATTAAATTAAACAATGAAGTGAATAATTGTGAATAATTCACAATTCTAAAAAAAGTGAATAATTCAAAACGAAAAAAAAAATTACAATAAGTGTTCAAAATGTGCACCATTAGATAAACTTCTTCTTCTTCTTCAAGTGCCCTGTCCGTTGCGAACGTTGGCTATTAAAATGGCAATTTTGATCTTGTTTGCGGCGCTTCTGAATAGTTCGACCGATGTGAGCCCGAACCACTTCCGCAGATTTTGGAGCCACGAGTGTCTTCTCCTGCCTGGCCCTCGCTTACTGTCTATTTTTCCCTGGACAATCAACTGTAGCAGACGGTACTTATCGTGTCTCAATATGTGGCCTAGATATTCAAGCTTTCTTTGTTTAATTGTATTCACGATTTCTTTCTCCTTTCCGATTCTTTGGAGTACCTCTATGTTGGTGACATGTTCGGTCCAGGATATACGAAGAATGCGTCGGTACACCCACATTTCGAATGCTTCTAGTTTTCTCGTTAGCGTCTCCGTCAGCGTCCAGGCCTCCACGCCATACAGCAAGATCGGAAAAATGTAGCATTTAACTATACGTAGTTTTAGGGAAGAGACAAATCCTTGCTTATGAGGAGCTTTTTCATATTGCTAAATGCTGCTCTAGCTCGTTCTATTCTCGCCTTAATTTCTATGGTCTGTTCCCATTTTGCATTTACGTTGGTGCCAAGGTACACATAAGATTCTACATGGTCAATTAATATGTTACTTATCCGTAATTGTCGAGCAGGTTGTTGCTTTTTGCTTATCAGCATCCACTTTGTCTTCTTGAAGTTGAGGCTCAGGCCGTATTCCTCACTAACTGAATAAAGTCTTTCCATTACTTGTTGTAATTCGTCTATGGTACTGGCAAGGATCACCGTGTCGTCGGCGTATCTTATATTGTTCGTTAACTCGCCGTTTATTTTAATGCCCTCATTTGCATTTTCCATACATTTGTTAAATATTTCCTCGGAATACATATTGAATAGGAGTGGGGATAATATACACCCCTGACGGACACCCCTTTTGATCTGCACGCTTTCAGTGAGTTCGTTGCCAATTTTTGCTCTTGCTGTTTGACCCCAGTATAGGTTTGCCACAATTCGAATGTCCTTGTCGTCAATACCTGTCTTTCGCAGAATACCTATCAATTGTTCATGATTGACATTGTCAAATGCTTTTCTAAAATCTACAAAGCACAGATACACGTCTTTATCAACGTCTCTACACCGTTGTATAAGCACCTGGAGAGCGAAAATTGCTTCTCTAGTTCCAAGTGCTTTCCGAAAACCAAACTGCTTTAGATAAACTACATAACCTAAATCTTTTGTGTAAGTTTTGTCTGATTTTAAATAATGAGTTTCTTTGGGCCCTAATTACGTTAACTCCCTCTACAATATTTTGCCATAACTCTTGACGGTTATTTATTTTTTTTATAAACCAGTGACTTTAGGTAGCCCCACAAGTGAAAGTCTAGGAGATTTAGTTTGGGACTGCGTGCTGGCCATGGGTATACACTCCCTCTACCAATCCACCTCTGAGGATAAATTTCATCTAGATAACTTCTAACTTCTAGGCTATAATGTGGTGGTGCACCATCATGCATGTACCAAGAGTTCCGTCTCAAATTTAGAGGTATGTCTTTTAAAAGAGTTGGTAAATCTTTCCTCAAAAAATTTAGATACGTTACTCCGTCAAGCCTAGTTGGTAATTCGAATGGTCCTACAATACAATCCCCAAATATGCCACACCAGATATTTATGGAAAACTCGTGTTGAAAATGATGTTCTTGAAATGCATGAGGATTTTCCGTCGCGTAGGTATGGCTATTACGCCAGTTAAATACACCTCTTCTAGTAAATGTGGCTTCATCCGTAAATAAAATTTTATTATAAAACATTGAATCATCTAAATGCCGCCCCATCATAAACTGACTAAATCGGAGCCTTGCTGGAAAATCCTGTGGTAAAAGATTATGTACTGGAGTAAAACGATAAGGATACAGACTTTCTGTCCGTATTATTCTTGACACCGAAGATTTGCTCATACCAGTGGCCGCAGAAATAAGCCTTGTACTGGTTTCTGGATCTTCTGCAAATTCTAAATCGGTTGAATAGTTTTCAATATATCCCTAAAAATAATATAAAAAAAATATTAATGAATCTCCCTGTAGAACGAAAACTAGCAACATTTTTCCTAAGCAATTTGAGCTCAAACGCTTTATTTTGATGTCAGCTATCACCCATTAGCTAATGTCCAATTAATTATGGGACACCCTGTATAATGCACCGGGTTATTATTACGTACTTAAAAAATTCTCATCAGAGTACGTGGTTGTTAATCGTGACATGGTCGCCGGTAAAAAATGTGGTAAGTGTCAATAAATATGACAGTTTTAGTACTGTTTTGATGTTGTATTAGTAAAGTTGTTATTGTTTATCTCGTTCTGTATAATCTTAAAATCATATAAGAATGAATGCTGGTGCTACTTCTAGAAAGGGCAATAAGCAAAAGGAAAGGCAGAAAAAAAATGCTGGAGGAAAGTACTATACAAAGAAAAATAATAAAAAAGTTCCTGCCAAGCAGTTTCCTGAAAATAAGGTTAGTCGAATATTGTTTTTATTTTTGGGCAGTAGTTATTCTAAAATATCTTTAATATATTGCTCCCATATTTCTTTCTGTTTGTCAGGGTCTAATTCCATTTGGTTTTTCTTGTTTGTTACAATCGATTAGTGTTTGGGTTTCCATATTCCAGCTACTTCTTTAACCTTTATGTGTAGTTCTCTATCTTTATGCTTCATTTGCAAATCTTCTACCTCTTTAAATTTTTGTTTCAATCACTCTTCCTTAGCTACATTTATTTTTTTCTCAATTTCCCTGTTGAGTTCTTTGCATCTTGTTAGGTTTTCGTTTTTTACTATCCGTCTCCTCTCCATAATTTGTAATATTTTGTTTGTCATTCATGGTTTTCTATGTTTACGGTTTTCTTTCTGTATACTTTGGTCTACTGCCTCCAAGACAGTATTTTTAATTCCCCCCCCCCATGTCTTCAATGTTTTCTTTTATTGTCTTCTCCTTAGTGGGAGCTATTGTCTTCGACTCCGAACTGCATGTCTACCATGTCTTCATACTTATGTTGCTATCCTTGATCAGCATTACTACATGCTATTCTCTGACTGGGTCTAGCCACAGACCACTAATAACTAGACGTTTCACGTAGGTAGCTCAAGGTCAAACTAAACTAAATGTCATTTGTAGTACCGATACAAATGTTTTGATGTCGCTATACTCCACATATAGTCTATACTCTGCAGTTTAGGTTTAGAACCAAACTAAAAATTATAATTGCCAATCGCCAACTGTCAGTATCAGTAATAATAATTGATTAGAGTCTATATAATCAGATTTCAGTTGGTTATTATTCATCTAAATTTTTTGATGTGATGGTTATTATTGCAAACAAATCAAACTGAACTTGGTTTAATATCTCTGAGTTATTGTTAGCATTAACCTGTGGTTTAGTGTTACAAAAAATCCTAATTTAGATATGATGAATTCCAATATGCCACTACAGTTTTTAAAACAAAACAAATATGAAGATAAGTTTGTTTCTTCATGGAGTCATAGCTTGTACCAAAATGCAATTTCCGATATCATAGCTAATTGATTTTGGATTCTTCTTCTATTCTACATCTCAGAAGTATTTCAATATTGTGCGCGGAAACAAATGTAATATAAAGTAACCCTAATATGTAATTAATAAAAATTATTTTACTTGAAGTGAATCATGGTATAAATTGTTATATCAACTTTTTGTTTTAGTTGAAAGTTCTTCAACAAGTAGAGAATGCATCATAGAAACTGTATCATGTAAGTTATCTGCTATTAATACAACATCATCTGCAAATCTTAGGTGATTTAATCTTTCTCCATCTATATTGATGCCCATATCTTGCCATTGAGTGCTCTTAAATATTGACTCTAGAGCTGCCGTGAACAATTTTGGTGAAATATTGTCTTCTTGTCTAACTCCTCGACCTAAGCTGAATTTTTCTGTGTCTTCGTGTAGTCGTATACTTGATGTAGCGTTCTCGTAGATATTTTTAAATAGTGTCGTGTACCTGTAATCTATTCGGCTTTGATTTAGGGCTTTCAGTATTGTTTCAACCTCTACAGAATCAAAAGCCTTCTCGTAATCGACAAATGCAAGAACCAGTGGTATATCGTACTCGATGCACTTTTCTATTAAGATCTTTATAGTATACAAATGGTCATTTGTGCCATATCCTGCCCTGAAGCCTGCCTGTTCTTTGGGCTGATAGAAATCAAGTTTAGGTGTTAGCCTCTTTGGTAAGATTTTCATAAAGAGTTTGTACATATGTGTCAAAAGGCTGATGGGTCTATAATTTTCTAATTTAGTAATATCGCCTTTTTTATGTAAAAAGACTATTCCTGCATTGTTCCAGTCTTTTGGAATCGTACGCGCATGTAAGCATTTATTAAACAGTTCGCTTACTGATTTTAATAAAATTTCTCCTTCTGCTTTTGTTGCCTCGATAACGAGTCCATTATCACCAGGCGATCGATGGTTCTTCATTTCCTTTACTTGCTTTTACTTCGGACACAGTAATGGGTAAAAGTATTTCCGATCCCTGATTTATAAGAGTCTTTACTCGTGTCGGGAAATTGTCTTGTGGTCTTTGGCTGGTATAGAGGTCTTTATAAAACTCTCTGGTTATTTTCAGAATGTTTTGTTTATCTGTTGTTGCCTTTCCGTCTTTATCTCTCAGCTTGTATATTTCTTTTTTACATTGTGTGAGTTTTCTTTTCATTATCTTTAAACCTTTGTTCTCTTCTACTGTTTGAGTAATTACATTAGTATTATATCTTCTTACATTTTTTCTAATTTCCGCTGAAATTCTTTTATTTAGTGTTTTATACTTTTCTTTGTTTCCCTTTTCGTTCTCGCTTAGGTTTCGTCGTATTTCCATGAGAGTTTTTGTATTTTTGCTAATCTTTTCACTTTTGGTGTCATTTTTCTTGCAAAATTTGAGTTGTGCGTTTCTAACTGAGTCTGTTATTAATTTATTGTGATCGTCGATACTTAGAGGTTTGGGATTATTACTCTGTAAAGTTTCAGCTATATTTTTTATGTATGCTTCTGGATGATTTGGTGAATTCCAAACTATGCGTTTGCAACTGTTTATCATCTTTGCTCTTTCTTTATGTAAATTTATCGTTGCTCTAGCTCTTACTGGTCTGTGGTCGCTTCCTACTGATAGTTTATTGAGTACAGTGACATCTTGAATAATTTGCTTTTTGTCTGTTATTATATAATCATATTCGCTCTTAGTTCTTCCGCCTAGACTAGCCCACGTCCATTTTCTATTCTGTTTCTTCTTAGAAAAGGTGTTCATTGCATACAGTTTGTGTTGCAGTAGAAAGTTGGTGAGCATTTCGCCTCTTTCGTTTCTTACTCCGATTTCAAAATCTCCTATTGCCACTTCTTGTTCGTCCTTTTTCCTTCCGAGTTTCCCGTTAAAATCTCCCATTATTAGATTGTAATGAGCCGGTTCCTGCTTTTTTACTTTTTCGATTTCCTCATAGAAGGCTTCGACAATTTCATCTTCGTAATCGCTGGTGGGGGCGTATACCTGGATTATTTTCAGATTGTATCTCTTATTTAGTCTTAGATTTATATACATAACTTTTGGGAAATGCAGTCAATGCTCTGTATATTTTTCTGTAGTTTTTTGTGTACTAATAAACCTATTTCTCCAGTTGTCGATTCCGTTTTCCCTTTATAGGGGAATATGTTTTCTGATTTTACTTTGACCTGATCTTCACCTCTTCTTTTGACTTCGCTAATTCCTATAATATCCCATTTCACATGTTTAAGTTCTTCCTCCAGTTCTGCTATTTTTTCATCCTTAGATAAGGTTCTAACATTATACGTAATTATGTGCAACGTTCGTCGTTCTTGGTAGCCTCTTACATCCCGGGGATTCTTTGCACCCTCTACCCGCTGTCCGTGAGTCCTATCGCTACCTTGGTCGGGAACTAGCGAGCTGCCGGGGACTGAGGGGGTTTCGTGAATGTCTGTTCATGCTGAGGGGGTTTTCGCATTTAAACACCACGCTTGCCAGGCGGGTTGGTGAGTTGGTTTGGGAAATTGGTAGGATAGTAGGTATTGTATAGGAATGGGGTTAGGACATGATTTCTCTCCACAGGAGTTGAGAGAAAATCAAAACTCGCGTCCCTGAAGTAAGTCTATCCTCCACTGGGATTGTGGAAGAGTACCTATCCGCTACCACCACCTACCCGCTACCACCTCTTGATTATGTGTAGAAAATAAACGTCTAATGGCATTTGCGCATGATCAGGACGATTTAGAACTGCTCTTTTAAGCCAAAGGGCAATAAATAAACTTAACTTTATAATGAAATAATTTTAATGTTATAAAACTTACCCCAAATTAAATACGAATCCTTTGAGTTGCAGATGAACCGATTAGGATCCTTAATATTAATTTTGTTGATATTCATTGTGTTGCCTGTTTCGACTACAATCTTGCCTATGGTCTCGCGATTCTGAAGTATTCTGCAATTATATTATTTTTTAAGAAAATACAAATCTCACAAATTAGAAAAAATTAAAAAACATTAAATTTGAAAATTGAAATTTTTTAATTTCAATTTTCCAATTTGGTTTCCTTAAAATTAAATGAATGATTTTAACAATTGCATGATGTATTAATGCACATGTATTTATATTATTTCTGAAGTTACTTTTATGTGACGCCAGTCTGTCTATTAGATTTCTGGATGTGTGTCGTATATACAATTTATTACAACTTTCGCATGGTATTTTATAAACTACACTTGAGCTTTCCATAATGTTAATAGATGTTTTGAGTTTTTGTATAAACGGATGCTAGTGTTTTTATACTTTTAGTTGTAAATTTAATTTGAAACTCGGCCTAGGGTTTATGGACTGGGTGAAAACAGGAGTGGAATGAACACATTAGTAGAATTGCAAAGTATAGGATAGTACGAATAGTACGAGATAAGTCACCAAATGGACGAAAAAGTATTGGCAGATTAAGAAAAAGATGGTGGGATAATTTCAACAATTTAGGAGGCTTATATTAAAGAAGAAACAAGCTTTAAAGCCTACATATAAAAAGGAAGAAGAAGAAGATGACAAATTAAGGTGAGTCAAACACATTTTTTCTTTCAAAATTTCTAAAACATAAATGTATAATAATCTAATTACTTACGACATAACATCCGCAACTTCGTCCTTCTTTATTACTTCCCTCTTCAACGGTCTTACTGTGTAATTAGCCAATCCTTCTTCAATGAGTTTATTTAGCTCAGCTTTGATATCCTTCTCTTTGAAAAATATCTTGTTCAAATCGACACAATAAAATGAAACGTTTCTCAAAAAGCAGTACATTCCAATACTGCCCCCTTCTTCCATATCATATTTGCCTTAAATATGTTTTATATTAGAAAGATTATAATATAAGTCAAATGTATGAGTGTGATAAGAAACCAGAAAAAAAATGGATCATTTTATAAATAGGAATAACCAATATTTATTTTTCCAGTCACTTGAAAAGGCGTTGTTGCCTGTCTATTTAATCGAAGTTTATATTTAATGAGGATCTTCACTTATCTCTAAGGCATTATAAAATCACAAAAATGCGAAGTGGCAAATTTTAAGTAGGTATAAACTATAATTTAGAAAACCAATTAACTATTTTTTGTTCTTAAATAATCTTGCCAACAAAACGGTCGAAACACTCTACCGAGACCGATCAATCAGAGTGAGGTGCGAGAATTAGCATTTTATTAGTTTTATTTGCTCCCGCTTATGATACTTGCCTCGCACTTAGAGAAAAAGCTGTTCTCTTCTTCCTTAAAATAACTCCTAACTAAAGAATCTAAGCTGGTTATTAACATTTTTCAAATTGTTTATACATACCATACTGAATAAATCTTCCATAGTTTGCGATACAATTTAATGAACTTCGAAGTAGTGGCCCCGACAGACAATTTAATATAACCTCAGCTCCTTTTCCTCCTGTTATGGTCATCAGATCAGTCTCAAACTTGGTATTGGTGTAATTCAAGATGTTCCTTGCTTGCATCTGAAATTAATGGAAATACTTATCAACCTGAATATTATTATATGCAAAAAAAATCGACAAAAATTCTGAATATATTACTGAGTGAATTCAATATTTTCTCACCACCCCAAAAACTTTCATTTTTTTCCGATCAATTAGATGACAAGATCAACATCCCAAGTGAACAACACGGAGTTAATATTTCTTGAACAGACTGCCCAGAGGCAGACCTCCTATGAGATGGGCAGATGATCTGAAAAGGACTGCCGGGAAAAATTGGCTACAAGTAGCGTACAATAAAAAACAATGGAAAGGAAGACTTGAGCTTAAGAGACTTATAGTTCAGATGTGGACGTGAATGGCTAGACGAAGAAGAAGAAGAAAGAAGAAGAGCAGACTGCTCCCGATCCTATATATAGGCCTAATAAATTGTAGAATCCAAAATAAAATTTATGAACATTCCATTTCTGCTCGCAATTCCGATTCAATTTCAGCGGTAGGTCAACACCATCTTCATGTAGGTCACAAAATTGATTTTAAAAACTCCAGAACCATAGTGCCCATTCGCTTCCATGAAACGAGAATTATTAGAGAAGCCATAGAATTTAACTTCTTCTTCTTCATGTGCCTTGTCCGTTCCGAACATTGGCAATCAACATGGCTATTCTGACTTTGTTTACGGCAGATCTGAATAGTTCAGCAGATGACAATCCGAACCATTGCCGCAAGTTTTGGAGCCACGAGTGTCTTCTCCTCCCTGGACCCCTTCTGCTGTCTATTTTCCCTTGAACGATCAGCTGTAGTACTCTATATTTATTATGTCTCATAACGTGACCCAAGTATTCCAACTTTCTTTTCTTTATACTTATTCCTACCTCTCTCTCTTTACCTATCCGGCGTAGTACCTCTTCGTTGGTCACGTGCTCAGTCCAGGATATACGTAATATACGTCGGTAAGCCTACATTTTGAAGGCCTCTACTTTTTTCATCAATGTTGCGGTCATTGTCCACGCCTCCATTCCATATAACGAAACCGGGAATACATAACATTTCAGAAGTCGAATTTTGAGAGGTAGGGTGAGGCTTTTAGAGGTGAAAATTTGCTTTATGCTAGTGAAACGATGCTCTTGCCTTTTCTACTCTTATACGTATTTCCTTCGCTTGATCCCAATTTGAGTTAACTGTTGTTCCCAAGTAGATGTACGAATCCACGTGTTCAATTCTTTCATTGTCTAATATCAGTTGCTGTGGTGGTTGTTGGTTTTGCTTACTAACATAGAATTAACAAAAGGCCAAATGTTCAATAAAAGATCTGACGGCATACGGTTACCACGGCTCCACCCGCGAATCAAAAACCTACTGTCAGAAATGTTCGAGTCAACCCTCGCGCCAATCCCTGCGCCAATCCCAGTGCATTTGTTAGTGATCAGTGTAGTAATGACCAGGTGTGACAAGCGAGACAGGTGGCAAGTTTGAAAAATCGCGTCTGTCAGGTCCTCTTTCATTCTATCTTTTAACTCAATCTTTCTTTCCGTCTGTCAATTCATCTTGTTTTCCGTCTGTCAATTCGTCTTCGTCTTCCGTCGGCTAATTTGTCATGTTTTCCCATCTGTCAATTTGTCTTTTGTCCCGTCTAAACACTCAAACCTCAACTGCCAGCCGTTAAGTCATTATTTATTTATGTCCAAACCAGCTAAAACGAACGTCCAGTACTCTACACAGATTCCGTGTGCTAATGCCCATTACACATAATACATTTACATTCACTACTCTACATTTCACCAGGTAATGAGGCAATTTTATCTATATCAAATGCATTAAGGTTAACGTATAGTATATTTATTGATCTGAAAAGGGCATTCATAAACTTCCACTACTGATAACAGATCTTTGGTACTTCTAAGCACATCTGTACTCTAACGTCCACTGTATTATATTATAATAAAGGTAATACAGCTTGACATCCACTAATGTCCAACGCTGACGTTATTAACACAAATTTTTGTAAGCATTGGATCTGCATTATTGACCAAGTCATAACATAACCTTGCTTAGTTAGGATCCAAACCAATGACCCCATAGTAGCTGTGAACTTGTCGTGACGCCACAGGATCTTTTTCTTCTTTTTTCGTATGTGGATTCATGTATCTCCGTTGATATCGATACGATTGTGACATGCGACGTGAAATGTGATAGCTTTTATCAAATATAATACTATTCTTCTTCAATCCAGCTGCCTTATTGTCTTTAGAGTTTTTAATAGCATATTTGGTTTCATCTATCGTGATCTTCTGTCTATCTAAAGGGTTTAATTCTTGTATTTTCTGCATTTTACCTCTTTCATCTTGGAAAAGTTCTCTAACGTACTTCTTCCATCGTCTTAATGTCTCTGGTAAATCTATTAGTAGTACTCCTTTTTTGTCTTTTATGTGTCCTTGCTGTCTATTTCGACCTATTCCAGTCACTTCTCTTATTGTTTTGTGCATATTTCTCATATCATATTTTGTTTCTAGTTCTTTCATCTCTTTACATTGTTTCCTCAAATAGATTTCCTTAGCTCTTTTGATTTTTTCCTTAATTATTCGTTGTATTTATTTATACTTATGTAGATCTTTTCCTTTATATTTCAATATTTCTTCCATCTGTAATAGTATTTCTTATGGCATCCACTGATTTTTAGCCTCTGACCTATGTTGTATCAAACTTTCTTGAGCTGGTTTCAGTAATGTGTTTTTTACATTATACCACTTTTTATTTACATTCATAATTTGTTTGTTGTCAGTTAGTGTTTTTTACATATTAACATTCACATTATTTTTAATTCGTTTTTTATTTCTTTGTTTTTTAGCATTCTTACATTCATTTTTGGTTGTTGTTTTCTGAGTTCAATTCTGTTTAATTTTATTTTCACGTCAGCAACTAACGGATTGTGGTCTGAGTTAACATCTGCTCCAGGATAAGTTTTAACTGAGGTTATAGAGTATTTATATCTGCTTATTTACGAGTATAAAGTCTATTTTGGTTTCTGATCAATGTGGTTTTCTGTATCGTCAGCAATAAGGATTTAGTCTGTCTCTTAGGAAGTTAACCAAGTATTGGCAATTACCATATTCTTTTCTTGGCAGAATTTTATGAGCCTTTCTCCTCTCTCGTTTCTAGTTACTCCAATTTTTGCATTAAAGTCTCCTAAAATGTAAGTAATATTGCTGGATTTTGTTAACTTAATTGTATTATGCAAGTCTGAATAAAACTGTTTGATCTCATATTCGATATTGTCAGCTGTGGGAGCATAGACTTGGATGATATTAATATTACAGTTCCGTGGTTGAATTTTTAGCATTATTATTATTTCTAAGATTTTAATCACACCTAGCACTGATTTTCTAATAGTGTTGCTTATGATTAAAGCTACTCCGTATCGATGATCAGTTTTGTCTCCTCCATTGTAATAAATATTGTGGTTATATTGTGGTAGAATACTATTAGATATCGCTTAAATATTATATTTTAAATGTCGCTGACTTGTCGCTTCAATGGTGCTTGAATGACGTTGACTTGTCACTTAAACGTCGCTGGCACTTGCCATCCGACTAGCCGTTCTAGAGCTGAGCTACTTTGGGACCAATTTGGTAAGTTGGACCTTGGTGATTTCCCATATTAATTTCCATAGAAGTTGCGCTAAAACATTAATTTCTTAAGATTAACTAATCAGTTTCTATTCACTCAGTGTTATAATTAAGACTACCAAGGTAACGCAAGCTAATAATAAATATATGCACAGCATATAATAAATGCTGTGCGTTTAAATAAACGCTCAGCGTTTAACGCACAGCAGCAATTGCAAGAAATTAAAAATGTGAAATATATTTCAAATGTACTTACGTATGTAAAATGCTTCTTTATAAAGGCCTTTTGTCTTTCTGAATTAACTGTAACAAAAACTTGGCATCCATAACTAAAAGCTATGTTCATTGCAGCAAAACCAACAGGTGAGCAACCTGAATGAATTAACACAGTGTCTCCATGCTTAACTCTAGCTTTAATAATTAACATGTAATATGCCTAAAACAAATACAAACTTAATAACGTAAAATCAAAAACATAATAGTAAATAAAGAGTGAAAAAGTCAAGGGGAAAATACTAGCCCAGTCTTGTTAAAAAAAGGTCAAAAATTTTTTCGTAGATATCTGAAGCTTTTAAGACATAGGTGGGGTTACTAGATGACGAATAGATGAAAAAGAAAAGTTTATCTCAATGTTTATCGTCTTGAATTTTACCTCATTACTGTCTTATCTCCATCTAGGTATTTTATGACAGGGCGTCAGAGGCGGACTCCAAGTAAAAATAATAATATAGCAATTTCTTTTCGAGACATCTATTTTATTGTAAAGAAAATTACATTTATTTACTAGTATTTTAAAACTTATATTCAATACTGAGTGATAACAATAAGATATTTACACTACACTGTAAAAGTTAAAAATTAATGATTATTAAATATCTATGTTGTTATTCTAATACTTATATTATTTATATTCGAAACATAACAATACGAGATTTAAACTTAAATACTAATGAATATTATTCTGTGTTATTATTCTAAGATTAATCTGTTTCGCTGTCGGAGTCATCATTTAGATTAATCACAATGGGCTGTATATTAAAACTTTGCGTAGACAAATAAGAATGTTCAACTTTTACAATATGCTGTACTGAATTTTTCCAGCTTTCAACCGTCTGTTTCCGTTTCAGCCTGTCCGTTCCGAACGTTGGCAATCATTCTGGTTATAATGAATTTGTTGGTTGCTATACGAAATAGCTGTGTTGAGGTCTTTCTATACCATGCTCTCAGGTTAGCAAGCCAGGATATTCTTTTTCGTCCTGGGGCTCTTTTTTCTTCAATTTTACTCTGCAAAATGCATTGGAGTAGCTCTTATCTGCCTTGATTTCTCATTATATGTCCCAAGTACACGAGCTTACGGCTCTTCACAATGTTGGCCAAATTCGCGGTTGTGTTCATCCTCCGCAGTAAAAGCATTTATATTTATAGAAAGCTGTTTATTTTAGTAACCTTGTTTATGGTTATTTTTGTCGTTATGATAATGACCCATTAAATAACAAGAAATAAAGAAACTCTTAAAATAAATAGGTATTTAGTTAATGGTCTTTTGATAGTTTAGATAGAAAAAGTCGATTAGCGAAAGACGGTTTCCGATAAATGTGAACGCCATTTTAAATAGTATAAATTACGGTTTTGTTTGAAAAACTAATGATTAATAAAATGGTTAATTGTCTTTAAATAATATCAGAATATTTTTGTTTCGTCGATTATAAGCGAGTGAAGAAATCTGACACAGTTGTTTTTTGCAAGAGTGAATAGTGAGTTTATTGAATATGGAATTACCGTGTGAATATACACCAGTTAAAAAATTAAAGTTGAATCATTTATCACTTAACGCAAAAAGTGTTTTCTACAATGTCTACAATTATTTTAAGCAACACAATCCTTCCAATACTGTTGATAGTATAGTTGAAATTTCGTCTAAAGTAATGGGATATTTAAAATCAACTCTATATAACATTTTAAAAGAGGAAATATCAGTTGGTATAACTGCACATAAACCGAAAACAGGAAGACCAAAATTGGCGAAAGTGAATGTGGATGAATTTTTCAAAAATGCAATTCGTAGAATGATCCACTCATTTTTTGTTTCTTTCTCATATTTTTAGGAACTTAAAAATCAAAAAAAAAGTTCTTCATCACATAGTTCATTCCATTAAGAATTAGCAGAAACCTCTACTTTACCTAGTTGTAGTGTCGATTCGTAAGTAACCCTTTTTACTTTTTTTTATTTACTTACCGTAAAGTAAGTAAATAGAGGGTTCATGACCTTACATATTATTTGTTTATTGTCAAAATATTGCCAATGTTTTACTCTTAAATAATAATAATAACAAATAATATCATTTGCAGAAAATACTTTAAATTTTATCGTTATTTCTAGTAATAGCTGTCATTCTCAGTCCGTTGAGATTGCCTCTCCTAGAAAACCATCTTTTTCGGTAGAAGGCAGAAGAATAGTGGACATAAACTTTTTCATTAAATCTATTCAAGGTTTGAATAATCATTCTCCATTTTCATGCAACTTTTCTAATATGGAGATTATCAAAGAAAAAATGAACGGATTGATAAGTACATTGGCTGATCTAAATGAGTACTGTAATGCCACTGATGATGATGAAATAACTATCCACGATTTGTGTTTTATTCATAAATTGGATACTTTGCTTATGTAACTGCAATCTATAAATATATTAAAATAATGTATATTCCAGTCAGAGAACTTTTTCCTCACAGTGCGTCGCCTCGAAATACTTGCCAGATAAATACATTTACCATTATGATGCTTTCGCAGGTACCAATTTGTTATAGATAAATAAAAATATTTTTTGTTTAATTTTTACTACGCTAATATCAGTTTTCTCTAACAAATAAATAACTTCTTGAAATCATTTTCAAGCTATAACTGCGAAATTGTTTATTTGTTTGTGACATTAAATAGTAATTTTTTTGATAATAATATTCTTATGTTATTTTAAATTTATTATAAATAAACACCATGGTGTTTTTTGCAGTCACGTTTCACAAATTTTTATTCAATACTATGTTTAGCTAAGAGATATAAATTAAAAATGTGATTAATTCTTTTTAAAACATTATCTACCATAATCAATCTAAAAAAAGTATTCCGAAAAAACTAATTTGAATGGAGAATAATGCATTTATTGTCAATAAACAACCCGTGGGCCGGCGCCACTGAATAAACATCGAAACTGCAGATTTCAAATTAGGAAGTCACGTAGGTTCTGACATAAGCAGTGTAGAAAAGTAAGTGATATCAAATCTAATAATAAGTGTCACTTCAAATCGCAGTAAGCTTTAACTGCGAAAACAGCCTTAAACTAATTTACGTCAACTTAATTGTTTATTTTTTATTTATTTATTTTTTTATTGCTAATATAATTTTCATTCTTATTTCCAATATTATTAGTATTAAGAATATTATTAATTATTAATAGGAATGTATAAAATCTTACAGTTTTTGTGTATGTATTTTACGTTTCAGTATAATTTATTGTATTTTATTATTTTATATTAACTGTATGTTTCACAATTAATAAATTTTTATTCTTTTATGTGTATCTTTTTATTTTAAACTAGTATTGGATTGGATAAATTTCTTTGTTCTAAATATCCAAATATATTTAACGCAAACTTTTCTTTTAAGATTACGTTTTAGTTAGAAGATGTGCACGCCTATGTATTTCGAGGTTCGAAGATTAGTATTCTAAGAATTTACTCTGGCATATTTTTCAAATATACTGTAATGACAGCTTTGAAGCAATAAAAAAAGTCAAAAGTTCAATGAAATTAGGAAAACAAAAGAACTACTTACAGAAGTATAAGCATGTGGTACAGTAGCAGCTGATTCAAAGGTCCATCCTGCAGGTATTTTCCAAGTAAAGTCATCGTCAACAATAAGCTTGGAATTTTCTTTATCCAAATATGCCAAACCCATAACTCTCTCGCCATTCTTAGCGAGCCCAGCGTAATCAATATTTCCGATTTCGTTTTTGTCGTTATTATTCGGCGTTAAAGTCTCATCTTTTAGGTTTACTCCCAAATAACTTATCGACTTGTTTTCTAATATAGGCGCATCAGATTGTCTGTCTATAAGTTTTTCGTTTTGATTGTCGACGTTCAAGGGCATGTACGTCCACCATTGATTTTTGTTCAAAATCACAAGCGAAATATCTCGTTTGATTGCTTCGTTCACTCGATCTGGATTTTTGTCCAGATTGTAGAAGATGCGTACATGCTCCATATTTGGTAATGATCTGATGCCTTCGATGAAGTCAATAAATCCTTCTGATGGAACCACTGATGTTGTGAGTAAAATAGGTATTTGCTGTTTACTGGATTCTTTGGAGAACTTAAGCAGTTCTGCTACCCATACAATCGACTTTTTCTGTAGATCTGAAAGACTGATGGTTGGTTCCTTTATGTTTATAATTTTTGGCTTCACATCAGTAACCTGTAAACGATCATCAACGTTAGAAAGTAATATTATTCTTGTGATGGTTTCTAAAATAACAAAAATACATATGTCTAACAGTTAAGGTAGTTAATAAAGTTAAAGAAGTTGGTTCTTTGGAATGTTTTTGTTTTATTTAAAAAAACTACGTACCGATTTCTATACAGGGTGGTCCTTAAGTAATTGTACAAAAAGAAACCGTAGATTCTGCACTTTAAAATATTACGATTTAAGTCGACTTGCTTAAGTAAAATGTTGATAGAAAAAAGGTACAGGGTGTTAAAGTGGAAATTTAAAATTTTATTTTTCGCTATAACTTTTATGTTTGTTATTATTTATTTATAAAAATTTACAACTGGGTACTATTGAATACAAGAAATTATAATTTGATGTACTCTTTGATGTAGCTGCTAGAGGGCGCCACATATGCCACATATGTGGCCTAAATTTGCAAATAACTTTTTTGCTTTTTCTTCTTTGGGTGCCGTCTTCAATAAAGGTTGGCGATAACCTCAGCAAAATCATTTCTGTCCCTGACTTTTCTTATTAAAGATTGAGAATCCAAACCAGTCCACTCACGAATGTTCTTCAACCAGGACGCCTGCCGTCTACCAGGACCACGTTTTCCTTCTACCTTCCCCTCTATAAGAAGCTGCAGTAGCTGGTATTTCTCATTTCTGTATATGTGTCCCAAATATGAGGTTTTCCGTGTTTTCATTATTTTTAAGAGTTCTCTGTCGGTACCCATCTTGTGTAGGACCTGCTCGTTGCTCATATGCGCTGTCCAGGGGACTTTCAGCATCCTTCGAAATAACCACATTTCAAAACTTTCCAAACGCCTGAGTGAGTTGATTTTGAAGGTCCAGGCCTCCATTCCATATAGTAAGGTGCTGTAAACGTAACATTTCAGCATTCGGTATCGGATTTTGAGATTGAGTGTTTGGGACGTAAACATTTGTTTCATTTTTAAAAAGACATTTCTTGCTTGTTCAATTCGCGATTTTATTTCTATGTCTGGATCTATATCTTTCGTTATCCAGCACCCTAGATATCGAAATTTCTCGACATTTTCGATAATGTTACCATTCACGTTTAAAGCCATGGGTGGATGGATGGATGTTTTGGAGACAATCATTGTTTTTGTTTTCTTGACGTTAATGCTGAGGCCGTATTGTTCTCCGATCGATCTGACGCGATCTAAGAGTGTCTGGAGATCCTGTGCGCTCTCTGCAATTAGGACCGTGTCGTCGGCGTATCGTACATTATTTAGAACTCTGCCGTTAATTTTAACACCTTCTCTTGATTGCTCTAGTGCTCTTTGCTTTTTAAGATATTCAAATTTTTGATAAAAAAATATTAAAGATACATTATTTTAACATAAAAAAGGTATACTTGTTAATAACTTTAAAACTCAACAGTTTTCGAGATAATCGCATTTTACAAATCAACTGCATAATTCTGATTTACCGCAATTACTCCAGACAACGAAAGAAAAATAGACAAAAACAATAATACTTCTGAATTTTGGTATAAAATACCTTTAATAAAGTTAATAGCTAACGAAATATTAAATAAAATAAATATATCAACTGGATAATTAATAATATGATTTAACAAAATAATAGAATAATTGGATATGACATCAAACATTTTACGTTTTATATTAAATTAAAGTCATAAATATTTAATTTTTAAAATCAAATTAAGAAATAGTTAAACTAATTAAGATTAAACTTTTTGTCAAAGTAAGTGTTCGATATGTCCACCATTTTCCTCAATACATTTATCAATCCGTTCCATAAAAGATCGTCTCATATTAAATAACATCATCGGTTTAATAGAAACTGCTGCAGTATTTATTTCTTCCCAAAGTTGATTGCGACTATTTATGGGATTCTTGTAGACACGTTGTTTCATTGCGCCCCATACACCAAAATCTAGCGGATTAAATTCTGGGCTACGTGGTGGCCAAGGAAAATCACTACCACGACCAATCCAACGTTCCGGAAAGTTGGTATTCAAGTATGTTCTCACTGCCCTTGTATAATGTGGTGGTGCACCATCTTGCATAAACCACATATTTTGCCTTAAGTTTAATGGCAATTCTTCCAACAAATCAGTAAACTCATTTTGTAAAAAATGTAAATAGTTCTCACCATTCAAATTACGAGGTAACTCGATTGGTCCTAAAAAATGATTACCAATGACTCCACACCATACGTTTATTTTAAATTCATGTTGGAAATGCCTTTCTCTCTTAACATGGGGATTTTTAGTATCCCAGAAATGATTGTTCCTTAAATTAAAAACACCATGGCGTGTGAATGTAGCTTCGTCCGTAAATAATATTCTATCGACGAAAGAGTTGTCAAGATTTTGCCTGTTTCGGATATCATTTGCAAATCTGCATCTTAAAGGTAAATCTGCTGGTAATAGATTTTGCACAGGTGTAAAATGGTAAGGGTGAAAATGCTCACGGTGTAGGATTTTTAAAATTGAAGTTTTGCTGATTCCTAACGCTGAAGATAAACGTCGTGTACTTACTTGAGAATTATCGTCAACGCGAACCATTACTTCATCTTCTTGATCAGGCGTAATGATTTTTGGTCGACCTAAGTTGTCACGTTTAGGACGAAATGAACCACTTTCGCCTAAATTTCGAAATAGATGTTTAAATGTTTGGTGATTGGGTTGCAGCCTGTTTGGGTATCTTCTTAAATATTCTCTTTTCGCTGCTCGCCCGTTAAAGTGTTGCTGACAATAAATAGCAATCATATCTCTCATATCCATATTAGAAAAATTATTATGCCTTGGCATTTTCTGCTTTTCTTTAAGAAACCAAAATAGACTAGATATTGCAAAAATCTTTGAATAAACAAAACAAGACTTCTTTTTAGTTGTCAAAAGCATTCGTGACATCAGCCTACTATATTAAAATTTCCCGTAATGCATTGGGGTTGTCTACTAGCATCAAAATTGCCTTAAAAAAACGTGGTAGGTATAATAGCTGACACTGTAGACTAGCACTTAGCTTCATATCATGTTTTCTATATTTTTTAAATAATATTTAAAAAGTAGATTTATTATTTATTTATTATTTACATTTTAAACAAATTATATTAAATTAAAATAATTCAATAAATTAATTAAGTTTGCTAGTAGCGCCACCTGTTAACATATTAACAAAATACAGACCCGTCAAAGTGAGACTATTAGTTATTATTGAAATATAAATTTGGTATTCGATCATTAATTTGATAGTAAATTTAACTATTATATAAAATAAATAAGACGATTAAAAATACAATTTAATTATAGTTTGAAAGGAATTTATTGACAACTATTTCTAACTAATTCACAGACATTCAGTGCTTTACCGCAAAATTATAACAACTAAGAATTATTATGCAGCTGACTTATAAAATGCGATTATCTCGAAAACAGTTGAATTTTGAAGTTATTAACAAGTATACCTTTTCTTTGTAAAAATAATGTATCTTTAATATTTTTTAATAAAAATAAGGCTAACTTATAGAGAAAAAAAATTAGGCACAAATTTATGCCACATATGTGGCATATGTGGCGCCCTCTATTAGTTACATCAAATTATGCATCAAATTATAATTGCTCCTACTAAAAAACATCTAACTATAAATTTTTGTCCATAAATATTCACAAACGTGAAAGTTATAGCGAAAAATAAAATTTTAAATTTCCACTTTAACACCCTGTATCTTTCTTAAAATCAATATTTTACTAAAGCAAGTTGACTTAAATCGTAATATTTTAAAGTATAGAATCTACGGTTTCTTTTTGTACAATTACTTAAGGACCACCCTGTATATTATTTAGTTTTTTCGTTTTAGTTATCGTATCTTACCTTTTTGCAGATCATGTAATGATCTTGTCCAACTCTGAAGTAAGCAACCCTGGCAATGGCGGGATCTAGTTGCTGGGTGCGATCTACTTTTGCCAACAGGAAGGCAGTATCACAGTTCTTTATTACCTTTATAATTTCCTTGCTGACAACATCATTGATAATAATAAGTTTGGCAAATGTGTCGATAGTGTTAAGTTGTCTAATTTCCTTTACTGCAAGATAATTAATCTAAAACAAAAAAGTTTTATATGTAATATTTGTATCGTCTTAAATTTTTTCATTATTTGTATATATTTGGCTTTCTTAAAATACAAATTATACAAAATAAACGAATCTATGGCAAACTAAGCTACATTCTTAAAAACAAAAGATATCCACAGCATCTTAAGACCAAAGTATATAATCAATGCGTACTCTCTGTTCTTACTTATGGTTCCCAAACGTGGACATCTACAAAAGCAAATATGGACAAAATCATGAAAACCCAAAGAGCAATGGAAAGACAAATGTTGCACATAAGACTAATGGATAAGAAGAGAAATGAGTGGATAAGAAAGAAAACAAAAGTGAGGGATGTTAGACAAGAAGTTGCAAAATTGAAATGGAGATTTGCCGGACACAATATAAGACAAAAAGAAGACCGATGGAACAAAATTCTTATAAGTTGGAGACCGTGGGAATATAAACGAAGCAGAGGAAGGCCCCAAATGAGATGGGCAGATAATATCAAGAAGCACGTGGGCTCTAGATGGATGACTGTAGCGACAGACAGAGAAGAATGGAAAAGGATTGGGGAGGCCTATGTCCAAAGATGGACCAAAGAAGGCTAATTAGATAGATACAAACGAATCTATTAGATTGAGGTAGGTGATCTGTGGAATCCATCAATTGTTGAAAAAAAAATAGCATTATCATATTGGTCTTTAATAATAACAAGACATAAGTACAAAATATACAAATAAACTACAAGGGCATACAATCACTACAAACTTATCTTCATAAAAGAATAAGAAAAGTTTTTCATAATAGAAGAAAAAACATAATAAGGTAATCTATTTTTCCTAATCACTCTGATCCCTCGTCAATGTGGGACTCTTTTCTTCATACTGCTATTACAACAATTTCTGATCATACAACCGAACGGCAGGTATATAGAAATCGACTAAAACCTTGGGTTAACCTCTCATCTACTCATTTATTTCGACATAAGCGAAAGCTTTGGCGAAGATATAAACTCACTGATTCCCCTGATGATTTTCTCGCCCACCGGAATTTTTCTAACCGAGTCAAACAATCTTTGCTAAAGTTAAGAACAGAATTTGAGGAATCTATCATTGCAAGTGGTAATAGTAAAAAAGTTTATCGGTACATTCGTACATCTTTATCTTCTAAAGTCTTCATACCATTGCTTCAAAAAGCTGATGGGTCTTTATGTTCTTCGAATAACGAATCTTCGGAATGTTTATCGTTATTCTTTTCTTAAGTTTTTACAGATGAATCTAACGATACCATTCCTCAAATAATGTGCCCTCGTTTGTCTAAAACTCTTGACAATATATCTTTCACACCGGATGAAATTAAACATCATTTAAGAAAACTGCGAAATAATTCATCACCTAAATTAGACGGACTCACCTCTTTTTTCCTCAAACAATGTGCAGATTCTGTAGCCATCCCTATATTTCTCATAATGACTGCTTCTTTTAATCAAGGTTCCCTCCCCTCGTCCTGGAAATTGGCTTCAGTTACTCCTGTATTCAAGAAAGGTAATAAACTTGATTGCAATAATTATCGTCCAATCAGCCTGGTTCCTATTGTCAGCAAGGTCATGGAATCGATTATTTCGGAAGCTATGTCCGAGTTCCTTCTTCAAGAAAATGTCATCCCTCACCAACAGCATGGATTTATCAAAGGTCGTTCAACGATCACAAACTTACTTCATTGTGTAAATGATTGGTCATTATCTTTAAACAATCGGAATCCTGTCGATGTAGTTTACTTAGACTTCTCCAAAGCTTTCGATCGTGTTCCAAAACGTCGATTACTAGCTAAATTGGATCACTATGGTATCCGCGGAAAATTAAACATTTGGATACAAGATTTTCTATCCGACAGATACTTCAGGGTTCGTGTTGGGGAAGACCACTCATTAGATAAGCCAGTCAAGAGTGGAGTTCCACAAGGATCAGTACTTGGACCGCTACTTTTTTGTGTCTACACTAGTGATCTTCCGCTCATTGTATCCAGTAAGGTTTCCATTTACGCTGATGACACTAAGTTATATGTGAATCCAACTATTAACCAACATATTCTTCAACAAGATCTTGACGCAATATTCAAATGGTCCTCAGAATGGTTACTTCCGCTTAACATTGAAAAATGCGTTGTTTTACATATCGGCAAAAATAACCCATCACTGCCGTACTTTATTAATGGACATCCTTTAAACTCTGTAACCTCACACAACGATCTCGGAGTGATAATTAATAGTGACTTAAATTGGTCTGATCACATAGTGTCGGTGTGTAAACGTGCTAACTCGAAACTGTTTTTGATCCGTAAATGTTTTGCACGCATATCTCTAACCTCTGTTAGTAAACTTTACTCAATATACGTTAGACCTATTCTTGAGTTTGCCGGACCAGTGTGGAATCCAGATCTTAGTCGCGATAAAATCCTACTTGAAAACGTTCAGCGTAAAGCCACAAGACTGGCATACGGCCGTGTAAGACCTAACTATGAAGATAGACTATTCATGGCTCATCTTACGACATTCGAGCAGCGACGTCTTCGAGGTGACCTAATTATGTCCTTCCGTATTTTAAAACATAATTTTGGGAACCTAAACACCATATTCACTTTGAATGAAGACGATAGATTAAGAGGCCATCGATACAAATTAAAGAGGGAACAAACTACTGCAAGGTCCAGGGCGAACTTCTTGCCAAACAGAATCTTTAATATCTGGAACAATTTGGATCAAGACACCATATCGGCAGCTAGTGTTAACATCTTTAAAAATAAACTTGATAGCGCTTTATTTTTTTTTATAGGATAGGATATTTTTTCTCGGACAGCATTATTTATTTATTTATTGTGTCACAATTCAATTTTTGTTAATTTGTTTAACTACTTTAACTTTATAATTAGTATTAGTTTTATAAGGATCTATTTTATTTTTGTTTATTTTTGCTTTTTGGGCATAATAGGAGCTCGCTCCTCTGCCCTTATTTGTTATATAATAATAATAATAATAATAATAATAATAAGAATAAGACAACTAAATCGGTCATATCTTAATAGTAAAAATTTGTTTAAGGCATTAAATACGTACGCCTGTTCCGCGCTGAGCTACTCATTTGGTATTATAAAGTGGTCAAAAACGGATATAGAGGGTCTTCAGCGGAAAGTAAGAACACTTCTCACAAAGGCGCAAAAACATCATCCACGCAGTGCAGTAGAGAGAACAACATTACCGCGGTATCAAGGAGGAAGAGGACTTATGGATATAGGTGAGCAATTAGATAAACAAATTGCTAATTTAAGATCTTATTTTCAGGTACAGGCTGAGACATCTACTTTACATCGAGCAATTTGCGCAGTAGATGACACAACGCCGCTTAAACTGAGGGAACAAGAAATGCGCACAAACCATCTGACTAAGCAAGAAAAAATGCGCACCTGGATGAGTAAACCTCTGCATGGGCGACATCTCAATGAGATCAACCAAGAATATGTCGACAATACAGCGTCGAACTATTGGTTGACATCAGGAAAGATGTTTCCCGAGACTGAAGGTTTCCTACTTGCCATTCAGGATCAGGTTATTCCAACTAAAAATTACCTGAAATATATTGTTAAAGATCCTCAAGTCCAAAATGACAAATGCCGATATGGATGCCAAGCCCAAGAAACCATCCAACATCTTACCGGTGGCTGCCAGGCATTTGTCGGTACTGATTATAAAGAACGCCATGACTCAGTAGGAAAGATTATCCACCAAGAACTAGCTGACAAACTGGGACTTCTCCAAACCGACCATCTTCCTTATTATCAATATGTCCCTGACAGAATGCTTGAAAATGACAACTACAAGCTATACTGGGACCGCACTGTGCTCACAGACCAACCAGTGGCCCATAATAGACCGGATCTCATACTAGTGAATAAAATTACCAGGCAAACAACACTTATTGATGTGGCGATACCTAACACTAACAATTTGCTTGTTAAATACAACGAAAAGATCGCCAAGTATAGAGATCTGGAAATACAAATCAAGAGACAATGGAGAATGGAAAGTACCCAGACAGTACCTATTGTTCTATCTACTACTGGTGTTATTCCCAAAAACCTCCTAGCGAACATAAAACAGCTGGGTCTAAATGAACATCTTTATAAGGCCATGCAGAAAGCTGTACTCCTCGCGACCTCCAGATGTGTACGAAAATTTCTGGGAGATACTCCGACATACCAAGTCACCTAGGGCTCGATAACACGGAAAGAGTCCCACCAGAGCTCAATCCTTTTGATACCGTAGGTATCTGGGATGAGTGAATTTTCCCCTTAGAGGGAGTGTGAGCCGTATGGCTAAATCTGGGATAATAATAATAATCAATAATCTTAAAAGAAAACTTTCTACTATTTTGACATGATCGGCTTTTTTACGACAGTTTTCAGTTGATGATTTATCATTTTTTAGCTGTTTATATTTGGTAATAAGACTCTTATAATTTTGACAGATGTACTATCTGTCATTCTTTCCATTGACTTCATTCTATTTTTTTCTTTCTATCAATTCTTTTTATTTCTTTTATTTTACATTTTGTTCTAATCTCCCTTTGTTATTCACCCTTTTACCCCATAGCAAAAGGGGAAATACAGACTAATAAATCTAGCAACTTCCCTTAACATGGTCATTGCCAGCACATGCCTCCAGCAAAAAAATATTCATAAGGAACGTGGAGATCTCCAGATGGGGTTACAGTAAACATGATCGATCATGTTATTATTGACTCTAGACATCACTCAGACGTAATAAACGTATGCAGCAGAAGAGGGGCAAATGCAGACTCGGATCACTACCTAGTGGAAAGTAGAATAAGAGCCAGAATCTCAAATATTAAAAAAGAAAAGGGATCCAAAATTGAAAAATATGAAATAAAAAACTATAATATAAATGACTTTTGTAGGTACTTTTAATAGTGTCATCTTGCATAGTGCGAACCTCTTCATCGGCAAAAAAAGCTCATCAAAAATCATGTCTCTGTGTCTTGGTGGAAATCCGAGTGTAACGAAACCGTAAGTGCCAGCAGAATAGCTTTTAATAGATTTAAAAAGAATAAAACGCTTGAAAATAAAATTACAACTAAAAAAAAATTTAGGCTAGACGGCTTCGTGCCTAAAACATGGGCACGGTACGTGAAGAAGAAGAAGAAGAAGAAAAAAGAAGTTTGAAAGATAATACGTAAAATTTACATCATAAAAGAGTCATTCTCAATATCTAGTCTAAAAATACGTAATCAAATTGTCGCTTCCCGCTTGACATTGTTAACACATTAGCTAAAAACTACAGAAGAATGTCTTCCAATGACTGTAGGAATATAACGCTAATATATGATGCGTTCAGAACCATAGTGGATCATGTCCATAATACATAATTCAGAGATATTTAGAGTTAAAGTTAACAAGCTCTCCGCTATTACATAATACACCAACGAACCAATCTAAGTAAAAACCTCTTATGTAATATGTAGTTTAAATAATTAAACTATGTGTAATATTAAATAAATAACCTTTTTGGAAATAATTGGAGACTTATAAAAAGAATTGGACTTGATCCATTATTACTCTGAAATATTTGGTGGAAAAAAAAATGGATTAAAAAGCCATGTAGCCAAAAAGCGAAAAAGTATGACAAAACTGGAATTTTAGTTACAAAAAATAATAACAAATAAAAAACTTATTACAACAATGTTCAATAATACTCTCACAGCTTAAGTGGCATTAGTTTTAATTATCATAGACCAGTTCATGATCGTCTATGTCGTCTTCTTCACCCTGTTGCGGATTCGTGAACGGGTTCCTGTGTTGATGCAGAGATTTTTAAAATGATAGTGTGTGAGTGGTGGCAGATATGGGAGGAGAGACAGCATGTCCTTTTTCTTTGCTTCTGTCATGAGTCTAGGTGTGGAGTACAGATGACTTTGATTACCAATGAATTTTGAGACATTTGTTTTGGCCATCGCGACAGTAAAAAACGGAAAATCTTCATTCAGCGTAGTTTTGTATTTCAAAACCCAAGGATCTTCTCTCTCGTACATCATCCATCTCATTTCTAACCACTTCGCAGGTGCTCCATCACTATCTTTTTTTTCTATTTACAAGCACATCTTCTATGTTCTTTGTCGACGCAATGTCGCTCCTTTTTATGTTAGGGCACTGTCAATTTTGAAGTTTTTATTACATCAATCCAGTCGTCTGGCCCAAAGATTGAGAAGATTTTCTGGCAGCCTTTTCAATAACCCCAAAATATCGGTCGTTTGGCAAAAAGAAGTGGCCAGATACAAGAAACTTGTGATCTATAGTTCTTATTTTTATGTAAGGATCTTAAACAAGATTTAGTAACGTGGCAGTCACTTTAAAATTTCTGTTTTGTCCTGTACATGAATCTGAATAGAGAGTTACGTGGTTATGATTTTTGGCATGTTTTCTCAGATGCATGGTCAATATTGAAGATATTTCTTGAGATCCTCTACCACCATCTTTTCGTCCTACACATACATAAAGCCGTTGTTTTTGTTGAAGGAATGAATTCCTAGGTTATAGACATACATATTTTATTTGTAATATGCAATGGATGTAGACAATTTCGGGTATGGCAGTGCTTTTTGGAGGTCAAAAGTAGCAACATAGTGTTCATCTGATGCGTCATCACTGTACGATTTTAGTACATCTCGAGCTTGTTTTGCTTTTGCTAGGTGAACATTTTGCTCAACAATAAGTGAATTGGATGTCTCAGGTTCAGTTGCTGCAGCTATTTTTAAGGACAGTTGATCACATTTGGCCAATTCCGATTCTGCAGACGAGTGTTGTTCTGGAGGTATATAATCAGATGATGATGCATTTGTTTATTATTGCGATAATTTTGGACGTGGCTTGTTATAGCACCGAAAAGATTTTTATTTGTAGAACATAGATACCCCGCTAACATAATTTTCGTAAAAATTGGACTTATCCACTATGGTTCTAAACGCCTCATATATTGTGGTATAGTATGGTATGGTATGGAATTTCGAAATCCCTAGGTAGGAAGAAGTGGTACAAAAAAATACATAGGTTAAGGTGCAGACAGAATTACTACATTTGCTAAATCCTGTCATTATTCAAATTAATTATGATATAAAATAGTATAAGAAATATAATTTACTTACATTGCATTTATGGAAATCTCGTATTACTGGTTTGATATGTTCGCTAAGCGAGTTATTAACTACATATTCGGAAACATACATCTTCTTGTCACTTTGCTGACCATGATTGGACAGACACAAATGGAAAGCTAGTTCGATTCCAACCTTCATATTCTAAAACACAAATAAAATTATTTTGTTAGCTACTATTAATTTTTTTAATTTTTAATACAATTACTATTTAAATGGGAATAAGCCACAATCAAAGGTTAAAATACGTTTATTGACGTTTCGACGTAAGATCGACGGAAGGAGAGGCCCAGGCCGACGAAGAACATCCTGGCTACGAAATCTCCGAGAATGGTATCAAGAAACCACCTTTAATTTATTTAGAGCCGCCGTGAATAAGGTTATTATTGCCAATTTGATCGCCAACGTTCGATAATCGGACAGGGCACTGAAAGAAGAAGATTGACGTTTCAATTTCCACTTCGGAAATCCGAAGTGGAAATATGAGATCCGAAGATTTCCGAAGTGGAAATTGAAACGACAAAAATTTAACCTTTAATAATTGTGGTTTATTCCTATTTAAATAGTAATTACTTTAAAATGCCACAAGAAAAGCTTCAGAATTTTTAATACATTTGCGAAAACTTTTTAAAGAATAAACTTCTGCTGTCTTTCTGTTTCTCTCTCTCTCTCTCTCTCTCTCTCTCTCTCTATCTATCTCTCTCTTTCTCTCTCTCTCTCTCTGTAGCTTCATAAGCTTCATAAGCATTCGGGGCTCTTTGCTGTCTGTACGATTTGTTTTCTTTTATTTTAGCTATATTCCCTCAATGGAACGCATGCACTTTTATTCAAAATAAAACATGATCAGTGGGTCAAAGATCAAGAAGTTAAAGAACGGAGGTAAAGGAACTAATCGAACCAAAACACATAGAAAAGGATATGTGGAAAAGCTACCTAAAAAAGCTCTATGCAGAGGAAGAACAAACGACGCTAGAACCTAGGAACACTAAGAAGTTTGGAAAATACTTGAAACCCTGAAGAACAGAAAATCAGCAGGTAAAGACGGGATACCAAACGAATTAATGAAATATTGTGGAGCAACAATGACGGAACAATTAACAATATTAATTAATATAATTATAAAACACAATAAAATACCGGAAGAATGAAAACGATGCGAACTAATTCTACTATTCAAAAAAGGAGTTAAAAATAACCAGAAAAATATAGTTCATTTCCATCATATTGATAGCACATTATGTATGCAAATCCCTAAACTGTTGATACGGGACTGATAGTTTCTGCCCTTCAAGGACGATTTTTAAAAAATAATTATTTACTTTACAAATGCGAGAACTTTATTACAATATTAAAATCGGACTTCACAGTACAAAGATTCAAATCAGACTGAATTATAATTTATAAAATAAAATACATTACACATTGGAAAATAAAACAATAATTCATAAGTTGCACTTTTACATTCAGGTCGATCATAGTTCAGGTGCTGACGCATCGGATTTAGGGTATTGGCTTATGGGGTCAACGACTATAACTTGGGTGATTAATGAAAAATAGATATTTGTCAACAAGTTTACAGAAGTATATAGGAAAACAATTTTAAATTGAGTATGACCACCAGGTATAAAGGTTGAAGCAGAATAGAATACAATAGTTTTGAGGGTTACTAATCCCTAAATAAAGTTGCCAGTGTCGGAGTGATGGAGATTAACAGGTACTAATGAATTTGCAAGAAATGTAAGATGTTTATTTTATTGGTTATATATAAAATAATTTGTGGCCGTAACAGGGGCCGATTTGTAAAAAAATGAATATTATTTTAATCAAATTCCATTTCAGATTCACTGCTTTCTTCAGAATCTAAGGAATCTTCAACTCCAATGTTAATTATTACCGGTTCCAGCATTGCATCAGTCATATTATCCAAATTCCACATTTTATTTTCTTCCTTGTGAGCATGACTAACAGCATTTTTCCAATTTTCTGGAGTTACTTTTGATAAGGAATGTTCTAATAATTGTTGTAAGTCTTCTAATTTAAAATTTTGTTGTTGCGTCCGACTTACCCTTTACTTGAGACCATATATTTTCTATCGGATTCAGATCACAGTGGTATGGGGGTAAACGTAAAATAATTACATCACGGTTTAATGCCATTTCATCAATTATATATTTTTTATAAGCTGCTTTATGTTGCCTTACAATAGGTAATAATTCCTTTTTTGTCGAATTCTCCTTGTACTCAATTGAGTGTTTATCCAACCATTCGATTATCTCTCCTTTTTTCCATGCCGTTGTTGGCAATTTTCTGCTAGTCTTGAATGGTAACTAGCATTATCCATGACTATGACAGAATTTTTTGGAATTAAATCCAACATTTGCTCAAAATATTCTTCAAAAACGTCAGCAGTCATTTCCTCGTGGTAATCTTTGGTTGATTTTGAGGCAAAACTTAATAATCCACCATTGACAAAACCGTATTCGTTTCCAATATGGGTTATTATGAGTCTGCGTCCTTTTCCAACGGGAATATTGTTTATTCCAGTAGATACACCTTCGATGAATGCCTGACGGGAACTTTTCACATTTGTATCAACCCATAGATATGGTACAGTATGACCTTCATTTAGCCAAGTCTCGTCCAAATAAAAAATTGTTTTCCCTTCTTCTCGGTACTTTTTAATAGTTCTTAGATAATCTCGTCTCCAACATACAATGTAATCTTTTTCAATTAAAACGGATTTTCTTCTATTCTTTTGCCAACGAAATCCCATCTCTCTCAATAGTCCCCATAATTTCTTGTTGCTTATGATTGGTAAATCTTCGTTTTCTCTAATTATTAATGTTTGAATTTTGTCCAATGTTGGAAATTCTTTGTTAAAAAAAAATGTATATTGCTTCAATTTCCAAGGGTTTACTCCCTCCACTCTTCTTGGGAGATGAAACAGTTCCTCCTTTTCTTTCTTTTAGGAATCTATAAATTGTTGCTTCTCCAACCCCTGTCATATTTGAACACATGTTAACGATTTCACGAACATTACTTAAAGGGCGTTGATGTACAAGTGCATCGTGTACATTTAATATTATATTTTTCTCTCTTAGACTGAAGAACTTATGTATTTATTGTTAGCTGTTTTTTTTTTATTTGCCAATCGAATGCTTACGATCGCTATTCTGGGGTTATGATCAGACGAAATATTGTTATCCTATTATTAAGACTTTTTTTGCTTCTCTTTCTACAGCGTTTTTATGGTTTTTTCTTGTAGTTTGAAATAGCTATGGTGTTTTCAGAAGATGAAGTCTAATTTGTGCCCTGTTGTAAGTTATGTGCAAATAAAGCTGACCAGGTTTGGTTAGTCTTTAGACCTAGTTTTTGCTTATTTAATTCGAACAGAGATTCCTCTGTCGCTAAAAAATGTGTACAGCAATATTTGTTAACCTATACAAAAAGAAAAAAGAAACCATTACAGATTTCTATAGCAAAGCATAATAATAAAATAATACAAAATACTTACGTTTAGAACACTATTATCCAATTGGACCATATCGATCTTGGTAATTTTAACACCTTCGGATTTACATTCAAACGGAACTGTTTCCATATCACTCACTTCCATTCCAGGTGTATAGATCAACCTTGAGGAGTAATCGTAATTAATGCTCACATCTTTTTGGTCTTGGGGTAAATCGTTATTAGCAATTGTAATCTTTTGTATAAACTTTGGTACGTGCATATCCTGACTTCGTTCTCCAGCGTTGAAAATGTGCTGCTGTACGATGGCTTCGAGCAAGAACAACCAATGATCCTTCCATTCGACTGTGCTTACAGAACCTACAAGATAGATATATAAATTAAATATATACAAAATCAAAATCAACATAAATCAAGATGTATTCATGTGTTTCATAGATTACAACAAGGCCTTTGATAAAGTGCGGTATGATCACCTAATCAGACTCCTGACAGAAAAGAATTTAGATAAACGAGACATCCGACTAATAGCAAATATGTACTACAATCAGAAAGCAGTAGTGAGAGTAGTGAATAATACCACTGAAGAAATTGAAATACTGTCACCAACCCTGTTTAATCTCTATTCCGAAGACGTAATGAATAGAACACTCTCTGAGCAGTCCGTAGGTATTAAAATAAATGGTGTTAGATTAAACAATCTGAGATTTGCCGACGACACCGTTCTGATCGCAGAAACACTTGAAGAGCTACAGACATTGGTGAATAAGATAGCAGACTGCAGCGAAGAATATGGACTATCTTTGAACATAAAGAAAACTAAATTTATGGTAATATCGAAATCAACACAAAATGTCCAAAATTTATATTTACACAATGAAATTATCGATCGAGTTAGCAAATACAAATATTTAGGCACTTTTATAAATGAAGACAACGATAGCTCAGCAGAAATCAAAATAAGAATAGAAAAAGCCAGATCCATATTCACTAAAATGAAGAGAGTGTTCTGCGGAAGAGATTTGAGCCTTGAAATGAAACTTCGCCTGATGAGATGTTACGTACTTTCTGTGCTGTTCTACGGAATGGAGTCATGGACGTTGAAAAAGATTGATACCAAAAAATTAGAGGCATTTGAACTGTGGATGTATCGCAGAATCCTGAGAATATCATGGACCGAGAGAGTCACAAATGTCGAGGTCTTGAGAAGAATGAATAAAGAAAAGGAAGTCATATTTACGATCAAAAAACGAAAACTGCAATACTTGGGACACATTACAAGAGGCGAAAGATATGAACTGCTTCGAATAATTATGCAAGGGAAAATAGCAGGAAAAAGGTCCATAGGAAGAAGACGAAACTCCTGGCTAAAGAATCTACGGGAATGGTATAGCTGTAGCAACAACGAATTGTTTCGGTCAGCAGTTTCGAAAATACGTATAGCCCTGATGATCGCCAACCTTCGGAACGAAGATGACACTTGAAGAAGATATACAAAATATCAACATTAAATTAACAAAACTACCCCTCTGAGGGCAGTAAGATCTTTTCTTGGTAAAGGGACTCAAGTAGAATCTAATGACGGCTCAATTTTTAAGTAATGCAAAGACAATTAATATCAAGTGTATTTTAAATTTGTTGTGAGATTTCTATAATTGCTTTTGTAGTCGAATATTATCAATATAAATAAACAATACCAACCACTCGATGCCTCATTATTCCCTTTCTAAGGCGTTTTACATCGTTACCAAACAAACAGTAATCAAAAATATATACCAGAAGTCCTTATGAAAGAAATGGAATCGACAATTACAAAAATAAATTGATATAAGTGAATGCTCGAATAAATGAACTTTGATCAAATGAAAGGCAGATATCGAGCACAGTGTTATTAATTAAATCTTGCCCAAGTACTTTCGCTTCCTAGAGCATCTTCAGGGGAATTTCCGATGCAATGGTCCCGATCATTCTCTCTCCTGATGCCGACATTACTTGGGTTTTTCTAATGTAAAATAAGAAGAGGGATATAGGAATTTTCTGATTGGTTAGCGAGTTTGGAATGGGATGAAAGAGAGTGAATGTTTTGAAAGTTTGGAGTAGAAAAGATTATTATGTGATGGTCATCCGAGAGAAGCAGTTGAAGTTTTGGTAGTCAGTGAAGAAGCAAGTGCCAGTGGTGTTGATAGTTAGAAGTGGGTGGCTGAAAGGTGGAACGAGAGATAGGTCAAAGTTGAGAAGTCGAATACCTCCTTGATTCTATAAAGTCCAAGTGAGTAAGTCACAAGAACTACAACTATTCAAAATATTTGCGACACCAAGTAAAAAAATATTACTTGGGTCTCAGGAGATTGTTAGTATATGAAAGAGAGGAGAGAATTTTGGAGTTTGTTGAACGAGTACTGGAAAAGAGGCCTGCTCGTGTTTTTGGAGAAAGAGTTGCTGGTATGCTGATAGGTTGTTACTTAGAACGGAGAAGGCTTTGATTGGTAGCCTAACATAATCAACAAGGGGGAGCTGTTCTGGTCGAAAGGAACATCGTCGTGTGTGAATTAAAAGGTCAGTCAATAATTTTTGTGACAGAATTTTTTTTGTATGTTTCAAATAAAAGACTCTATACCATCAGAAGAACAAAAATTATCGCTATTTTAAAATACCATAAATTTTATAAAGTTTTTTTAACGTCAAAGGATATTATTAATATTGCTTAATAAATTTAAAAAGTTTCTTTTTATAATATTCAGAATTTTTTTTGTACAAAAACATATGAACAAAGATTCCATTATTTCAAAATTTTCATAGGAATTGTAATTAATTTACGAATATACAAATTTCTTGTTTATGTTGTTTTATCAATGTTATAAAAAACAAACCGATAAATATTTGGTAAATTAAAATTATTTATGTGGTACAATTTTCATTGGGACAGTTAAGCCCATGGAATTTATTTGATAAATTTTCATATTATTTCTTTTGATAATAAAAGATATTTGTATTTGTAATAAATAAAATAATAAATAATAATAATAAAAAGTTAATATAAAAATAAAAAGGCAGATCATAGTAGAATGGCGAACCAACGTGTGGCATGAAAGTATCTCTAGTTGTGAATTTGATAGGATATGAAACGGAAAAAACAGGTGATTGAAAATTTATTTGCCCATCGGAAAAAGTTGATATATTTGAAAGTTTATGAAATATTTTTTTGAAGTTATACTTCTATACGCACGGTCGGCGTTGGAAATTTGCGTGGGAGTGAATCTGTGAAACCATTACATATGTAAGATAATGAGTAAGAGAGAGACAGAAGATATATTTTCTCTCTCTTTTTAGAGTCGTATATATTTAGAGTTCTCAGCTGAGTTTTTTTAATTATAAAAGCGTGAATAAAGGTTTGAGATAAAAAGGTATTTTATAAACAAACGCTGAAGAATTTCTAAATTTAAAACAAAAATATCATTTTAAAAACTATTAACGCATTTTGAAATTACCTTCTTCTGTAAGAGTCAAGTCCTTGATTGTCTTATAGATGTTACTATATTCATAACCCCTATGTTCAAATTCACTGTAAATATCCTCGCTCTGTAGTTTCAAATTGTCTTGATCCAGCTTTATTTCGGTTTTTTCCAAACCGATTTCTTCTTCGTTTTCGATGATGGTGATTTTACCAGACAGAACCAGAACGCTTTCGGAGCAAAATATTTCGAATTCGCCGCTTCCCTGCTGAATCATCGCATTTATAGGTATTGAACCCATCGCGGAAAGCACTATGGGTTTCCTAAAATGCAAGTTTTCGAATCTTAAGCCGGCTGCTCCTTTTGTATCTCCAGAAATTTGGACAATTATATTCTGAAAAAGAACAAAATTCAGTTTTTAAAATATATTTATGTAATGACATACATATATGTACAAAAGGCAATTTTTAATAGGGCATTAGCAACTTTATCTAGAGATGTAGAGATCTGGTGAGGTTTTAAGTGAGTATCTGGTACAGGTTTTGAGAAGTGGCGTTAAATTTGCAGCGAAACCGCAGTATAGCTGCGCATTTTGAACCAATTGTTAAAGGAGATGGAATAGTATTGAGCGTCTTTAGTAGAGGAAGACCATTTTTATGCAAAACTCTTCTTATAGTTGATGTACAAATGTGAGTTTCTCGAGTTTCTAACAAACGACTAACATTTGATGTTAAAGAGCGATTCCATAGTGCGGAAATCTTAAAAAAAACGTTAATCATGCTAATCTTTGCAGCTTTTTCTGTCTTATCCTGGTCTTCTAGTATATTCTCCAGTCTAACGATACTTCGTAAGAGCATTATGGACACGCTACTCTTGGCAATATTCAAATGATTTGCAATATAACGAATAAACTTGAAACTTATCTTTAGCGTAATAAAAAATTCAAAAAATATGTTGCTATTAATCAAGATAAAGTATGGTTTTTTGCCAAACAATAAAAAAACCGTTTTTATTGCTCTATCTATCTAATCAGCCTTAAACGCCCACTCTTGGGCATAGGCCTCCCCTGTTAATCTCCATTGGTCTCTATTTTGGGCGATCTGCATCCAGTCCTTTCCTGCCGTTCTCTTAAGGTCGTCAGTCCATCTCATCTGTGGTCTTCCTCTTTTTCTTTTCTTTTCCCATGGTCTCCAGTGTAGAATTCGCTTATTCCATCTTTCATCTTTTTGCCGGAGAGTGTGACCGGCGAAGTTCCATTTAAGTTTTGCAACCTGTCTTGATACATCGTTCACCTTTGTTTTTTCTCTGATCCATGAGTTTCTTTTCCTGTCTTTAAGACCGATACCCAGCATCTGTCTTTCCATTGCTCTTTGTGTTTTGGATATCCTGTCGATGTTCTCCTTTGTGAAAGTCCATGTTTGTGAGCCATATGTGATAACTGATAAAATGCACTGATTGAATACTTTCGTTCGCATATATTGAGGGAACTTTTGTTCCCTCAATATATGCGAATGTATATAAGATGGTAATGGAGCTTCGTTAGTAAACTGTTAGATAAAAGACAACCAGAATCTCGTTTATAATCATTATTTATATCTTTTCTGTAAAAAATAACCTTGATTTTTTGTCTAAAATTGCCATAACTTACCAGTAATGCACTAATCGGTAAAACATATCGCCCATTTAATTTATGTCCCATACATTCACTAAATTCTGGTGCAGTTAGAGTAAGATTGAAGTTTCTTACTCCAGATTTAGACTTCTCCAAAGAATCTCTTGACCAGTTGTCCGAACGATTCCAGTGTATTAGATCGGCTAACGTTTCTGTATTCCTACTAACTGGATATTCAATTTTGGGATAAATATTCGCCAAGTTCATATCAACACCTGCAAGGTATACTCTAAAAGGACAGAAAAATAGTTGTTAATTTCTATACTAAAAAGTTTTATATTTTTCTCGTTTATGCAAAACAATTATTGAATTATATTTAGTAAAGTAAGTGGTTCTTTATTGCATAATATCAATTGTCGATATTCCGGGCCGAATAGGCCGAAATGATCATAACACTTTAGTGATACCGATTCGAGCACGGGAAGTTTAACGAATTTGTCTCCTAGGCCATATATTTGGCCTTTTAATATAATAAAGCGATAGCGGCTTTCGCTAAAAGATTTAATCTTTCACATTTCGCATAGCACAAAGGATACAGAAAACGATATTATCATATCGTTTCGTTCACGGTCACCAAAGCAGGTGGCGCCTTTGTAAGCTAACTACGCCGTAGTGAAGTTCTGGGAGACATTCGTTTTACTTTCCGAGTTTGAATTTGTATCAGCCCAAGTGTCTGACGATGGCTGGGATAGGCCGAAATGATCATAACACTTTAGTGATACCGATTCGAGCACGGGAAGTTTAACGAATTTGTCTCCTAAGCGATAATATATTATAATATAATAAAGCGATAGCGGCTTTCGCTAAAAGATTTAATCTTTCATATATATATATATATATATATATATATATATATATATATATATATATATATATATATATATAAGGAAAAATCGTCGATAAATACGAAAGTGATATTGAAGACACTCAATATTAAAGATTTACTTACTTCCCTAAAGCTTGCAACAAAAATTCTGTACCACTCTTAGATCCCCTTTTGGTAAGAGGAACATTTATGCTCTGTGGAACGGATCTCTTTAGAATGGCTTGAAGTAGACCGTGTGGAGCAATCTCGATAAGAACAGAGTCTTTGGGAATATGTTTGATGCCTTCCTCAAACAAAACGGAACTTAACAAATTATTGGTGTGATAATCTGCTGAGGAATGTTTCGCCAAATCCGTATCCCAGTCGCCTTCCAAGTTCGACGTTGATATCCATTTTGAAGATCTTGGCATAGGGGTAGGAAGGACTTCCTTTAAGTACTTGCGGAGTAGCGGGCCAGCAGGTTGTATGTAGCGACTGTGATAGGCGATATTCGCTACATTGACCAATTTGGCGAATGTTCCCTTAGCTGATAATGCCTTAACGTACTCTTCCATATCTTTTTCGGGTCCTGAGATTGTGCAGCTGTCTGGACCATTGTGGCAAGCGACTTCTATCGTAGGAGGTAGTTGGTCTTTAATCTGGTTATATCCAAGACCTGCAATTATAAAAATATTAACTAAAAATTTTCAATGGTTTTAATAAGAAAGGAGATCACGTAACTATGTATTTTTGGCAAAATAATGTTAAAGTTCTGCAACTTTCTGAACACAAATACCAAACGAGAAAACTATACAAAGAAAGAATCCTCAAAAACTATGGTGAAAGCAAGGTACGGTGCAGTGTAACATGCAATTTAACATTTTATCTTTTTTTATATTTATATTTAACAATATTGTCTACAGCTTCTTCTTATGGTGCCCTATCCAATTAGTGGATATTGGCGACAGTTCTGGCATACTCCTCTCAATCTTGTGTGGTTCTAAACAGTGCATGGGTGTCGAGGTTTGTCCAATTTCTTATCTATTTAAGCCATGAGTATTTCTTTCTTCCGATGCCCCGTTTTCCTTCTATCTTCCCTTCCATAATAAGCATTAAGAATTGGTACTTGGAATTTCAAAATATATGACCCAGATAAGCAGTTTTCTTCTTTTTATTATTGGCAACAATTCTCGTTCTCTGCCAGGTTGATTTTATACTTCGACATTTGTTGTATGATCTGTCCAGGAAATTTTAAGTAGTCTTCTAAATACCCACATTTCAAAAGCCTCCAATCAGTTCATTACATTTATGGTCCAGGTTTCTACACCATATAGCAGCATGGAGTAAATGTAACATTTTACAAAGCGATATCGAAGCGTTGAGTTAAGGCTGCTGTTGCTTAGCAAGGTTCTCATATTAGTAAATGCTGTTCTGGTTTGCTTAATCCTACTACGTATCTCTATGTCTGGATCTAGATCTTCAGTTATCCAACTACCGAGATATCTGAACTTGGGGACCTTTTGGATGTTCTTATTGCTTAATCTTATATTTAATTGCATATTTCGTATTCTACTAACCACCACTACCTTCGTCTTGTCTATATTAATCTTCAAGCCCAGTCGTTCTCCTTCTGTATTGATTCTATCTATTAGTCGTTGTAGCGCTTCTTAGCTATCAGCTATTATGACTGTATCATCATCATAGCGAAGATTACTAATAGTCTGTCCGTTGATTTTGACTCCATCTTCAGTGTCACTTAAGGCTCTATCTAAAATCGTTTCAGAGTAAAGATTAAAAAGGAGGGGTGACAGAACACAATCCTGTCGTACACATTTTTCGATTGAGAAATATGATGTAGATTACAGTCCTACTCTCACAGATGCCACTTGATTCATATAAAGGTTCTTTATTATTTTAAGGTCATTCTCATCTATCGAACGTTCCTGGAGCAATCTTACTAATTCTGAATGATTAACACAATCGAACGCTTTCTGGTAATCTATAAAGCATAGGAAGACATCTTTTTGCTGACCTCTGCATTTCTGAAATATGACAGTTAAGCTATAAAGTGCTTCTCTTGTGTCAAATCCTTGTCTGAAACCAAACCGTGTGGAGTTAATGTCTCCTTCACATCTGTTGTATATTCTTGTATGAATTATCTTTAAGAAGAGTTTTAGGACCTGGCTGAATAAGCTGATAATTCGGAATTGATCGCAACTATTAGCGTTCGGCTTTTTTGGGATTGGTATAAAGGTTGATTGAAGTCAATCCTGTGGATTGGCTTCAATACACAATTTAACCGGACCCACAAATGTTATTAAAAAGATCTACCAAGACGTCTATATTATCTTGATTCAACATTCTTAGAACCTCCATGCCTATGTCGTCTGGGCCTAATGCTTTTCTCCATTTGCTCTATTTGATTACCATTACTACTTCTGACTTCAATATTTTGGGAGAGGGTTCACTTTTATTTTCACTTTCAGAGTTTTTTCTAGTTTTGTCTGAGTAAAGTTGCTATTTGTAGTTTCTCCAATATTGAAGTAGATCCTTGGAATCAGTAATTAATTTATTGTCCTTCACAATACTGTTGAAACTGCAAGGTTTTGTATGAACTGTCACTTCTTGAACGAGTTGATGTATGTTAAATTGGTTATGTTTTCTAACAATTTCTCTATTTGTGCACACCTGTCTAGAAGTCACTATTATTTAGATTTGCGACACTTTTTTCGTATTTGTCGGTTAATTTGCTGATATTTGGTTCGGTCTTTGTTTTTAAATGATCTGCGATCGTCCATCATTGATAATATTTCGTCAGTCATCCAATTCTTCTTTTTGTACTTTTGGGAAGCGATCAGAGACTTGGGGGTGGTTACGATAGCTTTTTTAATATTCCATTAATTCCATGTGTCTTCTATACTGGCCGGTTGTTTAGATTTGCTGTGATATTGTCTATGTCACGACTAAAAAATGATCCAAAGAATATTCTTAAACAGAAGGTACTAAACATTGACAAAAGACTATGAGAACTGATAGCCATAAATTCTATTCACATAAAAAAACGCTGAAAGATCGTTGATACAGATAGAAGAAAAGACAACTGAAGACATAAAAATAAAGAGAGCTTCATCACGATTGTGGACTGTCACAAATCATCATTTTATTTGAAAAATACTACGAGTAAAGCATTTGCTATCAGAAATATGGATTGGCCTAGTAAGAAAAAAATTTCCAACTATACCAATGGTTTTTTCACCAATTGATCTTTATTTTATCTGTTGATGAAAATCTTTCGTTACTCTTTTCTTTAATCAAATCGATTTTTCTAATCAATAGACCTTTTAAAAATATCAACGTAATACTGCTTGACGCATATCCTAAAGCAAAAACCCTCTAACAGGAAACTTTACCGTCTGTAGAAATATCACATCATTGCTTTAGGAAAAAGAACAATCCAAAAGAGCTTCAAACTGAAATAGAATAATTATAAATTTATTAACAGCTTCAAATATCATGGGTGGACGATAAATGACAAAATATCTAGTGATGTAGAAACAAAAATGAAAATAGTAAAGATGAAATAGTATGAAATACTATTTCATCTAAAGATGAATAGATGAAAATGAAATAGAAAATGAAATAGTAGCAAGATCAACAATGGTAAAATTCCAGAAATGCTTATGGTGGGAGGCTATGTCTTTAAGCTCAAGACTATATATGGTTAAATGTAATAAATAGCCTATTTAACACCTGTGGCTGAAAAATGATCTCAAATTAAGGAGAATTAATCACATAGAAGCATTCGAAATGTAAAAATTGCATAAACTATTGTATATCTCATATGTTGATATATGGCAAACAAAGAAGTGTTAAGAAATAAACATCAATTATTACAAATTATAAAACAACAAAACAGATATTGCTTGTCAAATACATCAGCAGAGAAGATAGTAAAGGAAAAAATAGAATAATATAGCTGTAACAATTGGGAATATTTTAGTCATCTTTACACAAGTGATGACAAAGCTTTATCATCATTTCCCTTTGGCACACGGCTAATACAATCATTCATAGAAGGTCTAAGTATCTGTAGCCTTTGACTGTAGACAAAGAACTCTTTGTCAGAGTGTAACGTTTGTCAAGTTTATATTATTTTCCTTTTACTAATTATTTTACTCCATTTTTTTATCGATTTGTTAACATTATCTTTCCTTTTAGTATTTTTATTCTAATAGGTGGTGCTCAACTCTACTATCAATTAATATTCTGTTCTTTCACTTATTTCGATTCTATTCCCAGTATTCAGTCCCATATCTACTCCAATTTATTTTATGCCATAGACACATAAAATGTATATTCCCCACGTTGGGCGCCATTGTATGACTACCCTCTAACAGTTGGGAGCCAATGTGTAACAATAAAATTTCAAAGGTTTTTTTAGACCAAGTTAGACGAAACTTTACACAAATAGCTCGCAAATAAAGTTTGAAGTTTTATTATTACAAATTGGCTCCAACTTTCAGAGAGTAGTCATATTGGTACAACATGTTAAGACAAAGTTTTATCACTATTTGCTTTAAAAATTAAAAACTTGGATATACCTATAGCTGCCATCATTCCTGGAATTAAAGTGGCTTCTATAGAAGCTCTTCCTCTTGAGTAAGACGATAGAATCATCTGCTCGTGTGTCATGCAGCCATCGGCGTAGGCGCAACCAAGTTCTCCTACAGAATGTCCAATAATTCCGTCTGGCTCGATACCAAGTGCTTTTAAAACGTCAGTTAAGGCAATCTGCAATATAATAATGTGTACAAATATTATCAGATCATATAAAATGTAAATTTAGTTGAGAGTATTAATAATCAGGCAATATAGGCTATATGTCATGATTACTCATATTAAAAAAGTCTTCAAAGAAAGTGGAATCATCCTATGGCTTAATCAAGAACGCAATTGACTAAATATTTAACAAAAAGAAAGACGCTCTTCAAGACATACTGCATTAAATCAATTTTAGATAGAAAGTGACCATAAAATGATAAGAAGAAGATAGTCGTGAAGCTAAAGAACACCTTAAGCAAGGCACAGAAGTGCCAAGTCAAGCAAAAAAGAAAACATGAAAAACTCACAACAGACACAAGAAACCTAATGCAGAAAAGAAGTGAAATGAAAGATAAAGATGGAATAAAGAACAAAAAAAAAGCTAAGCCTAATGTGATATAATTAAATTTGGTTTTTTAAATTATGTTCTAAAATTCTTATAACAAATATTAAAATAATTAAATAAAAAATTTTGATTGGTAATTTTAATCTTGAATGTCTTATTACTAAAAAATATTTATTTACCTGCATTGATGCAATTCCTACAAAGCAATGAAGAATATTATCGAAAATAGTTTTTTCGCTGCTAGATAATATATTCATTAGATCAACTCCTTTCTTGGCCAAAATCTCGCACGATTTTTGAATGGATTTAGCGAAAATTGGAATTTGCATTAGGTCGCCCAACATTTGATTCCATTGACTTCCCATACCGGAGTAGACAAACCAAACTTGCCTTTTGTTACCCATATAGTTCTGTAAAATAATTAATTCGTAAAAAAATATGTGGTAATTTATATGGTAAGTATGAATTTAAATAATAAGTCAATATAATTTTATAAAAACTAAAAATGGTTACTAAAATTGTTCTGACATTTTCAATATCAGAATTATTAATTGATTTAAAATGATATTTTTAATATCTTTGAGGAGCGTCTCTGGGACGACTTTATTGGAAGAAAGTTCATTCGATTATATGAAATTAGATTGAGTGTAACTGTCCCAAAAATTTAAAACATGTAATTTGTCTTTAAAAAGACAACTAAATTTAGTTTTCACATATTCTTCTTAGGATTTTTCGCTGGAAACTTTTAAGCAATTCTAAGTTATTCTGTGTAAGTAGCTACGTTTCTGCTCCATATAATAATAATTATTATTATTATTATACATACGCGAGGGCACAGTAATAAGTCCCTATTATGCCCAAAAACAAAGAAATTTCATTAATAACCTACTAGTAAATAACAAGATTACAAAAAAAATTACAAAATTATCCCATTATTATATAAAAGAAAAGCAATATTTTAACTATAATATAAAATGGTCAAGTCTGTTTTCGAAGGAGTTGATAGAGGGAGCAGAGACAATGTTATCATTAAGGTTATTCCAGTACTCAAAAACTTTATTTGGCAGAAAGTTCTGCCTTGATCTTGTAGAAAAGTTTGCTTTTTTTAGTTTAAACTGATGACCTCTGAGACCTATAATATAAAACGGTCAAGTCTGTTTTCGAACGAGTTGATAGAGGGAGCAGAGGCAATGTTTTCATTAAGGTTATTCGAGTATTCAAAAACTTTATTTGGCAGAAAGTTCTGTCTTGGTCTTGTAGAAAAGTTTTCTTTCTTTAGTTTAAACCAAAGACCTCTTCCGGAAAGTGAAAATTCTTGCGAGAGAATTTAAACCCAAGAACTATGCAATAGAGGACAAACATGGTATTATCATAAGTGATATCGACAGAGTGTTGGAAACATGGAAAAACTATTGTTCAGAGCTCTACAGGGAAGAACACGTAAATCTAGGCCACACTTCAGCCCTCGAAAACACTGAATACAACCCTGAACCTGAAATTATGCTGTCCGAGATTAAAGAAGCTGTAACTCACCTCAAGAAGAATAAATCCCCTGGCTGCGATGATATCACGGGAGAGCTCCTTCAGAACATGGGAGACAAAGGATGTTACAGAATGTGGAAACTTTGTAATAAAATTTGGAGATGCGGAAAGTGGCCCAGAGAATGGCGCACATCATTGTGCATACCAATCCATAAAAAAGGAACAACTACAAAGTGTAGTAATTATCGTACCATCTCACTGATTTCCCATCCAAGCAAAATATTACTAAGAATCATTAAACGCCGTTTGCAACAGTACTTAGACAACCAAATTCCCCAATAACAAGCAGGCTTTGTCAAAGGGAAGGGTACGAGAGAGCAAATCCTTAATATGCGGCAGCTCATAGAAAAGGCCCGCGAATTTAAAATTCCAATAATAATCTGTTTTCTAGACTACCAAAAGGCATTTGATTGTGTAAAGTGGGAAGTTCTCTGGACAGTTCTTCATGAGATGGGACTTCCAGATCATTTGGCAATATTAATTAAAAACTTATACGAAGATAACTCAGTTAAAATAAGAATTGAAAACCAGCAATCTGATACCTTCAAAACCAGCAGAGGTGTACGATAAGGCTGCATACTATCTCCAGACCTGTTCAATTTATATGGAGAATACATAATGAGGAACGCACTCGATGGATCGAGAGGCGGCATCTCCATTGCAGGGAAAAAGATCTCAAACTTAAGATTCGCAGACGATACAACACTGATAGCATAATCTGAAGAGGAGATGTCGAGACTGATAAAGAGAGTAGAAACCGAAAGCAACAAGTGTGGGCTCAAGATTAATAATCAGAAAACAAAAATCATGATTGTGGACCACGCGAATATCCTCCAAACAACAGGCGCCCTAAATCAATTCGAGAAAGTAGACGAGTTCACGTATCTAGGATCTTCCTTAAGCAATGCAGCCTCCTGCGATACGGAAATTCGCAGAAGAATAGGAATGGCCAAGAACGCGATGAGTCGACTGTCAAAAATATGGAAGGACCGCTCTTTGTCCAAAAAACTCAAAATGAGACTGGTACGGACACTCGTTTTTTCAATCTTTAGTTACGGTGCCGAAACATGGACAATAAAATCAGAGGATAGGAAAAGGATTGACGCATTCGAAATGGGGTGCTGGAGACAAATGCTACGCGTCTCGTGGACGGAGCACAGATCCAATCAGTCGATTCTCGAAGAGCTAAACATTCAGACCAGACTCTCCTCTCAGTGTCTTGCAAATGTTTTAAAGTTTTTTGGCCACATTGCGAGAAGAGACAATGACAACTTAGAAAGACTAATTGTGTGCGGAAACGTAGAAGGACGTAGAGGCCGAGGACGTTCACCTATCCGATGGTCAGATCAAGTACAGAAAGCCACTGGAGAGACGTTTTCCGAGTCCATGAGAGCAGCCCAAAATCGCAAGAGATGGAGAGAATTGACAGCCCGCATTGTAGGGAATCACGATCCTTAGCAATGAGGAAACGACAAGAGAGAAAGAGTTTAAACTGATGACCTCTGAGGCGTTCATCTTGATTTATGGTAAAGATTTCATTGGGATTTCCAAAATTGAATTTTAATATTTAAAATGTTGTTATTAAGTCTCCACATTGTCGGCGAAGTTCAAAAGAATTTAAGTTAGCCATACTAAGTCTCTCTGAATAAGAAGGTCTTCTCGGTCCCAAATGGATTCTAGTGGCTTTTATTTAAACGTTTTCCAACAAAGTTTTGTCTCAAAGCAAATTAGGATAACACGTTGGTCCAGCGTATTCAAGTATGGGTCTTACGCAAAGAGTGTAAAGTTTACAGAATTATTGCATTGAGACTCTCGAAAAACAGCTCCGAATAAGATACAGTCTAGAGTTCGCACGTTTATAAATAGAGGTTATATGATCGGGCCAAGTTAGGCTGGCAAACTTGGCAACGTTAACAAAGTACGGCACAAGTGGGTTATTTTTGCCAATTCGAAGCACTACACATTTTTCCGCATTTAAGGGTAGTAACCACTGGGAACACCAAGTTAAAATAGAGTCCCCTATAGTCCGGTAAATGCAAGGACTCAACAAGCAGCATGAAATAATACTCCAATCATCCCTATTAGGATAGAAGGAAAACATTATCCCAAAGAAATCAGGACTCTGATTTTTGAAAAAAGAAAACTACTAAAAGTTACTATATCAAAAATGCTTATCATAGCTTCAATAGATTTTACCTTTAATTAACATCTAGATTTTAATTATACTTACCACTGTCTCAAATTTAGTTTCTTCTCCATCTAATAGTAAATATCCACGGTAAAGATGACCTTGGATTGCTTTGGCGAAGAACTGGTGTACCAAACTGTAAAATTCTGGATCTTTTTGTTTCTTTTTCAACTAAAATATGAAATATGATATTTAATAGACTTTTCTTATAGCATAAACAATATCGAATTGCACATTGTCTTCGTAGATTTTAAACTTGCCTCTGACTATTATTAAAGGCAAAGGCAAAGCCAAGATATATCGGCAATGCTAATTGGTAAAGAGTGGATAAAATGCAAAGAAAAACTTTTAAAAATGCGTATTTTAATGCAAATAATTTTATAAAAAAATGCAAAATTATACTTAAAATATGAATTATAGATCATGAATTCCTAACATTACTAACATAACTAATATTAGTTTGGTTTACCGGAAAATCACTCCACTACTCAACGAGTCCATCAAATGATAAATAGAATATCAAAAAGTCTTGAAAAAAAAATACTGCAACGCTATATTTCTAGACCATTTAGTGGATCAGAACCAGAATGGGCTGGACACAATGAACGTCTCCAAGACGGACGATGGAACAATACCATCGGAAAGTTGCGTCCATACAATGCAAAGAGATCAAGAGGCAGACCACAGATGAGGTGGAAAGATGACATCAGGAAACAAGGAGGTCCCACATGACAGAGAACAGCTCAAGATAGGGAAAGATGGAGAGAACTGGGGGAGACCTATATCCAACAATGAAAGGATAGAGAATAGGTTCAAAAATAGTACATTGTTTACCGGGTAGGAAAAGCTTAACATTCCTGGACGACTGTGAAGATTGCTAAGTCGAGGCGCAAGCCGAGACTTAGCAACACAGAGTCCAGGAATGTGGCTTTTCCTACGAGGTAAACATACTATTTTTCCGCAAATCGTTTAAAATTCGACAGATATTGATTGATTTAAAAAAAACGCAATAATTTTATTCCCAAATAAATGGTGGTTTGAAATTCCTAATAAAATTACTTGGGTTACTACGGAAACGTACTGAGGTTGAATTGTCAAACTTGACGCTTATAAATTTAATTGCTGGTGTTCTCGAAAGTAAAATGATAAGTGATGATGAAATTTCCATTCCTGGGACTCCTCCAGAGCTGGTTGAGGCAGTGAATACTGCTTCATTAGAATTATTGCCAAAGAAATCAAGAGAAAAGTGCGAAAATGCATACAGACGTTTTATGGATTATCGCATGAGTAAAAATATGAGTTCTTTCTCAGAAAATGTTGTAATGGCATACTTCCTAGACCTTTGTTTAAAGATGAAATCTTCAACATTATGGGCCAATTATTCAATGCTGAAGTCAACCCTTGCACTTAAACACAATGTAGATATATCTACATACTCAAAACTTCGTTCTTTATTGAAACGGCAAGCTCAAGGTTATAGGGCAAAGAAATCTAATATTTTAACGAAGGAAGAAATTGAAAAATTTATCCAGGAAGCTCCAGATAAAGAAAATTTAATGATTAAGGTAATTTACAAGGTTTTAATTTCTATTTATATTATAGCTTTATTTATTTTTTAGGTGGCTGTAATATTTGGTATTTCTGGGGCCTGTAGAATGGATGAGTTAATCCGAATGACTGTACACGATATCGAAGACTTAGAATCTAAGCTTTTAATCAGCATACCTGATTCGAAAACCAACAAACCAAGATCATTTGTAATTAATCAGATCTACTTGAATGTTTATCGAAAGTATGTTTCGTTAAGACCAGAAAATATGAACAGTGACCGATTTTTCTTTAAATATCAAAGCGGAAAGGGTTGTAGGCAAGTGATAGGAATTCATCAATTTAGAAAAATGCCCAAAATAATTGCTACTTATTTGAACTTGGTAAATCCGACAGAATATACTGGTCACTGCTTTCGTCTGTCTTCTGCAACAATATTGGTTGACTCTGGTGCCGACATAACTAAAGAGGCATGGCGGATGGAAGTCATCAAACGTTGCTGAAGGATATATCGAAGAATCGCTTAACAATAAGGTTGAGGTGGCAAATAAAATTTTCACAGTACAAAATATTCAACAAAATGACACTTCCACCCTGCATGTTGTCCAAAATGTTTCTCATAGCTCTAAGAGTGTTCCTCCAATGTTCAATAATTGTACTAACTGTCAAATTACTGTAAATATAACAAATTGATCTTAAAAATGTATTCAGCAATGACTTGATGTTTTCAAAATATAAATTAATTCCTTATAAGCAATGTGTTTTCTATCATTTATGTAGAACACTAACAACTGTACGGAAATATCATTTCCTTACAGTAAAGAAATGACATTTCCTTACAGTAAGGAAGTCCTGACTTTTTCTTCAAGAAATTTTGACAGGAATGTCAAAATTTCCTGGCGATTTGCGGAAAAAAATATTTCTAGACATCTCACAAGCTTTTGACAAAGTCTGACACAGAGGTCTGCTTTACAAAGTAAAAATAGCACTATCCAGTAACTATTTCCTCCTGCTTACATCCTACATATCAAATATATATTTCTCTGTAAAAGACCAACAATCCAACCTCTGTCCCATTAATTGCTGAGTCCCGCTGGATAGTTTTCTATGGCCGCTGCTTTTCTCACTCTACACAGCTGATATACCAAATACTACAATCGCTTTCTTTGCTGACGACGTAGCAATACTAGCTATAAATGAAGGCCCTATATAAACCCCACAAAACCTGCAACATAATTTGAACATACTCAGTGATTGGTATACGAAATGGAGAACAAAAGTAAATAAAACAAAATCAACTCAAATAACATTTGCCAAACATCACAACATATGCCTACCTGTAAGAATTGAAAATATAAGAATAGCAACAGTAACATATGCTAAATACCTTGGCCACTATCTTGGCTAACGTCTTATTTGGAAGAAACATATCCAGACCAAAAGAAGACAGCTCGACTTAAAACTCCGGCAAATGTATTGGCTCCTTGGACGTAAATTAAAACTTAAGATTCAAATCAAAATTCTTGTATACAAAGCCATACTCAAACCTATCTGGTTCTACGAACTACACCTATGGTGCTTGCAAAGCCAACGCCGCTGAATATCATCTAAAGATTCTAGTCTAAAGTGCTAATATCAATAGTGGATGCACCATCAAAGCATACAGATTCCCTTCATCAGAGAAGAAATCCATTGAGCCAAGGATTCACAAAATGAACGTGCCATTTACCACAAAAATGAGGTAGTAAGGGGATTATTCAACAATGGTCCAGCCACAAGAAGACTAGATAGAACCTGGCCTTCAGACCTACTTCAAAACTAAACCAAAACGGAATAAGGTGAGATATCATTAGATGTCTCTCCTTTACGCCCAAAACCTGTATCACATTTATTTTAATACTCTGTTATAATGTAGATTGTAAATAAACATAATTATATATAAAAAAAATATTGTATGTAGAATAGCGTTTAAATTATAAAGTAATAATAAAATGTTCATTGGACCTAGCACTTGGCCCAAACGTTTGAACAATATTAAAATGTGTTCTTAATCTCTGACCGAGTCACACTTAAGTATTATTGAAAATTGCGGTCAGGGAATTCCAAACTAATATTTAAATTGTAAAGTCATCCTAAATACCTTAATTCCCAAAATCATTATTCAATTATCTTACCGTCTCAATAATTTTGTCAATTCCTTCTTCGGTCCTAGTTGAGGCATTCAGTAAAACAGGGAAAGCAATTTTCTTAAGAACCTTCTCTTTCGGATTAGCTTTGAACACGGCGTGTCCGAAATACGAGCTTATTCCCAACGCGTTGACAGCTACATACGTGGGCTTCCACTTTTTGTTCTCAGTAAGGACTTTAACCTTTCCATCGACCAATGCTTTAATATCTGGGTTGGGTTTGCTGTATTGAAGTGTGGCTGGAATGCAGTCGCTGTCTAGGGCTACAAGTGCGTTTACTATTGAAAATAGAGAAGATGTCGCTTCGGCATGTCCTGTAATAGTTTTAACAGATCCAACTAAAAGAGGTTTTGGTCGATCCTTGCAGTAAACTCTTGCTAAGCCATTAAGCTCCCGTTTATCGATTTCCTGTAAATAAAATAAATGTCTGTTTTATTAAAAAATATTTAAAATTTATCCAAATGAATTACAATTTTTAGAACGTTTTCAGTCATCAGTGAAACCTGGATAGGACAAATTTTGACTGATAAACTACTAAAAATATGGAAATCACTTTTAAACGTAATTGAATTATCACCCAGTTCTTTGCGTCCAGTGCTGAACATAAGTCTCCTTCATTTTTGTCCATTGTGCTCTATCTTGGGCACTTTTCCTTTAATTTGCCCATCACAGGCAACACACTTTAATCAAATGTTTACGTTTTAAAGAAATTGGTATATCGCTTTTAAAGATGTCTGAGATTTCCATAGGCTGTCCATGCTAAGTTTATTCTTCTTCGCAGTTCGCATGTTTGGTTGTCTCTTGTGATCTTTATTTCATGTACATATTTTCCAGTTCTACTTCGTTGTCTCCAATATTGATATTTCTGCTAGGTACTAGGTTTGTCATAAATTTTGACCCATACTGCCACACACTAACTGAAGTTCATGTAGCATTCTACATATCTCTTTGAGGTTGTCTGAGAACAAAACTATATCGTATACGAATTTCATATTTGTTAATCTTCTACTGTCAATGTTCAGACCTTTCTCTTCCCAGTTAAGTTTTTCACAAGCATATTCTAGTACTGCGGTCTACAGTTTAGGTGATAAGATATAACCCTATCGGACTTCTCTGTCGATTGGTATATGATCTGTGTTTTTATGTAGTTTCACCGACATAGTTGCGTTCTTGTATGTATTGTAAATTAACCTTGTATATCGGTACATAATGCAGCATGCTTGTAGTGCTTTCAGGATTTTGTAAAATTTCATCGTGTCAAAGGCTGTAGAAAAATCTACAAAAGCCAGAACGAGTGGTCGATTGTATTCGATAGTCTTTTCTATTGCCGTTTTATTGCTCTGTAGGTGATCATTTGTTCCAAATCTGGTACGAAATTCCGCTTGCTCTGTTGGCTGGTACAAATCAAGATTTTCCTCAAAACGATTCGTTACTATTCTTGTAAGGAGTTTGTATAGGTGACTAAGAAGACTTATAACTCTGTAGTTTTCTAATTCATAGAGATCTCCTTTTTTGTACAATATAGTTACCTCAGCATTGTGCCATTTGTCAGGTATATTATTGTCCAAAAGGCACATGTTAAAAAGGTTTTTATTTTCTTAAGTAGGCAAGTTCCATTTTGATTGAAAGCAATTAGTAATAACGAACACAATTTTCAAACTTCAAAAACGTCGTCTTTACACCTGGAAATCACCAGCAGATACACCTGAACGAGTTGTTCGTAACCAAATAGACTTCATATGTATAAATAAGAGATACAGAAATTCAGTATTAGCAGTAAAAACATATCCAGGCGCAGATGTACCAACAGATCACAATATTTTAGTAGGAAAAATAAGACTGAGATTAAAAAGAGTTGCAAGGACGAATAAGCAAACAGTTACTATTGATAGAGAAACGATGCTAAATGATACTGTAAAACAAGAAATAACTAGTATATTAGAACAAAAAATGAAGTTAACATCAAGCAAAGAAGAAAGTACTGAGGAAAACTGGACGAGAATTAAAGACATCTTAAAGACTGTTCAAGAAACAAAATTGAGTGCGCTAAAAGCAAGAAAAAAACAAGGGTGGATGACAGAAGAAATACTGAGACTTATGGATCAAAGAAGAGAAGTCAGAAATAAAGATAAAAACGAATACAAGAGGATCCACGCAATAATCAGGCAGAAGATAAGACACGCGAAAACACAATTTCATAGTAAAGAATGTAATGAAATTGAACAATATGAAAAGAAACACGATACATTTCATCTGCACAAGAAATTAAAAGAGGTCGCTGGAAACAAACGGAAACAAGTATCCCAAAGTTTAGAAGACAGAAACGGACACAGAATATTAGACATCAATGAAAAGTTAAAAGAATGGGAAAACTACATTTCTGAATTATTTGAAGATGAGAGAGTAGAACACTATACACCGATTGCTATATCAGGTCCATCTATAACAGAAAGTGAGGTAAGACGTTCAATACAAACGGCAAAAAATGGAAAAGCACTTGGCCCCGATGAAGTAAGTGCTGAAATACTAAAGTTTTTGGGAGAAAATGGAATTAAAGCTCTGTGTAATCTCTTTAACAGAATTTATGACACTGGGATATTACCAACTGATTGGTTAAAGTCGACATTTGTCACAATACCTAAGAAACATCGTCCAAAGACATGCGGTGATTATCGGACAATAAGTCTGATAGTCACGTTTTGAAGATCTTCCTGCGAGTAATACAGCGAATTTACACGCTGTTAGAGGACAGAATTAGCAATACTCAATTTGGGTTTAGGAGTGGCTTAGGTACAAGAGAAGCCTTGTTTAGTATACAGGTGCTAGTACAGAGATGCAGAGATATAAATCAAAATGTGTACATTTGTGCAATCGATTTTGAAAAAGCTTTTGACAAAGTCCGACATAACAAAATGCTAGAAATATTGGAAACAGCTGGATTGGACGATAAAGATCTACAAATAATTACAAATCTATACTGGCATCAAGTGGCAAGAATAAAGGTTGAACAAGAACTGTCGGATGAAATAAATATAAAAAGAGGAGTGAGACAAGGCTGTATATTGTCGCCTTTACTTTTTAACTTATATTCGGAGGAAATATTTAAGGAAGCCTTAATGGAGACAACCGAAGGTATTATTGTGAATGGAGTAACCGTCAACAATATTAGATATGCCGACGATACCTTAGTCCTTGCCAATTGCGGAGAAGACCTTCAAAATCTAATGAACAAAATAAAACAGACTTGTGATCAGTATGGATTAAAACTCAACGTTAAGAAAACTAAATATATGATAGTTAGCAAACAAAATTATATACAGGATGACGGTATAAAAGTCGGAGATGCCACACTGGACAGAGTAGAGAAACTCGTGTATCTCGGCAGTAATATCAATGAGAGCTGGGATCCAACCGCAGAAATTAAAAGCCGAATAGAACAAGCCCGAGCTGCCTTTGTAAAAATGAGAAACGTACTTTGCAGTCACGATCTTAGCATTGACCTTAGTAGAGTTCGTATGACATCTTGCTACATCTTTCCTGTCCTGCTGTATGGAGTGGAAGCGTGGACTCTAACTGAGGCTATGCTTAAACGCTTGACAGCCTTTGAGATGTGGGTATACAGACGACTACTGAAAATAAGCTGGGTCGACAGAGTTAGAAATGAGGGGGTCCTTAGACGGCTGAGCCAAACAACACAACTGGTCAATATAATAAAGAAACGCAAGCTGGAATACTTCGGTCACATTATGAGACACCCTGAAAAATATTATCTTTTACATCATGGCTGAAAAATCTAAGGCAATGGTATGGAAAATCAACTACATCGTTATTTAGAGCTGCTGTCAATAAAGTCACGATAGCGAATATGGTAGCCAACACGATATCCAACGATCGATAACGGTCATGGAACTAGAAGAAGAAGTAACTACACAATCTTTGCCTGGAGATTTGATATTGCTAGCTTTTCTTAGGGCTAGTTTTATTTCGTCTATTGTGATTTCCGATAGTAGTTCTCGATCCTTGGTTGACAATGGTCTTTTTTCCTTGTTAATATATCTGGTACTTGATCTTCTCTGCTACTTGCTTTGTGTTGGCTTGTGTACAGTAATTTGTAGATTCTTCTTCTTCGCGTGCCATATCAGAACTATCCAACGTTGACGATCACCATTGCGAAGGCTTCTCGATCTTCTGCAATATGGAATAATTGTCCTGCATTTGGTATCTGAGTCCATTCACGAATGTTTTTTAACCAAGAAACTTTTTTTCTTCCTACACCTCTACGGCCCTCTATTTTGCCTTTAAGGATCAGTTGTAATATTTTATATCGACTTCCACTTACTATATGTCCCAGATAAGACATTTTTCGATGTTTAACAGTCTTTAGCAGTTCTCTATCTTTGTTGACGCTCCTTAGTACTTCTTCATTAGTTTTTCTTGCTGTCCAATCTGTCCAGTATCTTCAGCATTCGTCTATGAACCCACATTTCCCACATTTCCAATGCTTCAATTTTGTTCATGAAATTTGTAGAATACTTCAACTATTTTAAGGCTGTCCTCTCTATTGGTTATAAGATGGCCATTTCTATCTTTAATCTTTATTATCTGCCTTGTCCCCGTTCTTAGTCTTTTTCTCAATAATTTCATTATTCTATTGTTACCAATAGTATGTTCAATTTGTTCTTGGTTGTATTATTGTATATTCGAGTTTCTTGTCTAACAGCTTTGGATATCTATTTAATTTTTGTAATTCGTCGGCTTTAGTTTCCGTCTTGCTTCTCATCTCTCTTCTTTTCTGCATTAGTTGCCTGGTATTTTGGCTAATCTTCTCTTCTTTTTGAATTCTATATATATTCGTTTATACTATTTTCTGTTTCAGGACTACTAATTATATCGGAAATACAATACTAAAAACTATCTACATCTGATAGTTTCATCCATGGTTTTGATTTATTCTTCTTTTTAATAATTTTATACCTCTCCTTCTTGCTTATTTCTATTTTACCTCGTACCATTCTATGATCGCTACTGGTAACAAATCTGTTTAGAACCGTGATCTTGAACGGTGTATTTTTGTCCGTGATAATAAAATCTATTTCGTTTTAAGTTTTTCCATTTAAACTTTGCCGTGTTCATCTCCTCTGTGGTTTCTTTCTGAAAAAACTGTTCATTTGGAATAGTTTATACTACCGCATGAACCTTAACAGTATTTCGCTACGTTCATTTCTAGCCTCTAAACTAAAGTTTTCCAGTGGTGTTTCTGTAGGGTTAGATTTCATTCCTGTTTTGGCGTTAAAATCACCACAAATAAAACGTAGTTGAAATTAGTTATAAAACTAGATGTAAAATCCTTTGAATTACATGACAATCATGGTTAAATGTAAAAATATCATGACCTGAGGTCGATGTTAATTCGGATTGTCCTCCGAAAGTAGGGCGACTTTGTCCAACAGTTAATGACAGCCAACTGACTAGTTCAGGGAAGAAGTAAAATTGATTAGAATTGCCAATTTTGTATTGCCAATTATATATACCCGGCAATATTGCCAATATTGCCGGGTACTTTACATTGTATATCCGTGACGGTCTTCTTATAAGTTTTGATAGTGTTTTTTGTTCTTCTTCTTAACGTGCCCTATCAAGTCCCCTTGACGTTGGCAATTAACATGGCAAAACTGTCTCTGTCTCGAGCTATTCTAAAGAGTTGCTTAGCTTTTCTTATTCCTGTCCACTCCCTGATATTCTTCAACCAAGAGGCCTGCTTTCTACCAATTCCTCTGCGTCTTTCGATTTTACCCATCATAATAAGTTGAAAAATATTATATCGGTCTCCCCTTACTACGTGTCCAAAATAGGCCATCTTTCTACATTTGATGTTATCAAGCAGCTCGTGAGCAGCATTTGCTCTCTCAAGGACTGCCACATTTGTCAGCATAGCCGTCCATGGAATTTTTAGTATACGTCTGTGCAGCCACATTTCAAAGGCCTCCAGACGAATTATGGTGGATATGGTTTTTTGTTAGTATGCGTCAATTAGTTACTTGGGCAATGGCGTATTAATGTTAAAGATAAAACAAATAACAGTAGAAATACTGACATACTCGTATATTTAGATTTCTTACCTTTAATCCGCATCCATAAGTTTCTAGATACTCGATATCATTTGGTTTAATCCTACATTTTTCATAGAAGTCCTCCAAAAACTCAACCATATTATTTTCATCGATGGACATAAAACGGTCTGCTGTTCTTCCATCAAACCGTGTAGCAATGTGTTCAATACTGGCGTAATGTTTTCTGCACTCAGAAGATTTTTGAACCACCAACAACACAACTCCTTCACTGCGAGCATATCCACTAGCTACAAGAAAAGTATATTGATATTTATAATTAAATCAAGCAAATATGGTATTACACCTACCATCGGCATCAAAAGCTTTAGTACTTCCGTCCTTGGATAGAAAGCCAAGTTCTTCATACAATTCGTGAAACTCTCTAAGCGATGCTAAATTCGTAGTTCCAACAATAACTGCTTCGCACTGTCCTGATTTAATAGCACAGTACGCCAAACGGAGGACTTCCATACCTGATATCCAGTTACAATCATAGGCTACACTTGGACCTGAAGTAAACAAAAAATATAAGAAAACTTATTTAAAACTATAGTCGCGTAAATTTTTGTTATGTACCTATAATTAATTAGTTTATAGAAAGAATTAAAGTAAAACTTACCTCTAAGATTTAAAAAATAGGAGATACGATTGGCCAACATAGCTCTTGAATGTCCAGTTATACCAAATCCACTGACTACAGATTCCATAAACAAGTGGTCGTCTTCTCCAACAGTAGAACCCATGAAACAACCAATTCTTCTTCCTCTAAACTCAGAAGGACGAATTCCTAAAATATAACAATGTGTAAACATATATCCTAAAGGTATATATAAATGAGAGTAGAGAAACTGGTTAACGATCAACACAATTTTTCGTTGAATATCTTACCTGCATCAGCTAGCGCTTCCAAGGCTCTTTCCAAGGCCAAACGATGCATTGGATCAGCATACAAACTTTGTTGTCGATGAATACCGAAAAAGGAGTGATCGAACTGCTCTGAGTTGATACATCCAACAAGTCCACTGGCATTATTAAAAGAACCTGAAATTACAGAACGGAAACTTCTTGTGAATTATTAGTATATGTCAAATCGTATAAATTAATGGAAGTTTGCAAAATAGTAGGTTTTTATGTGACATCTACATATCATAATATTACTCTAAAAGAGTAACAAGCTGATGTTAGCTTAACACATAATTTATTAAACTGTATTTCGAAAATCATATAATCTGTTTCTCCTAATCTACTTTCTGTTTGTTCTCAGTTGTTCCCTGAGAACAAACAGAGAAGACATAGCAGAGACATGGAGATCGTATTGCAGGGACCTATATAAAGATGATCAACGCCAAGAGCTTGTTAGCCAAATCTCTGACGAGGTGGAAGAAGAACCTGATATACTCGAAAATGAAGTAAGACAGGCTATCAACAAGCTCAAATATAACAAAGCACCAGGTCCAGATATAATAACAGCAGAAATGCTTAAAGCCACAGAAGAAACCGGCGTAAAGTTACTTCACCTACTCTGTAACCAAATATGGCATTCCAAACGATGGCCTGAAGACTGGACAAAATCTACAATAACGACCATACATAAAAAAGGCAGCTTGCGTAAATGCGACAATTATAGAACTATCTCTCTTATATCCAATGCCAGCAAGATAATGCTACATATAATCAATGAGGGACTGAAAAGATTCCTTCAAAGAGAAATTCCACAAGCGCAAACTGGATTTACCAAAGGTAGAGGCACTCGAGAACACCTGCTGAATATAAGACAGATAATCGAGAAATCTAGGGAATTCAACATCCCACTATACATATGTTTTATACATTACCGTAAAGCGTTCGACAGGGTCAAGTGGAGACACTTATGGTGAATACTAAAAGAAGTAGGCGTACCACAACATCTAATTACGCTTATAACCGAAGTATATGAACACACTACTGGATCAGTTAAAGTACTTGACACACTTTCGAACGAATTTCATCCAGAACGGGGTGTCAGACAAAGATGTATACTATCTACACAATTATTCAACATATATGGGGAGTATATTATGCGAAGAGCACTTGAAGGATGGGAAAAGGGCATCTCAATAAATGGTCATAAACTAAACAACCTACGTTTCGCAGATGACACAGCCCTTCTTGCAAATAGTTAAGCAGAGCTGATAGAACTTATACGACTGATCGAAAACGAAAGTCAAATATTTGGTCTGCAATTCAACATATCAAAGACAAAGATCATGATAGTGGATAGACTACACAACAATCATCCACACATAACCACAATTGACCGGTTCGAGGTTGTGAGCTCATACTTATATCTGGGATCATTAATCACAAACACAGGGTCATTACAAGAAGAGATTAAACGTAGATGTGATCTAGCAAAAGTTGCCACAGCAAAAATGACCAAAATATGGAAGGAATGTCAAATTTCAAGAGCGATAAAGATGAGGTTGATGAACTGCTTAATATTCCCAATACTGACGTACGGATGTGAATATTGGACTCTGAGACAATCGGAGAGAAGAAAGATAGATGCCGCTGAAATGTTCTGTTAGAGACGACTGTTACGAATTCCTTGGACCGACCGTAGAACAAATAATTCAATCTTATGAGAGCTAAAAGTTAGCCAACGACTCTCTAGTAAAGTCCATCTCCAACAATTAAAATATTTTGGGCATGTTATGAAAGCAAACACAGAAAACATGGAAAGACTCATAATACAAGGAAAGGTAGAAGGCCGAAGATCACGAGGAAGATCCCCAACAAGATGGATATATCAAATTACAGGAATATGCCAAAGACCTATGCATGAATTAAAAGAAATGACCATAGACAGAGATCTCTGGAGACGGACAATACACGACATCACGTCGACCACTACACTCCCCCTGGGATGTCAGGATTTGAAGAGAGAGAGAGAGTTTCTCCTAATCTGCTTTCAGTCTGTTTATACTGAACAACCATCCAAAGTATCATTTGCAGTATCCAGAAAGTTATTCAAAGAAGATCTTAAGACCAATATATTTTGTAGTATAATGTTGCAAGTACGAAACTGGAAAGCGAAGGCAAAGAATTGGAGATAATGGAGACATCCTTGAGCAGGCCAAGACTTCCCATGGGTTGTAGAGCCAATGATGATGAAAGTTTACCAAATTTATGTTGTCCTCTTTTTTATAATGATTATAGCTAAATCATTCACGTAAAAAACAAATAACAAAGGGCCTATAATACTGCCCTGTGGGGTGCCTACAGTAAGAGAGGCTTCCTCGGAGAAGTCCTTGACTTCTTGATGTTCTGTAATCTCTATTCGCTTACGTCTTGTTAAGCAAGATTTTATTCAATGTTAAGCGGATCCCTAATATTATATCTTTCCAAATTTTTCAGTAGTATTGAGTAGTTCAATCTTTCAAAAATCTTTGACTTTGACAAAACCGGCAGCAAGCTTATCCATAAAATTATAAACAGCAGTCTCGATTGATTTTCCTTTAAGTAGCCATGCTAACTTAATAAATTTTGGGAACAGAAAAGGTTCAGAAGCCTCACAAGAACCCCTGATTCAAATTATTTGGAGATAGACGGGAGCAGACTGATAGGACGATAATTTTCCAGACGATCAGAATCACCCTTTTTAAACAGAGGGTTAACCAATACTAATTTCAGTACATCCAGAAATAGATCTGTTGAAGATGTGGTATTTATCTAATGACGACTACAAATAGGCATTTGATGTAGTAAAACACGACAAGCTCATATCCATCTTGAAAAAAGCAGGCTTGGATGATAGAGACTTGCGAATTATATATAATTTTTATTACAACCAAACTGCCAACATTAAAGTTAATGACTAGTTGACAAGGACAATCTCCATAGATAGAGGAGTGAGTTAAGGATGCATTCCGTCTCCAGTGCTATTTAAAATGTACTCGGAGCGTATCTTCGAGCAAAGACTGGAACAACTACAGGAAGCCATGTAAACAACATTAGATATGCTGACGACGCAGTAGTTTCTGCAGATGGCCTAGATGGTTTACAAGCAATAATGTTGCGCATATCAGATATAAGTCGAGCATATGGGCTAGATCTTAATACGAACAAAACAAACTGCATGCTAGTTAGTAAGCGCGAAATATTAAATACACATATTTTGGTAAATCAACAGCCAATTCGCAGGGCAAACTGCTACACATATCTTGGTACTCACATAAACAGACAATGAGACCAAACTACTGAAATAAAACAACGCATGGTAAAAGCAAGATCAGCGTTCGTAAAAATGAAGTCTCCATTCAGAATTCACGATTTACGACTTAGTACCAAAATCTCTATCATCAGTATTGTCTACATTATTATACGGAGTAGAGGCATGGACGCTCGCTGAAGCTTCTTTATGAAAGCTCGTGGCCTACGAGATGTGGTGTTATAGGTGCAACTTACGAGTTTTATGGGTGGATCGTGTGACTAATATTAAGGTCGTACGTAGAATGGGCAAGGAATGCGAGATCACTACAATAAGAGAGCAAATAAGAATATCTTGGCCATGTTATGAGAAATGAACAAAGATATGGCTTATTTGGAAAGTAAGAACCAGGGAGAAAAATAATATCGTGGCTTTAAAACCTAAGGAAGTGGTTCAATACGTCTATGGTAAATAACTTCGTTATGGTAAATAACGGGTTGTTAAATTATATGACTATTTATTTAAAATACAACAGTACACTTTTACTTAACATTACTTAGTCTAATTGTAGTTCGTACTTATGTGAGGTTGATACGAGACTCCCTCATAATTATCAATACGCGATACATTAACTTGCCATCTTGACGTTAAATTAGTTCTGATCCCCGAGTTAGTGATTGTTGTCGCTTTTATAGTAAACCTTGCATATATCAGCAGTTTATTTCCTAGTGTGTCAAGTTTGTTTAACGACCTACGACAACTATGTCTTGATGCATATGCTGACTTACAAATTCTAATTCGAGTATATTTATGAATGTCCTCGATTCAAATTATTAAACATATTTTATATAAACAAAATGCGAAACTATGTTACACGTTTTTCATTTTATCTTATTCTTTATATGAATTATAATATTTTAGGAATAATACCACACGTCTACAACTGGACTATTCCGAATAGCTGCAAGTAAAGTTAGGATAGCTATGCTGATCGCCAACATCCGGAACCACCGTAAGAAGAAGATGATGATGACATATTGGAGTAGCTGACTATTTGATATTTTATCATATCCTGAGGTATAAGATATAAATGATAGACTTAAATAATTGAAAAGTAAAACTCAAATTAAAGAAACTTCTTAGCAAAATTAATGATTATACGTGCCAGGAGAAAATTACTCAATAAATGAAGAACGATTTATCTACCAAGAAGATATTGTATCATGTAAAGAGAAACTATATAGATACTATATACAGTTTTTTTTATTCTGAACTTACCTTCTTCAAATCTTTGTTCCAAAAGTATCTCATTCTCAAAGAGCCTTTGTTTGAACTCCCCGATATTGGTACTCTTTGGAAAAAGACCTCCGATTCCCGAAATCACAACATCATCAGGCACAATATTCATTTTCGATTGTGAGATGCACAAGTCTACCGAAACAAACAAACAACCAAAATGAACGTTGGCTATTGTGCACTTCTATTTTATGGTGATCGGGATTTTTTTATTATTATTCATTTATTAATTCGAGGAAGTGTCACTAAAGTTCATTTGGAACAATAAGGGAAATATTTTGTTTGCATACCTAATGAATATTAATTTTAAATTTTTCAACATTGACCCTACAGGTTTATAGAGTTTAAATTTTATTATTCTAAGTTATCGACTACGTCATCAATTATAGTGTATTTTTATGTATGAGAGAGTAATAAAACAATAAATTATGTATGCAAATCCCTAAACTGTTGATACGGGTGACTCAATGAAAAACAGATATTTGTCAACAAGTTTACAGAAGTATATAGGAAAACAATTTTAAATTGAGTATGACCACCAGGTATAAAGGTTGGAGCAGAATAGAATACAATACTTGTGAGGGTTACTAATCCCTAAATAAGGTTGCCAGTGTCGGAGTGATGGAGGTTAACACGTACTAATGAATTTACAAGAAATGTAAGATGTTTATTTTATTGGTTATATATAACCAATAAAAGTTTAATAAGTACCTACCTTTTTGCAAAATAAAGTTTAATTCTTTAGGTAAAATAAAACGTTTTATTTTATCTGAAATGAGTGCATTCCACGAAGTAAGGGTTTCAACAATCAAACATTTAATTCTTTAATTCCAGGAATCTACGACAGTAATTGACTAGATAATTACCTTCCAAACTTATTCCACAGAAAATGTGATAGTGGGTTTTTCCATTTTGTAGGAAGGTCCAAGTGGCGTATTCAAAATTCTTAACAGTTCACTAAAAGTAGGTACTTCAGTTGCACGGTGCAGTTTATTGTGTATACTAGTGTTATGGAAAATTTGGAAGTGCCGTGTAAACGCCGAAAAATTGGCCTTTAACAGTTAATGAAAAAACATTAATATTTAATTGTTTTAAATCCACAAGGAATCTACGTTCCTGTAGTTGGCTGTATACCATGTATTAAAATTTAATTAAAAATCCTTTGTAATAGGTATATTTTAGGCCCAAACGGGCTAAGTTAAAAAGACAAAACGTTTTCGGAAACCATGTTCCATCATCAGTGTCTAGGAGTACATGAATGTAGCCACCAAGATTAAATATGTGGGTAAAAACCCGATTAACAGATGTTTAATTACATTTATTTTAAAATAATGTTATAATGATTTAGGATTATAGAGTTACCGATGGATTAGGTAACATGGCGACATATGACTCCACGTTGAAGTTGCTAGTCCTGAGACGGTATGTCTTCGAGGACTGTATGAGTGCAACCAGTTGCACTCACACAGGAGTCAAACTAAATGTAATTAAACATCTGTAATCGGGTTTTTACCCACATATTTAATCTTGGTGGCTACATTCATGTACTCCTAGACAATGATGATGGAACATGGTTTCCGAAAACGTTTTGTCTTTTTAACTTAGCCCTATTGGGCCTAAAATATACCTATTACAAAGGATTTTTAATTAAATTTTTTTTTAATTTTTAATTAAAATGTTTTAAATCGTTTACAGACAAACGTTTATGTGAAAGTGTTGATGAGACCGTTGAGTTAGTTAGCAGTACACTTGGTGTTGGGAAATCTACGATTTACAGAGTTATTAAAGAAGAGAAATGTGGTAGTTTTCAAATGCCACGTAATGCTCCAGGGAAACCAAAATTTCAAATAGAATATCATTTTAAAGAAGGACTTCGACGGAAAGTGCATGAATTCTTCTTTAGACAAGAATTTCCAACATTGGATAAAGTTCTTGTCTCAGTTCGAGATGATAAGGATTACCCAGAAATGAGTCGAAGTACGTTATGGAAACTTTTAAAAGAAATAGGCTTCCGCTGGAAAAAGAATCCCAGAAAGTCTATTTTATTAGAAAGAAGCGATATTGTCATATGGAGAAGACATTTTCTAAGAACCATAAAGGAAATGAGAAACCAAAAAAGAAAAATATTTTATCTTGATGAAACATGGATCAACGAGGGTCATACACCAAATAAATTTTGGCAGGATGAAACTGTTACAAGTCAAAGGCACGCTTTTGTAAATAACTTATCTACTGGTTTAAACCCACCATCAGGAAAGGGACGCAGGCTGATAATAGTACACATTGGCAGTTCAGACGGTTTTGTTGAAGGTGGTTTATTAACTTTTGAATCAACTCGTACCGGTGACTACCATGAAGACATGAACGCTGATGTCTTTCAAGAATGGTTCGAACAAATGATAGATCTTCTTCCTAAGAACTGTGTAATAGTAATGGATAATGCAAGTTATCACTCCAGACTTATAGAAGGACTGCCCACAACCAAGTGGTTAAAAAAAGACTTGCAGAATTGGCTGAGTTCAAAAAATATTACGTACCATCCCGGATCTATAAGAAAGGAACTTTATTCGTTGTGTGCCCTTCATAAAGAAAAATTTAAAAAATACGAAATTGATGAAATTGCCAAAAATCGTGGAATGACAGTACTTAGATCCCCACCATATCATTGTGAATTAAACCCGATTGAACTGGTATGGGCACAGATAAAGAGTGAAGTTTCAAGAAAAAATACCACTTTTAAAATTCATGATGTTAAACAGTTGTTTTTGGAGGCCGTAAATAATGTAAAACCTGAAAACTGGGAAAAGGCAGTAAATCACACTATTAAAGAAGAGGAAAAAATGTGGAAGCTGGACAATATTACTGATAAAATGATCGAGCCAGTTATTATAAATCTTGGTTCTGAAAGTTCATCTTCTGAATCTGATTTGGATTTGTAACAAGTAGCTGTAAGTTTTATATTAATATTTTTATTCATCTATTTAACATACCTTAGACGGTTTTAAAAACTCTTTTCTCTTTTGTAATTTTTAAAAATTAAAAAAAATGTGAATTTTTTAAAACCCTTTTTAATGTAGGCCAGTCAGTTCTAATATAGTGTGTGATAAAAGAGGTCACTTTTGTTTACATACACATAACACTTTATAACACTGAAATAATTCATTTATTTTTTACAATTATTCAAAGTAATTTTTCAATTAATCTTGAGCACGCCCATGGAGTGGTCGGAGATACCAGTTAAAATTATGCTAATTACTCTCTCGTTCATAAAAATAAACTATAGTGAAGAACGCTTATATAAAAAAATACGTTTATTTTAACCAAAAATATTTGAAAAAAAAATTGTTTACGATTTATTAATTTACAACCAAATAGTGCACTAGAACTTTTTAAGACCTTTCATGTAAACAAAGAATCATCTCAATATCTGCCATAGTTTTTGCGTTATTTGATATAAACTTTTACATTGGAATTTAGCTATGCTGAGAATCGCGAGGAACGGCCTTAATACAAAGAATTGTATGCCCAAATGTTCCTAGCCTCTTATTCAAGTCGGGGATTACTATTGTATGTGTGTGTGCGCGTATTATTTTCTGTTGCAATTTTCTATAGAAGTAGGACTGTCGGTAAAATAGTATCAAGCGCATCTTCAAGTGCTTTCTTCGACTTGAGTACTCTATTCTTGTGTTTTCCACAAAACTAAAGAGTACAGTTCGATAGTGATCATGAAAATGGTGACACAATCAGTTGTTTATTTACACGATGACTTAATGATTTTTTCAGAGTACTAAGTTTCCTGGAGATGCAAGAAATAATGTAAATGTCACGAGACTAAAGTATCATAATCGTTTAAATGGAACGTTATCTCTTATACTGTCAGTTACACTCGTACAGTACACTTATATTAGCAGGTGTAAAAATATCTACTACCTTATCTATTATCAGTTTAATTCTCGTCATAAGCAGTTTCGCTGGAATCATTATAAAATTGTTATTGAAAATGAAAATTTTTTTATCTTAGACTAATTTATCACATGTACTTGAAACTTCAAAAGAACGTTGTTTAATTCCCAATAAGATTATTTTAAAATTCTGCTAAATAGACATGAACTTATATGCGTTCTATGTCACGTTTTACATATACATTGCACTTAACTGACAATTTTGTGAAACATCTTTCCTTAGAAGTAAATATACTGATAACAATACTGATATTTGAGGTTCATATAAACAAAGCCATATCAAGTCGTCTTCTGCTAAGTTCATTCGGAATCTTCTCTTTACTAGGAATTTTAGCTTGTAATTTTTTTTGTGAGTACCAAAACAAGGCGCCTTAATATTGAATTCCTCAAAAATCCGCAAACGGTAGAAAGGTTTCAAAACTATATCGAAACTAACTAACTACCTAACTAATTAGTTTAACTAAGTACATAACTAAAGAGATTCTAACAATTAGTGAACAATAGGAAATGTGTAAAAATTATATTAAAGACGCAGCAAATAACATTCTAGGGCCGCAAAGAGCACCACCACGCAATGAGTGGTTCGATGCTGAGTGCGACGACATCACAAGAAGAAAGAACAATGCATATAAACTGATGCAGCAAAGAAGAACCCGAGAAAAAGAACAAAAATATAAAGATCTCAGAAGAGAAAAGAAGTACATCCATCAGAGAAAAAAGCGAATTTTCGAGTATTTTATATAGTCGCCTGAGTGCATATTCAGAGGAGCTTGTTGGCGAATATCAAAGTGGTTTTAGGCCTGGTCAATCATCAACAGTATCTTTGTGCTAAGGCAAATACTGGAAAAAACCAATAAATTCAATATCGACACATACCATCTTTTCGTAGATTTTAAATCGGCCTATGATAGTGTCCTAAGAAATAAATTGTATGAAGCCATGGATGAATTTCACATCCCCGATAAACTGATAAGATAACTGATAAGAGGCTACAATGCGTAAAGTTGTTTGCAAAGTCGAAATACAGGGTGAACAATCACAGGCATTTGAAACGCTTGTTGGGCTGCGACAGGGAGATGCGCTGGCGTGTCTCCTTTTCAACATAGCTCTGGAAAAGGCGGTCAGGGATGCCCAAATAGACAACAGAGGAAACGTTTTTAATAAATCATCCAAAATTTTGGTATATGCAGATGATGTTGACCTAGTTGCCCTCACAACACGCAAACTAGAAGAAATGTATACCACCTTGTCAAATGCCTCAAAAAATATGGGCCTGCAAGTAAATGAGGAGAAAATTAAGATAATGGCATCAACACCCAACAATAGAGTCAGAGACATCGGCCACCAATTCACTGTTGATAACTCTACCTTTGAAGTGGTGGACAAATTCACATACTTAGGCTCCCTGATCACCAAGGAGAACGTCATGATGGAAGAAATCAAGCGAACAATAATCCTAGCAAACAAATGCTATTTTGGATTGAGTAGACATGACAACACTTCTACAAATTGTTAACAAGAATAATAACCAACCGCATAACACAAAAACTTGATTTATATCAACCGGTTTAACAGGCGGAATTTAGAAAAGGGTTTGGTGCTAATCATCACTTACTAACCATCAGAACACTAGTAGAAAAAACCACAGAATTTAATGTACCTTTACATATGGCATTTATCGACTTTCACAAGGCTTTCGATAGTATTGAGACTTGGTTCTTTTTGTCAGCCCTGAAGGATGCTCGAATAGACTCACGGTACACTACACTCATTAAAAACATTTATGAACAGGCCACATTCCACATCAAAATCAATGAAGACGAAAAAACTGAAAAAATGCGCCTTGATAAAGGTATTAGACAAGGTGATACTATTTCACCAAAGCTTTTTACCTTAGCATTGGAAAATGTATTCAAACAGCTTGACTGGGAGGAAAAAGGTCTAAACATTGATGGTGTACGTTTGAGTCATTTGAGGTTTGCGGATGACATAGTATTATTTAGTACAGATATCAAGGAACTGGAGCAAATGTTGAAGGAATTAAACCAGCAGTCAAATAAAATAGGTCTCAAAATGAACCTTCAGAAAACAAAAATAATGAGTAATTTACAAACTAATCTTGTTATTGACAACGTCAGTCTTGAAAATGTAGACCACTATATATATCTTGGACATACCATTAAAATCGGCAAAGAAAATCAAATAGCCGAAATAAAAAGACGCATACAACTGTCTTGGGGAGCTTTCGGCAAATTAAGCTTTATTTTGAAGAATAAAGATATACCAATGTGTCTAAAACGTAGAGTTTATGACAAATGTATCTTGCCTGTAACTACATATGGACTGGAGACCATGGCCTTCACAAAGAAAACCTTAGAGCAGCTCAGTACAACCCAAAGAGCAATGGAGAGGGCCATGCTAGGGATTAGTTTGAGAGACAGGATTCGAAATAACGTCATTCGTGAAAGAACAAAAATTACTGATGTCTCAGAACGTATTGCAAGGCTCAAGTGGCAATGGGTCGGACACGTTGCCCGAGATAATCCCGAAAGATGGACACACAGATTAACAAACTGGAGACCAAGAGAGAACAGGCGAGGAGTAGGCAGACCGCAGAAGAGGTGGACAGACGATATCAAACAAGTCGCGGGCAAGCAGTGGATGAGAATTGCCAAAAGTAGAAATCGATGGAAGCAAATGGAAGAGGCCTATGTCCAGCAGTAAACGAACACAGGCTGAAGAAGAAGAAGAAGACATGACAAGCAGAAACTTAAGCCAAAAAGAAAAATAACAATATTCAGAACCCTTATACAAGCAGTGTTGACATATGGATCCGAGAGATGGACCATCTCCAAAGCAGATGAAAACCTCCTGCTTATATTTGAACGAAGGATCCTGAGAAGAATATTCGGTGGCATCTGTGAGAATGGTGTTTGGAGAAGGAGGTACAACTACGAGATATATCACAGATATAAATATATATTTGGTGGTAAAGACGTAGTATCTCGTATAAAAATAGGAAGACTAAGATGGGCAGGACATCTGGCAAGATCACAGCAAACCAACCCTCCTAGAAGAATCCTTATGTCACAACCTGTGGGAAGTAGAAGTAGGGGTAGGCCAAAACTCAGATGAAGGGATGGTGTAGATAAACATGATGATATAGAATATTTTAAATTTTTGAATAAAACGATACAAGATTATTTTTATTAACTACGGGTGAATGGGATAAGGATTAAAGATGCATAGAAAACGTTTTTGATGAGTAATATAGAGATAATAGTTTTTTTCGTTCGTCTAACGGTGTCTGTCCAAGTTCCCATTTGTGATTTGCACTAGAAATTGTTCTTAATGTACCGATAAAAAAATATAGCATTATTTTTGATGTGTTCTTTTTTCTAACATCGATCCAAATATACTCAAAAGTATCGTGTTAGCAAAGCGTTAAGTGACTTTATTAAATAAAAAAATAACACAGAGGTTCAGTGTACAGAAACTAATAAATTTGCATTCCTGGTCATATGTTAATTATCTAAAGGTCAAGAAATACTATTTACATGTTAACGAGAAGTTAAAGAAATGTATAAGTACAATGTAGTATGTACTGATACACTTATAACAAATCCTAACATTAGCGAAATTATACATACAGGATTCTAAAAAATTAAAGGTTTTTGGCAGGAATATATAAAACTATTATATAAATTGATCTACAACATTCCACGATATTTTTCGATATCCATCGTCATCCATCTCTATCTCTACATGCTTCCTCATCTAAATTGATGTCCCTAATTCGCAGATTTCACTATTAACGCGGATCTTAAAACCGGTGATTTTGTGCTAAATTGGCTGACCAATTTATTCGCTGGATATGTCCCTTCCATACTACCTTTTTGTGTCGTGGAAAAAAAGGATAAAGACAACTTATCTTTAAACTCGAATTAGAACTCGAATCGAATGCAAAAATTTGCACGGCGATTCATCTTGCAAAGGAAAATTGGTATTTAGTGCTTCGTTTCCTCGCCTATGAATAAAATTGGGAGAAGCGCTAACTCAATGTATATTTATTTACTAAATTAGTTAACGATTTATTAAGATTAAGTGTGGCAATTAGGGTATTGTTATTCTAAATCTTTTTAACAGGTTGACTGCGTTACCGATCCCGTGGGACCGGTGTTCGTTATTATTAAAGTGCGGTATGTGAAAACTGCAAACTTTTAAAAATTGCGAAAAGCATATCTTCGTTAATATTCGTTTGTTTTAAATGCTAAAAACAGCATTATACTTGTTTCAAGATTCCAAACATTTTTAAAAGAAAAAAATGTACCGGGCTTTGGGGGCCGGTAACGCACAGACATTACAATTTGTTACTCGGGTGCGAGACCGGTCCTGTGGGACCGGTGCATATTTATATATGCTTGCTTGCGCAGTCAATCCACGTTTAGTATCGTTTGTATTTCAATAGCAGGTGTGTTTATGTCTGTGTTTTACTAGTCTAAAAATGTCATCTCGCGTTAAAAAGATTTTGTTTTTAGCTAAAACAGCTGATACAAACAAAACAAAAACTGTAGAGTGTAACGAACCGAGTACTTCATTTGAAAATAAAAAATATAACGAAGATAACCCAAGTGTTGTAAATGCGCGCCAAAGTCCTGGTGATTCAAGAGATCATGTGCTTGCAGAGTTGCCAAACAGTGACAGTGAAAATGAACGGGACGATCCTTTTGATTCGGACGATTCTGTAATCGACAAAAACTATGTTCTTTCTTCAGATGACTCTTGCAGTGATGTAAGTACGAGTGATTTATTTGATGATAATAATGAGACAGAAATTGAAAGTGAAAAAATGTCAGAATCTGAAAATGATGATGAAAACGAGTGGCATGATATAGATGAGAGTGACAATGAAGCTGGTGAGTTGCAACAATATCAAGAGTTGCCTATATTAAATTTTAACGTTAATGAAATAAAAAATCCTATAGACGCTTACAAGTTATTTGTAACTGATGATCTTTTACAGAATATTGTTACTGAAACAAATAGATTTGCTCGGCAAATGTTGTTAAATATACATCGATCAAAATCACGTATACGTTCCTGGGTTGACTGCGATGTAGCCGAACTTAAACGTTTTTTTTCAATATGTATAGTTATGGGATTAGTTGATGGTCCCGCAATAAATTTGTATTGGTCAAAAGATCCCATGTTCAGGAATGAGTTTATTACTAATACCATGAGACGAGACAGGTTCCTTTTATTGATGCGTTGCATTCATTTTTGTAATAATGAGCAGTGTAATAAAGATGATCGGCTCTATAAGTTAGGTGAAGTTTTAAAAGTATTGAATAAAAATTTTCAAGCTGCATTAACACCAGGACGGATTTTGGTTGTCGATGAAAGTATAGTACCTTATCAAGGAAGACTACAAATAAAGCAATATCTCCCAAATAAAACACACCCGTATGGAATTAAATTATATAAATTATGTACAGTGGATGGATATACTAACAACATAATCGTTTATCGTGGTAAAAATACGACTACTAATGCAAATACTTGTCAAAGTGAGCAGATAGTATATGACCTTCTCCAAAATGTTGAATTCAAAGATGGTTACTACCGCTACTTGTATGCTGATAATTATTACTCCAGTTTACCTTTAGCCAAATCGTTATTCAAAAAAAAAATAATTTATTGTGGAACCCTGAGGTCTAACAGAAGAGGTATTCCCAAAACGATACCTAAAAAAATGAAAAAAGGAGAAATTTGG